>JAPXFY010000026.1:18066863-18146081 GCA_030674185.1 Monoplex corrugatus
AAATTCTTTTTTTATTTAACTTAGGAATAAACAACAAATATTACTTTTAAAAGTGGTATTCAACCAAAGTATTGAAAAGTCATGCAAAGGAAGCATAAAATCATATTACTCCGTATATGAAAAAGGGAAAAAACTGAAAGAAAGAAAGAAAATCAAATCAAATATATATAAAGACACTGAACAATTAAAACATAACAAATTATCCACATGCACAATTAGAAAACATAGCACAATGCTATTCTAAGAAGCAAACAAATGCCTTAATTGTTCCAGTATTTTTGTGTGTGACGATTTTGGATATTTGGTGGATGTGATATGGAACTGTCATATAAAGGGAGATCAGCCACTTTGTGTAATGTAGAGTAACCTTATGAAAAGTGAGCCATTATGAAACTCTGATTTATAAAAAAGTGACCTATAAATGTTTATGAAAAGTGAGCCATTATGAAACTCTGATTTTGAAAAGTGACCATTATGAATTGTTTATGAAGTGAGCCATTATGAAACTCTGATTTGTGAAAAGTGAGCCATTATGAAACTCTGATTTATGAAAAGTGACCATTATGAACTGATTAACACTCTGACACAAGCAGGACGTGTTCCTGACCTGTCTGCTTGTGTGGTACTGTTAAGTTACTGCGCTGTTGATGGATCCAGGATCCATTTGGCAGCCATGGCTGTAGATTATTGTCACTGGTTTAAATATACACATATTTGTTTAAGTATATCACATGCAAGGTCAAGGACTTATGAAAATTGAAAGTGGGTATGTGTATGTGTGGTGGGGATGTGAGAGAGAGAGAGAAGAAAGAAGAGAGAGAGAGAGAAAGAGAAGAGAGAGAGAGAGAGAGAGAGAGAGAACAGCAATCACTTACACGGAGAGCTCCAGCCATATTGGTACCCCCAGTGGCGTTCAAAGTGAAATCAGTGATATCATTCTCTGTAATGTTACCCAAGTCTTTCAGCATGAACTGCACGTGGGTCTGTGAATCAAACAGCATGAAGCCAACTTGCACATGGCTATTTGTGCTGTTGATGAGTGTCAGCATTGCTTGTCAGTTGTTCTGTGATGAACTGGTAGTCACGGTCTGTCAGTGTATTGGATGAGTGCAGTATGATCACCAGGTCCACTTCGTGGCCCTCTTCGGAACGGATGGCATTTCACCTGGAAGTACACACGAGTAACCACACACATATACAGACACACAGACAGCAATACAGACAGATATACGCACAGATAGACAGACAGACATGCAGATATACACAAAGACACACAAACAGTCTACACAGACGCGCAAAAACACAAACACATCTGCACAAGCAGACAGGACTGTACTGAAAAAATGTTTTCAAGAGTATTTCAATTCATTACACATAACTGCTTAATTACATAAGGTATTGCTTACCAGGGACATATTACCTTGTCTATTTTGTTAGTGTTTGCAAAGTACATAGAAAGGCCTTTGATTTGCGTTATTAACTACTGTAGTCAAAAACGAATATTTTATTGAATGAAAGCAGATTTCTGCAAGTGGATAAACACCTTTATAAAGATATGACATGATTGTTACTAGAAACGGCTATGTCTAGATTTTATTATCGTAAACCGCTAAATCAATTATTTGTTTTCTAATCATATAAAGCATGTATTAACAAAGTTGTCAGAGATCACCTCTTTTGTCTATATTTTCACATTCTCGCTTTTATCCATAGCGATAACACATCACAATGAATGGCAGCAAACACAATTTCATCAATCACCAGTTACAGAAAACTAGTCTAAATAGTAATTGTAAAAACAGGAGAACTTTTTGAAAGACAATAAGATCTTCAAAATATCCTATCACAGATTTCCGAAGAAGCACAAAATTCGTCTTGAATTGCTTTTCCAATATGTTAGCCTGGAATTTATTTCCTAAAGCACATGCCTATATGTATTAAATTGAAATAAATAGAAAAAAAGCAGATAACAGTTGACGAATGTAAGCTACCGGCATTCATTTTTACACATTTGCATAATATTTGCACCAACCTTTGTTGTCTGGAAATCGAATATTCGTTGTAAATAAAGTGTCTGTTCTGTCTGCAATAAGAAAACATGGTTATTATTCATGTATTATGCACAGTGTTACTAAATGTATACTAATAACCACACTATGGCTAAACTTAATCCATGGAAGAGAGGAAACACAGCTAAAATAACACATGGAGCAGAAACAAAATCAAAGATGTATTCTTTTAAAATCCGAATATTCATTATAGTGAACTGATGGTGAACAGTCTTCGAATCAAACTGGCCAAACACAAGTGACGTCAAGGTGAATGATGTTGGCAACAATCTACATGACTATCCACAGACCATTACATAGCCTACACAGAAACTTGTTCATTAGACTGATCTTTAGGCTAAAAATTTATACACAAAAGACAAAATCACTAGCTTAGGTTCTTCATAGAACTTCTCAATTTAAGTGCCCAGACAATGGATGCAAGAACTGAAATTGTCCTTCTGAGAACCAAAACAAGTGCGACTGCCTGTGCCCAAGCAAACAGGAACCAGAAGAACAAGCAAACCAAAGTGAACGCGTATTCAACACAGCAAATTTTCGGCCAAACGGCCTTTGTCAGGCGCGAATGCACGGTCACAAACAGACCAGGCCAGGTGTTGTTTGTGGTTTGTTTCTGACCGTGCATTCGGGCTTGACAAAGGCCAGTTGGCCGAAAATTTGCGCTTGTCTTGTCTTGTTGTGTTGAATACACGTTCACTTTGGTTTGCTTTTTCTTCTGGTTCCTTCTGAGAACCAGAAAAACATGAACATAGAATCACAACGCTTATTTAATACAACCACGCAATACTGTATCAAATATGTGTTCTGATTCTATTTTCAGATTTTTTCTTATTTCTGTTTGAATGCGAGTGGTCAAACTTGTTTTTGATGTCGTTCCAAACAATATTCCACCCTAATGATTCCTTGAAAAATTCAGTCGGCTTTTCTGAGAAACAAAAAACAAACAGAAGACATTAGAAACGTAGTCAGTTCGAACTCTAACCTTTCTGTCTGCTCCTGTTCACTCCCGTTCAGATCATTTCAACCAACCAGACAAAATCAAGTGACAAAACAAAATCATTGCCATGCCTACAAAATCTGTAATCATGACCAAATCTCTGCCTGTCTTCCTGTTCACTGTGTTGATGAAATTTCTCTAACCATAACTGATATCATGAACATTTGTTTCAACACAGCTGTTGCTCCACAGGGGTTTAACCATGCACTAGTCAACTCAATGTTCAAAAAGTCCAGTCTAGATCTCAATAATTTAAAACAATGGACTTATTTGTAATCGTCTGTTTTAGTCCAAAATCCTTCAGAGAATCATCTTCTCAGAGCTGATGAGTCACCCAGAAAGCATCAACTTGTTTGAACTGTTTTCCTTTTGGGCTATCGTGCAATCCACAGCATAGAAACTGCTTTGTCAAAAGTATTTAATGATCTTCTGAAAGCTTCTCTAATGGAAAGTGTCCATTCTGTCACTTTCTGCAGCATTTGACACTACTGACCTTAATATCATAATCTGAAGACTTATCTAATTTGAATACATTGCAACTGTTCTTGAGTTGTTCAAGCCATACTTTATTATAAAACTCAGTCCATTGTCATTGGTGACATCAGATCAGCTCCATCTTCGCCAAAGTAGGGTGACCCCTAGGGTTCAGTTTTGGGCTGTTTTCTTTACTACGTATTTACAGTCACTTAGCTATTCCTATGGACATCTTCATTCATTATTCATTTAAACATTTTGTATGTCAATGTTGTGACATAATCCACTCTTTGTTCAATTTCAGTTATATGCAGGACAACGCCATGGAACAAAAAAGAAATTTTCTGGCATGCTTTAAAGGTTCTTAATCTTTTGTCCTTCAGTGATAGCATAATGACTGTAGAATATGTATGTAATGGTCGAAAAATTGAAATAAAAAATGAAGAAAAAATAACAGCCCTGACAACTGCAACTACAAAAAACACGCACTCACACGCACACACACGCATACACGCGCGCACGCACGCACGCACACACACACATGCTCTCTCTCTCTCTCTCTCTCTCTCTCTCTCTCTCTCTCACATACCTTTATCAGAAGAGGTACAAGTTAGGAAATCAGCGTAACTGGGAGGTCGACAGCCAAAGCCAGGACACAGAATCTTCCCTTCAGTGCATGTGGTACACAGACGTTCATCACTTTGGTCCAGACAGTCTGGGGCACCGTCACACAGGTAATTTCTGCAGAATTCATTAATCAGATGCACATTGTTTCTTTTGTGCACTGATCCTTAACTTGTCTGGAATTATCACATTACACAAATCAAACAACTGTTGAAAAAAATAAACACCGGCTAACTAGCCTTTGTTAAGCAAATACAAAAGACAGACAAGAAACAAATTCATCAGACTAATTAGAACAGAAGCAACATCATGAAACTGTCTGATGTTTCATTGAGTGGCCAGCTGGAGAAGATGAGTCAATGATTTATGTCCACAATGTGATTGGGAAGCAAAATGAGAGACAAGAACACACAAACACAGCATTCACAACATTGAATTGTTCACACATTACTGTGACTCTTGACAGATGCCATTACTGATGAAGCCTTCAGAGTATCATTGTATCACTCCAATGATCTTCCCTGATCATAGTAGTATCGCTTCAGCTCTCTCTATACAGCATTATTTTAGGATGTGATTGTCTTCCATAACGACACGGGTCCTATCAAACGAAGCTGGCATTTGATAAGTAGAAACTGTATATTTGGCACACCACACTTCATCAGAACTTGAAGGCTGGACACTCAATCGTTTCATTGATTTTGCAGATCTTGCTCAGACATCTTTGGTGGACACATTCAAGCTGTTGGTATGTAAAAATATAAAACAGTCATTTTCACTCAGTCTGTTCAGTGTAAAATACATTTATATGCATGTACAAATATAACAATCATACTTGCATGTACATTTATACTTGCATGTCTCTACCTATTTATTTATTCTTATATTCTTCTATGTTTAGCTTTACATGTGTACATGTGAAATTCTGAAGTTTTAGGTTTGCTTTGCACCATGAGCCTCCTTCATGCGTATGTGCATGCAGAATAACAAATATGTTTGTTGAATATCTTGCGTTGTATATCATACATGACATGGCAGTGTCCAGTGGTTTGAAAACACACAGTATGCATGTCCACTGGATACAAAGTATGCAGACTGTACAATAACATGTCACCTGCATGGTGTTGGCAAAGCAATGTGCATACACGCACCTGAGAAAAATCAGAACAGTAAACAAGCTGTAAACAGACAAAATGTATCTTCTTTTGTCCTAATCGTCCAACAAGCTACAGACAGATAGTAAGGTAGTATTTACCCGAGTGTATGTGCAGGGGTGCATGAGTGTGTGGTTTTGTGTGTGCCTGTGTTTTTGAGAAACCATTACATGCTCACCAAATGAATGAAGTAATTCGGCTTCCTGGCTTGTTCCATTCATTTAAATCAATGTCTTCATGTCCATTTTCATAAGGTGTCTATTGTTTCTGGCTTATAGGAATGCAGGCAGATACTTTCACTCTGATTGCTTTACGTTAAACGTGTACTTACCTTCATCTCTTACAAAAAAAAAGTTTTCATTTTCATACTCACTCTTTCATAAGAGGAATGAGTTGACCATTGGCACAAACATGGTAGGCCTGAAGTATGGAGATGTCAGTGGGAATGGCACAGCCTGTCTCATCACTGCCATCCCTACAGTCACTGTGGCCATCACATACCAAGGCGTAATGAACTTGACCACCCACCATGCAGTCAAACAGCTTGAAGTTATTGGGAGACCAGGACAGGTCTTTGTTGTTCTGGGGACACTGCTGAAACGGGAGCACAAAAGAACCATCTGTACAATATTTCAGCAAATGTTTATAAAGTTTAACAAAGGGAAGCATTTCTGTTGTGCTGTTACTACGTGTGTTGTTCAGATGACGCTGAAGTCTGACAGAACGTGGACTGTTTGATCCTTGGTCAGTGAACGTGACGTCGTCCTTCATACAGAGAAAACCAATTCTTGTGGTGTTGTAGTCACACAGAGATCCATAGAATGGTTTTATAGACACCTTTCCATGTGAGAAGAAAAGAGCGAACTTTGAGTTGAATTGGATGTCTCGCTGTGGTTGATGTCCATGGTTCAGGATTCCTTGTCCCCATTGCCATATGTGTTGATATTGTAGCTCCACCTGTAAGGACCTGCTGGAGATGGGTTTATAGGTCAAATCAACAGCTAGACAAATACCTGAAATCCCAGCACGTGCAATAATAGATGCCAACAGTTTAGGTTCTGCAGGCGCTGCTAGGACTGCTAGTTTACCACCAGACTGTGGATCACAAGGTTGAGGCATGTCTTTTGTGGATGTGATGACGACTTGAAGACAGCGGTCATGGTGGACAAACCAGGGATGACCACAGGAGACAGATATGTAGGGACAGTCAGCAGGTTCATCCTCTCCCCCTACACACTGCTGCACATCGTCACACAGGATATAGGCAGGGATAGTGGCAGAAGAACATTCATACAGAACATTAGCAATCAGAGGAGCCACACGTTTGAACGTCATGTGTGTATTTGATAAAGCTGTGGGCAGGAGGTGCAGAGGATGAGTGGAGTAATTGAGACTGAAACCAGATGGGGAGCTCTCTACAGTGAAGAAAGGCCATGGCATGGTTCTGACCCACACAGAAATGTCACCATGAGGCAAAAGTAAAACGGCAGTTGTTAGATCAGGATGGCGAAACAGTAACTTGTCAGTTGAGCGCTGGTCTCCTTGATACACTTCAAGATGTTCGTACCATTTTAAACTGAAGTGGGTAAAGTGAAGAATTATGCCCTGGTTGTTAAGGGTTGGTTTGATGTGCCAGGAAATGTCGTGAATACAAGAACAACTCTTGCCAGGTTCAGTCCACACCACATGGCCTTCAGTATCTTCAATGTGTGTGGTGAGGCTGTGGGTTCGAGTCCAGTTGCATTGAATGCAGTCGTCTGCTGATGTAGAGCTTATGGGGTTTATCGTACTTGACTCTGTGAAGCTTGATACAGGCAGGCTTGTGTGGCCTAATGAGTTCGACGCACTTGTATCTGAAACTGGCAAGCTTGTACCACCAGATGTGTTTGATTCAGTTGTGTTTAAAATTGCCAAGCTTATAGCACCTATTGCGTTGGATTCGGTTGTGGCTGATAAAGACTGGCTTGTATCACTGAACGTGTTAGACACAGTGAGCACTGAAAAAGGTGGGTTTGTACCATTATACGTTTGATTATTGCTCACACTGTCACTTATAATGCCTTCATCTGTCATATGACTGATGGATGTCTGATGTTTTGTTGTGGGCTGAGTCTCTATCAGCGCTCCCTGTCCCTGTTTGTTGTGTGTGTAATTCCAAACAGGCATCGTATGAAATTTTGACTGGACAGTGGTTTGATGAGACTGAATATTGTCTTGTTTCTTCCGGCGTATAATGTGTACATTCTCCCCATGATTCTGAGTGTTGACGACGTGCAACAGTGACCACATTATCACCACTGATATAACAAAATGCTGGCGCCAGTTACTACCAAAATTTGTCTTCCTGGCATGGTTGGCTGAAAGCATACGTGACTTATTCTCACAATGGTGGACACAAGTCGATTTATGAAGAGAGCACGTGATTGGCATCATTAGAAAAAACACTGAATTCCTTTTCCAGCGATGTATAAATGAAGTCTGTTGGACAAAAAGTGTAGGAGTTGTGGTCAATTAAATATCACACGTTCTGTAATCTTTTTTTCAGGAAACGGACGAGAAAGTTTGAAAACATTCACCACCAAGTTTTCCTTAGCAATCACTGTGAATGTTGTCTTCTAAATTCTGATTGGGTTATTTTGAATTATTGTTTGCAAGGTTTGAAAGTTGTCGTCACAAACGTCATACTAATGTATGAAATGTCTCGAGCTCTGCAAGAGATTGAGTCGAGGCGACGTAAAAATTACCAGTTTCAGGTAACATTGAAGAGCATGGTTCAGCATTATCACAGTCAATGCTTAAATTTCATTTCCCTTAGGGTGAGTATCACTGTGAAACTTATCACCACGTTCTGAGGCTGTATCTTTGTTCGCTCAGATGCGACTCATGTCCCAGCTTGTGAGAGAGGGTCACATATGCTAGCACATGGTCAGCACTCTGTGTGAAATGGAAACAAACCTAGAACTCTTTGACAGATAGCAATAAAACAGCCTGTTAACTCTGACACTTTACGTACAATTGGCACTGAAGTGATTACCAGTGTTCCAAGCTAATAGAAACCAGAAGTACATAAGAGAATGGTGTTGAATTTACAAAACATGTCTGGCACAAATATTCTACCAAATGGCCTTTGTGAAACGTACACAAACGACAACAAAAAAGAAGAGTCACCAGATCTGGGACAAAACAACACAGGGAATGAAAATCCAAGACCGTCAAGCAATTCTAACGATCTCTCTTTTTAAACAAAAATGAATACACGCAAGTCCAGATTTTACACTTCTCAAAGTCACTGTGACCTTGAATAACGTATTGGATGAAATATAATTTGGCTTAAGCAAGACCTATGGTATAATGTTACATCTTGAAAGCAGAAAAAGAAAAATTGAATACTTCCTGAGTAGTGCTCTTTACACGGGCCTTCCTCATACAAACAGACAAACAAACAAACAAAACTCATTTTAAGCATTTTCGCCCATGTGACCTTCAGTTAAGGTTATGCCTTTGTGACTCTTTGATTGTCCACATCTTTGATCCAAAGTTGATAAAAACAAATGCATGAAGAAACAACTGAGAAAGTTTTGCTGACAAATTGTTATCACAGGCATAGACAGACGACACACACATCATCCCTCCCGTCTATATGGAACAATTTCCTTCCATCTCTTTTTGTCAAGAGGAATTGAAAACAGATCAGTACAGATTTCACTTGATTCGTTGGGCTGACAGGACATCATAAAAGATTCGTAAATAGATGCACAGTTACGACACAAATCTGTAAAATATATTCTTGTTTTTTCTGTGAATAGTCAGCTGATACGCAGACTAGTTACACATTGTTATTCTACTTTGCTCTGCCTTCACATCTTCGCCACCCCTCCCCCAGTGACCAGCTATTTTTAGAACCTGGGTTTTTGAAAATGCCATGTAGATTATGAAGTGGTGACGGTGTGCAGAATGGAGAGGTGAACATAACACCCAAGGCCAGTTCATGTATTATAAAGTGGTTGGCGTGTGGTTTAATCATCTGACCTCTCCATTGAAAGGGGAATAATAATGTGGATGGTGAATGAGCAGCAGCGCACAACACCAGCAGATAAGATGTCGGAAAGCCAACGCCAGGAATCAAACCACAGTGCCAAGGATTATGCACTCCGATGATTCAGATGAGGAATTTGTTCAGGCTTTTAATGTCAAGCACCAGAAAGGAAACTTACCATCTACTAGTGCAAAAGAGAAACGGGAGAGGCTGGATTAAGAAATAGTCCTCAGACTAAATGTGCTGGTAGGAAACAGCATCCTGGAACACAGACAGGCCACTTTATAGGTGTTGTGTATGTGACTTGTAAGGATGCCTCTGCAGAAAAACAGCCAAAGATGAAAATACCTCCTCAGATTTATTTTTATGTCATCGAGAAATGGACAACATCCAGAGAAATGCGAGAAATCTCGAGAAATAAAAGAAGATCGCCTCAGGATTTCAGAAATAAGGTTTACAAAAACAATGGACAAACCTAAAAGCAGAACACAATGCCCTAAGGAAAGTAGAAAACGCAAAGAGGACAAGGAATAAAAACAAAAGAAGACCCAAGATTACATCTATCTCAGTTTGCCAGGAAGCAATATTTGAGCAGTCAAAATCTGTGATATGACACTCACTGAACAAAGAAGTCTGGAGCAGCATCTCAGGAAAATGTATTGTGACCATCAAAGCAAGGCATCACTTGAAATCCAGGATGTGGTGCAGCCTGAAGCACCAGGGAAAATCTTTCACAACAAGCCACCAACACTGGATGAATAAACAATGCGGTTAAGAAAGCCAGAGCCAGATCCTCACCTGGGTCTAATGGAATACCCTACCTGCTGTAGAAATGTTCAAATGGCTTGAGTGTTTCAGCAAACTGATATGATCAGCATGGATGAACTTGAAGATAAGCAACCAATGGATGATAGCTGATGGAGTGTACATTTCAAAAGAATGGAATGAGAATGACTTTGACAAGTTCAGACCAATATCACATCTGAAAATTGAAGAGAAAATCTTTTTCTCTCGCATGGCACAAAAGCTGAATAAATATCTGATAGAAAATGAGTACATGGATGTGTCAGTCCAAAGAGGAAGCATGCAAGGAGTGTATGGCTGTGTAGAGCATGCCTCAATAATTTGGGAAGCAAATCAAACAGCTAAATCAGACAAAATGAACTTCGTACTTGTGTGGCCTGATCTGGCAAATGCATGTGGATCAGTCCTACACAAGATGATTCAATTGGCTCTCGAGATGTATCATATCCCAAAGAATATCTGCGAAATGCTGTAGTAGTACTTTCATGGCTTCTCAAGGCGGTTCTCTAAACACACACACACACACACACACACACACACACACACACACACACACACACACACAAGCACGCACACACTACACACACACACACACACACACACACACACACACACACACACACACACACACACACACACACAAGCACGCACACATACACACTTACATTTCAACAACAACAACAAAAAGAGAAAAAAGAAGCTCAATGTGAAAGTGCAAATGCCGATAAGAGAAGTGTCACGTCAAAATGTGTCTGTCGATTCACTTACTTTCCACTGTTTGTTCTTGAAGATTGGTTTGTGATTCGCTCAATAATGAATCAAAAATATTTGTTTTTGTTTAAGCTAACACTGAAAATATATGTTTAAGTTCGATTTCATTGTATGGAAATATGTAGAATCCTTTGGAACAATCTAGAAATGACAAGAAAAACGTAGATCTTAAATCTTTTTAAAATGTTCCGGAAATCGTTAACAAATTCAATCGTATAATGATTGGCTAGAACTACAGAATATTCTAGAAAGAGAAGGTTCGAGAATGCGGCTATACTTGGCTAAAAATCAGGGAAAAGCCGAGAATATTCTGGAACTTCCCATGGTGTTATAAATAAAGCGTGACTGTGGGTCGAGAGAGAGAGCAATCAAAAGAATTGAAGTGTAAGCCTGCTGTTAGATACAGAGAAGTCGCTGTAGATTCGTGGAATTGCTACGTGTAGATATGAGGGCTGAAGAATAATTTTGCAAACTAGGAGTGATGCATTGGATGTATGAAGTATTTACCCAGTTTCCGTTATGTTTTCGACGTTCTTCAAATAAAGGGTCGTTTTCGTTTGACCTGGACTGGTGTATTCTGTCTCTGAGAAGAATGATCAACTGCTAGATCTTCACGAACCTGCATAAACTGCAAAAGACTACCAGTCACCTACATCCTTACGTTGTCACAGACACACACACACACACACACACACCACACACACACACACACACACACACACACACACTCACACACACCGTCTAATATCACTTATAGTGAAAAGACGTTAAATCAAGGAACGAACGAACACTCACACACACACACACACACACACACACACTCACTCCTCTACCCTCCTCTCTCTCTCTCTCTCTCTCTCTCTCCTAAATCGATCAATTCAGGGCCTGGCACAGCAATGGGCTCTGTAATTTCTCCAATAATGTTCGTGTTAACCTCAACAGAGGTGGACAGTGTTCTATCCAGATGGCATGAATAATAATTAATAATAATAATTACAATATTTATATAGCGCAAAATCTTGATAAAATCAAATCTAAGCGCTGAAACACACACACACGCACGCACGCACACACACACACACACACACCACCACACACACCACCCACCACACACAACACACACACACACACACACACACACACACACACACACACACGGCTATAAATGGGGAGAAAGAATAAAAACAATGGAAAATTATAGAGAGCATATTATATACAATTATATATTACAATGTGATTCCCCTCCGAGTGGAGACAGGCTGCAGAGGGGATTGAGTGAGGTCAGGATTTTATGCAGAGGAGAAAAGGTGAGTTTTGAGAGCGGACTTGAAGGAGACAAAAGTAGGTTGCTGACGGACTGAGAGAGGAAGTTTGTTCCAGGAGAGCGGACCAGAAACAGAGAAGGCTCGTGGACCATAGGTATTGAGCTTAGTGCGTGGAAAGCGAAAAGTCAGAGGATCGGAGGCAGAGCGGAGGGTACGTGAGGGAACATAGATCTCAAGTAGGCTTGACAGGTAATCGGGGGCTGCGTTATTGAGGGCTTTTGTAGCACATGGTGTCTAGTTTGTACTGTATGCGCTTTGATACAGGGAGCCAGTGAAGTTGTGCCAGGAGAGGAGATATGTGGTCAGCTTTTTTCTTTTTGAGTACAAGGCGTGCAGCATTGTTTTGAATGCGCTGTAGGATGAGTATGACAAAGAACTTTTTCACAGCAACACACCAAAACTTTCAAAAGATAATCACTACCTTGATTTTCAATTTGGCTTCAGAAAAGGAAGAGGGTGCACCGATGCAATCTTTGCACTACGACAACTGTGCGAGAGGGCGATCGAATACGACCGAGATCTCCATCTTGTATTCGTTGATCAAGAAAAGGCCTTTGATCGAGTCAACAGAGACAAGCTATGGAAGGTCCTCGAGCAGTACGACGTCAAGGGCCAGCTGCTAGACAACATTCGGGCCATCTATGCCAACAGCAGGAGTGCAGTCCGCACTGCCAGTGGAACATCTGACTGGTTCCCAGTGACATCGGGAGTAAGGCAGGGCTGTAATCTCTCCCTTCTTCTCTTCGTGATCTATATGGATCAGATTACGAAGGAGGCAAACCCAGACCCTGAGGCACTCAATGAACTCATGTTTGCGGACGACCAGGCAATGGTGAACATGACAAGATACAGCTACAGGAGCACACAGACCAGCTCAGTGAAAGCTGCGAGACATACGGCATGAAAATCAGCGTCAGCAAGACCGAGGTCATGACTGTCAGTAAGAGACCAAACAAACTGGACATCAACATCAACGGAACCCAGTTGAAGACAAGCCAGTGAATTTAAATTACCTGGGCAGCATCTTCACTGAAAATGGCAAACTAGACAGAGAAATCGAGACCAGATGCCAGAAAGCTAACGCAGTCAGCTACCAACTTGCCCTCTCCTGAAACACCCCAGCATTCCCACCAGCACTAAGGCGAAACTCATCAACACCATTTTTCTACCAACGCTGACATACCAGTGCCAGACATGGTCCCTAACTAATGTCCTCGGGAGAAAACTGGTCACCTGTGAAATGAAATGCCTGAGGAAAGCAGTAAACAAGACAAGGCGGGACAAGATCAGAAATGAGGTGATACGAGACATGGTAGGAGCAACACCAATCCTACAACACATCGAACATATGAGGATCAAGTGGTTCGGACACCTCACACGTATGCCCCCAAACCAACCAGCTCTTCGGGCATACAACACCAGATACTCTGGCTGGAGAGCCAGAGGAAGACCAAGACGACGATGGAGCGACTCCGTGGCAGACACCCTTAGAGCTCACGAGATGTCCCTTCTCCAGGCCACCCGCCTTGCTGCTGACAGACGACTGTATCTCCCCGCGACGCCCACCGGTACAAGCGGAAGGAAAAAGTAAAAGTAAGTAAGTTGATTTTCAAGAATTGGAACCAAAATCTCTTTGTCAGCGAAGTCAGAGCAGCAATAATTCAGCTCAAGTTAGGAAAATCACCTGGATTGGACAACGTGCCAGGGGAGCTATTAAGAACACTGGAGAGGCAGATGTAACAGCCTTATACCACCCACATGTTTGTACAAGAATACAGGAATATGTCAATGGCTTGATGGCTGGAAGCTACAAGAATTTGTCATGCTACATAAAAATGGGAACTGCAAGGACTGCAATGACTATAGCACCATCGCCCTAATCAGCCACACCAGTAAAGTACTGCTAATCATCATACTGAACAGAATGAAACAAAAAGTAGAAGAAGAACTCTCTGTTAGGCTGGTTACAGATCCTACAGAAGCACAACAGACATTCATTTGTCTTGCAGATTTTGACAGAAAAAATGAGGAACAGCAAACAAGAAGCGTTCATTACCTTTATCGATTACAGCAAGGCCTTTGACAGTGTCATACACCATCAACTGTTTAACACAATGGCAAAATGGGCTTCCCCGAACATTTGGTGACACTTATAACAGCATTATACGAAGACCAAATAGCGACCATAAGATGGAATGGTGCACGCTGCGAATATTTTAGCATTACAAAAGGAGTCAGGCAATGCTGCATCTTTTCACCTCATCTTTTTAACTTATGTACAGAGCAGGTTGTTAAAGAGGCCGATTTAGAAGAGATAGGAATAAAGATCGGAGGAAGATACATCACTAACCTGAGATAAGCAGATGACACTGGACTAACAGCAGATAATACCTCAAGCTTGAAGAGAATTCTCTACCGAGTAGATGCAGCAAGTTGCAGAGCAGGATTAAACCAGAATGCTAAAAACAAAACAAAACAAAAAACAAATGTCATGCGTACAGCGAGAAAAGAAGTCCAGAAACATCCAAACATTCAAATAAACGAAACAGACCTAGAAAATGTCCAACATTTCAAGTATCTAGGATCTATAAAAGTAAATGACGGCTCCTGCACCAAAGATGTGAAAACAAGAATTGGCATGGTGAAACAAAAAATGGTCCAGTTAAAGAACTTATAGAAGGACAGAGGGCTTCCCAAAGATTTGAAATAAAAATCCTGAAATTGTTTATTTGACCTGTTTAAATGTATGGTTGCGAAGCCTGGACACTAAGAAAAGTCGAAGAGAATAAAATCAGTGCAGCAGAATTTGGCTCTATAGAAGACTTCTCAGAGTCAAACAGACAGACGAACAAACGAGAGCATACTAAAGGAACTGAATGTTAAGCGCCAAATGCTAACAGAAATCAACAAAAGAAAGCTGAAATATATAGCCCATACGATCAGAAACACCAAAACTGACTTGATATCAACGGTCCTGCAGGGGAAAGTTGAAGCGAGGAGAAGAAAGTGATGACCGCACACCTCCTACTTCAACAACATCGCTGATGTCTGTGGTCTGGGGATCAGGAAGTCGCCCACAGATGTCTCGGTCGTGTAACCTGGAGAAGACTTGTGACTTTGAGCACAGCTTCTACCGTCGATCTGGCGAGGGAGAGAGATGAGAGTTTAGAGTCCCTGTCTTTGCTTTTCTGAGCCCTATTAATTATCTGACCTTGAGGCCTTACTTCACCACGCCCACTGCATCTGGAACTTCTCTTTGTCTGCTAGTTTTGACGTAGAGGTGGTTACATTACTGAACCTTATTTCCTGAGTCCTCAAACACGCTTAGAAGCCTGATCTGTCTTACTTTCTATTCCTGGACAGTAGATGTCAGATGTAGTTTCAGCTTTGTCTGACGAAAGTAATGCGCATCATCAGTAAGACCAAATGTGACACCAAGCCATTTCCTGGTGCATTTTTTTTATTTTTGCCTCCATCGATTCCACTATGCGAATGCTGGTATGGTACATCAATAGAAGCCAGAGGACTTATGCTCAGCAAGAGTTTCAGGCACCAATATTTTTGAAATGAAAGGTAGATAAGAATGTGTAACATGTTTCAGAATGTTTCAGTCAGAACCAGCTTTTTGTAAGTGTAGGGAAACAGTTCCTTTCTTCAACTATCTAGGGATTGCCAGTAGCAAGAGCAGCATTAATTACGGAAATAATCAGTAAAACTAAATTAGTAAAACTGTTTAGTTAAAGGCGTGGGAATACAATCAAGTTGACATCATTTTGCCGGTGATTAAACATTAATTTCATGTACAGCAAACACTGGCTGAAATCACATTTACATGAATATAAATCAGCTCTTTTTGGTGAAACACTCACTGAAACGCTAAGATAACTCTAAGGTAGGAAGTACAGTTGGAAGAGATTTGATTCAGATTTGCCTAGAAGCTCGTCACTTAGAGAAAATTTGTTTGTAGGAGAAATTGGACTTTATCTTTTCGTTTTAGCATTTCAGTTTCTCTGTCAGTTCAAATGACTTAACAGTAGTGTGTTTATTAACATATTTTCTCTGTAATAGCTTCATATTTCATTTGTAAACTCTCTATGATAACTCCTCATTCAGTTCACAAGTTATCAATAATAACTCAAATTGACAATCTGACGGCTAACAACAGTTGCACGCACAAAAAAGCCAGGGTAACAATTCTACCTGCTATACATGACTTAGTTCACGAAAAGATAGACTACATCCTGATGTTGAATCGTTTTGAAAATCCAGCATGAGCAAGATAAAGCAAAGTCATTCCCAGAGGCTGACATAGACTCTGATCATGACCTAGTTACCTCCAGCCCATAACTGAATCTGAAAACAAAGCATGTCCCAAAGAGACGTTGCAGTCATCTGGTGCTTCAGAAGCTTTAAAAGCTAGACTGCAAATCTTTCAAGCACAGTTAAGCACGGAGTCTGGCGTGCTAAATAGTGCCGACAACGATAATTAAACACATTATAAATTTGTTGTCGGGAGATATGAAAAGATATTGTTTCTATCATGTTTTCTTTGTTGTTCTCACAGTTGGCTCGTCAAAAATTTGGGAACATCCAGTGAAAGTAAGTCACTAAAAAGATTTTCAGTGAAACTTTGAAAATGTCGAATTTTCTCAGCATTGTAACCAAACATGATTGGGGTAAAAAGAAAAAAAAATCTTATGCATCTTTCAACTGCTCTGATAAATTCAAAAGTAACATACGCTTAAGACACACTTTGCTAATTCAAAACTGATGCAAAAGTAAAAATATGAATTCCAAGCAATTAAGGTGGATCTTGGGTTAATCTTTTCATACCTACCTCACCGTTGAGAAATCAGCATTTTTTCTCTCGGTAAACATTGCAGAGTAGCTAAAATTCAATTTCAATTTAAAATGAGAGCAACTGATTTCATTCTTGAAGGCTATAGTTACTTACACATCATCATTATCATCATTATCAAATGCCTTGTCACATGGCGTTGGCGATCATGGCCCTCCATCTGTATCTATCCCTTGTTGCCTCAAGCACATCTTCCACCCTCTCTGTCTTCAGCCACTCTGCAAGTCCGTCCAACATTTTTTTCACTGGGTCTACCTGGCGCTCTTTCCCTCCAGATTTCCTGTTGTAACCAGGTGCTCCAATTCCCTTTCCTCATAAAATGGCCTATAAATGTTGCCCACATACAGTTTGGACCAGTTACTGGACCATCAGGCAACTTCAACATCAAATCAAGCTTCAGCTGCAAATCAACCAACATTATTTACATCCTGTCATGCTTAGTGTGTTCGAAACGGTATGTGGGTGAGACATACCGCTCACTGAATGATCGTTTCGTGGAACATTTAAGATCCATGAAACTGAACTACAACAACCCAATAGGCCAACATTACATTTTTAATAAGTCTACAGTGTACCTTTGAATTGTTTTCAGTTCTGCTGTGTCATTTTAAGTTTTGTTTTTAACTGCATAATTTCTTTATTGTCTATCCTGGGTAACACTCACTCACTCTGTCCCCTCTTTCCTTGAACTGTTTTCAAAACTCCTCTGTCATTTTATTTTCCACTTCTCTTTCACTTGACAGAGGGTCTGGGCTCGAAACGTTGTGTCTTATACTCCCAAGGATCATTTACAAACAAAGTATTTTTAATATTTTGTTTTACCCTCAAGATTCAGCAGTCATACTTTATTTTACTTAAGAATTTGCTTCCTGGGATGTTGCGTTATATAAATTTCCAATATCATTGTTATTGTTATTGTTGTTATTGTTATTATTATTATTACGATCATCACCTTCATTATTCTTATATATTATGTTATTATTGTTGTTGTTGTTATCATATGTAGCCTGTTCATATTTCTATCATGAAGCTGTGTCTGAAAGACAGGTTGCTTTTAGTTTCTTCTAAATACTGTTTCACATATTCCTGGTGTGTTTTTGTGTGTTTTTATACACCATAAACCTATAAAGTCTTTTCTTTTTACGTAATTATGTTTGTGGTTACTTTTGGTTGATGAGTAGCGTGTTTTCGCGATTTTCGTTTGATTATTTGCTGTTTAATTTCTGTTTCATTTCATACATCTGACAGTTTGCAAGACGATGTACCAGTCTCGTTGGTGTAAGGTGGTGTCCGCGCGTGTTGAGATTTTGTTTTCTTTCGACTATGTTCAGAATGACAAGTGAGACTTTACGCAGTCTTTAGATTTCTCCCTCATTTACCATTTTCTTTTCAACTACAGTGGTAAATTGATTTTACTATGCTATCTCGATACAAGCATTGAGACTGAAGCAAACAGGACCTTGGCTGTGACTTAAGTTTTATGCAGAAACAGCGATTGGAATCAATAAAAATGTAATTCGACCACACAACTTTTGTTTTACATCCACCGTGGCTGCATGACAATAAATCATGCGATTTGTCAGTATGAACAGTCTATTGTTATTTCTGATCCTGTTGTAGATGTTGGATAAAATGAACTCATTATTATACTCTTTTCGTGATATTTAGATTACTTTATCATTGCAAACAACCATCAGCGACATAAATCATCAGAAATTTTGAAATAATGAAATGGGATTTTTCATGTTCACCGCAGTGAAAGAGATTGTGTCTGTATTTTTTAAGAGAGTAAGAGAGAGAGAGAGAGAGAGAGAGAGAGAGAGAGAGAGGAGAGAGAGAGAGAGGAGAGAGAGAGAGAGAGAGAGAGAGAGAGAGGGGGACTGACACTAACACTAAGTTTGATTGTGAGAACTTCAGCCCCTATACAATTAGAATTAAAAGGGGGTGGAGGTGGGTGGGAGCGTGACAGGGGTGAGACGTTTGGTGACAGTGATTAGATTTTGCATATAACCAATGGAATAAACGAAAATGAAGAGTATTTTGTCCAAAGTGCTCCAGTATTGATATGAATTGTTTCAAATATATATCTGGATGTTCGTAATGTTACGTTGACTGCTTTTCTTCTCTTCACCACTTTAAGGCATAACCCAACTGCATGGCCATTTTCTGTAGTCTATATCATATTTGCATAACGAATGTGAAAGTGTATGTTGGTAAAGTGTATGGTGGTGATTCTCCTTTATGTAAAAATTACAGTATATTATTTGTTCATCTGTAGAAATAGGAAAAATTAGAAAATTGTCATTTTCAGGGCTCTCTGGGCAGAATGGACACGTTTTGTTGGTATTTGGTGATGTCTGTTTAATCCTAGGCGCATCCTTATGATCCAGTTTCCAAACTTCTTTATTGTTATATCATTTAAATACTTTTCAGTGTAGTGTGTTGATTTAAAAATGTAATAAGACAGACGTCATTCACTGCGTGTAGTCTATTTAAAACCGTTCTTTTTTTATGATTTCATGTGGAAACAATTCCATAGCTTACCGTTCCATCTATCCCCAAACGCCTAAGGTCATTCTGTAAAGTCGTTGTGGCATATATTAATTTGTCCAAGTTGATTATATCATTTATTTGATCCATTATCGTGCGGAAAAAAGTTGCATGTACTGTAAGGTTTGTTCTGAAAACTTGCTTGAAGTCATTTTATTGACCTAAAATAAGAACCAGACTGCTGAAACCATGAAGTGAACGTAGTATGGATGTCGCCCCAATTCACCATGTACCATTGTGTTTAGACGCTCTATCGCTGACGCACAGACTTCTTTTACATGCAAACAAGTGAAACTTTGGACTGTGTTAGCAGTGCATCTATGTTTGACATCAGGGCTTGCAAAAGTACATTCACGTTTGAGATTTTGTTGTACCATTTGATGTTTAAGATACGTCGGAGGCAGCACTGGCGAAACTGATCTATAGCATGACATGCCTACGGTAGAGAGTCCAGGACTCACATCCATACAGCAATGCCGTCAGAACTACTGCTCTGTATACTGCGCAATTCGTATACAATTGCAAGTCCCTTTCGTTCCATACTTGCTTGTGAAGTCTGCCATAGGAAGCATTTGCCTTAGCAATGCGGTTGGATATCTCCTTATCGAGACTGTTGGAAGAGGAGAGACTCCTACCAAGATAGGTGAAGGAGTCAACATTGTTAAGGACCTTGCCATCGATCTTTATTTTAAGCATGTTTGCTGTTGATCCTTTTGCAGGTTGAAACATAACTTGTCTTCTTGATGCTTATTGTGAGTCCAAAGCGCTTAGTGGTCGCAGACAGAAAATCTGTAAGTCTTTGAAGGTCATCCTCTGAGTGGGCAACGATAGGACAGTCATCAGCATACAGGAGGTCACGAACAATTGATTTAGTGACTTTCGTCTTTGTCTTTAGGCGTTGAGTATTGAAGATATCTCCATCTGTCCTGTATGAGATTTGGATGCCTGGATCTGAATCTTTAAAGGCAAAGAGAAGCATCATGCTGTAAACGGAAGCTGAAAAGTGTTGTAGTAAGAACACATCCTTGCTTGACTCTGTTAGTGACGGGGAACTCAATCATCTCCACTGCCATTGACTAATCTTGCATTCGTGCCGTCGTAAAAGCGTCTGATTATTTTTACCATCTTGGGAGGGATTCTAATTCGGGGAAGTATGTTCCACAGTCCTGGGCGTGACACTGTGTCAAACGCCTTGGTGAGGTCAATAAAGAGGATGAGAGATCCATATTTTGTTCCTTACATTCTCTTAGATCTGTCTTGCAGCGAATACATGTTGACTCTCTCTGTGCTGGCGAAAACAACACTGACTTTCTGGCATAGTCTCATCAAGAAGATGGGTATTCAACCTGTTTAAGATGATCTTGTAGAGGATCTTGCCTGCAATGCTCAAAAAGGAGATCCCATGATAGTTGTCACAGCTGGACTTTTCACCTCTGCTTTTGTACAGGTGAACTATTCTGGCATCTTTCAGATCTTGGGGTAAAGTACCATACAAAGGAACTCCATAAACATCTGTATCTATGGCTGACCACCTGCTTTAAAAACTTCAGGAGGAATACCATCGGAGCCTGCTGATTTACCACATTGCAACTCTGCAGTTGCTTCTGTCACCTCATTCTCCGTGGGTGGGTCGTCAAGTTCCATATGTAGGGGTCTTGTTGGGATTTCTTCAATGACGCTGGGGTCAATTAGTGAAGGCCTGTGAACGAGCTGCTCGAAGTGTTCTGACTATCTATCATTTATTGCCTCATTATCAGTGAAGAACTCACCCTGAAAGTTACGGATTAGGGCAGCACTTCTCTGTGGTGGCCCATACATCTCCCTGAAGCTGAAGTAGAACAGCTTGGTATATTTGAGTCAGCATAACCCTGGATCTCCTCTGCCTTCTTTTTCCACCATTCATCTTTCATGGAGCGCAAGCATTTCTGAACTTTTCCTCTGAGATGGTGGAACTTGTCCCGCTTTGAGTCAGACTGTTTGTCCGCTACCCAATTCTTGTGTGCAGCATACTTCTCAGCAAGAAGTCTTTGAATTTCAGAATGGTCGTCATCAAACCAGTCATGGTGATGTTTTTGAGGACGTCTATTTGATCTTTGAAGGTGGTGTTAACTTCGTTTCTTAATTTGGCCCAGTTTTCCTATGTCTCTCCTTTGGTTAAGGCAACTTGCTCTTGACGCTTTGACAATTCATTCTATAAGGCAACTGTTATGCCAGGGTTATTGGTTTTCCAAACATCCAGTTTTTCGGGGGAAGCTTCTTGCCCTGGGGCCTTTTTTTCCTTCGCATGTGGAGGTTGACCTTTGATCTATGGAAGCCCATGTCAAACAGTTGTGCCGTACTCTGTACTATCAGCTACGCAGAATTGGTAAGATTCGCTCCTTCCTTTCCACTGATGCTACCAACAAGCTTGCTGTCTCTTTCATACTATCTAGACTGGACTATTGTAACTCTCTATTCGCAGGTCTCCATGGAAAACAACTTTGGAATTCAAAAATCTGCTTTACACTGGTTTCGATCTTATCTTTCAGAAAGAAAGCAAACCGTACTTGTCGACGGAAACAAATCTTCTGAGCTGCCTTTGGATTTTGGCGTGCCTCAAGGCTCTGTTCTGGGTCCTGTGCTTTTCATATTGTATACTTCTCCTCTGACCCACCTTATTGACTCACATTCCATCCGTCATGAAATGTATGCGGACGATACCCAGCTCAATCATACTGATTCTCCTTCTAACTACGATCATCTAGTTCAGTCTCTTCAGAACTGCGTTTCTGAAGTAAAATCCTGGATGTATGAAAATCGACTTAAGTTGAATGATGACAAGACTGAAGCCCTTCGTGTTTCTCCATTGCCTGCAGATCTTTCTTCTCTGCCTTCCACTATTACTGTCGGTAATACCGCTATTGCTTTTTCTGATTGCGTTCGTGACCTCGGTTTTGTCTTTGACCATAATCTCTCCATGCACCAGCACATCATCAAAACATGTCAGGCTGCATACATCGAACTTAGACGCATTAATTCTATTAGACACTACCTTACATTAGACGCAACCAAGACGTTAGTTACTGCATGCATTCTGTCTAGGTTAGATTATTGCAATTCACTCCTTGCGGGTTGCCCTCAGAAACATCTCAAACATTTGCAACAAGTTCAGAACTCTGCAGCTAAACTCATCTTCAAGGCACGTAGGTCACAGCACTGCACACCCCTGTTTCAGACACTGCACTGGCTCCCGGTTGAACAAAGAATAAAATACAAGATTTGCTGCCTTTGTTATCACATCATTTCTGGAACTGCTCCTGACTATCTCTCTGAACTCTTGACTGTCTACGTACCTTCTCGATCACTCCGCTCTTCTGTGGATGACAAGAAGTTTCGTGTGCCAAAATATAACAGAGAAACTCACGGTGGTAGAGCCTTTGCAGTTTTTGCTGTTCAGACATGGAACTTGTTGCCTCAGTCCGTCCGCCACTCTAAAACTCTACCATCTTTCAAAACAAGTTTAAAAACTTACTTCTTTAAACAGTGTTTTTCCTGATTTTGGCTAGTGGGTTGATCCTGCTTGACATTCTGGATGAAATTGTGCACAATGGGGTGTATGCCAGTGTGTGTGTGTGTGTGTGTGTGTGTGTGTGTGTGTGTGTGTGTGTGTGTGTGTGTGTGTGTGTGTGTGTGTGTGTGTGTGTATGTGTGGCTGTGTGTGTGTGGGTGTTGTGTGTGTGTGTTTAAAAATGGGGGGAGAGGGGTGGGCGGGGAGGGGGTGAGAGGGAGAGAGATTATTTGGTGTGTCTGTGTGGTTGTTGATTTCCTGTGGATAGTTTTTGATGAGTTTGTTTGTATTGTAGCCTGTTATTTGGTTTATATATGTATGGTTTACTGATGTAAAGCGCTTTGAGGTTTCGGAAAGCGCTCTATAAATGCACTATTATTATTATTATTATTATCTAAACTTCAGCGCATACAGAACCACGCGGCTCGCCTTGTTCTCCGCAAGCCCAGGCGTGAGGGTGCAAAATCTCTCCTTAGAACACTTCATTGGCTCCCGGTAAAGGCTAGGATTCAATATAAAGTTGCCTGTCTCTGCTTTCAGTGTATCTATCACGAGAACATGCCATCCTATCTTGCCAACCTCCTGTAGGGTTACAAACCTTCTCGAACGCTCCGCTCTTCTGACACCTCACTGTTGACTGTTCCTCGCTTCTCTCTAGACACCTTTGGTAAAAAGTCTTTCTCTGTCTTTGGCCCAAATGTATGGAACTCTCTACCACTGTCTCTCAGAAAAACTAAGTGTTTCTCAACCTTCAAACGGCACTTGAAAACCCACCTCTTTCAAACTCATCTAACCTGAAGAGCCTTAGTTTGCAAGTCTGTCATCAGACTAATCTCTCCTGCCTGTATAACAGTATTTTGTATAAGGGCCTATAGAGCAAGGTGTGTGTGTGCGTGCATGTGTGTATGTGTGTGTGTGTGTGTGTGTGTGTGTGTGTGTGTGTGTGTGTGTGTGTGCTTGAGTGAGCATGTGTGTGTATCACTGTATGTGTACAGCTGAGGAAGGGATAGGGGAGAAATTGAGTGGGAAAGAGATTGAAATACTTTAAGAAACTTTTTCAAATCTTTGTTTGTATGTAAATTGTGATGTATGATATGCGAATAGTTCATAATTTGTGAGGAATTTTGATTGTCACGGTATTAATGCTGTAATACTGAAGTTGTAATGTTTTTCCTGTATATGGATTAGAATTTTTCTGTTTTTATCTTCATTCAAAATATTGATTATAATTTTATGTACAACTATTGCATGCATAAACACACACACACGCATGCAAACATAGCACACGCACACACACACACTCTCTCTCTCTCTCTCTCTCTCTCTCTCTCTCTCTCTCACACACACACACACACACACACACACACACACACACACACACACACACATTCTTACAAACACACGCGCACAGCAACGCACACGCACGCACACACACATGTACGCAAGCACACACACGCAGCAAAATATAAACACAGTATGCCTCTTTATTCATATGAAAAATCTGTTAATCTTTCTTCATTACATAAGTCA
The DNA here is from genome assembly GCA_030674185.1 of Monoplex corrugatus. Lineage (NCBI taxonomy): Eukaryota > Metazoa > Mollusca > Gastropoda > Littorinimorpha > Ranellidae > Monoplex > Monoplex corrugatus. The sequence goes on from JAPXFY010000026.1 coordinate 18,091,603, forward strand.
GTGTTTACATTTTAATATTCTGTGGTTTCTTATGTGTCTTCTTACTTGTATAGCTTTAATGTTTGTTGTTATCTTATTGTGTATGTAATTGTGAACATTTTTTATCATCTTTTGCCTTTCTTGCGAAATGTAAAGCGCTGGTGAGCATGTTTTTATATGGAATATGCGCTATACAAATAAACATTATTATTATTATTATTATTATCTGAGGAGAAGGTGATCTGTTGAGCATCTGGCACCTCTCATTGCTCTGGTGATATGAAAGTCATGCAGATCACATTGTCTGCAGATGAGAAAATATATTTGATGCCAGTGATTCGATCTTGGATGCATCCATCTCGCGTTGAAATTCCTGAAGTTCATCAAGTTGTTGGTAGAAGGCTCGTTTGTTTTCATCTTGGTTTGTCATGGTGGGGGCATAGAAACTTACCAAAGTAGCATATGCATTGACTGATAAGGGCAGCCTGAAAGTCATGATTCTGCCATTGATGCCCTGGGGCTGTGACTCAAGCTTAGAGACGAGAGGGGTCCTTACTGCGAAACCAACACCTGCCTTCCTTTCAGCTTTGTGACCTGACCAGTGCATAGATATCCTGACCAACTCGCTTAATTGATCCTTATCTAAAAATCTTGTCTCGCCTAGGGCAGCATAGTCAACTTTGTATCTTTGGAGATGTCGTGTTACCAAGGTCGGTTGGCCTCTTTTCTATATAGGAGAGTTTACACGTTCCAAGCAGCAACATTCAAAGGCTTAACAGGCCAATAGATGTGGCACACTTGGATGTCGAATCCACGACATCCACGTACGGACTCGCTGAGAGACAGATCCAGTGAGACGTAAAGTTATTATCTTTGGGTAATAAAGTGTTTTCAAATTTCGGAAGGAATTGAAGTCTGTGTTTTTGTTTCTATGCCTGCATGTCTTTGTTTGTATGTTTGCGGAAGGAATTGAAGTCTGTGTTTTTGTTTCTATGCCTGCATGTCTTTGTTTGTATGTTTGCGTGTCTGTTTCTATCTCTGTCCCTCTGTATATCTGTTTCTGTGTCTTGTCTCTCGCTTTCTCTCCCTCCCTTTCCCCCTCTCTCAGTATCTCTGTCTTTGTCCGTCTGTCTCTGTCTTTGTGTTTGTATCTCTCTGCGCGTGCGCTGTCGTTGGCATACGTAATAGTTTAATCATTGCGAACAGAATGCGAGATCCAATACAGAGCTCGTTTTTCTAGCACAAGTAAAAAACGTATGTCTGTGGCCTTATGTTCGTATCTCCGGGTAACACACGTGTATACACACACACACACACACACACACACACACACACACACACACACACACACACACACACACACACACACACACACACACACACACATACAAACACACACACACACACTCACACACACACACACACACACACACACATACACACATATGTACGTTTATGCATAATGCACATACACCATCGGAAGAACGGATGAAATGTGCTATCATACTATGAATATTGTAAACAGAATAATTAAGAACTCAAGCGCGGACTTTGTTCCCAGGCAGAAAGAGATTGTTTCAAAAACGCGATCGAGTAATAGGTTATATTCAAGTGCTATGTCTGGATAAGACACACACACACACACACACACACACACACACACGCACACTCACACGCACACACACACTCACACACACACACACACACACACACACACACACACACACACACACACACACACACACACACACACACACACACACGCACACGCACACAAATTATTGGGCATCATACTGCACAAAAGAAATTTCAGATTTCAAGGATTTCCATAAAGTCTGGACAAAGCTGAAACTTTTGTGGAACTTTTAGCCGATAATAGTAAAGTAGATGGTTTGACTCCTATCTGCAAACACTACAGGGAAATGGCAGCTAACAATCCTATCTACACTGATCCAATACCTCAGAATGATCGCTGGTTTAATTCTCCAATCACCTTAGAAGAGTTGAAAAACACTATCTTGTCTCTACAAACAAAAGGAGTTCGGTAGGTGTCGATGCAGTTTCAACTGAAATGATTAAACATCTTCCAGAAAACTATATTATTTTTTTACACAATTTTTTTCAGAAATGCTGGGTTGGTGGAACTATACCATAATTATGGCAAAAGTCTATTGTTATGCCAGTATTAAAAGCAAGAAAGCCTAAAAACAATAAAAAATAGTTACAGACCTATTGCGTTGACATCCCATACGAGCAAACTATTGGAAAACATTGGTATTAAACAGACTTGTACATTACTGTGATAAAAATAATGTTATTCCAGTAAATCAGGCTGGTTTTAGAAAAGGGAGATCTACAGTTGAGCACCTGGTTAAACTTACCACTCACATCAAGAAACAGTTTGCCTGCAGAAAAAATCTTTAAGCTACTTTTTTTATGTGAAAAAGCTTACGATCAAGTTTGGCATACGCGTTTATTGTACAAGCTGAAATCTATTGGTTTACCTTGCAATACGTATGATTATATTAGTCTTTTTTAGCCAATAGAACTATTCAGGCAAGAGTGGGAACTAGTTATTCTACTTCAGACATCTTGATATGGGAATTCCACAAGGTTCAGTGATAGCACCGCTTTTATTTAATATCCTTATACAGGATCATCCTAAAGCACTCTCAAATCGTGTTGTTTTGGCACAGTACGCTGATGATATATGTATTTGGATGAATATTACTTTAAAAAAGACAACTCCACAGAGAGCACAGAATTACATTAGGAAGTTGTATCAATCTGATCTTGATAATCTTGGAAATGTAGTTAGAAAATGGTCTGTCGTTGTCAGTGGAAAAAAATAACATGATGCTATTTCATTCTGCTGGTACTGTAAGTAACTTGCCTACTTTCAGATTGCTTGGTGAAGTGTTACATTACAAACAGGTTGTAAAATTTCTGGGAGTCTTTATGACATCAAAATCAAACGGGAATGTCCATTTTGATTATATTTCAACAAAAGCAAGAAAAGCCCTAAATTTTCTAAAGATAATAAGCCGATTACCTCGGGGAATGGATACGAACATAATAATTCATCTATCAACAGCACTTGTACGATCTAAATTATCCTATGCGCAAGAAGTCTTCTTCAGTGCACCAAAATATTTATTAAAGAAGATACAAAGCTTAGACTGCAAAAGTATTAAAATTGCTCTAGGTGTCCCTACTCATGCCTCTAATCTGGAAACGTACAAAGTTGCTGGAATTCTGCCTCTGAACAACTATCGTGAGCTAGCGACAGCAAAATTTGCAGTTAGAACTACTTCACAAGCGGACAATTTTGTGAGTAAGGAAATTAAAATCAGGTCTGATGTTGACTTTCCAAAGCGAGCAAAAAGCATTTCATCACAAATGACTGTTGCAACTTACATATCTGACTTGGTCAAACAGTCTAATATAAATATGGATGAAATAGCTGAGACACCATCAACAACGCCTGTCTCTACATGGGAAATGCTAAAAGCCTCTTTTGATATTGATTATACAGACACTAAGAAATCTGAAAATGTCAACATTTCGATATCCACAGCAAGAGAACACATCGATGAAAAATACCGTACCCACCTTCACATTTTTACCGATGGATCAGTCTTAGAAAATAAATGTGCTGGAGCAGCATTTTATGTTCCAAAATTTAAAATAAAAAAGTCATTTTTCGTTGGGGCAAACATATCTATCTTTACAGCAGAATTAAATCAAGCATTGCATTATCTAGTAAATCTTAAACCCATGTCTTTCAAAATAGTTCTCTTTGTTGACTCAAAATCTGTATTATATGCCTTACAGTCTTTTGATGCCGACACAAGACCTGATTTAATTACTAGGGCAAATCATCTTATGCATCGTTTAAGGGTCAAAGGTACAGATATCAGTTTATGCTGGGTGCCTGCTCACGTTGGTCTTCACGGCAACGAAGTAGTTGACAGAGCAGCTAAGCAATTCTGATAATGCTATAGAATTACATGTTCATACCTCCATAAAAGAAGCTTGCAACTTGCTCGAATCAGTCTCATGGACTCGATTTGATGAACATTCAAATGAACAGTTTGTGTCACAACAAATGATAAAACTTACCGTTCAAAATGTATGTAAAAAATTGCAGTATTCTTCCATGTATCATTTGAAATCGATTGTTGCTGTTTGTTTTCGTATTCAGCTAAACGCATTGAAAACAAAATATTGTAAAAATGTCAAGTGTATTTGCGGCGAAAAGTTCACACTGTTTCATTGTTTATTCTACTGCAAAATGCTACGTTCTTTTTTACCGAAAATGTTTACTCAAGAAAAGTATTCTGAAAATCATTTCAAAAAAATTACATCAGATCAATCTTTGTTAGTTAAAATTTCAGAATGATTAGTTCACAGTCCTGTTAGTGCATTAATTTAACGTTATTCGGTTTGTGTTTTAGTGTTACAATTTCCCTTCACGTTGTTGAAGTTAATTGTTAGTGTTAAGTTCTCGTTCCATTTTACTGTTTCCCCACCTACTAATGTCTTTTTCCTCTGTCTTCCCTCTGCCCATATCCAACCCGTCCAACTACCGTTCTACATTTCATTTTGTTCATCTTTTTTTATTTTTATTTTATTATTATTTACTTTTTTTATCCCCCCCCCCCCCCACCCGTCTAATATCACTTATAGTGAAAAAACGTTAAACCAAAGAACGAACGAACGCACAAGCACGCACAAATACACACAAACACGCGTGTGCATGCACACATACAAACATGGACACGTGCAAGGAGGTACGCATGCACGTACATTCACATGTACTTAAATAAGCACATAACACACACCCATACACAAATACATATACATACACAAGCATACAAACAGACATACTCACATGCTCTCGTGACAGGGATGTACGTATCTATGTACACACACAGAGCTAGTAAGCACACACACACATATGCACAAGTAAACACACAAACGCATATGCATAAGCAGGCACACAAACACATATATGCATAAGCAAACACACAAAAGACATAGCATAAGGACGTACACAAGTACATACGCATAAGGACGCACACAAACGCATATGCATAAGCACGTGCACAAACAGACACAATCAACCAAAACAAACAAACGAACAAAAAATCCTACTGCATTCACTGTCAGTCATCAACCCACGTTGTCATTTCTATCGATGAGCTCTGCCCACAGAGACAAGCCTCTGTAGATTTGATGTGACCAAACCATTCTAATGCTCTCCCTTTTTGATAATAATAATGATGATGATAATAATGACAATGATAACAATAATTGTAATAACAGTAGTAGCAACATCAACGATGATAATAATAATAATAATAATAATAATAACATCAATAACAATAATAATCATCATCATCATCATTATCATCATCAGGTGCCTTGCCACATGGTGTTGGTGATTATGGACTTCCATCTGTCTCTATCACTTGTTGCCCCAAGCATCTCTTCCACCCTCCTTGTCCCCAGCCACTCTGCAAGTCCATCTAGTATCTTCTCCCTGGGTCTACCTGGTCTCTCTTTCCCTCTAGCTTTCCTGTTGTGACCAGGTGCTCCAATTCCCCTTTCCTCATAAAATGGCCAATAAATGTTGCCTGTCTTTTCCTAATATTCCTTATGAATGATCTACCTGTGTCTGCCTCCTTCAAGACTCTCGTTTGTTGTCTTTGCTGTCCATGGAACTCTCAACATTCTTCTTAGAAACCACATCTCAGCTGCCTCAATCTTGTTCTGGCTTTGCTTGTTGACTGCCCACACCTTGCAGCAGTACAATAATAATAATAATAATAATAAAATTTGTAACCGTACATAAGATGAAGATAAATCAATCGCGTTAATTGACGACACATACACAAACACACCCACATATATATGTATATGATTTTATATATGCATATATATATATACATCTATCTATATATATATATATATATATATATCTATACATCTGTATACATATATACACATAGATATGTATATGTATATATATATATACATACATGTTGTATATATATATATATATATATATATATATATATATATATATAGAGAGAGAGAGAGAGAGAGAGAGAGAGAGAGAGAGATAGACAGATATATAGATATATAGGAATTGTATGCATACATATATACACGTATATACATATGTATAATATATAAATATGTGACCCGTTTTTACGAAATGAGTCCTAACTCGCAGGCAGTGAAAAGCGTAGAGGCCTGGAAAATGTGTGATGGGTCAATTTTGTCAATTTTTACTTTTCGTCAAAAATGGAATATTTAATCTTTAAATTACATATACATGCACTCAGCACTTTATAATTCAATCGGAAAATGTATTTAAAATGCGTTTTAACCAGATAACCCATAGTGATAATCCTCAGAAAACAGTAAAAGCAGACATGATTTTGATCAACATTCGTGTAGAGCACCCTTTACAGGGCCCCAGCATGTTGTACCTCGTTAAAAGGTCATGAACTCTACTTTCTTTGACACGCGTTCACTGCGTGAAAATCAGCTTGTCAGAAACACTGTTTCGAAATCTTTGGCATAAACAAAAAGTGAAGGAGTCGAACCAATAGACCAATGAGAGATGCGTTACGAACTGTTCATGTTAACCGCAGGACATCGCGCATAGGGATTGGCTGACCCATCATTGTTTATGCCTTTCGCAGCGAACAACATGGCTTCGAAAATCACGATTTGCAAAGAAAGACTGTCTTTTTTGCTCAGTGCTGGTCAGTCTTCAACTCTACCAGCAGTAGATCAAGATGAATTGGGCAAACTGGTGACCGAATATTTCGCTGCAAGTGATTATGAAGACGAAGACGCTTGACAGTGACAATGACTGTGAAATTTCGCTGGTCGATTCCGTGGAGCGTGACCCAACACAAGATGAAGTTGACGAATCCCTCGTCCACGTACAAGAAATAAGAGGAGGTGCAGAGTATGATATGGATGTCGACAACGGTATGCCAGATTTTGTAGTTTAGAAATAAGTTTGATTTATATTTGCAGCTGACCTGTATGCATGCTGATCAATTCTAGCCACTAATATCAGTCACTTATTTTTCTCTCACGTCATGCTTTTTGTGTCAGAAAAAGGGATATTTAAACTTAAATAACAAGACGATTACAGTAGATTTTCAAACATTTTTGTGTGCTATTGTGGCATGATGTGTTTCACCATGGTACACATTTTTGTAAAGATTGGTGAAGGAAAAATACCTGTTGCTAAGGTAAAACTTCACTGAAGTGGTGAAAATTTTAGAACTTTATTTTCTCAAAATGGCTGTTTGCTATGTTACACACTTCAAACACCCATAACTTCCTTATTTTTAGGAGTAAAATAATAAACTTCATATGAAAAGAAAGATAATATCTGGACATTTTGAAAATCATAATATCCTAAAATCGAAGAGTATGACAAGAACCTGCGAGCAGCACTCAACAGGGCCGCTGCAAGAAATCTGAAGCTGAACCCAGACAAGCTCATTGTGGGGAGACGAGAAGTGAAATACTTTGGCCATATTATTTCGGCAGAGGGACTGAAACCCGACCTCTCCAAGATACGGGCAATCCAAGACATGGCCCCACCAGCAGACAAAAAGGAGCTACAAACGATCATGGGAATGATCACCTATCTGGCAAAATTCGCACCGAACCTCTCAGAACTCACAAAACCGATCCGGGACCTTCTCAAAGAAGATGCAGAGTTCACCTGGGATACGCCACAACAACAAGCCCTCGAAGAGACGAAGCGAACCATTCTCAGCCAACCAGTACTCGCTTTCTTCCAGCCAGGGGAACCCGTCACACTACAAGTGGATGCCAGCAAGAATGGGTTAGGCGCAGTAATCCTCCAAAGTGGCAGGCCAATAGCCTTCGCTTCGAAAAGCTTGAGTCAATCAGAGCAGCAGTATGCACAGATAGAGAAGGAACTGTACGCAATACTGTTTGGGTGCAAGCGTTTCCACCAGTACATATACGGCAATGAAATCACTGTCCAAACTGACCACAAGCCACTTGAAAGCATTACAAAGAAACCTCTCAGCGCAGCACCAGCCCGGTTGCAACGCATGCTACTCCAGCTGCAGAAGTACAACCTCCGGATCATTCATGTTCCTGGCAAGGAAATCCCTGTGGCAGACACACTGTCCAGGAAATATCTGCCAGCAGAGCCAGAAGACGAAATGCTCAAAGACCTTGACGTCCAAGTCCACACTATCATTTCCAACATGCCTGTATCCGACAGAAAGATGCAACAAATCCAAGCAGCCACCCAGAACGACCCCCAAATGCAGGACCTGAAGAGTGCCATACAAGATGGATGGCCACGATATCGCCAGAACTGCAAGGAAAGCATCGCTGATTTCTGGAACTTCCGTGACGAACTGGCCATAGTTGATGGCGTAATCTTCAAAGGGAGCAAGATACTGATCCCTCCCCCTCTACGCCCCGAAATGCTGGACACAATACATTCAGGGCACTTTGGGATTGAAAAGACACAACAGCGTGCAAGGGAGATCCTCTTCTGGCCCGGCATGACAACTCAGATTTATAACAAAGTTGCGGCCTGCCCCATCTGCGCACCCACAAGACCCTCAAATCCCAAAGAACCCATGATACCCCATGAAATACCATCCCGTCCATGGCAGAAGGTAGCCACTGACCTCTTCACATGGGACAACAAACAGTATCTCATCACTGTGGACTACTACAGCTGCTTCCTAGAAGTAGACGAGCTGACCAGCACCACCTCCAGTGCCATCATCCGCAGGCTGGCCGTCCACTTTGCCAGACATGGCATACCCGAGGTCGTCATCAGTGATAACGGCCCACAGTTTTCTGCGGAAGAGTTCACCAACTTTGCATCAACCTGGGATTTCAAACACACCACTAGCAGCCCAGGCTATCCCCAGTCAAATGGTCTCGCTGAGAAATCGGTGCAGACAATGAAGAACATCCTGAGCAGAGCAAAAGCAGAAGGCAAAAACCCCCTACTCAGCCTCCTCGAGTACAGGAGTACCCCGGTAGATGGGCTGAAATCCCCAGCGCAACTTTTAATGGGCCGCCAGTTACGGTCCGTCCTACCCACTGCCGCACAGCAGCTCGATCCAACGACGGTTGACCCAACCACAGTCATCTCCAGAAGACAACAACTGCAGGCCGACCAGAAGCAGTATTATGACCGCACTGCTCACACTCTGCCAACTCTCAAAAACGGGGAACAAATCTACGCACAACTAACCAAGGGTGACACGTGGAAACCAGCGACAGTTGTGGGGCCAACTGACAGCCCCAGATCGTTCCGCATCCAGACACCTGAAGGTCACCAGTTCCGGAGGAATCGCCGTTTTTTGCGCCAATTCTGTCAGACGCCACCACCCAAGACAGTACAACCCAGCAAGGTCGAACCTCCACAGCAACTTCCTGAAGTGCCTCTCCCCACACCTTGCCAAGATGTTCCCATCACCCCTCCGATGGAGACTTACGTGACCCGGAGCGGCCGAAACGCGAATCCACCAGAGAAGCTAAACCTGTAAGGTGTGACCAGACACGCCTAATAAAGACTCAGGCTGTGCCTGTAGGGCGCGACCAGCCCGCATCGCAATGTACTAGCATCAGTATTATATCCACTACTGGAGACATAGCGAAAATAGCCTTATCTACCTTTCCTTACATTTTGTTTTCTTCTTCCTTTTTCTGTTTTGTCTTTTTATGTTTTCCTTGGCAATTTTTTTTTATAGGAAGGGGGATGTAAGATTGAATGCACTGTACAATGCGAGATAACCCTGTCGTTTTGTAGCCCCATGTCCATCACAGTAAGATCCCCTGATATAGACCAAGTAACTCCCCTTGACGAATGCAACGTGAGTAGTAATAAAGCCAGTCAGACTCTATGCAGCTCTCCTTGAATGTTCATCTGGCTCTTTCCTACCTGGCGGAACAAAACACTGTTATTTTCACCTTATGACTCATTTTGTTAAAACGGGTCACATATGTATCTACATGAATAATAAATACATAACCACACATGCACATAAAGACATACACAACTTACACACATACATACAAACGCATGCATACAAACACATAAACAAACATACTCACAGACACACATACACACACATACACACATACACACACACAGGCGCGCACACACACATACATACACCACACACACACACACACACACACACACACACACACACACACACACACACACACACACACACACACACACACACACACACACACACACACACACACACACTTTAAATCATATGCAGCAAGTTAGCTGTGAGATTCCATGTTTTACAGGCGTAGATGAAAATGGACATAACAAGGGAGCGCATCACACGTATTTGAGAGCTGAACAAGACAGAGTGGGTGAAAGTAAACAGCCCTGTTGAACTCCGACTATCGTTTGGAATCAGTAAGCAATTTTGCCTTTGATGAAAACTGCATTTGTGGCTTTGTAGATGTGTTCTGTCATCATGGTACTGATAAGACTGCATGCCAAACCCTGTTGACTACCTTTGTCAAGTCTACAAAGACATTACAGAGGTCCTGCTGATGTTAAAGGTACTTTGTGATTTACACAGTATTCTGAGGTTAAAGATCTGTATAGTAGTGCTCCTCCATGCTCTAAAACCTGCTCGTTCTTCAGCAATCCTCTCTGGTCGTGGCTTCAGCCTGTTCAGAAGGATTTTCGATACGACTTTGCTGGGGTAAGACAAATTAGGTGACTGTTTTGGTATAAATGAAGCTTGCCATGTGTAAGTGAGAGACAGAAAGTGACAGCTTTGGTAAAGGGTCACACACTTAAAGTGCTGAGAGTAGCCTAGCTTTTTCGTTTCAGCATCCTGCACGTACGTGCATCTGTGCGTGTATGTCTGTGTGTTTGCGCGCGCGAGCATGAGCGTTCAAGTGCATTGTTTGTGTGTCTGAGTCTGTGAATACTTGCATTCATTTGTATTATTTTGCTCTTTTTTATGCCATGGTTTCTAATAGTTGTTTTCTGTTCACGTTTTTGATTCTTTGTTTTTATTTGATTAAATATTCAGTGTTGTTCTAGTCCTGTAAATAGCGACGAGTATGTTTATGACATGGACAGTTTGTGCAATGTAAGTTCTCCTTCTTCTCCTCCTCCTTAGCACACCATAGTTTTAGCAGCCTCAGGTCTATTCAATATTAAGGCTATTTTTATGCGATTCACACAGCATGGAGACAGCCATGACAAAGACCTTTCCAGCCATGTGCAACATGGATGTGTCAGTCATTGACTGTATTTATGGATTCTGATCAACGCTGGACCAACATAACTGGTCTAGCCCTTAGTTTCAGATAAATATTGTTCATGGTCAGAATCAATATCCATGATATTTTCATTTTCTGTATAAGAATTGTATGTTGATGTCTGTTTATCGTGAAAAAAATGATAAATATTTTAAATTCATAATAATTAGACTTTGATGCTAAAATTGTAAAGATGTAATAATAATAAAACTGTTGGCTATACATTAATGTGAATTCACATGAATCATAATTTACTCGTATGCTTGGTGTTATCTTGAAAATATTTGCCCAAAATGTCATTTTTCTCCGTTGAAAAGTAAATAAGTTGTTATGTGAAATGCAATCAAGGAAAAGAAAAGGAAATACTATGACGACACTATTTTGCTTTTCATTTTTTAAGATTGGGGTTTAACCATTTTAACCCCCACTTTAATCATGTTTCTTGCAGGAAACGTGTGTAAAACGCGTGGGAATGAAAGGGTTGATATCTGGAATGATGATATCCTTGTAATGGTGGAGGCTGCTGGCTCCGTGTTTTCATCTGTCTCATTTAATAATCGGGGATATGTGATATGTGACCTGTCTGTGTATATCAGCCACTCCCATCTGAGCATGATAGTCCCTACGTTTCCTTAATCTGCACGCTCCTCTCACGATAGCTCCTGTATCGTTCACCTGGCTTATGTGAGGTTACAAGAAATTCTCTGTGTGTATGCATGTTGTGTACATTTTGTTTGTGACAATGATGATGTGCAGTTTCACTTTGTATTGTATGCCTCACTCTGACGACCTACATACGTTATGTTGTCGTCTTTCGTGACGTCATAACAGACCAGTTCTAGTGCATTTTGCTTCCTCATCTCTTTATATTTGTATTTCTTTATTCCTTCAAGAAATAAGACAGATCCACTGGGGATCTATCACTGTTATCTGTGAGTAATAAAGTGTTTTCAACTCTCTCTCTCTCTCTCTCTCTCTCTCTCTCTCTCTCTCTCTCTCTCTCTCTCTCTCTCTCTCTCGTCACCCGACCCATGATAAGGATTTCACTTTTGAAAACCCTGTGTTTTCTTAAATTGAAAGAGCTGTACCAGCTTTCAGCATGGCTGATCAAAAGTGAATTGAGCTTAAACCAACTACATTAGCTTTGACCACTTTATTCAAGAAAGTGAAAATGACCGAAATGGTTATTTGAGGGTTTCTTTCGTTTCTGTAGTTTCTTTTGACGTTGGCAATGCACAGTATGCAGTGTTTTCTTTGTTCTGATGAACATGTGATGCATTTAAGTTTTGTAGATATAGTTTGGCACGTAGGTATAATACACCCACGCCACCCCTATCCCCTACCCACACATATATACATATCCTCGAACAGACAGACAGACAGACACACACACACACACTATACATAGTATATATATATAATATATATATATAAATATATATATATATATATATATATATATATATATGTATATACCTATTGCGCAAACACGCACAGTCATGCACATGCGCGAATACACGCACAATGTGCGCGAACACAAAGATATACACACACCGTGTCGCGCGGCGCGCACACATACACACACACACAACCACACACACAAACACTCACACACACATACAATCGCACACACACGCACACACACACCACACACACACACACAACACAGACCACCCACCCACACACACACACACACACACACACACACAACGCCGTTGCGCACACACACGCCACACACACACACACACACACACACACAAACGCACGTTTGCGCGAACACACGCACGCACACACACACACACACACACACACACACACACACACACACACACACACACACACACACACACACACACGTTGTGTGTGAACACAAACGCACTAACTGGCACACGTACATTCACATACTCCACACGACCAGTACTACATTCTTCGCACACAGCCAACATATTACAAACGCTGAAATGAAGGTCAGATACCAGCAGGCACAATAGTCAGGTGGGTAAGACGTTGGTTTCAGTTTTAGTTTCAATTTGTCAAAATGACGTCTCTGCGCTCGGAATGAATTCCATGTCCACTAACGTCACAGGATCCCCTGTGATGGGAAGATCCAGAATGATCACGGCACAGGCCTTAAGCCTGCTCTTAAACCCATGAGTGGCCAGGCCCTTAGGTCCTACCTAGATACATGTAGTTCCATAACCTTAGGGTCGTAGGGGATTGAGGTGACAAAGACATCAACTTTTCCCACGAAGGCAGCGTCTATCCCCTCTCACTCACTTCAAATTCATATTCATATTATATTTTTTAACCAAGACTTTTCAGAAAGGCAAGTAGGCTAATTGGTCTTCACGGGATGGGACCTAGGGAATCAACCTATCTCTCCTTTGTTTTTTACCAAGGCAGCCAGACAATGCCCAGCTCTTCACGATTTCAACTGCCGTGGGATTTTAAGCGTGCGCAGCCAGAAGGCACACGGGTCCAACTGGTTTTTCATCCCCTTCCGAAGGACTAGACGTTCAGTTCCATTTTCCGGTCAAACTGAGGAGAAAAGTCGAGGACTCTATGGGGAGCGAACCCTGGAACCTGGAGTTTAGATGTTGGCAGGCGAACGTCTGAACCATTCTGCCACTCTTCTCCCTTCTCCCTAAGACGTTGGACTTCCAGTCAGAAGGTCTGGGTTCGATCCGGCTGGGTACCACATCCTGCCTGGTGGGTAAAGGGTGGAGAGTCTTCTGATCTCCTGGGTCAACACGTATGCAGACCTGATAATGCCTAAACCACACATTCCTGTATGTACAAACACAGGAACATCAAATGTGCCCGTTAAAAATCGTGAAAGTCATGTCAGTGTCTGGTGACCTATGAAATTATAAAAACACCTTGCATGTGTGGCTATCAAAAACGTAGTATGAGAACTTGGCAGTACCCTGTCGTCTCCACAGTGCAGGCAAAACGACGTGGGTACACTCATTGGAAAACAAATCGAAACGCTTTGAAGACAAACAAACAAACAAACAACAAACAAACAAACAAACAAACAAACAAATAAACAAACAAACAGATTATGATAGTAATCGTAGAGTACAGCTATGTCACAGTCTGAATCCTAGATGGAACTCCATAGTGTCATGAGTATCATCCTTATCAATACCTTAATCATCATTATAAAAACTGTCAGCTTTTGTGGTCATTGAGGTGGCGTAGAAAATGGGACAAAAAAAAAGGTGAGCACAAAGATAACCTCTCTGAGTGTGATGATCCTAAAAAGAATCAATCAACCAACCAACCAACCAACCAACCAACCAACCACCAACCAACCAACCACCAGCCACCACACCACCACCACCACCAGAGCCACCAGCCACCACCACCACCAACCAACCAACCAACCAACCAACCAACCAACCACCAACCAGCAACCAACCAACCAACCAACCAACCAACCAGCCAACCACCAACCAACCAACCAACACCAACACAACCAACCAACCAACCAAATGAAGCAACCAACCAAACAGATGCCCACAGGATTTTACCATAAGAGAAGAAATGCAAGATAGCAAGTGGATTGTTTCCGTCCCATTTTTATGCCACACCTATGACTATAGAATCTACGACAATGTGTTGATGATGATCTCTCTGTCTCTGTCTGTCTCTCTCTGTCTCTGTCTCTGTCTGTCTCTCTCTGTCTCTGTCTCTGTCTCTCTCTCTCTCTCTTCTCTCTCTCTCTCTCTCTCTGCCTCTCTCTCCCTCTCTGTGATACACTTCGTTCTATAAAAAGTGTTTATAACACTGCTTAAATACAACTGATACCATTGCGTATTTACGCTTATTCTCTTGATATCATCAGCAAACAGTGACACTGTATGCAACAAACGTCTGCTGATTCTTGTATGAAGCATTAAAATTCAGAAAAGTAGTCGTTTCGTGAAACAAATCATTGCTTTATGAATTCCAATTTTTTTTTTTCGGTATCAGTTTTTACTAGACATTGTTCACGTACATCCTACCTTGGACTACAGCTTATATTATCAAGAAATTATCTTGATGCCTGAAAAAGAAAACATCTGGGACTATGCAAATATTACACTGCATGTTTATTCGGTTAATGAATGTAATCTAATTGGTAATAAGACCAAATTTGATCGTACAGATTGCATAAAAGCTCGATTGTTTAATGGCACTTTTAATGTAGATGTGTATATTAAAATGAAAGTTTGGTATTTAAGGAGTGCATTTCTGATGAAAACAGAATCATCCAGACTGACCCTCACCACCCACTTTTGGCCTTTACTTTTATTCTGCCTCAACGAGTTAGCACTGGTTTTGTGCTGATGGCCACAAAAATGGTGCAATAATTTCTGTTAGATCGATAATTTATCTTTTTTTCATTTAAGTTCTAACGTCTCTTCCTTGTTCACTAATCTAGGTGTCTGTCCATCAGCTTCCTCGTGTCTGTCTTGTGCAGCTGACCCTGATCCATGACATGGGAGATCCAGCACATCTGTCTTTGCCACTAAACCCAAACTTACACACTTACGCACATGTTCCAGCACTTTGTCACTGGGCCACGTACGCATGTGCTGATACACGTTAGCCATGATCTTTTCAATCCGTTTCTTCTCCACGTGTCTGGCTCGTCTCTCCAACAATGTGTTCAACGTATACAGAAAGGGGTTGAGTGCCGAGTTGAGAGGTAAGACAAAGACGGCGGCCCACACGTTGACAAGGTCTGAGATACGTACACCATTTGCACCCAGCAGTCCCATCACACCAATAGGAAACCAGCAGCAGAAATCAGTGATTACAATCAGAAACAGACGTCGTGCAATGGCGACATCCTGATTTCGGCTGTCTTTCTGCAGGCCTTTTGACGATTGGCGGATGGTATGATAGATGATCACCTGACCAACTCCAATGACAGAGGAAAGGATAAAGTTGAGAACGATAAAGACACCAAAAGCATACTGCTGGCCAGGAAACTGACGTTGAGTGATGGGCAAAGGCAGACAGATGCTGTTCTGATTGTAAAATTTCCAGTGAGACACAGACAGAGGTAAGGTGGCCAAAATACCAGCAGTGACCAAGGCCATACAGCAGGCCACAGATGCTGACCATCTCGACAGACGAAGACGTAAGCTGAACGGAAATCGAAGCAGAAAAAAACGATCCATAGTGATGAGACAGATGACGAAAAACGACATTTCACAGGACAACATGCCCAGAATGCCTACGATTTTGCACACTAAACTGCGTTTCCATTGTTCTTCTTTCAAAACATAGATACCTCGGAAGATCACGTCTGCCACTCCAATCGTGGCCATGTAAACTCCCATCAGAAAATCAGAAGCACTGAGGTTGACGACCAGAACCTTGTAAGCCAACGAGGTCCCTTGTTGTTCTATAAAGGTCCTATAGACCCATACTCCTACATTGCCTGTCAGTGCCATGGTAGACAGAATCCAGAGCAACACTCTCAAAAAGTCAGACTTCAGAAGGTCACTGCACGAAGACAGTTCGTCCACAGGGGCATGGCATTCCGCCAGCTGGGTCATGTGAAAATGATGACAACACAGCTTGTGATTGTCAGTGTATAACACCTGTACAGACCTGCCAAATATTTTTGTTTGCAATGCTTTCACTGGGTTGTGACGAATATCTAAGACTGATATCTGTGTTGACCCTGTTAGTCCCTTAGTTGTGATTGTATCTAATTCTATACCAACCATCACCAGACTCTGCAACTGACTAAAACCAATTCTTTGCACAAAACCAGAAAACGCCGGATCTACCAGGTTTGCTAAGGGGTTAAAGGACAGGTTGAGGTGCAACAACTCAGACAACTGACTCAGTTTTACAAAGTCAAAACTACTGATATTGTTATGACTGAGGTCGAGAACACGGAGCTGGCTTAAAGAACTGAGCTCTACATCCATCAGTTTACACGAGGAAAGGTTCAGATGTTGAAGATAACTCAGGGATTCAATGCCCCTAAAACCAGGCTTGTCTGATCCAGAAAAGTCCAGATAGCGCAGCTGAAAATGTGCCTTGTAATCAAACCCTGACCAGCATTGGAAAGCATGACCTTCACACACACACTGGTCAGGGCAATGTTCCTCTTCACAGTAACCTTCATCTTCATTGAAAGGGCAGTGGTTGACCCCATCACAAAGGTAGTTAGGATGAAGGCAATTACCTGTAATCCAACAACGAAAGAAACCAGGGCAAGTGAAGTCAGCAATGTATTCATCATCTCCTAAAGGACAGTCTGTGATCCCATTGTTCAACAGGTAGGTGGGGATGCAGAAACCCTGGGTACACTGGAAGTGTGTGTCTGGACAGACTTCATCTCCATCCTTGAGTTCTTTTCCCATGGACAAACCCAATCCATCCATGTACAACACTGCTGGTGGGTAAATACCCTCTGTTGGATTCAAGTTATCTGACAGAAAAAGTCAAGTCAACTTTATTATTTCAAAAGAGAAATTATAGCGTGGTCTTGCACAAAAGAGCAACACAGACATGCAAAATATCCACAACAAAATATCGTAACATGCAACATAAACGCAATCACATATGTAAAAACAAACTGAAATGAAAGCAAACATGCAGTCTACATGTACCACACACACGCACATAATCCTACCACACACGCATACAGCCCAACCACACACATGCACACATTCCTACCACACACACACAACACACACACACACACACACAAAACACACACACACACACACACACACACACACACACACACACACACACACACACACACACACACACACATACACACACACACATACTCCCCTGACGGATTAAATCATTGAAATAAACTGACTAAATAAAGAATGTGCGCGCGCGCGCACGCACACACACACACACATTTTTCCTCGTCATCTGACATTTCTTCTGCTGAAAATATACAATAACTAGGTTTTAGTCCGACTATCAAGACTCGGTCAGACTGTACACTCTGTACATTTGAAGACGTGTATGCTATTATTTTGATTTTTGGTTATTTGTTATCCCTTGTAATCTATTATCACCTTTATAAGTTATTCGTACGTAGGACTATGTCATTTTCTTTTTATTGTTTTTGCTACAATTTTGTTATCTTTATTTCGTAGTCTAAGTAATTACGTAATTTTCTTTCTGTCCAGTTCTCCTGGACACAAAAATCAAAGTATTCATTATTATCGACCATAAATAACGGTTAATAGAAAGTTGGAGATGAACCAATATCAGCAATGCGACAACAATCCCAAATCAAGTTTTTGCAATGGAATTGTAAATCCCTTTCCACTAACTCGGCTTACTTGGAGCATTTCCTGGCATCAAATAGGTGTGAAATTTTTATTCTACTGTCGATGAATGTTGTCGCTACCAAGCTTCCCAATTTCCCCAATTATTATTATCCTCCAGTCTATGAATGTGGGAATCACGGGAAGAAGGTATCCACCGCGATATATATACTCAAAGAGTTACAATACTGCTTACTTACTTCCCCAGTTTTGAAATCAAGCGAATATTTTGCACACTTGTGCTGCCACTGTCCAATTAAGCAATTCTTTAAACATCAATGTTTTGTCAGTCTACCTGCCAACAGGTCCAAATGACTACAACACAGAATGGCTGCGCACTATCCAAGATCAGCAGCTTGGTAAATGGCTAATAGGTGGAGACTTTAATTCCCACTCCCCATTTTGGGAAATGAACTGTTCTACTGTTACGAGCAATCGTTTGGTAGAAAATATTGTCGATAGTTCGCTTTACTTTCTAAATGATGGTAGTGTCACTAGGATCCCTGATGTTTCCAAACACAGGGCGACAGCCATCGATTTGTCTCTAATCTCACCAGAATTAATACCATCCTGTACCTGGAAACTCACAGAGACACTTTGGGAAGCGATCACCTACCTATCATCATAACCATAACTGACAAAAACATCAGGATGAAAGACAGCTCTCCTGAAATTATTCCAAAATATAATTACAAGCGTGCTGACTGGTCCTTATTTCGAACTACTCTAGCTAATCAAGATTACAGACATGAAAGTGAAAATGTAGACATTATGTTTTCTAAATTCCAAGAGTCAATTCTAGCCGCTGCAGACCTATCGATTCCGAAACTCAAATCTTCTAGATCAAATAATCGATTGGGTAATGTTTGGTGGACAGAGGCATGTGAGAAAGCAGTTCAATATAAAAGGGAGAAATTCAAAATGTACATCAAAAGCCGGAAACCTGAAGATCATGTGGAAATGAAAAAAGCTAACATCCAATGTAACAAAATCATTGCTGAAGCAAAGAAAGATTATTGGGCATCATTCTGCACAAAAGAAATTTCAGATTTCAAAGATTTCCATAAAGTCTGGACGAAAATGAAACAAATGAAGGATGGAACCAACTTACCTAGGTGTCCGATAATGATTGAAACATGTAACACATTTCCTTCAGACATGGATAAAGCAGAAACTTTTGTGGATCTGTTTGCTGAAAACAGTAAAGTTGAAGGTTTATCTCCTGACTGCAAACATCACAGAGAAATGGAAGATTACAACTCAATCTACACTGATCCAGTACCACAGAATGATCTCTGGTTTAATTCTCCAATCACCTTAGAAGAGCTAAAAAACACAGTACTGTCTCTACACAACAAAAGGAGTTCGGTAGGTGTTGATGCAGTTTCGACTGAAATGATTAAACATCTCCCTGAAAACTACTTTATTTTCCTACACAAAATTTTGCAGAAATGCTGGGTTAGCAGAACTGTGCCACAAATCTGGCAAAAGTCTATAGTTATACCAATCTTAAAAACAGGAAAATCGAAAACCGATAAAAACAGTTACAGTCCCATTGCTTTGACGTCCCACACAAGCAAACTAATGGAAAGATTGGTCTTAAACAGACTTTTACACTACTGTGATAAAAATAACGTTATTCCGGTAAACCAGGCAAGTTTTAGAAAAGGAAGATCCGCAGTTGAGCACCTGGTTAAACTTACAACTCAGATCAAACAACAGTTTGCCCGCAGAAAAAGTGTTTTAGCTACTTTCTTTGATGTGAAAAAAGCTTACGATCAAGTTTGGCATAAACGTTTATTGTTCAAGCTAAAATCTGTTGGTTTATCAGGCAATATATTCAATTACATTAAATCTTTTTTAGCTAATAGAACAATTCAGGCAAGAGTGGGAGCTAGTTATTCTTCTTCATGACGCCTCGACATGGGGATTCCACAAGGTTCAGTGATAGCACCTATTTTATTTAATATCCTTATACAGGATCTTCCTAAAGCTCTTTCAAATCGTGTTGTTTTAGTACAGTACGCTGATGATATATGCACTTGGATGAATATCACTTTAAAAAAGAACTCCACAGAGAACGCGAAATTACATCAGGAAGTTGTATCAAATTGATCTTGATAACTTGGAAACTATATGTTAAAAAAATGGGCTGTCGCTGTCAGCAGAAAAAAACTAACATGATGCTGTTTGATCCTGGTGGTAACTCAAATAACTTGCCTACTTTCAAATTGCTTGGTGAAGCGTTAAATTACAAACAGGTCGTAAAATTTCTGGGAGTTTACATCACGTCCAAATTAAGCTGGAATGTCCATTTTTATTATATTTTAACAAAAGCGCGAAAAATCTTAACTTTTCTAAAGATAATAAGCAAATTACCCTGGGGAATGGATACAAATGTATTGATTCATCTGTCAACAGCGCTGGTCAGGTCTAAATTATCCTACGCACAAGAAGTTTTCTTCAATGCACCCAAATGTTTACTAAAAAAGATTCAGAGCTTGGACTGCAAAAGTCTTAAAATTGCACTAGGTGTACCAACTCATGCTTCTACTCTGGAAACGTACAAAGTTGCTGGAATTATACCTTTAAACGACCATCGTGAGCTAGCTACAGCAAAGTTTGCCATTAGAACTACTTCACAAGCAGATAATTTTGTGAACAAAGAAATTAAGATCAGGTCTGATACTGACTTTCCAAAACGAGCAAAAAACATTTCATCCACAAATTACAGCCGCAACTTACATATCTGACCTGATCAAACAGTCCATCATAACAGTGGATGAAAAAGCCGAGAAACCAACGATAACGCCTATCCCTACATGGGAAATGCTAAAGTCACATTTGATCTCGATTATGCAAACGTTAAAAAAGATAATAATGTCAACATTACGCTATCCACAGCTTGTGAACACATCGATGAAAAGTACCGTACCCACCTCCACATTTTTAGCAAATCAGAGCGCTGGAGCAGCGTTTTATGTTCCATTGGGGCAAATGTATCTATATATACAGCAGAATTGGTCGCTGTTGTTCAAGCGTTGCATTATTTAATAAGCCTTTGGCCTGTGTCATTCAAAGTAGTTCTCTTTGTTGATTCAAAATCTGTATTATATACTTTACAGTCTTTTGATACAGACACAAGACCTGACTTAATTATTGAGGCAAATCATTTAATACATTGTTTAAAAATAAATGGCTCGGAAATGAACTTATGCTGGGTGCCTTCTCATGTTGGTCTTCATGGCAACAACGTAGTTGACAGAGCAGTTAAATCCGGTGCCCTCCATTCTGAAAATTCCATAGAATTACATGTTAACACCTCGGTAAAAGAAGCTTACAACTCGCTAGAATTAGAATCATGGATTCGATTTCATGAACATTTAAATGAAAAATTTGTGTCTCAAAAAAGAATCAAACTTTCAGTTCAAAATATCTGTAAAAACTTACAGTATTCCTCGTTATATCATTTGAGATTAATTGTTATGACATATTTTCGCATTCAACTGAACGCTTTGAAAACAAAATATTGTAACAACGTTTTATGTACTTGCGGCGAACAATTCACATTGTATCACGTTTGTTTTACTGCAGAAAGCTTCGTTCCTTTTTGCCAAAGACGTTTACACAAGGAAACTATCTTGAAACGCATTTTAAAGAAGTAGTATCGGATCAAGTTTTGTTAGTTAACATTTCAGAATCATTGGTTCACAGTCCTGTTAATGCTTTATTTTAAGATTATTATTATAATTATGATTATTTTTGTTTTGTTTTGTTCTTATGACGACTTTTCTTTTACATTATTGATGTTAGCGTTGTTCTAGTTTCATTTCTCTGTTCATCCATATCCTTTTTCTTAAGACCTTGCCGCTTCCTTTTAATTTTTTTACGTCCCTTACTCTGTTCCCCTCTCCCCTCCCCCCCCCCCCTAATTTCATCCTCCATGCCATTTTCCCCCGTCTAATATCACTTATAGTGAAAAGACGTTAAATCAAGCAGCGAACACACACACACACACACACACACACACACACACACAAACACACTCACGCATGCACACACACACACACACACAAACACACACACACAAACACTCCTATACACTCACTACGCGCATTCATGCTTCAGACTGCGTCTTAATTAAGGAATTTCACCGATTTCAGGAGGAAACGTTTGTGTACAATCCCACTGTACTACATTTGAAGAAACGAAATCGTCTCCCTGATGGCAAGACTTCATACTGGTTTGAAATGACATGAGTATGGTCACATGCAGTCATTCTGCCTTATATACCACACTCCATCTGTACAATTGACCAACATTATTCTGCTTTTCACCCATTATCTCTCCACCGACATTCATCAATCCATGTTGTCTGCAACGTGACTAACCATAACGCCATCCCAAAACTAAATCATAGCAAAAATGAATCTGAATATAAATTAAAGATCAATTTGTCACTGAGGTGTACATGTAGTGTTGATGCAGCGCACTATCAACTAGAAGGTTGTGGATTCAGATCCCCATCAGTCCCTTCAAAATTCAGTGTGGGATTTTTCGGCTCCAAGTCACAGTTAAGCATGCTATGGACTTATCGGGAAGACTGGATCCACATAGGATGTTTCTGATGAAAATATGAAAACCTGCAATCTGAAAGAAACACAAAGCAATGTCCAATGATTTGCCATTGATATAACATGACAAAGCAGACGGAGTAACTTTTCTTGTCATGTCATATCAATGGGACACTCCGCCATATCCCGGCTACTGGACCTGGAAACAGGTACAACAACTCCGGTGGCCTGACACCAGCCATTGTGGATCTTCTAAACAAATGAGAATTAGTCATTCAGGGGAAAGGATGTTACAACGAACAAACATAGAAAGGTACTGATCGTTATCTTACTTTTTACTTTTGCACAGACATATTCTGATCATCGGAAAACCTTTGTAATAACCCCCGAAGAAGAAGCCAGACAGCCCTGAATGATCACAGAAAAGAAGCTATTGCGAGGAAAGTTTGATTTGCTCAGGTTAATTAAGCATATACATGTACAGTGCGGCGCCAATCCAAGTGATCTAAGGACAGTTACGAAAAAGATTTCCAGAGTGACAACACGAAGATAAAAAGTCCAGACGTTCAAGATGTTCTTCAATTTAAAGGAGTAGGGGACAAGAACAATGACAGAATCATCAGAAAATGTGGAAACTACAACTACAACTACAATTACAACATGTGCAGACTACGAAACGCACTGCGATTGTACACATTAAATACGTCAGACAGCCCATACTGGAGGCAAATGTACAGCATTCTTAAGCAAAATTGCAGCTGATTCTGGGATGAACAGGAAGCCATTGCGATCATTCAAATGACTTTTGCAGTTCCCGAAGCAGGTGCTTCATGTCACCAACCAAAGGTACATTGTAACAGTCAGTCTGACACGAGACAAACGAACGGGTGAGTACTTTCATGGACTCAGCAGAAAGAAAGACCACTGATATATGTTTCAGGAAAATGTTAGGAATGTGCCCTTACAACAGACCGTTTGGGTCAAATGTGAAATCCAATATGACATAATGGAATATCTGTGCCGAAATATTCTCAAATTCAAATATTACTAATCATTGATAACCCTTATTTTATCTTACATCCCTGTGCATAATATATGCTTAATATTTTGGCAATTAGCAAATCCATAGGAACAATTTCTATAGAGATATACAAGACATGGATGAGATCAGACAGTTGTACTGTCCATTACAATACAGTGTATACTGACAAAGCAATAAAAATTTTAAAAAATCTATTGAGATGTACAAGATATGGATGGACAAGCCAGTTGTATTGTCCGCTAGAATATAATGTCCAAAATAAATTGATACACACATCACTAATAAGATTCTGAATATTATTGTTTAAAACCCAGCCAACTGCCCAGAGCCATATCAGGGATAAAACCATTTCAAAACGTACACATTCGGTTAAAAAACTACGAAATAAAATTAAGTACAAATATCAATGTATGGGCGCACATAATCTGAATATATGCCGTTGGTGTTGACCATTCCATCTAATTTATCACCAGAAAGAAAATCTGAATGTAAATGTAATTATAACTAAGGACACAAAAACATAAGTAAAATTGACCTAAATAACCCTAAACTGTTCCTGCACAGCACATTTCCTCAAAGTCAAACAAGCAGTCAATACATGTACCCAATTATCAATACGAGAGAAAGTATATAAGCCTTTATAGAACACATACAGGTGAATGGACCAGCAAGGCAGAAAATGATAGGAAGAGATGACAGAAAGTAAAAGAGAAAGGAACAATTTCAAGGAAGTGACAGAAAAGAGGACATTATTGGCATAGAATTTCCAAAGGGTGGGGATACTATTTATACTAAAAGAGCCCGCCCGTGGCATCCCCTCTGGGGGATATTGCCAATTATCCTCCAGCCTACTCCACTCACCAAGCAGTGGGACTCCAAGTACTTCCATCTCACATAAGTCTATAGCCCCTTCATTGGTGTATTTCACTAATGTGACATAGCGTCCTTTGAGTGGTTGTAAGCAGCTGAGATGCACAGTGGCGCCGCTCCTAATACGTCCTGGATGGTGTAGACACAGATCACCAGACTTCTGGTGGCTGGCAGAGGGCTCCATAGAGGTCAAGGTCACGTAAATATAAAAATTGCTGAGTCGCCAAGCTGTGATGCAAATTATCAGAAAAAAAAGAGAACAAATTGAAGTCACCTTACATTTCGAGAATACAGCTCATGTCAATATTGAAGTATCTAGTCGTATTCCGACGGAATAACTGAGTTTCATATTTCAGCATTGTCATTCATCCCGTAGAACCACTCTCATTCCCACCACCAACATCTCAACCCCTGATGCCTCATCTCATTTTCAACAGTACTGATACCCAAAACTTTGAGTACTACTGTAATTTGAGCTTCATCAGCGATTTAGTTTATATCTTAAAATCACATAAGAAATATGGTGACATGCAACGTGTCATGACTTCACAAATGTAAATCTCTCAATGACCTACACCATATGTCAAATGTAGCTGTGTTAATATTTCATTCAACATTAACAGTATCGTAAGAGGAATTTGTCAAGTAAATTCCCGTTTAGCTAGTACACTAACCATATCCAAATAATGCACAGTGGCACACGATCTCTTTATTTTTGGCCCGAACCTAACCCAATATTTACCGAGAATTCGGCTGACAGATGCCTCCAGGTGACGCTCCAGCCCACCTCAACGCCCAGGTTGCCTGAGAACGCGAATACCCATTTTTTTTTCTTTTTCACTTTTGATGCCAGACTAGGGGAGAATGTCGAGAGGGGCTGGTACAGTGGGTTTTGGAGTTGGATATGGTAGCTGCATTTAACGGGAATTTATTTGAACGATTCCTGTTTTAGCATCAAACATTCTACCATATTCAACTAACCAAGACTCAAGACTCAGACAGGTTTACTGTCTATTCACTGGGTTAAGTAATTCAATTTTCATCATGTGATATATATAAAAGAAAATGTAATCACACACATATACACACACACACACGCACGCACACACACACGCACACACATACACACACACATACACACACACACCCACTATCCCCAAACCACAATGATCATCCCCACTCTCACAGCACACACCCCAATACCACATCACCATCCATATCCCAGTAAGAACACAATTCAAAGATTGGAAGGTGGGAGAGATTTCCCACTCTGGTCTGTCTGTCTCTTGGCAGCAACTGAGACGGCGTTAGTGGAGATGATGTGGAAATCTGTAGATCTTGTAGGTAATAGTTGATAGCAATGGATTCCTACACGAGTAGGCTGCTTTTAGGACATCATGAATGGAATGGGAGTGATGGAAGGTGGCTGAGGGTGAGAGGGCCTGGAGATCTTGGGCTGGATGTCTTTCCCATAGGAATGTGCGGCAAGTTTTTATTGTATGCCATGAAGAGAGCATGGTAGAAGCTGAGATATCTATGATGAATCACTCATTGACCGAGATATAGAGTCTCCACTGAGCGATGCCAGTAGTGTCTCAAGCAGCAAATGGGTCATAGGGGCCGGTCCTCTCCTCTCGAGTCTCTGGAATCCAAGAAGACGACCAAAGATGGGATCCTGAAAGACATTGTTCATGAGCCTGGTTGTTGGATCATGGTCAGAAATTCTGGGAAGAGAGATCAATCTCCATTGATATGGAATCTAACGTCTTCCTTGGTTCCGCTTAGTGCAAGGATTTCACTGCGCCATCAGGAAGTGGCCAGAGCCGGAGGAAGACAGTTTTGTAGGAGATGTGAGAAAAAGGAATAACGCCTAGGGGCTCAATGGTTACATCCAGGATGAGGACTAAGTCCCATTTTGGGATCCCAGAGGGAATCTTTGTCTCCTAAACCGATAGGCCTCTGGAAACTTCCCAGAAGGGGAAGACATCCCACAGGGAGGGCCCCTAGCTGTTGTAAGGAAGGCTGTGACGATTGCAGATCTATAACTCCTAAGGGTGCTACAATCAAGCACTCTGTTTGAGAGGAATGGGCAAAGAGGCTCAGGTTGATGTTTATATTGCTTACAGCCCAGCCGATGACTAGAGCCATATCAGGGCTTACACCACGTTAAAAAAAGACACCGTGGTTAAAATAAAAAGACAACAGTTAAAAACCATGCTCACCGTTATCCTTGCAAGTCTAAAATACGTTTAAAGAACAACATACTCATACATACACTCATAACAGGTGAAATCTGTTGATTCTTGTAAAAAGTGGAAAATTGCATCTGAAGGGACGTCTCGGAAGAGGCTCTTGAAAGAGTCTGCTGTGTAGTCTCAAATCGTATAAGTCCCAGCATTCAAGAAGAAGGTGTCTGATGCTCAATGGTTCATCACATGGTATACACAACGGTGCTTCTTCATTTTTTAAAAGGTACGAATGAGTGTAAGATGTGTGACCTGTGTGTAACTTACATAATACTGTCTCTTTCCTACGGTTCCATGAAGCAGATAGAATTTCTTTCAGGTTGGGGCAGATTCGAAAAGTTTGTTATCTGTCTGCTTATTCCAATCCTCCAGCAAGAGATTTCTCACATAACTATGCACTCTGGATTTCACCTCTGTGTAAGGAGTGAAGGATATAGACATCTTTTCCCCTTGTGGCGTTCTGGGCCAGACAGACTTTTCATTGCCTCCAGTACCAACATGCCAGGAATCCAGGCAAAGGCAATCCGGTAACCTTCACTTGCAAGAGTAGAAAACAGTTCAAAGAAGTTCAGAAGCTCTCAATGACTAGTGTTTCGGCCTGCAATTGCATGGAAATCAGAAAAGATGTCATAAAAAAAGAGAAAATCTTTATGCTTAGATTGGGATACCATTGTTAGTGCCAAGACCAGAGCAGTCAGTTTAGCAATATAAAAGGAACTGTCAGACGGACTATGTTTTGAAAATGAACGATTGGGGACAGCAGAACAGAGCAGCAACACCTTCATCAGACTTTGATCCATCAGTGAAGATTCAGTGGGATAACGGACATTTTTCACACAGTTCTACATAAAACGACTTGCATGTCAGTGAACTGGAACAGTCTTTACGGAAGGAAACAAGATCAAAACAGACCTTTGATGTTTTCAAGTTCCATGGTGTGCTGTCTGGAAATTTGGAGAAATCTGAAACAATTGCTAAAGGATTCCTAAAGTAGGATGTTTTCAAATTCGGTTTGAATTTTGGGTTTAAAGACACAGTCGTAGGCTGCATTTTCTGGTTAAGAGAACAGTTTTAAACGAAACTGAAGGTGACTTTGAGTGTGCAGTTGGACAGCAAAGATTCACTTGCCTCTGCCTATAAGCTATAGGTAGAATTTGTTCTGAATGCACCAAGACAAAGGCGCAGACCTTGATGTTGAATGGGATCCCGTAGGTTTAGGTAGGAGGGTCAAGCAGAGCCATATACTGCAAATGGGCAAGGCAATTGGCCAACTCAACTGCGGATGGAGTGAGAGAGTCGAATTGGTTATAGAAACCATTTCTTCCACTTAGAGATGTAAAGATATGCAGTGCCCTGTCTTTTGGGAAAGGGCGATGAGGGAGTGGGTGGCTGAGAGGACTCCAAGTACAGATAGAGCTGCTGACACTGCTGTGGTACTAAGATGAGAAGGGGAAGAAGACTGTTGGCAGGATGCATCACATAGAAGTCAAAGCCTTTGGGTTCTGGACCAGGAACTCATAGATCGGTAGCGTGTTGTTGAGCTTTGTCTCAAAGAGATGGATCATGGGGATGAACCATTTGTCCCAGACGGCATCTAGTGTTTGGCGTTAAAGAATTCACTCTGTCTGGATGATCGAGTGGCCCCTTCTCAGGGAGCCGGTGGTAATGTTTGATTTATTGATGATATGAGCCGTTGATAGAGAATGTCGTTGACCTGGCACCAATGGACGAGATCCTTGGCTCACCATGAGAGGGACGGCAAGTGCCTCCCCTCCATCCGCACCTGTCTGTTCACACAGCAAGCGACTGTCGTGTCGTTTGTGGACGTCTTGACGGTTTTGTATTGGAAGAGAGTCTGGAAGGTTGTTAGGGATCAACAGAAAGCAACCATTTCAAGCACATTTAAGTGAAGAGCCGGAGGCATGGGATACAGCTACGTGGGCTCCCCAGTCTATGCATGTGGCGTGTATAGAGCTGGTTGGGGAGGAGGGAGGTTTTCAGGACTCTCTTCAGGTTGGAAGGTAAAACTCATTCTTCGGTGGCTTCTAGGAG
Source organism: Monoplex corrugatus (assembly GCA_030674185.1). NCBI lineage: Eukaryota > Metazoa > Mollusca > Gastropoda > Littorinimorpha > Ranellidae > Monoplex > Monoplex corrugatus. The sequence continues at coordinate 18,121,016 of JAPXFY010000026.1, forward strand.
CACGTTCCTATCAGGATTCGTTAGTTCCAGCTTTTGGAGAGTTGACACCAACCGGGCTCTGAAGGCTCGTTAGAGTGGCCATTTTTGCCCCTGCCTGGTAAAAAGATTAGAGAGTGACTCCATGAGGCCAAGGAGAGAGGAGATCTGCCTGGCTGAAACCAGGAGAGCGGCGGAGAGTCGAGTTTCAGTCAAAGTTTCTGTAGCTTGGCTGGAATTAGGAAAGTAGTCATGGTGATCGTTGAACCCATGCCCAGGACTTTGAACAACAGCCATGGAGTGAGATCGTATATCATTCTAGGTGACATCAATGTCCACTATGACAACACTCACCGTTATGACACAAGACATATCATCAACTCTCTGTCCAATCACAATATGACTCAACACATTTCTGAACCAACCCATCAAAAAGGTCACATTCTTGACTGGATCATTTCTCGTGATCACCAAAATTCCGCTACTGACAACTGCTTAGTTCTTTCTACCCGTCTAACTTCAGCCCTTCCATCTGACCACTCTGCAATTCTCTGTTCTCTCGACATTTCTCCTTCTTCCCGTACCATGCGCACAGTGACTCGACGCAATCTCAAATCTATCGACCTCTCCACATTTTCATCTGATGCCTCCCGTCTCCTTTCTGAAAAGTCACATAACCTTGCCGATGAATTCTATACTACTCTCCACCATCTTCTGGACACTCATGCTCCAGCCACAACCCGTCTTTTACCTGACCGCCCCCCTACCCCCTGGCTCACTCATGAGATCGCCTGTGCAAAACGTGCCCGCCGCAGAGCAGAGCGCCGCTGGCGCAAATCCAAACTCACTGTACACAGGCAACTTTTCCAAGCCTCTAAAACAAAAGTATCCACCCTCATTGCATCAGCAAAAACAAGCTATTTCCAAACCAAAATCCTGAATGCCTCTTCTTCAAAAGAACTCTTTACAACCATGAATCATCTCCTTGGCACACGAAAAGATTTACCTCTCCCAACAAAACATACAAATGAAGAACTCCCATCTGTATTCTCCAACTATTTCACCACCAAAATACAAACTCTTCGTGACAGGCTTGACAGGACACCCTGTCAACCATGCCCACCTGACCCTTCCTTCTCTGGCACACCTCTTACTACTTTTACCCCAGTCTCACAAGCAGAAATTCTCAACACAATCAGATCCATGTCGTTCAAAACCTGCGAACTAGATCCTCTTCCAAGTTCTCTCTACGCCGACTGTCTCCCTACTCTCCTCCCATTCATCACTGACATCATCAACACTTCTCTTCAAACTGGAACTGTCCCTGATTCTTTCAAGTCTGCTATTGTTCACCCTCTCCTCAAGAAACACAATTTAGATCCAAATGAACTGAAAAATTACCGGCCTATCTCTAATCTCTCTTTCTTGTCAAAACTCCTTGAAAAAGTCGTCCTCAACCAGCTGAACTCTCACCTGTCTGCCAACAATCTCCTCAATCCTTTCCAGTCAGCCTACCGCCAGTGCCATAGCACTGAAACTGCCCTACTACACATTCTCAACAATCTCCTCCTTGCAACTGATACTGGCAAAGTCTCTCTCCTCACACTCCTTGATCTGTCTGCAGCCTTTGATACCATTGATCATGGTATTCTCCTTTCTAGACTTCATCATACTTTTGGCATCTCTGACATTGCTCTGTCTTGGTTCACTTCATACCTATCCAACAGAAAACAAACCGTTCTCATCAATGGCACTTACTCTCAACCTGCATACCTGACCTGTGGTGTTCCACAAGGATCTGTCCTTGGCCCTGTTCTTTTCACTCTTTACACCTCCCCCCTGTCCACCATCATCAACTCCCATTCTATAAAACACCACTTCTATGCTGATGACACCCAACTTCAAGACAGTGACTCACCTGATAATATACAGCGCCTGTTGACTCGCACCACTGAGTGTTACTCGGACATTAAGAACTGGATGACACACAATAGACTTCAGCTTAATGACGACAAAACAGAAGCTATCCTCATTGGCACCCGTCAGAAACTTTCTCAGCTGCCTCCTCTTTCTCTCCCATTATGTAACACATCAGTCCCAATTTCTGATTCAGCTAAAAACCTTGGTGTCTGCATTGACTCTACCCTCTCCATGAACAACTTTGTTTCTCAAACTGCCAGATCCTGCTACTATCATCTCCATCGTATAAGGCTGATCAGGAAGTATCTCTCTGTCGAAACAACTGCAAAACTCGTTCTCTCCTTCATAATGTCTCGCATTGACTATTGCAATTCACTCCTGTCTGGTCTTCCTGCCTCCACCATTCACATCCTACAGCGCATTCAAAACAATGCTGTACGCCTTGTACTCAAAAAGAAAAAAGCTGACCACATATCTCCTCTCCTGGCACAACTTCACTGGCTCCCTGTATCAAAGCGCATACAGTACAAACTAGACACCATGTGCTACAAAAGCCTCAATAACGCAGCCCCCGATTACCTGTCAAGCCTACTTGAGATCTATGTTCCCTCACGTACCCTCCGCTCTGCCTCCGATCCTCTGACTTTTCGCTTTCCACGCACTAAGCTCAATACCTATGGTCCACGAGCCTTCTCTGTTTCTGGTCCACTCTCCTGGAACAAACTTCCTCTCTCAGTCCGTCAGCAACCTACTTTTGTCTCCTTCAAGTCCGCTCTCAAAACTCACCTTTTCTCCTCCGCATAAAATCCTAACCCCCCTCTGCAGCCTGTCTCCGCTCGGAGGGAATCACATGGTTATAATATATAATTGTATATGCTATGCTCTCTATAATTTTCCATTGCTTTTATTCTTGCTTTTATTGCTTTTATTCTTTCTCCCCATTTATAGCCATGCGTGTGTGTGTGTGTATGTGTGTGTGTGTGTGTGTGGGTGTGCGTGCGTGTGTGTGCGTGCGTGCGTGCGTGCTTGCGTGTGTGTCTGCTTCAGCGCTTAGATTTGATTTTATCAAGATTTTGCGCTATATAAATATTGTAATTATTATTATTATTTATATCTGGAGGTTGGTGCCACATACCAAGAGAGGGCTGAGGTGGAGGACTCTCTGAGTGTGGGTCTGGCAGAGGGGTTTGGAGTCTGCCAGGATCAGCCAATTGTCCAGATAGCAGAGAAGGCAAAAGATTTTTGGTCATGCCACAATCGCTATTTCTCTGATTACCTAATGAAAATGAGCGGAGCCAGAGAGAGCCAAAGGGAAAGGCCCAGAATTGTTGGACTTTGTCTTTCCACACACACTGCAGGAACTTTCTGCAGGAAGGGTGGACAAGGCAGTGAAAGTACACATCCTTCAGGTCGATGGAAGAGGCTTAGTCGCCCTTCCCATCAACTTCCAAATATTGGTAAGGGTTTCCATTTTGAAATGGATTTGTTTTCAAGTTTTGAGAGGAGACAAATCCAGGACTGGGTGCCAGCCACCTCTGGACCCGAGGACTGTAAAACGGCGGCCATAGAAATCTGGGACAAGCTGTGGAGGGAGGACTTTCACAGCCTGCTATCGAATATGATCCACAATCTTGGAGTCCAAGACTACAGCTTGTTTGAGGGTCATCAGGTGCAGGGACGGGGGTCGGTTTTAAGGGGTCTTTTTCCCTTCCTTTCCAGGGAACTTTGTACCCCTCTTGTAAGACTTCCATCAGCTTTGGATTGAGTCCTAAGAATTTCCACTCTTGGACGTGCAGGGTTGATTTTTCCACTGAGCCTAGTTCCTCTGATGGTGGTGGAGTATACCTTACGAGTCATGGGCTGGTGCTTGGATTGGCCACTTGAGGTTTTTGTTTGGGCCGATGATCGATTGGCTTGTGAAAATCCGATTTCTGGCAGTTGTTGCTCTGAAGCATCGGTGGTCTAGGAGACGGACACTGTTTCAGGGTCAGGTTGGTGCACTGATTGTTCAAAGATGGTTGTATAGCAGGCATGTACCGGTAGGACAGGACCACTGCCAGTGGGGTGGAACTGCCTGGATAGTCCTACTTTTGTAGGTTGACCTTTACTAAAATAACATCCCCAAGGAAGTCAGTAAGGTTGTGCCCGAGATGGACTGGCTTCGGCCGAGTCCACAAAGTCTTGGCAGGCCTCTCTTCTTTGGGCACTGAGACTGTCTGGAAGGGAGGATTTTCCCTTTAGGCGAAAGTGCGCACCAATCGCAGAGTATGTGGCCGCTGAGAGCCCGCATAAGAAGCCAAGAAGTCAGGCTGAGGGGGCTAACCTGTTCATGTCGGCGATGGCTGTGAAAGGGACATCTGTAGATGAAGGGAGGGGAGGTTTTTGAAAGAAGCACCAGGTCCTGGGATGACCATTCCGGAGATGTGAGGAAAGGGTGACCTTCCTCAAAGTGTGTCCACATGCTGCTTTTAGTTCTTTTAGTTTGAGGAGTCGACTCATGGGGAAGGCACCAGGGTCAGAGAGAGAGGGAGAGAGAGAGAGAGAGAGAGAGAGAGAGAGAGAGAGAGAGAGAGAGAGAGAGAGAGAGTCAGGTTCAGATTCTGGCATGGATGAGGATTCCCGGAATATGTTACTGGTGTTTTCCATGAGCTTTGTTGGGAGTTCTGGAAATCGCAGCTTCAGGGAGCTCCTCTTCCCTCTGTGGGGTTTGCTGAAAGAAAAGAAAAAGACGGAAAAGAACTCCATCTGAGTGAGCTATAACTCTGTTCTTAGATGGTGGAGTTTATGTTTTTGCTTCTGGTTACGTTGTTTCAGGAAACAGAAAACAAAATCAGAAAAAAAGGTAGGTCGCTTCTCGAACCTGAATGTGAAAGGAACAATTCTGATGAGGGTTACCCTCGGGTTCTTTCTGGTATTTACCGTAAGAGTTTTCACTTCTTGTTGACTTTGTTTCCCAATGAATTTAGTAGACAGCAGAAATTGAAAAAAAAACTCCACTTAATAAAACTCTAATTCTGTTCTTCGTCGGTGGAATTCGTTTTATGGTTCTTCTTGTCATGTTTCGGTGAAAACAAACAAACAAACAAACAAACAGACAAAAAATCAAACAAACAAACAGACAAAAATTCTTGGAACAATCTCAGGGATGAAACTACCCTGAGACAAAAACATTTACTCAAATACGATAACTGAAAAAATATCTATGGGGCTAATGAGGGCAGTTGAAGAAGTGGACTCATCTGGTACAGTGCAGGTATCAATGGATTGAGTGAACAGCCAGGACAATAGGTGTAATGGCAGTGGAAGTGGTGTTAGCATGATACAGTGGAGGTTCACAAGGACTGGATTCGTTTCCATGGTCAGAACAGATTCGTTACACTACTTGTATATTCTGCGTATGTATGTACTTTCCTTCAAGGCAAGACTCCTATAGTGTATTATAGTTTGTTGATATCCAATGTTTAGGCCCATTGCCCTCCTCACGATACAACACTAATAATATGACACAACGACTTTTACATCGTAGAATTCACTTGTCTTCCCCGCTTCCTAGTTACCAGCTGTTTTTCAGCTTGACCAATTCTGCTTGGTATTTGTAATGTGTATCTGCTGTCTGGTGAGATGACTGTTCTCAGATATTTAAGCTTATCAGTTACAATACCAAATACGTCGTTACATTGCATAAGATCTTTTTCTGGCTACGATTTTTTCGGCCTCTCTGCTAATCTCCCATTTGACAGAAAGTGAGTTTTTTTCATACTGATCTGAGGTGTGTGTGTGTGTGTGTGTGTGTGTGTGTGTGTGTGTGTGTGTGTGTGTGTGTGTGTGTGTGTGTGTGTGTGTTGTGTGTGAGTGTGAGTGTGTATGTGCGCACGCGGGCGTACGCGTGTGTGTGTGTGCGTTTAAGCGTGTGTGTGTGTCAGTGTGTGCGCGCGTGTGTGTGTGTGCATGTGTGTGTGTGTGTGTGTGCATGTGTGAGTAACAGAAATGTGTTATCAACATTTTTTCTGTTGTTTCTGGTTGGATATCTACCAAATTGTGGTCAGAGGTGTGTATCGTTGAAGAATCATACATGATTGTGAACAGCATCACATAAAGATCAAGGTCACAGAGACCAAAAAGAGCGCCTGAAATCAGCGCTTTCGAAGGAAGATGTGTAAACAACTTCTGACAGTACAAGCATTTTGTTTCCATCTCTTCACGTCACATCAGTCACCTCTAAGTGTAACAAACTCTTAATTTTTCTGATAATGTGTGTATAGAAATAGTGATTGCTCAAATAGCTCCACCATCTTGTAGTACTTTATTTTGGCATGTGATCATACATTGTTTCTCTGACAATTTCCGTTTTAGATAAAGAGTTCTTGTGATTTTGTTTTTCAGTCTGCAACAAATACTGACCACAGCAGTCTCCTCTGTTAGTGATGATGATGCTGTAGACATGGAATAGCCCCAACAGGTCCACTCTCCACCAACGGTTAGGATTCGGGTCTTTGTTAGCAGTGTAAGTACACTGGACATTTCCGCTTCCTCTGAAACCATCCACTGCTTTGTGTGGATTATAGTGGCGGTGAGCGCTGCTCATGGCAGCTGGCTTCTTTAAAGCGACATTGGGCATTTCTGAAAACAGTTGCAACAGAATCACATGACCGCGAGGGGAAAACAAACGTCCAAAAAGGATATCACCACCCCACACCACACATGTCAGAAATACCAAAGAGATGTTTTTGACATTTAAAGCAAGAAAGATGTTCGTTGCAAAATGTAGGACGGTAGATTTCATACATGAATAATTTGAATCAGAACGTGACTGCAAAACATGGGGCTTTATATAAACGTTCTTTTCCCAAAATGTATTCTTTCCCTTTCACTGACTTTTCATTGGCGTCTGGCTGAGTTTTATCACATATACAACCACAGTGGTGTCTTTTGTTTCTTTTAAAATAAAAGTTGTATGCAACCACGGCGGTGTCTTTTTTTCTTTCAAAATGAAAGTTGTACTCCTGTTTCTACTACTCAAAACAGCAAGCTTGATCAGTTGACCATTCAGCAAGAAAACGATCTATATTTTGGATCTTGTAATGTTTGCATCCAGAAAATGTTTGCCAGTAACTGAGATAAATGTTACCATTTGCTGTGACTTGTGTTTGGACAGTATTGATCATATATTTTGGAAATGTTTACATAAGAAACGATTTTGAGGAAAGTTGAAGAATTCTTGAAACAAGAATGTATCAACTATGCAAATATTAGTCTGACTGAAGACACAGCATTATTTATTGTTGATAAAAACATCTACACACAGATTCATGATTCAATTTAAATATCTTTCTTAGAAATAGAAACACTTACACTAATAAATGCGAATCTGAACAAAAAATCCAGACATGAACTCTTTAAAAGATATCTTGCCACACAATATCGTATAAAAGGAAACAACGCAAAACTGATGTGGACCTTGCATAACTTTAAAATGGAATGATACCATGTTAACTATTTAATAAGAATCGAACTTACTACTGTTTAATCAACTTATGATACATATACTGTCAACGTACACTATGAAATATGATGACGTGATTGATTTCTCAACAGTTTACTCATGTATATATGTATGTATGTATGTATGTATGTATGTATGTATGTATGTATGTATGTATGTTTGTATGTATATATATGTATATATGTATGTATGTATTATGTATGTATGTATGTATGTATGTATGTGTGTTATTCTTCATTGTTAAATATGCTTCGTATAGAGGTGTATATGCTTGTATTTTGAGCGTATGGATACAAACGGACGGATACCAACGGAAAAAGACCTCGCAATGGAAACGGACATCGAGATAGGAATAGCGACTACACTGGAACATGGAACATCTGCGACCTAACAGACAAGGAACCAGAAATTGTGGAATTCATGACCAAAAGAAAGATCTCCATCCTGGGCATTTCAGACACTAGGAAGAAAGGAGAAGGAACGAAAGAAATCCATTCAAACTTTGTTCTCATCTGGAGTGGTGTCAGGAAAGACCAGAGAGCAACGCATGGTGTGGGATTCATCCTACACCCAGACATAGCAAAGAATCTCATGAGTACAGAATACATATCAGAAAGATTGATTAAAATCGGTGTAAGAAAGTCCAACAAAATCGTCTACTATATCCAAGCATATGCACCGTGTAACGATTCGTACTCAGAAGAGGAGAAAGACTCATTCTATCAAGAGCTCTCCGACCTCATCAACAGCACCCCTGACAAAGAGGACCTGTATGTCATGGGGGATTTCAACGGCAGAGTTGGTGAGAGAAGAAACCCGTGGACAAAACATCTTGGACCCCACAGTGACCACAGAACACCTTGCAATTACAACGGGAACCACGTGCTGGAACTATGTGCAGAGCATGATCTGATCATCACCAACACCTTTTTCCAACATCGAGCCTCCCAAATTTACACCTGGTACAAATGGAACGACCTCAGCATCTCGTCTCAAATCGACTTCATACTTGCAAGATCTAGAACACGTTACGCCATCAAAGACTCAAAAGCCATCCCCAATGCCAACCTTGACACTGACCACAGGCCTGTCATTCTGGCCTCCAGTACTCAGAAGGAAAAAATAACAACTGCTAGGAAGAACCAGCCTGAAAAGATCAACCTCCTCAAACTGGAAGAGAAAGAAGTGCAAGAACAGATTGAAAGTGCTATCAAGGTGAAACTTGACCCCATTGATACAACCCCCCTCATCATGGAACAAGCCTGGGACACCTTCAAGCCAGCTCTCTTGAACACCTTAAGGGAAGTTTGCGGGACAAAGAAATGTAGAGGTAAAAACAGGAAAGCTACAGCCTGGTGGAACCAAGAGGTGAAGGAAGCCATCAAGAAAAAGAAGCAGCTATATAAAGCTTGGGTCAAGACCAAGATAGAAGAGGACTACGTCAAGTACAGAATCGCAAGAAGACATAGTAAACGTGTTGTGAAAGCCTCCAAAGAAAAATCTTGGGCGACCTATGGAGAGAAGTTAAGTGAAATTTGCAAGAACTCCCCAAGAGAATTTTTCAAAAGTGTGAAGACGATGAGAGTAAGAGATGAGCCATTCAACCCAACAACAGTAGTGAATGATGCAAATGGAGAGGCACTACACAAAGAAGAGGAAATTCTGAAAAGATGGGAAGACTATTTTAAAGACCTTTTAAACCCATCTGGAGTCCAGGCTTCCAGCTCCCAGTTCTCACCACGCTATAAAGACCAGTTAGAGCCCCAAATCCTTGAAGCAGAAACACGAAAAGCAATTAAGACCAGCCCAAAGGGCAAAGCAGCAGGCAATGATGGCATAACAACTGAAGCCATCCTTGCATGCGGAGAAACGGGAGTTAAGTGGCTCACCATCATCTTCCAGAAAGCATGGGAAGAGAGGAAAGTACCAATGGACTGGCAAAATGCAATAGTGGTGCCAATTTGGAAGAAGAAGGGCAGCAAGAAAGACTGCAGCACATACAGAGGCATTTCACTTCTCAGCCATGTAGGGAAAATGTATGCAAAGATTCTGGAACAGCGCACAAGAGCCAAAGCAGAACACCTACTGAGCAATGCCCAGTTTGGCTTTCGGAAAGGAAGAGGGTGCACAGATGCCATTTTCGCACTCCGACAGCTGTGTGAAAGAGCCATCGAATACAACCAAGACCTGCATACAGTATTCGTTGATCAAGAAAAAGCTTTTGACCGAGTCAACAGAGACAAGCTCTGGAAGATCCTGGAGCAGTACGACGTGAAGGGGCAGTTGCTTGATAACATCAGAGCAATCTATGCCAACAGTAGGAGCGCAGTCCGAACAGCCAGTGGAACATCGGACTGGTTCCCGGTTACATCAGGGGTCAGGCAAGGCTGCGTACTCTCTCCCCTTCTCTTCGTGATCTACATGGACCAGATTACAAAGGAAGCCAATCCAGATCTGGAGGCCCTGAACGAACTATTATTTGCTGACGACCAGTCCTTGATGAATCAGAACAAAGCAGCTCTTCAAGAACACACAGACCAACTCAACACAAGCTGCGAGAAGTATGATATGAAGATCAGTATCAACAAAACAGAAGTTATGTCTGTCAGCAGAAATCCAGGAAAGCTGGACATCAACATCAACGGCACCCAGCTGAAACAGACCAAAGAATTTAAATACCTTGGCAGCCTCTTCACTGAAGATGGAAAATTGGACAGAGAGATAGAAACAAGATGCCAGAAAGCGAACGCAGTCAGTTACCAACTCGCCCCCCTTCTGAAATATCCCAGCATCCCAGTGAGCACCAAGGCAAAACTCATCAACGCCATCTTCGTTCCAACACTCACATACCAGTGTCAGACATGGGCCCTAACAAAAGCCTTAGAGAGAAAATTGGTCACATGTGAAATGCGCTGCCTGAGAAAAGCTGTCAACAAGACCAGACGCGACAAGATCAAGAATGAGGTGATCAGAAACATGGTCGGACTAACACCAATTCTCCACCATGTCGAACAACAAAGGATCAGGTGGTTTGGTCACCTCACCAGAATGCCGCCCGACCAACCGGCCCTACGGGCATACACCACCAGATACACTGGCTGGAAAGCCAGAGGTAGACCACGGAGACGATGGAGCGACTCCGTGGCTGACACCCTGCGAGCCCATGACCTGTCACTCTATCAAGCCTCCCGCCTTGCTGCAGACAGACGTCTGTGTCTCCCCGCGACGCCGAAGGGCACCAGCGGCAGATGAAAGAAAAAAAAAGAAGAAGAAGAAGGATATTTGGAATGGATCTGAGTTGTTTCGTACATGTGACTGCTGTTACAGCTGTTTTGTTTTTGTGTCTGTCTGCATGAAAATAATAATAAAAAAAAACATTAAAAGACAAAAAAAACAAAAAAACACGAAAATGGAAAACAGCACATCAAGACCGGGAGATGTGTGTACATCGACACTTCCAACCAACCCATCCCTGAATAAGGAATAATGCAATTGCTTTTATATTTTCCTACTTGTGTGTGTACTGATGCACATTTGTGTACTGGCATGCACTTGGGCAATTCTGTAAAAGATGTGAAATACATAATGCTGCTTTTACAGCCTGTTATCGGAAATATGCAAGTCATGGTTCAAAGCACACAGAAAAATGAGTCAAATCCACATCACCTCAATCCCTCATGTGTACACTTTACGTACTAAGCAATGGGATCCCAAACACTTCCACTTCACACACGGCCATGCTGAAACCAACAGCATACATCACTAGTGTCACGTAGCGACCTCTAATGGGATGTGTGCAACGAAGAGGTTTGCTGGTGCCTTGTGCAAAAGGTCCTGCATGATGATGACACAAATCTCTGGAGGTAAGGGGACTGACTGGTGGTTCCATCTCCGTCACCGTCACGAAAATGTGAAAATTGCTGAGTCGGTGCTCTGCAAAGTAATTTGCTACAATGAATAATACTTCTGATATAGTAATAGTTCCATCATACATTGCTCAAATAGTCCATGTCAAAGCATCTTGCTGCATTTTACATGGCAAGAAAAAGTAGAATAAGAAGGAAAGGGGTTGGAGTTGTCAAGTTTATACATTTTTGCTTACAAACAAAGAAACATACATTAATGCGGTGTCACTATAACAAGTTCGACAGCAATAACAGAGCGTAACATGAAATCAGATACAAGTGGTAGTAACACTGGTTTCACAAATATTATAAGGAAGAAAATATATCAATTATTTCATGAGCACCGTCAACGATACCCCGCATATCAAAATAAACACGCTTACATACTTAAACACACACACACACACACACACACACACACACACACACACACACACACACACACACACACACACTGACACACACACACACACACACACACACACACACACACACACACACACACACACACACACACACACACACACACACACACACACAACACTGTAAATTAGCTGGAATCTGCGCTGGCTTTAGAAAGATGGAGTACAGAAAGAATGAGTGAGAGGACACGTCTCATTGTCTGAGTCACAGTGACTTGAAATTAAACACAAAGTCAAGTTAAAGTTTCTCAGACTACAGAGTGTAGTGGGGTACATGATTATCTGGCAACATCCCTACAAGAAAACCTGCTCCACCCCTTATGCTTCCTCCCCTTTTCCTCCCTTTTCCCCTTTTTCTCCCCCCCCCCCCCCCCCCCCCAACTTTTTAACCAGTATGACACGCTTTTATTTCATCTCTTAGTTTTCATGTTCCAACAAGTTTTTCCCCAAGTGACAACATTATTCATGTTTGCATAAAGTACCGTGAATGTACTCTGTGCCACAGAGGAAAAGAGTACCTGAAGAAGACGCAGTAATGTCGACAATTTGGGTAGACACTCAAGACTCACTTGCTTTCTCTTGTTCATGTCTTTCTTATATTTATTTATCTGTCTGTCTGTCTGTCTGTCTGTCTGTCTATCTGTCTGTCTATCTGTCTGTCTATCTGTCTATCTATCTATCTTTCCATCGATCTATCTATTATCTGTCTGTCAATCTATGTATATAACTCTCTCTGTCTCTGTCTCTGTCTGTCTGTCTGTCTGTCTGTCTCTCTCTCTCTCTCTTTGTTTGGATTTAGCGTGTTGTGAGTTCATAAGCTTCCATTGACAGGGGTTCATCAAAAATACGTGAAGATTCTTTTCAGATTTCCTGAAGGTATAGTTATCATCATCATCAAGTGCCTCACCACATGGCATTGGCGATCATGGCCTTCCATCTGTTTCTATCTCTTGTTGCCTCAAGCACCTCTTCCACCCTCTCTGTCTTCAGCCACTCTGCAAGTCCGTCCAATATCTTCTCCCTGGGTCTACCTGATGCTTTCTTTCCCTCCAGCTTTCCCGTTGTGACCAGGTGCTCCAATTCCCCCTCCTCATAAAATGGCCTGTAAATGTTGCCTGTCTTTTCCTAATCTTCCTAATGAATGATCTTTTTGTGTCTGCCTCCATCACGACGGTCTCGTTTGTTTTCTTTGCTGTCCATGGAACTCTCAACATTATTCTTAGAAACCACATCTCGGCTGCCTCAATCTTGTTCTGGCTTTGCTTGTTGACTGTCCAGGCATCACAACCATATAAAATAATCGGTCCAATTAACATTCAACAACTCTCTTCCTGGTGATAATTGAGTGGCATTTGTTGGTAACAATGCTTTTCGTCTTCTTGAATGCTGTTTTGGTTTGGCCAATTCTGCCAGCTATTTTTGATGTGCATCTGCCGACAGGTGAAATGGTTGTACCCAGGTATTTAAACTTATCAACCTGTCTCAAGGTTGTGCCTTTGCTGTTATTTTGCATTAGGGGATTTCATGTTTTTACTGATCACCATGACTTCAGTCTTCCTGCTGTTTAGTTCCAACCCCTTACCTTTGCTTTCTATTTCTAGTATATTCACAAGGTTTTGTAGGTCCCTTTCATTTTCTGCAGTTAGCACGGTGTCATCTGCATATCGACTGTTGTTTATCATTTTTCCTCCAACCTTTAATCCAGGGTCTTCCTCTAAGTTTCTCATGATGTTTTCGCTTAAATTGAAAACAGATCTGGTGATAAAACACAATCTTGTCTGACTCCTCTTTTGATATTTTGGAAAGAGCTTATATCGTTTTCTATTCTCATTGCAGCTGTTTGCTCCCAATACATATTTCTCATTACACATAGATCTTTTCCATCAATACTGAGTTTTTCTAGTTGGTTGATCAATTCTTCATGTCTTACCTGATCGAAAGCCTTGGTATAATCAACAACACATAAATATAAATCCTTATTCATCTCCATTGACCTCTTTATGATACTTTTTAGGATGTATATGGCATTAATAGTTCCTTTCCTTTCCACAAATCCACACTGTTCTTCTGGTATTTCTCTTTTGATTCTATTCCTTGTCCTCATCATGATTGTTCTTCATAGGATTTATGTCACATGACTCATCTAGCTGATTGTGCCATGGAGTTCGCATTCTATAGCCCCAATCTTCTTTGGAAATGCAATGAAAATTAATTTTGTCATATCCTGGGGATTTTTCCAGTCATAAATTTTATTTAAGAGGACCGTTATATTTCAATACTAAATTCCTCCAGGGCTTCAATCATCTCTGTAGTAATGTTGTCTGGTCCTGGGGCTTTTCCTGGTTTCATCTTTTTCTTTTGCTGCTATAACTTCATCTTTTATTATGGGTGGTCCTTCAACGTTCATATAATGTTTTCTTCGTTTCTGTCATCTTCAAAAAGGTCTTTAATGTACTCTCCCCGTCTGTCTTATGTTTTGTCTTTTTCTATGATAAGTGTACCATCTTTCGATTCCTGTGGACACTTTCTTCAATTCGTCTGTACATACCCTGATGATCCACTTTGTGTCAGTCTTCTATTTCTTTGCATTTTGTTTTCAGCCAAACTTCCTTAGCTTCATTACACCTATTGCTGATTTCTTTTGTTTATCTTCCTATATATCTCCTTGTTTCTCTTTGCCTTCCTCCGTTCCTCCATTAACCCTTTTCCTACCAAGAAAACAGGTCACTGTACTAACTATTGACCAAGTAATGTTAGGAGAGAGAAAGGCCGGAGGGGGTATTGTCGGAAAACAAGGTATATCTTGCCATTTTTGCCGCTTCAAACATCGTGTAATTGCAGAAAGGAAATGACAAGAGTATATTCTCTTTGCCGGAAAATGGATTCACGTCAGCAATGCAGTCATTTTCTATTTATATACTTGAAACTGACACTACGGTTCAGGGCACGAAATCCTCGTGACGCAGTCCACGAAGAGAGAAAGCTGAGTCACGAGGATCTCGAGACGCGGTACGGAATGTGTTAAGCCTAGAAGTTCTTTTGTCATCCATTTCTTTTTTGCTTTTCTATCTATTCTAGGGGTTTCATCTCAAGCTTCATTTATCGAATTTCTCAGCTTTGTCCATTGTTCCTCAATGTCACCAACGTCTTTCAGAGCACCGAATTTGTTTTGAACATGTACGTTAATTTTTTACGGATCACATCATCTGTCTTTAAGAGTTCAAGATTTAGTTTGATGTTGCTTTTGGTCTGTTTTCCTTTCTTTAATTTCAGCGTAATTCTTCCCACTGCAGGATTGTGGTCATTGTTGCAGTCTGCGCCGGTAGTGTTTTTTATATTAGTAAAGAATTTCTAAAATCTTTTATTGATCAGGATGTAGTCAATCTGATTTTTGGTATCATCTCCTGGGCTCATCCAAGTCCATTTTCTTCTATCAGGCTGCTCAAACCAGGTGTTTCCTATTATGAACTCAAGACCATGAGGTCCAACTATATCCTCCACCCTATCCTGTCCCACTTTAGCATTACAATCTCCCATTGTTATTGTAACTTTGCGGAAGGTTATAGTACAGCCTGAAATAGCCATGATCTTTTGAGGTTACTTTCTTAGTTTATATATGTGAGTTGTACATTTTTTTCTCATACATGTCTGTTTGTTTGCTGTTCAGTTTCAATAACGTTTTTGGTTCAGTAGAAACGCTTATGATAATTCTTGGGAAAGCAATGGTAGAGTGCTCCTGATTGTTAATTAACAGAGCTGAGTGATACAGTAGAGCCTAAAACACAACACTTTGGGACACACTATTTCAGCAAAGATGGAGCTGACCTAATGTCCTTGATGACAACAGACTGGGTTCGACAAGAAAAATATCACTTGAACAATTTTAAGAACACTTTCAATAAAGCCAGATGTGGATGACAATTTAGAAATCTTGAGATGTTGAAAGCTGCAAGCTGGGAGACCTGCCGGCTTCACCGTCAACACAACCTAGCTAAGTGTTCCCCTTGAGTTGGTGTGTGTGTGTGTGTGTGTGGTGTGTGTGTGTGTGTGTGTGTGTGTGTGTGTGTGTGTGTGTATGTGTGTGTGTGTGTGTGTGTGTGTGTGTGTGTGTGTGTGTGTGTGTGTGTGTGTGTGTGTGTAATTATGGTTTCTAAGGTGTTGTTTTTATCCTTTTGGCTCACATGACTGTTTGCTTAAACTTGCAGGACATAAGTCTACCTTACTGGGGTCCTGGTGTGGTTAACGTAATCAGTGGAGTGTGTGTATGTGGTCATAGTTGTATTTTATTTCTTTGTTTCACTTTACTGATTCTGCTTGAACTTGCAGGGCACAAAAGTCTATTTTTGGGGTTCTAATGAGATTGGCCGAAATCAGTATTGTGTGTGCGTGGTAAAAGCTATATATCACTTCATCGCTATAATTCATGTTGTAGCTCTATTTAAGTATTCATATTTTTTTTCTTTATGAATATTGTTATCGATTACAAAGTATCAGTCGACCACATTTTTAGTGGAAAAAAATCGGAAAATGGCTTTTACCAGTAGGTTTAGGTTGAGGTGGGCCACTCTCTCAGTTTGGATTACAAGATGCGCCGCTCAGCTCCATGGCTTTTTCAGGAGGAAAGAGAAAGCATGGGTCTGTCAGATGAGGACCTGGTAGATTTTGTCCATAATTGCTACGAGAAAGCGTTTCATGAGCGTGCAAGTCAAGCCAAGAAGGCACTGAAGGGAACAGAACTTCTCTTGAAGGAAATTGGGTGTGAATCTGAAGAATCAAGTTTACAAGTCGAGCTAGTTAGGCTCAAGATGCCATTTTTCGGGAATGGCAATGGTACTGATAGTCATCCTTGTCAATTTGAACGTCTTTCCAAACTACAGAGACTTGGGCCATTCGCCTAGGGGCCCTGTTGAAAGGGAAAGCGCGAGATGCTTACTACGGGACTGTTGGAGGAGGAAGCTGACAATTATGCAACTTTGAAGAAGGTGTTGTTGTTAAGATTCCAAGAGTCTGCAGATTCGTATTGTTTGAAATTTCGAACTGCTACGAAGGACCAGAATGACTGGTTTCATCGTCATATGGGGAAGCTGCAAATCTGATTGAACCAATGGTTGGAACTTTCAGGACACAATTCTACTTTTGAGGAATTGCGTAATGTGAGCCTTTTGGAGTAGTTGCTGAACTGTGTTTCACCAGAATTGGCAAATTTCATTCGTGACAGGCAACCAAAGACAGTGCAGGAGGCAGCAGCTTTGGTAGAGGTCTATGTTGAGGTGCACTGGGGACAGAAAAGTCTTTAGAAAGGGGGTGCTAGTGGTCCTGCCCTAGGGCATCAGCAGGTCAAGGAAGTTCTAACCCAGCTACAAGATGACCAAAGATTTGATCTCTTACTTTTTTTCAGAAAAAAGGATAAAAAGTCTGAGTGTATACAGTGGAAGAATGGGAAGAAGGGAACAGAAGCTAAAACTATGGTGACTACGCGGCAGTTTGAGCGCAGTTCAAATCAAGTGGAAGAGCTTTGTGCAAGTGTTGTGAGAAACAGTTTGCTGCCCAGTGCAATGCTAAAGTCAGACTCCATCAAGTACAAGCACTTCATGATACAGGTGCAGAGCTTTTTGTTTTCTGTGAAAGTCTGGTGGGAAAAGATCAGTGGACGAGTGAATTTTCAAGGATCGCTTTGGCAGATTCCAGTGGTGGAAAAGCTTTACCTTTGGCCTGGATTGAGGTTTAGTCTCCTTTCTTTACAGGAACTACAAAGGCAGTGCTCATGAAGATCCTGTATTTGATCTTCTGATTGGGAATAAAGCAGTCGGAAGAGAAGGGGAGGAAATGAAGGTTTCTGTCAAAAAACGTAGAGAAAATTAAAGTGGCTGTAGTGACCAGGGCTCAGGAGGCAAAGGCTTTTAAGCCACTTAAACTGTCAACCGAGAAGGTTGGGGGGAATCACAAGGGAGATTTGAGAACTGCTCAGGCTGAGGACAAGTCTCTGGGGAAACTCTGGATGCTTGCCAAAGAAGGACATTCCCGTCAGTCAGGGAAATCGGGACAGGTGGAATTTGTAGAAAAGAAAGGCATTTCGTACCAACAATATACAGGCAGAGGGGGTACATTCATGCAGGTGGTAGTGCCTACTAAGTTTCAACAAGATCTTTTGAGATTATCCCATGAGTCCATCATCGGAAGTCATTTGGGTTATACAAGATCTTGGAGACGATTTAGCAACAATTTTTCTGACCGGGCATTCATGCTGATATGAGGCATTTATCGAACAAACCAAAGCATTCTGGAAGAACTGGACAAACAACCTGAACTTTAAAGCCTGGTTAGGAAAATGAAAATGAAATACTTTGGACATGGTATAAGACATCAGAGCTGCTATGTAATGAAGACTGTGGCCCAGGGCAAAACTGAGGGCAAGAGACGACAAGGAAGACGCCGATTTCCTATGTAGAGAACATAGCCATGCGGACAAAGTTACCAAAAGGTGAAATCTACAGAAGGACTGTCGACAGAAGGGGATGGACACAACTCATGGGGCATGTATCAGCGGCTACCATCAAGAATGATGTCGCCGACAGGTGACAAGTGACAGGTGAGACATTTGTGTCAGTTGTGTGATCTTTGTCAGAAGGTGACACCGAAGGGAAAGACGACAAAGGTTCCTTTGGTCCGTATGCCCATCATCAACACACCATTAAGCAGGTAGGTATAGATTTTAAAGGTCCTGTTGTACCTACCTCTGAAAATGGGAACTGTTATGTGTTGACAGTGGTGGACTACGCAACACGTTATCCAAAGGCCATTCCTTTGTAATGGCCTGGTTGAACGGTTCAAGGGTAACTGAACGCCTTATTGAAGAAACTGTGCTAGGAACAACCCCCGACTCTGCGATAGGTACTTTCCGGGTCTTTTGTTTGCATACTGGGAATCTCCTCAGGAAAGTCTGTGATTTTCCCCATTTGAACTTTTGTATGGAAGGACTGTGAGAAGTCCGTTGGCCATGCTGAAACAAGTCTGGACAGACGAGGAGGCTATTGAGGAAGTGAAGACTACAGCACAGTATGTGGTCGACCTTCGGAATGGGCAGGAAGAAACTTGTTCCCTAGCTTAGAAGAATTTGGAGAAGGCTTCTGGACGTTATGCCAAGTATTTTGACAAGAAAGCTAGGCTTCATGCATTCAGACCAAAGAGTAAGGTTCTGGTGCTTCTGTCAATCAAACACAACAAACAACAAGTCAGTTGGCAAGGTCCCTATGAAGTGATAGAAAAGGTGGGTGAAGCCAACTACCAGATTGATGTGGCAGGCTAGATGAAAGTGTACCTGGCAAATTCGCTGAAATAGTACTTTGAGAGGAAGCAACCAGGAAACACTTTCTACAGCCCATGTGTCAGTTGTAATGGAGGAAGTTGAAGTTCTGAAGATGAAGTTCTGAAGGGGCATGGAAGTCTTCCTTTGTGTCCTCCAGAGAAAAAGGAGACTGTCAAAGAGTCCGTCATGGTCCAACACTTTCCGTTGAACAGCGGAACCAATTACAGTTGTTGAGGGCAGTGCACTGTGCACGAGTGGTGACGAGTCTGCCATTGTGGGCGGAACTCGGTAAATGTGAATTGGCATTACGAGAAATCATACTGGTAAGGGTAAAGCAGTATTCCTTTCCTCATGTGAAACAAACAGTTGTCAAGTGGGGATGTAGAGGACATGTTGAAACTCCGGGCTATTGAACCTGCCAGTTCCCCATACAACTCACCAATCGTTTTGGTGTCGAAGAGAGATGGGAAAGTCCACTTTGCGTGGACTACCGGAATTTGAACTGCATAACGGAGTTCGACTCTGAGCCTCAACCTGATACAGAATATTTGTTCAGTCGTTTAAGCATACCCAAATATTTGTCCGAATTTGATATGTGTAAAGGATGTTCACAAGTTCCAGTCAGGTCTGAAGGTAGACCCAAGACGGATTTTTTCTACACCATTAGGTAAGTTTCAGTGGACAGTCATGCCATATGGTCTTCAGAATGCTGTCTCTGTTTTCAGTCGTGTGATGAGGCAGTTGTTGGGCCCTCTGGGTTATAAAGATGTGGAAAATTTCATGGATGATGTCATTATAGCTACTGAAACTTGTGAGCAGCATATGGAGGCTCTAGAGGCATTGTTTGGGTGAATGGATGAGATGAACTTGTCAGTCCGTCCATCAAAGTGCTGCATGGGATTTGAGGAGTTGGAATTTTGGGGACACGTTGTGGTCGTGGACAGATCGGCCCATGGAGGACAAGACTGTTCGGACTTTAAAGGATTGCCTCTGCAATGCACGAGTTTTTCATCTTCCAGATTTAGAGGCTCGTTTTGCACTTAGAACCGATGCTTCCACAGAGGGTTCGGGAGCAGTTTTGTTACAAGAAAGAGCTGGAGTCTTGCAAACTGTCCACTATAGCAATTGGAAGCTGACTCATCATCATCATGTGCCCTGCTATATGGCGTTGGCCATCATGGCCCTCCACACGAATCTATCCCTGTTGCTGCAAGTACATCTCCCACCACCTCTGTCTTCAGTCACCCTACAAGTCTGTCCAATATGTTCTCCCTGGGTCCACCCACCGTTCTCTTTCCCTCCAGCTTTCCTCTTGTGACCAGGTGTTCTAATTCCCCTTTCACCATAATATTCCCAAAAATGTTCTTTCCTAATATTCTTTCTTAATGATCTTCTTGTGTCTGCCTCATTCAAGACAGTCTCGTTTGTTTTCTTTGCTGGCCATGGAACGCTGAACATTCCTCTTAGAAACCACATTTCAGTTGCATCAATTTTGTTCTTCTTTGCGTGTTGACTGCCCATGCCTCACAACCGTACAACAATACCCATTCTATATAACATTCCAGAAGTCTCTTCCTGACGTTTATTGGGAGGCATTTGTGGGTAAGAATGCTTTTCATCCTCTTCAATGCTGTTTTGCCTTGGCTGCTTCTTCTGGCTATTTCTGATGTGCATCTACCATTTGGTGAGATGACTGTTCCCAGATATTTAAAATTATCAACCTGTCTCAAAGTTGTGCCATTTTCTGTTATTTTGCATAACGGGATTTCTCGTTTTTTACTGATTACCTTCAGTCGTCTTGCTATTTAGCTCAGCCCTTTATTTTTGCTTTCTATTTCTATTATATTCACAAGGTTTTGCTGTTTTTTTGTTTTGTTTTGTTTTGTTTGTCATTTCCTGCAAATAGCACGGTGTCATTTGCGTAACAAATGTTGTTTATCATTCTTTCACCAACCTTTATCCAGGGCATTCGTCTAGGTTTCTCATGATGGTTTCGCTGTAAAGTGAAAACAAATCAGGTGACAGAACGTAACCATGCCTGATCTCTCTTTTGATATTTTGGAAAGAGTTTATATCATTTTTCTATTCTCATTGCTGCTGTTTGTTCCCGCTATATGTTATTTATTAGTTTTGGATCTTTCCCATTAAAATTGAGCCTCTCAAGTTGATTGATTAATTCTTCATGTCTTACCAGATCGAAAGACTTGGTATAATCAATGAAGCATAAAAACAAATCCTTATTCAGCTCTACTGACCTCTCTATGATAGTTCATAGGATGTATACAGAATTAATATTTCCTTTCCCTGCAACAAATCCACACTGTTCTTCCGCTTTTTCTCTTTATATTCTGTTCCTTGTCCTCATCATGATTATTCTTAATAGGATTTTTGTAGCATGACTCATCAAGCTGATTGCACGATGGAGTTCGCATTCTACATCCCCTGTTTTCTTTGGAAGTGGAATGAACATTGATTTTAACATATCTCTGGGGGGTTTTCCAGTGTCATAAATTTCATTTAGGGGGACTGTTATTTTTTAATATTGAAATCTTCTAGGGCCTCTATCATTTCTGATGTAATACTGTCTGGTTCTGGGGGTTTTCGAGGTTTCATCTTTTTCAATGCTGCTCTACATTCATCTGTCGTTATGGGTTGTCCTTCAATTGTTGTTCTTTCCCCTTTGCAGCAGCGTCCTGACATTCCATGCTCTAATTTTGATATAATTTAGTTTGATCGCAGTAGTTTGCTGATGGCCGGGTGTCACTGCGCAGCATGACGACTCCTACTGGACGAAGGTGCTCCACAGGAGCCCCTATTTACGTCGTTATTATCCTTTTTCGTGATATGGCTGGCAATGGTGAACTTGGGAATATACGATGGTCGTTTTCCGTTGCCTTCCATCGGTTTTTGTGCAGACTCTCCGCTAGCCATTGTCGTTCCCATGACAACCCACAAGGTAGTGAGGGTGATTTTCTGTCAGAGTTTACTCCCTTAGCCTTATTCTCTCCCGAGATAACCACAAGGCAGTGGTGCTATTTACCCAAAGCTGGGATCTGGTTCGTAGGCACAGAGCGTGTCCACACGCCGGTAGGCCTGCATGCTGCAAGTCTGGGGGCCAGACCTCCTCCGAGTCCTTCGAGTCCGTGAGGTGCTCAGTTGCCACATGTCGCCGTGCAGAGGTACAGCGTAGGGCTTGCTGATGGTGAGGCCATGTAGGGCATACTGATAATGAGAGACGCATTCTGCTCTCCTTTTCGCATAGCTGTAAGCAGCAGTGCTTGCCAGCGGTGCAGGCTGAATGCGAGAGGTGACAAGCAAGCAATCCGTAGCCAACACACTAGACGCGTTACATCAGCCATTTGACACACAGAAGCCGACTATTCCTGAACAAAATTATGCCACAGTTGAACAGGAGTGCTTAGCAGTAGTTTGGACTGTGGGGAAAATTCGCGCCATACCTCTATGGTCGACATTTGTGCTACAAACAGATAATCAACCTTTGGCTTTTCTAGTAAAATTACTTGTCAAGGACTAGATCTACTTGCACATGACTTCTTTGTTGAACTTTAGGAAAGTGATACAGATAAACTGTTCAAAAAACTGAGGGGAACAAGATTGTGTTAAAAGATATTCTGTTGGATTACTGACTGGATTGGACTATGTGAAGAATAACATCTAAAGTATATACATATATACATGTATATACTTTAACTGTTTGATTTGGACAGTGGCAGTGCAGTGGAAAAGGAAAAGGTGGTCACTTGTTGGTACTTGTTCAGACACTCTGCGTATGTGTAAATATTCTAATAACCCTAAATTGTAGGGATCCATATTTAACTTGTAGAATAATTGTCATATAATTTTGCTAGAACTAGCCTTTATGTGACATGCCATTTTTATCCATTTAGCATATACATTTGTGTACCAAGCTGATTTTAAGTAGTGTCAATGTCAACTAGCTCACAAAATGTCTTTTATTGTTCACAACCTCTTCTCTATTTTAGCTTTTCACGCTTTAACATATACTCACCACAGCAGTCTGCATAGTTTGTGACGATAATGCTGTGAATTTCAAAAAGCCCCATGAGGTTTACCCTCCACCACTGGTGAGGATTCAAGTCTGACGGAACACTTTCAGCACACGGATGTCCAGTTCCTGTGAAGCCATCTACTGCTTTCCCTGGATTACTATTCCCACGTTGCTGGCTTAAGGTTGCTGGCTTGTTGAGAGCAACATTGATCAATTCTAAAAGGAAAAATAGCACAACATACTGGCATACATACTGATAAGAAAACCAGCACGTGAAAAGATCATTACATGTTGTATAGCAGGCCAAATGTAAAACACATTGGGGGATTATAAAGCCTACAATTCTTATAGCACAAAACCAAGCTCATCACGTAGTCGGGCAATAGCAATGGGGCTACGGGACTCCTGTATTAACACGTGGCACAAGAAATAAACGTTGGTTGGAGTTAGTTGTCTTGTTCGTAGTCTCATGCTTTTGAGATGACAAAAAAAAAGACAGTTCATAAATTAGATCCATCATTATCTCATTTCTCTGTTCTGTTTGTTGTTGTACTGTAGTAGTAGTAGTAATAGGACTAGAAATATGTCTTATGGCATTTTGACGTTCTTTACATGCATTTATGCTCGGGGCAAATTTAAGTGTAATCGAGGAACAACATTATTAGCAGAAGTTGTAGTAGTAGAAGTAATAGCAGCAGTAGTAGTACTACTACTATTACCACTACTACCAGTATTAGTAGTAGTAGTAGGGACACAAAAAGTACAGGTCCCTCATCCTTAAGTTGCCCTTTCTTTTGCTGATATCTTTTCTTGTTTTTTCATTCATGTATATGGAACTGATTTATCAACACCCTGATTATACAGCCAACCAGTCATCAGAAGGTTTGAGGCAGCGGTGAGGAAAGTGAATCAGGGATGTGAATCGTGGTCTGTTTCCTTACAGCTTGACAAGAGAATGTTCACTTCCTTAACTGACAACAGGTATGGACATGTTTATCCATAGTCAAATGGTTGGGGTTTTCTTCACCTACTTTGTCATGGCGGATGTGGATGTTGGTGTTGTTAACCTGAGTGCCAGTGTTCCTTCTGGTGAGAGTGGTGGCAAGAGATGATGTGCTATGATTGATTGATTTGGTTCAGTTTTTACGTCGGCACCCACCTCAGGTGATATGGCCAACGGGGATAACCATCCCAGGGAAGTGGGGGAAGGGGGACTTATCTAATCCTATACTGACTCCACCAGAACAACAATGATGTTAAGGTGGGACAGTGAGAAGGCCAGTTTTAATGTAGTGTACCCCACAACCATTAGCATGTGAATCCGACGCTCAAACCAACTGAGCTACTGGGGTCTGCAAGATGTGCTATGTTTTGTTTTGTATATGTTAAAGTCCTACCACTCTCAGAGTATGCGAGGACTAGCAAAAAAATTGCTCAAAGAAGCCTTTAAAATTTTTAGTAGCATTGTAAGACACCAATGCTTTATTCAGTTCTCATGGCTAGGATAAAGATGTGTTATGGCGTGCCTTGTCAATTTATATTCTTTGGGAACAAAGTGCAACCTAGAGAACAATGCCCGTTGCTCATGTTATCAATAATTTCAAATGAGAAGGTCTGATTCGTTGTTCTAAATGAACATTTAAATGGTGTGTGGCGAAAGTTAAATCTGATAGAAATTAACGGAGGTCTTACATCAGTTGTTAATTACTCAGCGCTTCGGTTCACACAATTGGCATACTTGTCCTGCGGTTTTGCGGGTGGCTACGTACTGGCTATTACACCACAAGTACTAAAGGGCAGCGTGGAACAAAGATAGTCAACCCCGGGCTCCACTCCATACATGTACAACCGCAACACACCCTGTGGTCATTGTCTGGATATTTCTGCGAGCAGCTAAGTACGGGCTATTATGGCTATTACGCTGTGTTTTTTTGCAGATGTGCTGAAGGTGGTATGGACTAAAGACGGTCTCTTCTAGGTTCTGTAGGACCACAACGTAATACT
>JAPXFY010000026.1:18151181-18153681 GCA_030674185.1 Monoplex corrugatus
AAATGGCACGGAAGCAATCTTGCTCGTTTAAGACTTAGAGCCCTAGGGCTAAATGCAACAACAAGATGGTTTTACTCAAATTCATCGGCACACTCTATTTGTCCCATGTGTGATGCAGAGGTAGAAGATGAAATGCATTTTTTGTTTGTTTGCAAGTCGCATGAAAGTATACGACAAAAATGCATAATCTTTGATGAGGACATTTCAAGTCAAAGGGTGATTACCAGAAAACTCATGACTGAAGATGAAAAATATCAAAAATCCCTCGCTAAATTTATTGCCCTTGCATGGAAAGTCGGAGAAAGAAAACAGCACAGCAATAAATTAATGTAAGTTTATCTCCAGTGAGGATATCACTTTATACTGTTCTTATGTTTATTTGCCGGGTTTGGGTTTTCCTCTTACTTATATGACTAATTACGTCGGGTGGTCAACTATGTCTTCAACTTTTGTTTTTGTTCAACTTTTTTCCTTCATTTTTTTTCTTCATCATGTCAGACATAACTATATTTATAAATGTTTATTTCGCCAAGACGTCGCCGTAAAATTTAATGACTTTGTTTTATGCTCCTTGCCACAAGGACAAAAATGTCAATGGCAATAAACCATTTTCAGTTTCAGTTTCAGTTTCAGTTTCAGTTCTCTCTCTCTATCTCTCTCTCTCTCTTTCTCTCCCTCTCTCTCTCTCTCTCTCTCTGTCTGTCTGTCTGCCTGTCTCACATACACTAAAAACGCACACATACACATACACACACACACAGAGTTCTGAGTTCTGAGTTCTGAGTTTTGAGTTCTCTCTCTCTCTCTCTCTCTCTCTCTCTCTCTCTCTCTCTCTCTCTCCCCACCCCTTCCCCATGCATGTATTGTGGCCTACGGCCCATGTACAATAAACATTTTCTGAGTTCTGAGTTCTCTCTCTCTCTGTCTGTCTGTCTGTCTCACATACACTAAAAACGCACACATACACACACTCACACACACAATTAACACACACACACACACACACACACACACACACACACACACACACACACACACACACACACACATTCACACACACAATTAACACACACAAACACACACACACACACACACGCACACACGCGCGCATACGCACACACACACGCACACACACGCGCATACACACGCACACACACACACACACACTACGCTTTCGCTTAACGTGTCTAATGTGCTCTATTTCGCGCGCGCGCGCGCACACACACACACACACAGAAACACACACACAAACACACACACACACGCACATACCTTTGTATGTGTGTGTATGTGTGTGTGTGTGCCCGCGCGTGCTGTGTGCTGTGTATGTGTCTTGTGTGCGTGCGTGTGTTGTGTGGTGGTGTTGTTGTGTGTGTGTGTGTGTGTGTGTGTGTGTGTGTTGTGAATGTGTGTGTATGTGTGTGTGTGTGAATATGTGTGTGTTTGTGTATGTGTGTGTGTGTGTGTGTGTGTGTGTGTGTGTGTGTGTGTGTGTGTGTGTGTGTGTGTGTGTGTGTGCGTGTTTTGGATTGATTTGGTTGGGGTCCAGTGTGTTATTGTTGTTTTTGTGTTTTCGTCAGTAATCAATTTTTGTATTGCATGAACAGACGTATAGAACAGAAAATGATATTCATCCATTTTTGTCACTGACGCCAAAACGGTTTTGTGACTGCAGATGATGTCAATGTCCATGTTGATGATCCTACTAATGCATATGCCAGCAAGCACCGTGGACAGCCTGCAATGTCCAGAATGACGCCGACTATTACTGAACCAACCCACAAAAGTGGACATATTCTGGATTTATTTGTTTAATAGAAATGACAGTAATGTTGTTCGTTCCACCAGTGCAGGCCATGACATTGGCTCTGACCATTTTGCCATTTTGCTGTTAAAAAACTGTATC
The DNA here is from genome assembly GCA_030674185.1 of Monoplex corrugatus. Lineage (NCBI taxonomy): Eukaryota > Metazoa > Mollusca > Gastropoda > Littorinimorpha > Ranellidae > Monoplex > Monoplex corrugatus. The sequence continues at coordinate 18,153,088 of JAPXFY010000026.1, forward strand.
AACTCGCTCGATCAGAAAGATTGATCATGGTAAATTTGCAAATGATCTTGCTCAGTTCGTTCCACCAAATATATCTGTTTCCGAATTAACACACAGCTTGCTGCCATTTTCGAAATGCATGTACCTATACGTCAGCTAACGATGGAGACTGTAAATCTACCCCATGATATGCCTACAACACTTTATGCATTCCACTCTTTGAGCTAAAAATTGAATACAGGCCTGCTGAAAGCTGCTGAAAAAAAAAAAAAACGTCGTTGACGGTACACAAGCAATTTCATGATTCAAACAATTGCTGATGTAGTTGATTTTTCCAAGACTGTCTTTATTCGTTTCTCATTTCCGGCTCAACCACAAACAGTTGTTCCCCAACTTCGTCTCTTCTTAGCAAGACTAAAGCAAAAGAAGTCACTGTATATACCACAGCAGATGTAAAATTGCTGCCAAATATGTTTGCTGACTTCTTTCGAAACAAAATTCTGGCCACTTACACCAATTTACCCTTTGCTCCACATACAGCTACAAAATGTTTTTCAGACTTTGTCGGGTACTTCTCTTTGTGCTTTCAGCCCTGTCTATGCAGATTTTGTTCAA
>JAPXFY010000026.1:18168681-18196181 GCA_030674185.1 Monoplex corrugatus
CACACACACACACACACACACACACACACACACACACACACACACACACACACACACACACTCACAAATTCAGCAGGGGGAAAAAATCCCTTTTTTTCCAAAATGACACTATTCCGCTAGATGACCATAAACTTAACCCTTACACTTCCTCACCCTATCCACTATCATTCTGCATGATCATCACTGATAGCAAAGCAGAAACGTAGTCCTTGACTACTTCACCATATCCACCAGCTTCCTGCAAGAAGGGTGCGGGAGTCAGAGGGTTAACTGTTCTGCTATCCAGTAAAGAAATAGTAGAACTTTGAAGGGGAGTCCTTTATCCCACAACAAAACATATTGCTGAATAAGATTTTGCCAGAATTAGGTCGAGACAACTCTGTTGATCTGAATTAAATATGGACCAACTGACTCCCACATTCCTGCGTAGTTCTGGAAACAGCATACACGGGCGCACAGTTGCTGGGCACAATGTGAGTATCAACAGTGTAGTAGTGTAAAATAGTAAAAAGGAAAACAATCTTCGGTGTGATCATCTGTCTCTCGTATTCTGGAACTGGCCAACTACAACATCATCATCATCATCAACAACAACAACAACAAAAACAACAACAACAACAACAGGGATTCTTTTTATATACTTGATGATAAACTGACACCATTAACCCTTTTCCTACCAAGAAAATAGGTCACTGTACTAAATATTGACCAAGTAATGTTAGGAGAGAGAAAGGCTGGAGGGGGTATTACGCCTGTTTTTGCCATTTTTGCCGCTTCAAACGTCGTGTAAACGCAGAAAGGAAATGACAAGAGTATACTCCCTTTGCCGGAAAAGGATTCAAGTCAGCAATGTGGTCATTTTCTATTCATATGCTCGAAACTGAAACTACGGTTCAGGGCACGAAATCCTCGTGACGCGGTCCACGGAGAGAGAAAGCTGAGTCACGAGGATCTCGTGACGTGGTACGGAATGTGTTAACTGTGTATCATTTGCCTGGTTATGACGCCAGCATTTACGTGACTTGTTACGTTTCATGTTGATGTCACCTCATGAATAGCGTCATTAGGACAATGGAGTTTGAAGTCATGTAGTTACAGCAATGTGACGTCATGTTACAACTCATGTGTTCCACTCAGTTGATTTCATTCACTTGTGTTGATTTTGAACATTACGTTGATCTCGAGTCATGTAGTCACGGCGATGTGACGTCACATTACACATTACGTCACCCACTCCAATTGATTCACCTTACATGTGTTGATTTTGAACACTACCTTGATTTTTCTGACGTCAAGTAGTTTTAAGATCAGCGCACTGCTGGAGAAAGCATACTGCTATAAAACAGACGTATGTGTAAGCTTGACCAAGACTTCAGAGTGGCAAGCAGGTTAACTGGGTTTCAAGGGAAGGCATCTGCGAACTAAACCTCTTGTCTCCATAATGTTTACGTCAAGGCAGCAGGCGAATGTCCAGCTCTTCACGTTTTTCACGTGCAGTGGGATCTTTGGCGTGCACAGAAGGCACATGGATACGACTCGTTTTTTTTCATCCCCTTCAGAAGGACACACACACACACACACACGCGCGCGCGCGCGCGCGCGCGCGCACACACATAGACACACACATACACACACACATACACACACACACACACACAAACACACATACACATACGCAGACACACATACATACGCAGACACACACACACATATACGCAGACACACACACATACGCACACATATATGCGCGCGCACACACACACACAAACACACACCACACACACCACACACAACACACACACACACAACACACATAGACACACACAGGCACACACACACATACACAAACACAGAGAGACACACACAGACACACACACACACACATAGACACACACAGGCACACACACATACACAAACACAGAGAGAAACACACACACACACACACACACCACATAGACACACACACACACATAGACACACACAGGCACACACTACAGACACACACATAAGAGAGAGAGAGACACAAAACCCAACACATACACATAGACACACACAGGCACACACACAGGACACACACACAGACACACACACAGACACCACACACACACACACAAGACACACACACAGACACACATAAACACGCGCCACACCACACACACACACCACACACACACAAACCAGAGAGAGAGACACACACACACACACATACACCACACAGACACACACACACACACCACATACACAGACACACACGACACAAACACAGACACACACAGGCACACACACACCAATATACACACATACCACATACAGACACACCACACAGACACACAGACACACACACAAAACACACAAACAAACACACACACAAACAAAACACCCCAGACACAACACACACAGACACACAACACACACAGACACACACACACAGACACACACAACAGACACACACAACATACACACATACACACACATACACACACACACATACACACACAGACACACACAGAGACACAGAACACACACACACAAAACACACACACAGACACACAGACGCTCACACAGAAACACACACAGACACACACACACACATAGACACACACACACAGACACACACACATAGACACACACACACACACACACAGACACACACACACACACAGAAAGAGAGAGAGACACACACACACAGACACACACATAGACACACACAGCACACACACACACATACACACACACTCACACACACTCAGACACACACACACAGACACATACGCACACACATACATGCATACATACACACACACACGCACACGCACACACACACACACACATAGAATCTAATACACAAAATAAGACGCCAATTCTGGGCTATGGTCAAGGGCACACAAGAGACAACAAAGCACAAATGCATCACACGTACGGGAAATAACAGTAATAGACTTCCCTGATGTTGTGCTGAGCAAGAAGAAATGACTAGTATAAATCATACAGAGATTTTTTTTTTCACAAAGGTCAGTTGGCCGAAAAGTGACATCCATCTTGTTTTGTGTCGTTAACATGTGTTCTCGTTCTGTTTTCTCCTTTCTGGGTCCTATTTGCTTAATGGAAAGGACTAACAGATGAATAGAATTTGAATAAATCGATCCATCCATCAATCATCAATCTCTCTCTCTCTCTCTCTTTCTCTCTCTCTTTCTCTGTGTTTGTGTGTGTTTGTGTGTGTGTGTGTGTGCGTGTGCGCGTGCGTGTGTGTGCGTGTGTGCTTATGTGCGTGTGTGTGTGTATGTGTGTGTGTGTGTGATGTGTGTGTGTGTGTGTGTGTGTGTGTGTGTGTGTGTGTGATTTGATCAACGAACCATTCTCTCTCCACTCCAACCCCCCCCCTCTCTCTCTCTCTCTCTCTCTCACACACACACACACACATATATGTATATACACTTACGTAGGCATGAACAAGCACAGACACACAGAGACATACACAGACGTACACAGACACATGGACGCATGAATTCACGCACGCACGCACGCAAGCACGCACTCACGCACACACACACTTGTTTAATAACACTTTCAGTGAAAATACTTTTAAAAAAAGGACGAACGAAAACACACACACACTAACAAAAGAATACCAAACACACGCGCGTGCACGTGCGTGCACACAGACACACACACACACACACATATACAAACGCACACACACACACGCGCGCGCACACACACACACACACATACACACGCGCGCGCACACACACACACACATACACACGCACACACACACACACACACACACATACATGTGCACGCGCGCGTGTGTAAATGTACGTATGCACGTCGACACTTGTACATGTGTTTGTGTGTGATAGTGGAAAAAACAGAAAAAGTCACAGATATCAACAAACGCTTTTAAACAGATGTTGTCCGTTTGTGTTTTGTGGAGATAAAAATGACATTTAAGTGACGATAGTAATGATGTTTAAGGTGATAATGATAATGATCATGAGGAGGAGGAGGGGAATGAGCAGGAGGAAGAAGAAGATGATGACCACGATGACGACTACGATGACAACGATAACAATGTTAAACTGACATGCTGTGATTCTTCTTATGTCGTTCACATCTGCTGGTAAAGCCACATCTGACCATGCGAGGTGGTACAGACCTCAAACGTTTTCTTGGGGGTTTTTAAAATTTTTTTCATTTCAATTGTTTTACGTCAGCATCCACCCTCAGCTGACATGGCTGACGGAGGTGTCCATCTCATGAAAGTACAGACAGCGTTTGATGAAGATGATGATTGACGACGTGAAGTGATGGTGATCTGCCATAGAGGCTCACCAGGCCTCTCAAAATAAATGGCTTTAACTGACCAACTATCAAAGTGGTGTGAGAGGCGATGCACAGACAGTGGGGTCCAAAAAGTACCGTGGTGCAATGACATACCGTGATTTGTCAGAATCTTTATGTACAAAACATTATTATTGATTTTAAATAAATATGTTGCAGTCTGGTAGTATATATATATATATATATATATATATATATATATATATATATATATATATATATATATATATATATATATATCTCGTTTGGTTTAGGAGGAATGTATAAATACAAAAAAGAGGGGGGGGGGGGGAATTCCCCCAGTGTAGCATCTGTCTGTAACTTGTTGAGTGGCTTCGCAGATGGTGTGGTGGTACAGGTATGTCTTACTGTTGACAATGGTTGGGGTGTGTGTGATTGTGTACAGGTTGTGTTACTGTTGACAATGGTTGGGGTGTGTGATTGTGTACAGGTATGTTTACTATTACAATGGTTGGGGTGTGTGATTGTGTTCAGGTGTGTTACTGTTACAATGGTTGGGGTGTGTATTGTGTACAGGTGTGTCTTACTGTTTACAATGGTTGGAGGAGGGTGTGATTGTGTACAGGTTGTCTTACGTTGACAGTGGTTGGGGTGTGTGATTGTGTACAGGTGTGTCTTACTGTTTACAATGGTTGGGGTGTGTGATTGTGTACAGGTAGTCTTACTGTTGACGATGGTTCGGGTGTGTGATTGTGTACAGGTATGTCTTACTGTTGACAATGTTGGGGTGTGTGATTGTGTACAGGTATGTCTTACTGTTGACAATGGTTGGTGTGTGTGATTGTGTACAGGTGTGTCTTACTGTTTACAATGGTTGGGTGTGTGATTATGTACAGGTGTGTCTTACTGTTGACATGGTTGGGGTGTGTGATTGTGTACAGGTGTGTCTTACTGTTAACAACGGTTGTGGGGTGTAATTGTGTACATGTGTGTCTTACTGTTTACAATGGTTGGGGTGTGTTGATTGTGTACAGGTATGTCTTTCTGTTTACAATGGTTGGGGTGTGTGGTTGTGTACAGGTGTCTTACTGTTGACAATGGTTGGGTGTGTGATTGTGTACAGGTGTGTCTTACTGTTGACAATGGTTGGGGTGTGTGTTTGTACATGTGTGTCTTACTGTTTACAATGGTTGGGTGTTGATTGTGTACAGGTGTGTCTTACTGTTTACAATGGTTGGGTGTTTGATTGTGTACAGTGTGTCTTACTGTTTTCAATGGTTGGGTGTGTGTGATTGTGTACAGGTGTGTCTTACTGTTTACAATGGTTGGGGTGTGATTGTGTACAGGTGTGTCTTACTGTTTGACAATGGTTGGGTGTGTGATTGTGTACAGGTGTGTCTTACTGTTGACAATGGTTGGGGTGTGTGATTGTGTACAGGTGTGTCTTACTGTTGACAATGGTTGGGGTGTGTGTATTGTGTACAGGTGTGTCTACTGTTACAATGGATTGGGTGTGTGATTGTGTACAGGTGTGTCTTACTGTTGACAATGGTTGGGGTGTGTGATTGTGTACAGTGTGTCTTACTGTTGTGATATTGATAATTGTTTATGTTTAATGATAGTGGAGTGTTGATTGGTTCAGGTGTGTCATATGTTAACAAAAGGTAGGGGTGGGTGTGTGGAAACAGTGTAGTCTTCTGTTGCAATGGTTGGGGATTGTGATGTGGTACAGGTATGTCTTACTGTTGACAATGGTTGGGGTGTGTGATTGTGTACAGGGTTGTCTTACTGTTGACAATGGTTGGGGTGTGTGATTGTGTACAGGTTGGTCTTACTGTTGACAATGGTTGGGGTGTTGGTATTGTGTACAGGTGTGTCTTACTGTTACAATGGTTGGGGTGTGTTGATTGTGTACAGGTATTCTACTGTTGACAATGGTTGGGTGTGTGATTGTGTACAGGTATTACTTATGTTACAATGGTTGGGGTGTGATTGTGTACAGTTGTCTTACTGTTACAATGGTTGGGGTGTGTGATTGTGTACAGGTTGTCTTACTGTTGACAATGTTGGGGTGTGTGATTGTGTACAGGTGTGTCTTACTGTTGACAATGGTTGGGGTGTGTGATTGTGTACAGGTGTGTTTACTGTTGACAATGGTTGGGGTGTGATTGTGTACAGGTGTGTTACTATTTACAATGGTTGGGGTGTGTGATTGTGTACAGGTGTGTTACTGTTTACAATGGTTGGGGTGTGTGATTGTGTACAGGTGTGTCTTACTGTTTACAATGGTTGGAGGGTGTGATTGTGTACAGGTGTGTCTTACGGTTGACATGGTTGGGTGTGTGATTGTGTACAGGTGTGTCTTACTGTTTACAATGGTTGGTGTGTGTGATTGTGTACAGGTAGGTCTTACTGTTGACGATGGTTCGGGTGTGTGATTGTGTACAGGTATGTCTTACTGTTGACAATGGTTGGGGTGTGTGATTGTGTACAGGTATGTCTTACTGTTGACGATGGTTGGGGTGTGTGATTCTGTACAGGTGTGTCTTACTGTTGACAATGGTTGGGGTGTGTGATTGTGTACATGTGTCGTACTGTTGACAATGGTTGGTGTGTGTGATTGTGTACAGGTATGTCTTACTGTTACAATGTTTGGGGTTGTGATTGTGTACAGGTGTGTCTTACAGTTGACAATGGTTGGGGTGTGTGATTGTGTACAGGTGTGTCTTACTGTTTACAATGGTTGGTGTGTGTGTGATTGTGTACAGGTATGTCTTACTGTTTGACGATGGTTGAGTGTGTGATTGTGTACAGGTGTGCCTTACCGTTTCAATGGTTGTGCGTGTGATTGTGTACAGGTGTGTCTTACTGTTACAATGGTTGGGGTCCTGATTGTGTACAGGTGTGTCTTTGTTGACAATGGTTGGGTGTGTGATTGTGTACAGGTGTGTCTTACTGTTGACAATGGTTGGGTGTGTGGATTGTGTACAGGTGTGTCTTACTGTTGACAATGGTTGGGTGTGTGATTGTGTACAGGTGTGTCTTACTGTTGACAATGGTTGGGTGTGTGATTGTGTACAGATGTGTCTTACTGTTGACAATGGTTGGGGTGTGATTGTGTACAGGTGTGTCTTACTGTTGACAATTGTTGGGTGTGTGATTGTGTACATGTGTCTTACTGTTGACAATGGTTTGGGGTGTGATTGTGTACAAGTGTGTCTTACTGTTTACAATGGTTGGGGTGTGGTTCTGTACATGTGTGTCTTACTGTTTACAATGGTTGGGTGTCTGATTGTGTACATGTATGTCTTACTGTTGACAATGGTTGGGGTGTGTGATTGTGTACATGTGTGTCTTACTGTTTACAATGGTTGGGTGTGTGATTATGTACAGGTATGTCTTACTGTTTACAATGGTTGGGTGTGTGATTGTGTACAGGTATGTCTTACTGTTTACAATGGATGGGGTGTGTTATTGTGTACAGGTATGTCTTACTGTTGACAATGGTCGGGGTGAGTTTATTGTGTACAGGTGTGTCTTACTGTTGACAATGGTTGGGGTGTGTGATTGTGTACAGTGTGTCTTACTGTTGACAATGGTGGGGTGTGTGATTGTGTACACGTATGTCTTACTGTTGACAATGGTTGGTGTGTGTGATTGTGTACAGGTGTGTCTTACTGTTGACAATGGTTGGTGTGTGATTGTGTACAGGTATGTCTTACTGTTGACAATGGTTGGGGTGAGTGATTGTGTACAGGTGTGTCTTACTGTTGAAAATGGTTGGGTGTGTGATTGTGTACAGGTGTGTCTTACTGTTGACAATGGTTGGTGTGTGATTGTGTACATGTGTCCTACTGTTGACAATGTTGGGGTGTGATTGTGTACAGGTGTGTCTTACTGTTGACAATGGATGGGGTGTGATTGTGTAGAGGTATGTCTTACTGTTTACAATGGTTGGATGTGTGATTGTGTTCAGGTGTGTTTTACGGTTTACAAGGTTGGGTGTGATTGTGTACAGGTATGTCTTACTGTTTACAATGGTCGGAGTGTGTGATTCTGTAAAGGTATGTGTTACTGTTGACAATGGTTGGGGTCTGTGTTATGTACAGGTGTGCCTTACTGTTTACAGTGGTTGGGGTGTGTGATTGTGTACAGGTGTGTGTTACTGTTGACAATGGTTGGGTGTGTGATTGTGTAGAGGTATGTCTTACTGTTTACAATAGTTGGGGTGTGTGGTTGTGCACAAGAGTCTAGTATTTTGTCGAATGGTTGGAGATCTCCTCGTGTACAGGTGTGTGTTATTTTGTACAATGGTTGGGGATTTCTTTGTGTAGAGGTGTCTGGTATTTTGTACAATGGTTGGGGATATCTTTGTGTACATTATGTGGTATTTTGTACAATGGTTGGGGATATTTTTGTGTACATTATTTGGTATTTTGTACAATGGTTGGGGATATCTTTGTGTACAAGTGTATGGCATTTTGTACAATGATAGGTATTCTTTGTGTACAGGATTGTATGGTATTTGTACAATGGTTGGGGTATCTTTGTGTACACGTGTGTGGTATTTTGTACTATGGTTGGGGATATCTTTGCGTACAAGTGTGTGGTGTTTTGTAGAATGGTTGGGGATTTCTTTGTGTACAGGTGTCTGGTATTTTGTACAATGGTTGGGGATTCTTTGTGTACATTGTGTGGCATTTTGTACAATGGTTGGGGATATCTTTGTGTACATCATGTGGTATTTTGCACAATGGTTGGTGATTTCTTTGTGTACAGGTTTGTGTGGTATTTAGTACAATGGTTGGGGATTTCTTTGTGTACAAGTTTGTGTGCATTTTGTACAATGGTTGGGGGTATCTTTGTGTACAAGTGTGTGGTGTTTTGTACAATGGTTGGGGTATCTTTGTGTACAAGTGTGTGGTATTTTGTACAATGGTTGGGGATTTCTTTGTGCACAGGTTTGTATGGTATTTTGTACAATGGTTGGGGGTATATTTGTGTACAAGTGTGTGGTATTTGTACAATGGTTGGGGATACCTTTGTGTACAAGTGTGTGGTATTTGTACAATGGTTGGGGATACCTTTGTGTACAAGTGTGTGGTATTTGTACAATGGTTGGGGATACCTTTGTGTACAAGTGTGTGGTATTTGTACAATGGTTGGGGATACCTTTGTGTACAAGTGTTGTATTTTGTACAATGGTTGGGGATATCTTTGTGTACAAGTGTGTGGTATTTGTATTGTGGTTGGGGATATCTTTGTGTACAAGTGTGTGGTATTAAGTACAATGGTTGGTGATTTCTTTGTGTACAAGTGTGTGGTATTTTCTACAATGGTTGGGGATATCTTTGTGTACAGGTGCGTGTTATTTTTGCACGATGGTTGGGGATATCTTTGTGTACAGGTGCGTGTTATTTTTGCACGATGGTTGGGGATATCTTTGTGTACAGGTGTGTGGTATTTTGTACGATGGTTGGGGATATATTTGTGTATAGATGTCTGGTATTTTGTACAATGGTTGGAGATCTCCTTGTGTACAAGTGTGTGATATTTTGTACAAAGCTTTGGGGTCTGACTGTGTACACGTTCGACATATCTTTTTCAAATATTTCTTTCTGTCTATTTGTCTTTGTTTGTTTGTTTGTTTTTTCATTATTACGATTCCTTATTTTCTTAAGTTTATTACTGTTTCTTGTTTGCTAGTTATACTTTTTTCTTCTACCATTTTCCCAGAAAAGGGTTTGTTTGGAATAAAAGAACAAGAAAAAAATGGAAACATAAGAAAAGCACATTTTTTGTAAAGTCTGAAACTTCTGTGTTTCATATTGATAACATGCAATTTGCATTCATAGTGTGAAGATGAAAATAACATTCATATTAGATGCAGTCTATGGATCCAGTCACTGCAAGCTGTCAGATATGTTGTGTACATGGAGAAGTCTTGCTTGGTGTGATAGACTTCAAAGCAATACAGGCAGAGGGTCTCTCTGTGTGGAACACATTGTACAGTTGTGGCTGTGTCCAGGTCATCTTGCTCTTCACCTTACAAAATCACAAACTGAAGAAGCACAACTAGGCAACGTGTTACTTGCACAAGAGAATTAATAGTGGTCACTTCCTGTTTTCGCAAAGCAAAAAAAAAAAAAAAAAAAAAAGTTACTTTCTTTCAACCATTTTCAGCTTCAGGGGAATTTTCTTTTGAACATAAACACCTCGAGGATGCGAATGGGATCCGGAACACCAATGCCTGGCCACTCTCCGAACAATCGCCTTCCAAACTCCCGACGCCACTCTGTAGTCGTTTCATCATTTCATCAAGCAAGCAAGCAATAATAATAATAATAATAATAATAATAATAATAATTATAACAATAATAACAATAATAATAATAATATAATAACAATAATAATAATTACAATAATAATAATAAAATAATGATAATAAATAGATAAATACAATATATACATTAAAAAGTGTTTGGGGGAGGGGGGGGGCTGTCCACGCGCTGCATGATCCATTCGGATCCAGTCATCAGTTACCTTGGAGATAGCAAACCCGGGACATAGCCACACAATGCGTACCAACCAGGTCCAGCCTCCGGACCAGGAGAGAATGGAACAATCCTCTCTCGCCCCACTCTGGTCTTCATCTCTCTTTCGGACAGCCCGCCCAGCCACCAGCTGGTATAGCTGCCAGCTCCTTTGAATCCATGAAAATTGTCGATGCATGTACATGTCATGCAAAATAACAGCAAATGGCACAACCTTGACACAGGTTAATAAGTTCAAATACCTGGGAACGGTCATTTCATCAGACGGCAGATGCACATCAGAAAGAACTGGCAGAATCGGCCAAGCCAAACAGCATTCGAGAAGATGACAAGCATTCTTACCAACAAATGCCTATCACTTAACATCAGAAAGAGAGTCCTTGAATGTTATATAGAACCAATACTGTTGTACGGATGCGAGGCGTGGACTGTCAGCAAGCAAAGCCAGAGCAAGATAGAGGCAGCCGAGATGTGGTTTCTAAGAAGAATGTTGAGAGTTCCATGGACAGCAAAGAAAACAAACGAGACAGTCTTGATGGATGCAGACACAAGTAGATCACTCATAAGGAAGATTAGGAAAAGACAAGCAACATTTATAGGCCATTTTATGAGGAAGGGGGATTTGGAGCACCTGGTCACAACGGGAAAGCTTTAGGGAAAGAGAGCACCAGGTAGACCCAGGGAGAAAATGCTGGACGGACTTGCAGAGTGGCTGGGGATGAGGAGGGTGGGGGAGATGCTGGGGGCAACGAGAGATAGAGATGGTTGGAAGTCCATGGTCGCCAACGCCATGCGGCAGGGCACCTGATGATGATGATGATGATGATGTACATTGGTACGTCAGCCATGGAGTTTCTGAGCGCCAGTGCGCCAGCATCGGAAGATCAGCAAAAGTCGTGGGAGGAGTATCCGCAGTGGGGTACTGTGGATGCAGAAATAAACCCTTTGACTCCTGCACCATGTCCATCAGAGTCCTGCATTGTCAACCATTCTAGCGAAGCAAAAACTTAACCCTTTGATTCTCTCCCCTGTCCGTCAGCTTCCTGGTGGGATCTGGTGGATAGGGTGAGGGAATCGAAAGGTTAAGGTCCCCTCCTGGTTTGGAACCACAGGACCTGTGTAGTTTGCCTGTAGGTAGTTAAGGGTTCCTCTTTCCTGTCTTTTCCTCACAAGACATTTGTGTTTCTGCCTACCAGATGATTCACGTGTATTTTTTCAAAGAAATCCAAAACAAGTGTGACTGCCTGCGTTCAAGCAAACAGGAACCAGAAAAAAAAAAAAAACGCAAAAAAAATCAGAACGCGTATTTAATACAACCACACAAGACATGCGTAATTTTTCGGCCAACTGGCAGGGAACTTCAGTCTATTTCTCCTGATTTTTGCATCTGGTGTTTGGCCGAAAATTTGCGCCTGTCTTGTCTGGTTGTATTAAATACGCGTTGTTTCTTTTTTCGTATTTTTTTTCTGGTTCTTAAAAGAAAGTTCTTTCCTTCGCTGCCCGAAGACGTAATATGATCGCCTTTAAGGCAGGATAAAGAACATTCATATATACAAAAATCCGCTCTCTCTGCTATGTAGGTATGTTTGTATGAATGCATGTGCTTAGGTAGGAAGTGCTGGCAGGAACTCTGGTCTGCACAACAAACAGAAGGGACAGTGAGATGGTACGATACTCAACTTTTCCTATGGCCAGTATCATGAGGACGATACCCATCTCCTGTCTCACTCGCTACTTTGCTTTTCCCACACCTGAACATGGCCAGGTGCCCAGTCACTGGAGGCCTCACTCCACAGTCACACTCACATTTCTGTCGTCTGGAAGGAAGGTGGGAGCTCTTGTCTCCACACAAACAAGGCCTGAATGTAATTATGGTGATAATAATAACAATCACGACAGCAATAGTAATACCACCACCTCTTCTACCTATAACAATGATAGTAATAATAACAGTTATAGTAGTAGTAGAAGTAGTAGTAGAAGTAGTACTACTAGTAGTAGTAGTAGTAGTAGTAGTAGTAGTAGTAGTAGAGTAATAATAATAATAACAAACAACAACAACAACAGGAACAATAAATGATACCACTACCTCTACTACCGATAACAATTATGATAGCAATAATAACAGTAATTGTATTAGTAGTAGGAGGAGGAAATAATAATAACAACAACAACAATAATAATAATAATAATAATAATAACAATAATATGATAATAAATAATATAATAATAATGATAATAATAATATAATAAAAAATCAACAACAAAACAATAACAACAACAACAACAAGGATGGTGATAATGGTAATGGTGATGGGGATGATGATGATGATGATGATGATGATGATGATGATGATGATGATGAAGAAGAAGAAAAGCAAGAGCAGAAGAAAAAATTGGCCGGTCATTAACAAGTAAAAGAATGAATGAACAAAGGAAGATACGAATGGACGAATGAAAGTACAAACGCATAAATGAATTACAGCATCTAAGTACATTGTGTTGTGGCACTCACTGTCCCCATCATTGCACTGATTCCAAAACTACTTGGTGCCCATGTATGTCAACACAGTTTTGAAAAATCAATGCACATGAAGCGAACCTGCAATATCATATACATGGTCAATGTGGTTATGAATCATGTATGATAAGACTTCATGATGACTAATTGTTTACATGATATTGTATGAGGCTTGAGGATTATCGCACTTTGGCAATTTTAGGTGTGTCCACACACACTCACTTAACCCCCGCTCCCCCCCCCCCCCCGACACACACACACACGCGAAGACACACAGAGAAGTTTCATGGAACTTTTCAACCAATTCTGCGAAAACTCATTCAGGATCAGCCTCAGGCTTGTTCTGCTGTCGCGAGCTGCCAAATGAATCGATAGGATTATGTCCCTTTGTATCGTTCTTTGGACGTGGTCATAAGAGGGCCTGTTGACTTCCTGTAGTATTACATACTTAGTCAAAGTTCTCCTGTCGCGAGCTGCCAAATGAATCAACAGGATTCTGTCCCTTTGTATCGTTCTTTGGACGTGGTCATAAGAGGGCCTGTTGACTTCCTGTAATATTACATACTTAGTCAAAGTTCTCCTGCCGCGAGCTGCCAAATGAATCAACAGGATTCTGTTCCTTCGTATTGCTCTTTGGACGTAGTCCTAGGGGGGTCTGTTTCGAAAATTCTATAAAGAGTTCTGCTGGGCGTGCAGTGAATCCCGTTTCTATTATCGGAAATGTATACCAACTTTGGCCAGTCACTGTTCCAGCTCTCTGGCTGGTCATTCACCTGGGTGAATTGTTTGGACTCCAGTATGTCAGAGTGCTTTCAGACCCTCCAGGGTTATCTATGGAGCTTACATGTTGTTTTGTTACCTGTCCTTTCAAAATCAGTGGTCGTCAGGACAGATGCCAGTACTGTCGGAATCGGTGGAGTTCTTTTGCAGAATTTTGAAGGCAATCTGCATCCTGTGACTTCCGTCAGCAGGTAACTGCTTCCCAGAGAAACAGTACAATAAAAAGGGAATATTTGGCTGTCGTTTTGCGTTACTTCAAAGCTGGCTTGGTGACTATGGAGAAAAGAGCTTCTGTTGGAAACAGATCACCGTTCGCTGACATACTTTCAATCTGGAAGATTCAAGAATTCCAGAATCATGCGATGGGCACTTGCTCTCCAGGAATATTACTTTTCGGTGCAGTCAGTCAAAAGAATTGACAAACTGTGGGCCGATTTTCTCAGCAGAGCTGATTGAGAGTTATTGGTGTTCGAATCACATCAGGTTTCTGGCCTATTTTTTTTCCCTCTTCATGTATGTGTTTGACAAACATTGGCACGTTCTTTAGTGTACGGCCTATTCTCATGTTGAAGAGCAAGTGTGCATGTGTTAATGTGTGTGTGCGCGTGTGTGTGTGTCTGTGTGTGTGTGTGAGAGAGAGAGAGAGAAAGAGTGTGTGTGTGTGTGTGTGTGCGTGTGTGTGTGTGTGTGTGTGTGTGTGTGTGTGTGAGAGAGAGAGAGAAAGAGAAAGAGTGTTTGTGTGTGTGTGTGTGTGTGTGTGCGCGCGTGTGTGTATGTGAGAAAGAGAGAGTGTTTCTGTGTGTGTGTGTGTGTGTGTGTGCGTATGTACGTGTGTGTGTGTGTGTGTGTGTGTACGTGTGTGTTTGTGTGTTGCCCTCTCTCTCTCTCTCTCTCTCTCTCTCTCTCTCTCTCTCTCTCTCTCTCTCTATCTCTCTCTCTCTCTGTGAGTGTGTGTGTATGTGTGTGTGTTTCTCTGTGTGAGTGTGTGTGAGAGAGAGAGAGAAAGACAGAGAGAGCGAGAGAGAGAGAGAGAGAGAGAGAGAGAGAATGTATGTAATAATAATAATAATAATAATAATGTTTATTTATATAGCGCATATTCCATGCAAACATGCTCACCAGCGCTTTACATTTCGCAAAACAAAAAAATGTTCACAACTACGTATACAATGAGAAAACAACCACCATCAAAGCTACACAAGTAAGAAGATATATCAAAAACCACAGAATATTCAAGTTCAAACACTGACTTGCGCAATGAAACAACAACAGACCTTTCGTAATAATAACAATAATAATAATAATGAGCATTTATATAGCGCACAGTCCAAAAAATTGCTTCTGGCGCTTTACAAGTACACACACACACACACACAGACACACACACACACACACACACACACACACACACACACACACGCACGCACGCGCGCGCGCACGCACACACACACACAAACACACACACACACAACATGTCTACGTGTGTATGTATGTGTGCATGTGAGTGTGTGTGTGTGTGTGTGTGTGTGTGTGTGTGTGTGTGTGTGTGTGTGTGTGTGTGTGTGTGTGTATTTGTGTGTGTGTGTATCAATGGGGTGATCATCTGTAGTTTCTCATTCAGCTTTCTATTTTCTATGACCAGGATTGCACTGAGAGAGATTCTACATCTGATTACACCCATCATTTCACTGTGTAGGGTAACACGATTGAGACAAGTTGACAAGCTTAAATATCTGGGAACGATCATCGCATCAGTCTGAAGATGCAAATCAGAAATAGCCAGCAGAATTGGCCAAGCTGAAACAGCATTCAAGAAGACGAAAAGCGTTCTTACCAACAAATGCCTATCAATTAACATCAGGAAAGAGAGTTCTTGAGTGTTACATAGAACCAATACTGTTAAACGGTTGTGAAACGTGGACAGTCAACACACGCAAAAAGTCAGAACAAGATTGAGGACTGTTGTGAATTCCATGGGCAGCAAAGAAAACAAACGAGACAGTCTTGAAGAAGGCAGACACAAGAAGAACATTAATAAAGAAGATTAGGAAAAGACAAGCAACATTTATAGGACATTTCATGAGGCAAGAGAAATTACAGCACCTTGTGACAACAGGAAAGGCTGGAAGATGTACTTGCACCAGGGCCATGATCGCCAACGCCATGCAGCATGTCACATGATGACGATGAGGGTAACAAGAACACAAATAATGATAGTAATACTATGAATAATGATAATAATGACAATAGCAACAACAACAACAACAACAATAACAAGAATAGTAATGATGACGATGATAACACTAAAACCAACAACAACGATGATGATTATGGTATTAGGATTAGGATTAATACTAGTATCATTAGTATCAATAATAATGGTAACGATACTACTACTACTACTACTACTACTACTACCAGTAACAACAATACTAACTACTAGTACTACTACTGCTACTAGTACTACTGCTGCTACTAGCTCTGCTTATACTATTACTACTACTACTTCTACTATTACTCCTCCTATTGATAATAATGATAATGATATAACATTCATATGGTGCCAAATCATAATCTATAAATCAAATCAAGGTGCGCATGCGCACTCGTACTCTCATCATTCCCAAAGCATTCATTCACAGTTACAAAAACTCCAGGGCACAACATACACACAAAGCAGGGGGGGGGGGGGGGGGGGGAGAGGAGCGGAGTAGGACGAAAAGGTGGAGACATAGAGGGGAAATCATTGCTGTACTGTTTTACAAAATAAAGGAATCAGGCTGTCAAAATATGTCACTGATCTTGGTTTTACTGGTCCTTTGTTCTGGAAAAAAAAGTCGGAAATTTATTTGTAACCACCGGGTTTTACAGAACCTGACTGGTTCAGCCTCTGCAGTCTCACGTTCTGTATTTTGTACATTTAAAAAGGTGATGGTATCAGGGCCAACATTATTGGCATATTGGAGACAAAATGGAAAGAAGATGGGTGTATCAACAAAGGGAAGCATGTATTCATCCATTAAGGAAAGAAAAAAAGCCAACTAAAACCATAAACTCAGTGCAGATTTTCTCATTCAAAAAAGCACGACAAAATAACTATATACTTGGATACTGGCCCATCAGCAGAAGAGCTACCGTCATAAATGCAAGCAAAACCCTTCCACATTACTTGCTGCAAGTGTATGGACCCACAGAAGATTCCGCCAACAATGGCTCGAAGAATTTTGACCTCCCACCACGAAATCAGTCTTAACTAGCATTTTGGGCATTTTGAGATATGCATGTCACTGGAAAGTGTACATTCTGCTGATTATTTTGGTACTTAAATAAAGCTTATATTTTAAAAAAAATGTAGAAGTTATGTATGTTTAAAGTCATTAAGTTGTATGACGGCCATTTTCAGAAAACGGCCTCTAAAGTTTTTGTGTGCTCTCCTACACATTTTCCTTAAAATCTTTATTTGGTGGCTTTGACCCGGTTTGTTTCTAATTTTACCTGTCATTATCTGAAAGGTGCACCAAAGAGCTTTCCGTCAGTATATTACATGTGCGGTAACTGTGCAGGTTACTGTTCATAATAAGAGACAAAAATAGATACTTTTGGTAGGAAATTGCGTTCTTTCTGCTGCGATCAGTGCATTAAAATACCATTTTATATTGATTAATAATATTTTTTCAAGAAAAACATTCTGTGGGGGATAGATTAAAGTCTACAGAAATCAATTTTGAGAAAAAGTCAAAACACCCTAGATAGACCCTCAGTCACCTTTTCAGCTCCTAATGCTGTTCGACTGACTGCAAGTTAAGACTGATTTCGTGGTGGGGGGTCACATTTTATGAAGAAGTAAATATGATATTGAAGGAAACAAAATCAACATACATCAACACAGTGATAGGTGGCTTTAAAGCCAAAGTGGATTCTGGCAGAGACACCACTGCCACAGAAAAATAGGTTCTGGGCAAAAGGAATGGAAATGGTACGAGACTTGTACACTTCTATGAAAAACACAACAGGTGAATGTACACTTCTATGAAGAATACAGCAAGTGAATGTACACATCAATGAAAAACACAACAGGTGAATGTACACTTCTGTGAAGAACACAACAGGTGAATGTACACTTCTGTGAAGAGCACAACACGTGAATGTACATTTCTGTGAAGAATACAGCAAGTGAATGTACACTTCTATGAAAAACACAACAGGTGAATGTACACTTCTGTGAAGAACACAACAGGTGAATGTACACTTCTGTGAAGAAACAACAGGTGAATGTACACTTCTGTGAAGAGCACAACAGGTGAATGTACACTTCTATGAAGAACACAAAGGTGAATGTACACATCTGTGAAGAACACAACAGGTGAATGTACACATCTGTGAAGAACACAACAGGTGAATGTACACATCTGTGAAGAACACAACAGGTGAATGTACACTTCTGTGAAGAACACAACAGGTGAATGTACACGTCTATGAAGAACACATCAGGTGAATGTACACTTCTGTGAAGAATATAACAGGTGAATATACACTTCTGTGAAGAACACAACAGGTGAATATACACATCTGTGAAGAACATAACAGGTGAATGTACACGTCTATGAAGAACACAAAAGGTGAATATACACTTCTGTGAAGAACACCACAGGTAAATGTACACGTCTATGAAGAACACATCAGTTGAATGTACACTTCTGTGAAGAACACAACAGGTGAATGCACACTTCTGTGAAGAACACAACAGGTGAATATACACTTCTGTGAAGAACACAACAGGTGAATATACACTTCTGTGAAGAACACAACAGGTGAATGCACACTTCTGTGAAGAACACAACAGGTGAATATACACTTCTGTGAAGAACACAATAGGTGAATATACACTTCTGTGAAGAACACAACAGGTGAATGTATACTTCTGTGAAGAACACAACAGGTGAATGTACACTTCTGTGAAGAACACAACAGGTGAATGTATACTTCTGTGAAGAACACAACAGGTGAATGTACACTTCTGTGAAGAACACAACAGGTGAATGTACACTTCTGCGAAGAACACAACAGGTGAACCTCAAATACCATGTTTGACCAACCAGCATGGAAACGTGAGACATGGAACAGCCCAGACCATATACACAGATATCAGGTTGACCATGCATTGATAAGATTTTTTTTCTAAAACAGCATCAGGCAATGCAAAACCTATCTCAGAATTGATATCAGTTCAGACTATAACCCAATCATTGCAAATGTCAAGATCAAGCTCAGGAAAAGACGAAGAAAAGGACAGAAAGAAACATGTATGACAATGGCTGTCTGAGAGTTGATGCTACATGCAAGAAATACATCATCGGAGTGCAAATCGACATAAACAATTAACAAACTGAAGGCATGGGGCAATATCACCTTGAAATTTTCGACGAAAAAAATAGACAGAAAGTGAGAAAACTTAACAAAAAGTGTTAAGAACACTATATGGAAATTGAGAACGCTGTAATGCAGTTACCTGAAAAAGTGCTGATCAAGTCCAATCCCTGGATAACTGAGGAGACCTTATCAATGATGGCAGAGTGAAAGAAGAAAATGCAAAGAACACAGACAAACATCTAAACAATAAACAATTCTTTTAAATTTAAAGAAGATGAACAACAATAGTTAAAATATGAAAAAAGAAACTCAACATGCAAATGACGACAGTAATATGTACGAAGACGTAAAACAGATGGTTAACAAAAAATCTAATAACAAAAGCAAAAGGGAAATTATTTTTTGATAAAAATATCTCCAGACGATGGACTCAGTACATTTGTAAAAAATTTAAAGACGACCGACCTGAACTGCCAAAACCAACATCTGATGAGAATGCAGACACTAAAAATCAAAATATGGACATGACACGTGGAATATTAGGAAAAAAAACGAAAAAGCCTCGAAACCAGACGAAGGAACCAGAAAATTGATTATAGCTTAGAGGTTTTTGGAATGGACAAACTAATGAATCTGTTTAATACGAAACAGGGCATTTACCGGAAGACTTTAGAATTTCAATCTACAACCAAAATAATAACCTAAGTCAAATAAAAGCTCAGATTTCATGACAATTAGCCTCATGCCATATATAATGTAAGAGAGAGAGAGAAGAGAGAGAGAGAGAGAGAGAGAGAGAGAGAGAGAGAGAGAGAGAGAGAGAGAGAGAGAGAGAGAGAACATTTTCAGTGTGGTAACACGTTCAAAAATCATCAGTACTTTCCTTTTCTAAATTCTTCTTCTGAACTTTCCCCATGCTACAGCTGTGTGTACTATCAATGACGTGCACAGGTCTCTCCACTGATGATGAATACCCACAACAACCAAACATAATCTTCAAGAATTCACTCCTGAATTTCGTTCCAGTTAAACAGTACAGGTAGAAATTCCAGGCAAAGTTGCAGAACCCAAATACGAAGAAGAAATCGTAGAGAAAATAATGTAACCGCCGTGAACTGTTATCTTGGGAAGCG
Organism: Monoplex corrugatus; assembly: GCA_030674185.1. Taxonomy (NCBI): domain Eukaryota; kingdom Metazoa; phylum Mollusca; class Gastropoda; order Littorinimorpha; family Ranellidae; genus Monoplex; species Monoplex corrugatus. The sequence goes on from JAPXFY010000026.1 coordinate 18,189,348, forward strand.
TAACCATGAAAAAAGCTGTTGTAAATCATGAGAGGAAGCGTTATCACCACAAAGGCTGTAGACACCATGATAATCGTCACTGTTGTTGAGGAAGCAATTTTCTTCCGAGCATTTGTCTGATCTCCTTTCACGGATGACAACTCTTTATTCACTTCCTTCACAGAAACCCTCAACTTCCATCCCAGAATTGCGTTGCACAGTATCAAGGACGAACAAGGCAGGAGACAATATACAAACATATCCACTCTCACCCACACGTTGACCCAAAAGTGTTGATAGTCAGGGAACCCAAACGTGCACCTTACAGACGTGTTTCCTTCCAACGGGACAAGGTCGTAGCCGACTAACGTATGGGAGTAAAGCAAACTACAAGCGGAAGTGATAACCACAATTATGATGACGCTTTTCTGACGTGTACACAGAATGTTAATACGATGAGGCCACACCACAGAAGCAGCACGCTGGGCTGTCAAGGCAACCAGTAACCATGCCGACAGGGCCGCCGTGGTATTCATCATCCATATCATCACTTTACACGCCATCACGTGACTAGCAAACAGGTCAAAGTTTATGACCTTTCTCGTCCACATAGGCAAAGCTCCGCTATACAACATGGCGGTATCAGAAATGGCCAGAGCTGTAAGGTACACATTCATAGCGGACCAACCAGACCGCAGTTTACGTAGAATTAATATAGTCATCACATTTCCAAAGGTCCCAAAGATCAAAACAAAAGAAGTTCCAACTTTCCCAAACCAGCCACCATCCAGACTGTCTGTGACTACTGGAATAGCCTCCAGGATGCCGTCATCTTCCTCAATACTTTCAGAGTCTTGGAGGGAAGAGTGTGTGTTGGAAGCATTGACTGACCGCTGAAGAGAACCCATGCCTTATTGTCGGTGGCTGGTCAGTTTATAGCTCTGGCTAAAACAAAATAATACTGTGTTGTGGCAGGTTCTAATCCATTTATTGTCATGCATTATGCAAAGAATGTGGTTTAGTTTTTTTATTTCTTTACTTTTTACCTATTTACCTATAAATGGATATGTTTCTTTGTGTCGTTATTATTTTTAAAGGATATAGCTTAATTCCTACATGTATTAAAAAAAAAGATTGTATGCATGTATGTATGTATGTATGTATGTATGTATGTATGTAAGTATGTATGTATGTATGTATGTATGCATAACTGAGCAGGCATCCACAAACTTTCAGACCATTTCAAGTCAAAGAAGCCCCTGATGAGTCAAAAAAAAAAAAGAGCAAAGAACCTTGAAGTTGTTCAGTCTAGGTTGTTGTTGTGTAATGTTTGTTGGAGCATACATTAGGAATACCAAATTATATTTCTTGAAATCTGACACCAATGTATACAAATTATTTCCAAAGGATCATAAACAAGCCTAAAGTTGTGCCAGATATTGTCAGATTACACAAATTTGTATCTATGTTAAAAAACAAATTCCGGGGGAGCTTACCCCCAATCCCCCCCCCCCCTACACTTTCAGAGTTTTCTTTTTTCATTTGGTATTGGGAGGTCTGTTTCTACTGACACACGTAGCTGCACAGGTACACTGACTGCCACATGCAGGGCGACATCAGCAGGTGCAGTTTCTTCAATGAGCAAATCTACTGGTTTCTCCAGTTTCAAAATGTAAGTAGATGTAATCAAAATAGACCCTTGATGCTGTGAGATGTACCTTTGTGCTCGGTGGTGTGTGTGTGTGTGTGTGTGTGTGTGTGTGTGTGTGTGTGTGTGTGTGTGTGTGTGTGTGTGTGTGTGTGTGTGTGTGTGACACGTGTGTGTGTGTGTGTGTGTGTGTTTTGTGTGTGTGTGTGTTGTGTATGTGTGTGTGTGTATGATGTGTGAGACAAGTGTGTGTGCGTGTGTGTGTTGTGTTGTGTGTATGTGTGTATGTGTGTGTGTTTGTGTTTATGTGACACGTGTGTGTGTGTGTGTGTGTGTGTGTGTGTGTGTGTGTGTGTGTGTGTGTGTGTGTTGTGTGTGTGTTGTGTGTACACGTGTGTGTGTGTGTCTGTGTGTGTGAGTATGTGTGTGTCTGTGTCTGTGTGTGTGTTGGGGGTGGTGTGTGTGCATCATTTGCTTAGCACTGAAAAATCGTGCTTTGATAAATAGTGTGTGCGACGTGTGTTAATTGTACTCAGCCTGCTGATAGAACGAAAGATGGCGTCAGAATTGTGTTTTGCCTTCTCTCACCAGTCGACTCAGAAGACAGAACAATGATCCTGGGTCCTTACAGCTTGCTATCTGATGCTCAACTGGTGAGAGAACGAAGCAGTGTGACAGACAATAAGAAGAGACCCGCTACTGAAATTATCAAACGGCGGTGGTGCTTTTCATATGTTGCTTTTCAGTTTTGTGTTTGATATATACTTTGTGTAGTACGCTTGCTGCACACACACACACACACACACACACACACACACACACACACACACACACACACACACACACACACACACACACCCCGCACGCACGCACACACACACTCTCTCTCTCTCACAACTCATACACACACACACATACACACACACAGACACACACACAGACACACACACACAGACACACACACACTCACACAGACATACAAAACCAGTGCAGGTGACCAGAGCACACAGTCCATGATATGTCTGAAAACAGTACCGGACCGCCCTTCTCTGGACAATCAGAAGGAAGACACAAGAGAAACAGACTGGAAACACCTGGTCACAAAAAGAGAAGGGAGAGAACTGGAGACCGTGAACAACACCTTATGCACCAAGCATAGGCTGGTCTAGAACAGACTGAAGTGAAGGATCACCGTTGCTGCCCTACATGGCAGTGGCATCATCCATAGTGTGTCCTGTTGTTTGTACTATGACCGTTATGTTGTGTGCATGCTAGTAAAGGCATTCTTATGTCAGTACAATTCTTACCAACAAATGCCTATCAATTAACATCAGTAAGAGAGTCCTTGAATGTCATATAGAACAAATACAGTTGTACGGATGCGAGGCGTGGACAGTCAGCAAGCAAAGCCAGAGCAGGATCGAGGCAGCCGAGATGTGGTTTCTCAGAAGAATGTTGAGAGTTCCATGGACAGCAAGGAAAACATACGAGACAGTCTTGATGGAGGCAGACACAAGTAGATCACTCATAAGGAAGATTAGGAAAAGACAAGCAACATTTACAGGCCATTTTATGAGGTAGGGGGATTTGGAGCACCTGGTCACAACGGGAAAGCTGGAGGGAAAGACAGCACCAGGTAGACCCAGGGAGAGAATGCTGGACGGACTTGCAGAGTGGCTGGGGATGAAGAGGGTGGGGGAGATGCTGGGGCCAACGAGAGATAGAGATGGTTGGAAGTCCATGGTTGCCAACGCCATGAGGTAGGGCACCTGATGATGATGATGATGATGATGATGATGATGATGATGATGATGATGATGATGATGATGATGATGATGATGATGATGATGAGTACAAACTTACACAAAATCTCCATGTTACAACTGGCCAGGCTTGTGAACTGTGCCTAACTTTATAAAGACAGAATATCAGCTAGCAACACACACACACACACACACACACACAACACACACACACCACATACACACACACATACACACACACACGCACACACACGTACACACACACCACACAAAACACACAAAAACACACACACAACACACACACAAACACACACACAACACACACACACACACACACACACACACAACACACACAACACACACACACACACACACACACACACACACAACACACAACACAAACACACACACACACACAACAAACACACACACCACATACACAACACACACACACACACACACACAACACACATACACACACATACACACACATACACACACAACACACACACACACAAACACACAACACACAAACACACACAACACAACACACACACAAACACACACAACACACGACACACAACACACACACACACACACACCACACCACGACACCTCTCTTTCTCTGTCCCTCTCTCTCTGTCTTTGTTACTCTCTCTCTCTCTCTTCTCTCTCTCTCTCTCTCTCTCCCCTCTCTCTCTCTTTCTTCTTTCTCTCTCTTTCACACACACAAACGGAGAAACGCAGGCACACATACACACACACACACACACACACACACACACACACACACACACACACACGCACACGCACACGCACACGCACACGCACACGCACACGCACACGCACACGCACACGCACACGCACACGCACACTCACACATGCACGCACGCACCACACACACACAAATACATTCACACTCTCGCACACAGGGTGACACGCACAAACCCTGCCAATTTTTCTTACGCGGTTATTTCTGTTTCCGTACTTAAATGGATCAATGAGTTATGCACGCACACATGTGTAAATGAGGGCGCTCGCGTGTGTGCGACCGAGTGTGTGTGTGCTCTCGCGCGTGCACGCAAGTGTGTGCGAACACGTCGTACATGTGTGAGTCTATCTGTCTTTGAATGTGTGTGTGTGTGTGCGTTTTGTGTGTGTGTGTGTGTGTGTGTGTGTGTGTGTGTGTGTGTGTGTGTGTGTGTGTGTGTGTGTGTGTGTGTGTGTGTGTGTGTGTGTGTGTGTGTGTGTGTGTGTGTGGTCTTTCATTTAATGTCTATTCACTTCAATGATTTTAGACCAAAAAAAATAAATAAATAAGGAGTGAAGAGTATACTTGGAAATGGTTAATTTTCAGGAAAAAGAAATTAACCAGAAAACAACTGTGCCGAAGACGAGAAGAAACAAAATCACAAGACGTTATCATAATTAACAATTGAAACAATAACATTGGCTAACCATAACATTGAACATGTGAAATAACGGCGTGTTAAAGATAATTTGCTATAGGACTTTTTGACAGGCTAACAAAAAATTCATATGTTAAGGATGGTGGGGCAAATGTATCAGAAACTGTCTTCTTAGTGTAGGAATATGTCGTTTCACCTGAACGCATGAATGAATATGACTATGTGTTATCTTCTTTCCACACAGACACACGATATTCCTGGTGTATTTCGTTTTAAATGCATCAAATTTCCACTTATACATAAGGGATTGTATACTTCTGCTGGCAGGAAACTGCTTAAGTGTTTTGCTAATTTCAAAGTTCATATAACAGTTTTCATACTTTTTCTGTTTGTCTTGAAACTGCTTCCATACATAGGAGTCCACTAAGGTATAACACTTTGCAATGAGAGGGAAAGTTGTACATTTTTTTTTAATCTGGTGAGCTCTTTGACCCCCGTTTGGCAGCCCTATCAACCATATCGTTATAAAGAAAAGAACTATGAGATGGTATCCAGCAGAAAGTAATATCAATGCCTCTTAAGGATAAACTATTAATCAAGTGAGTGATTTCCAATATCATTTCAGATCTTGTTTGTAATTTTGATAATTCAAGAGCTTGAAGTACGATTTTAAATCAAAAAAGTATCTGGGGAGGTGTCCTAGGAAAATTTATCATATAATTCAAAGCCATTAAGATTGCAAAGAGTTCAGTGGTAAAGACAGATTTATTAAATCCTATATAGAAGGATTTCTCAATTTTGAGAGCAGGTATTAAAAACGCTGAGCCTGCTTGTCTTTCAGTTATTGATCCATCAGTGTAAACTTTCAAGTGATCGGAATAAAAATCTTCTATATGACATTTAACCTGACTTGCCAGTAAGTTGATATTATCTTCTTTTTTCTAAGTCAGCGTGATGTATGTCAAATCGTGCTCTTTGAAGTTCCCAACTGGGTACAGGTGAAAAGGAAGGTCTTGAAGTGACAGGATCTACTTCTAGATCAATTCCAGAGTCTTTCATAACATCAGTTGTATATGTTGTTAGTGTGACCTGTGAGGATATTGATTTAGCTCTTTTTGGAAAGTCGGAGTCTGATCTTATTTTTGTCTCTGTTTCAATGCTGTTTTCTATGGTGGTGTTTCTTAACAGAAATTTAGTGGAAGCAACGTTCCTTTATTCAACAAGTGGCAACAATTTGATCGCATTGTATGTGCGAAGACAAGAGGCATGCATTGGAAGACTCAGCGCAAGATTGAAACCTTTACAATCTAAGCTCTGCAGTTTTGTTAGTAAGTGTTTCGGTGCACTGAAGAAGATTTCTTGGGCATAGGTTAATTTAGATCTAATAAGCAATTTACAAAGATGAGCAAGTGTTGATGTATCTTGTCTCCATGTCTGTTTGCGAACTATTTTCAAGAAATTTAAACTTTTTTGAGCTTTTGTTAATAAGTATTCAATATGCTGATTCCAAGATAATTTCGCTGTAAGGAAAACTCCTAAGAATTTAATCGACTCGTTATATTGAAGAAGAGTATCTCCCAGTTTGAACGTGGGAATATTTGCTGGGTTAGCTCCACTGTTAAACAAAACTATCTTTGTTTTTTCCACTGATAGATGCAGTCCATTTTCTACCATATATCGTGCTATTGTATCAAGCTCTAATTGATAACATTTACGCGTATAATTAAGACAGCGCAAAGGAGTTTTTTCTTTTCATATTTACCTGCATCCACATGCATAAATTGTCAGCATATTGAACTAAAACTACATATTTAGAAATTTTACTGGGTAAGTCATGCAATAATATCACGAAGAGAAGGGGAGTAATAACGGATCTCTGAGGGATACCCTTTTGAAGAAGTCGTTTTGTGGAATACACATTTTCAATCCTCGTTTGAAATACTCGGTTTTCTAAGAAGCATTTGACATAATCAAAAATGTGACCTGTCAGCCCAATACTTTTCAATTTGAGTAATGATTGGGAGTGCCATACTTG
>JAPXFY010000026.1:18203681-18228681 GCA_030674185.1 Monoplex corrugatus
GCCCAAAGTATGGTATATAATGCCCAAAGTATGGTACACACTGCCCAAAGTATGGTATACACTGCCCCAAGTATGGTATACACTGCCCAAAGTATGGTATACACTGCCCCAAGTATGGTATACACTGCCCAAAGTATGGCACACACTGCCCCAAGTATGGTATACACTGCCCCAAGTATGGTATACACTGCCCCAAGTATGGTATACACTGCCCAAAGTATGGTATACACTGCCCCAAGTATGGTATACACTGCCCAAAGTATGGTACACACTGCCCAAAGTATGGTATACACTGCCCAAAGTATGGTATACACTGCCCAAAGTATAGTATACACTGCCCAAAGTATGGTATAACACTGCCCAAAGTATGGTATACACTGCCCAAAGTATGGTACACACTGCCCAAAGTATGGTATACACTGCCCAAAGTATAGTATACACTGCCAAAGTATGGTATACACTGCCCAAAGTATGGTATACACTGCCCAAAGTATTGTATACACTGCCCAAAGTATTGTATATACTGCCCAAAGTATGGTATACAATGCCCAAAGTATGGTACACACTGCCCAAAGTATGGTACACACTGCCCAAAGTATGGTATACACTGCCCAAAGTATAGTATACATTGCCCAAAGTATGGTATACACTGCCCAAAGTATGGTATACACTGCCCAAAGTATTGTATACACTGCCCAAAGTATTGTATACACTGCCCAAAGTATTGTATACACTGCCCAAAGTATGGTATATAATGCCCAAAGTATGGTACACACTGCCCAAAGTATGGTATACACTGCCCAAAGTATGGTACACACTGCCCAAAGTATGGTACACACTGCCCAAAGTATAGTATACACTGCCCAAAGTATGGTACACACTGCCCAAAGTATGGTATACACTGCCCAAAGTATGGTATACAAAGTATGGCATACACTGCCCAAAGTATGGTATACAAAGTATGGCATACACTGCCCAAAGTATGGTATACACTGCCCAAAGTATGGTACACACTGCCCAAAGTATGGTATACACTGCCCAAAGTATGGTACACACTGCCCAAAGTATGGTACACACTGCCCAAAGTATAGTATACACTGCCCAAAGTATGGTACACACTGCCCAAAGTATGGTATACACTGCCCAAAGTATGGTATACAAAGTATGGCATACACTGCCCAAAGTATGGTATACAAAGTATGGCATACACTGCCCAAAGTATGGTATAAACTGCCCAAAGTAATGGTATACAATGCCCAAAGTATGGTATACACTGCCCAAAGTATGGTACACACTGCCCAAAGTATGGTACACACTGCCCAAAGTATAGTATACACTGCCCAAAGTATGGTACACACTGCCCAAAGTATGGTATACACTGCCCAAAGTATGGTACACACTGCCCAAAGTATGGTATACACTGCCCAAAGTATGGTATACACTGCCCAAAGTATGGTATACACTGCCCAAAGTATAGTACACACTGCCCAAAGTATGGTATACACTGCCCAAAGTATGGTATACACTGCGCGTGTGACGACCGTCTGTAATCTGTCCCTACAACATACATACAGACCAAGGCTCCTATGTGGCGGACATAGTCTTCGCCAGGAGGATAACGAACATGTATTAAATGAAAACTGTCTCTCGGTTAATTTCGGTCAAACCAGTTTTGATCTAACGTTAACCACAAGCCTTTGAGACAAAATTTATAAAGCGTGTAGTGCAAAACTGTACATTATAATTATCAACAAAAAGATCTCTGTCTGTCTCTCTGTCTGTCTGTCTGTCTCTGTCTCTGTCTGTCTGTCTGTCTGTCTCTCTCTCTCTCTCTGTCTGTCTCTGTCTCTGTCTTGTCTGTCTGTCTGCTGTCTTGTCTGTCTCTGTCTGTCTTTCTCTGTCTGTCTGTCTGTCTGTCTCTCTCTCTCTCTCTCCCCCTGCCCCTCATGTATGTTGTGGTAAACATGTGCAGTGTTTTGAAATGGTTTAGGTGACTTCATTGTGTGTTTATTTGTCGTTCTCATTTTTGATGCCTTTGTGTTTCTTTCAACTCTTTCCTTTTCAATATATTTGTAATGAAATACTGCGTAGTTATGTGGGCTTGGATTCTTACCTCCTTCATAGACGTGTTAAAATATATTTCTATATTGTGTTCTTTTCATAAGCATGCTGTAAGCTCTGTTTGCCGGTACTCTGTACATAACATGGTATTGGACCGACCTATTGCCATTGAAGGAAACTGTTGGCATTACTAAAACTGCAACTACTGTTACCCGTCTAAAAGCACATATGTGAATAGACGTTAAAAGAAATAACGAACGAACTACTGTTAAAGAAAAAGGTAAAAATCCCATAATCCCGGAGGAGATAAAGGATCCAGGAGGTAGAAACAGCAACATTTCTTGGGGTCAGCATCGTGTGTTTCTCATCTCATCTGGCTTGCTGCTGTGCTTTCCCCTAACTTTGAGACCAACAGTCAGGTGCCATTCACAGCTGGCAAGACAGAAGTCCGCACGCATATATAAGCTTCCCTGTGCATGACTGGTATCTGTGTATACTGTGCAGTCATGCTGGAGGGAGAAGAGTGGCCGAATGGTCCAGACGTTCGCTTCCCAATAACTAAATTCGAGGTTCCAGGGTTCGCTCCCCGTAGAGGCCTAGACTTTTCTCCTCATTTGACCGGTAAATCGAACTGAACGTCTAGTCCTTCAGAAGGGGACGAAAAACGAGTCGGACCCGTGTGCCTTCCAGCTGCGCACGCTAAAGATCCCACGGCAGTTGAAAATCGTGAAGTTCACAAATTGCTCGGCTGCCTTGGTATAAAACATTGGAGAGATAGGTTGATTTCCCAGGCTCCACCACCTGAAGACCAATCAGCCTTCTTGCCTTTCTGAAGTCTTGGTTTAAAAAAAAATTGTGAATATGAATATGGATTTGAAGCGAGGGAGAGGGGATGGGCGCCGCCCACGTGGTACTGGCCCTGGGAAAAGTTGAGGTCTCTGCCACCTCACTCCCCTAAGACCCCAGGGTTATGAAACTATCTAGGTAGGACCTCAGGACCTGGCCAGCTCATGGGTATATGTTCAGGTTAGTGCCATGATCATTTTTGGATCTTCTCCATCAAAAGTCACCGGTCCGTCAGTATGTGCAGAATTCAACTGAAGCGCGAAGACGCCCAGCTTGAAATACTGAAACCAAAACTCCGAGTGCACTGGAGGCCGCAAACCCAAAAGATTTAGATTTTTTTTCCTTTCGGGACAATGTGGAATTAGTGCAAACCTCTCTCTCCTCTCTCTGTCTCTGGTTCTCTTTCTCTCTCTCTCTCTCTTTCTTTCTTTATCTCCCCTCCTCTCCCTCTCTGTCTGTATGTCTCTCTCTGTTTCTGTCTGTCTGTCTCTCTCCGTCTCTCCGTCTCTCTCTCTCTCTGTCTCTGTTTCTCTGTCTCTCTGTCTGTCTGTCCGTCTTTATCTCAATCTATGTCCGTCTGTCTGTCTCTATTTCTGTCTGCCTGTCTCTGTCTCTCTGTCTGTGTCTCTCTGTTTGCGTTCTCTCTCTGTGTGTTTCTGTCTCTATCTCTGACTGTCTCTGTCTCTCTCTCTATCTCTGTCTCTCTGTTTCTGTTTCTCTGTCTTTCTGTCTGTCTCTCTGTCTCTATCTGTCTGTCTGTCTGTAAATCTGTCTGTCTGTCTCGTCTCTCTCTCTGTCTCTCCCTCCCTCTCTCTCTCCCCCTCTCTCTCTCCGTCCCTCTCTCTCTCAACTCACTTGGACTTATCAGGACTGTAGGAATGGTAGTACTTGTTCTGGGCCAACATCTGAGGCGTACAGGATGAAGACAGACTCCCAGGGGCGATGGGGGCGACAGTTACAGTCACTGTGCCTGTTACTCCATTGTTGCCTGGCCCGCCACCGTGGCTGGCCTGTGGGTCCGAGTTGCCGGGAGGAGCCGATCCAGGGGAGGTAAACCCACACTCCCGCGTCAGATTATTGAAGATGACACCGCCCGGGCACAAGGTGATGTAGTAACGGCCCTTCATGTCACACTGGATACAGTGAACGACAGGGTGAGACTACGAAGTATTGGCGTGTGTTTGATTGGTTTATACTACTACTACTAGGCTACTACTACTACTACTACTACTACTACTACTACCACTACTACCACTACTACCACTACTACTACTACTATTACTACTACTACTACTACCACTATCATTATTATTATTACTGTTATTATTATAATTTTCTTCTTCATCATCATCATCATCATCATTATTATTATTATCGTTATTACTATTATTATCGTTATTATTATTACAACAGTTTCTTCAGAAACTTGGTAGGATCTTAAGGATAACTAAGTCCCATAATAATTTCACGTGACACATGATACTATATCTATCGACATAATATAACGCCCGCAGAAACTTGGTAAATCGTTAAAGACAACTAAATCCCATGATATTTAATATACTGCATAATTTTTGTACTTATCCTAAATAATACAGTACCTCCAGAAACTTGATAGGATCTTAGGCATAACTAACGCCCAGAATATTTAACACAATACGTAATATTATACTTATCCTAAATAATAAAGTACCTGCAGAAACTTGATAAGATCTTAAGGATAACTAAGGCCCATAATATTTAACAGAATACGTAATATTACACTTATCCTAAATAATAAAGTACCTGCAGAAACTTGATAAGATCTTAAGGATAACTAAGGCCCATAATATTTAACAGAGTACACAATATTATACTTATCCTAAATAATAAAGTACCTGCAGAAACTTGATAAGATCTTAAGGATAACTAAGGCCCATAATATTTAACAGAATACGTAATATTATACTTATCCTAAATAATAAAGTACCTGCAGAAACTTGATAAGATCTTAAGGATAACTAAGGCCCATAATATTTAACAGAGTACACAATACTATACTTATCCTAAATAATAAAGCACCTGCAGAAACTTGGTAGGATCTTAAGGATAACTAAGGCCCAGAATATTTAACATAATACACAATGTTATACTTATCCTAAATAATACGGTACTTCAGAAACTTGATAGGATCTTAAGGATACTAAGGCCCAGAATATTTAACATAATACACAATGCTATACTTATCCTAAATAATACGGTACTTCAGAAACTTGATAGGATCTTAAGGATACTAAGGCCCAGAATATTTAACATAATACGCAATGTTATACTTATCCTAAATAATAAAGTACCTGCAGAAACTTGGTAGGATCTTAAGGATACTAAGGCCCAGAATATTTAACATAATACACAATGTTATACTTACCCTAAATAATACGGTACCTGCAGAAACTTGGTAGGATCTTAAGGATAACTAAGGCCCAGAATATTTAACATAATACACAATGTTATACTTACCCTAAATAATACGGTACCTGCAGAAACTTGATGGGATCTTAAGGATGACTAAGGCCCAGAATAATTTAACAAAATAGGCAATGTTATACTTACCCCTAAATAATACGGTACCTGCAGAAACTTGGTAGGATCTTAAACATAGCAAAGGCCCATAACAATTAACACAATCCGCAATATTATACTTATCCTAAATAATACGGTACCTGCAGAAACTTGATGGGATCTTAAGGATAACTAAGGCCCATAATATTTAACAGAATACATAATATTATACTTATCCTAAATAATAAAGTACCCGCAGAAACTTGGTAAGATCTTAAGGATAATTAAGGCCCATAACATTTAATATAATATGCAATATTATACTTATCCTAAATAATACAGTACCTGCAGAAACTTGGTAGGGTCGTAAGGATAACTGTGTCTCAGGACATTGTTCTTGAGATTCTGTAAAGTGCATGGGTTTTCCACTGGGTAGCTCACACCATTGCCTGGAAACACAGAGTACACTTAATTGAAGATGTAGTTTTGAAAGTTGGTGTTTTGGGCGAGTTGTCAGTACCATTAATTTTGTTTCTGTAGGATTGATCTGCATATGGTTTGCGTTACATCATTCTGATACTTGTTTCATACATAGTTGTAGTGTTTCTTGGGTTAGAGACATCTGTTCCCTGGAGGTGTTCAAAATAGTCATTAGCAAGCATATGCCATTCAGCTGCGTTTAACATTATGCGTAATGGTAAGTCATTGATGTAGATGCAAATTGGAACAGGACCTAGAACTGAACATTGTGGTACACCAAACCATACCCTCCTTCAGAAGAAACTACCATGAGTATGTACGCACTGTATGTTTTGTTTAAGAAGTGATTGGAAGAAAGGAAGGATATGAAGGTTATTTAGATATATGTTGAGTTTTGAAAGAAGGGTTTTATAGCCAATGAGGTCAAACACTTTCTTAAAGTCTAAGAAGAGAACTTGTGATAAATATGCATACTTCGTGGCTGAGGACCTTGACTTTTTTATGTTTGAACAAAAACAACGGTGCTGCATTAATGATGCTGATAGAATCCTGATTGAAGTGGGTGAAATAATAAATGATCTTCCATGAATTTCGTCCTGTGTTTGTGAACATGTCTTTCAAGTAGGTAATAATGATATTGGCCTGTAATTGTTTACACAACTTTTATCTTCTGATTTGGTAAAGGGATTACTTTCGCTTTTTAGACTTCATTTTGGAAGATTTTCTGATCGGTACATAAATTGAATATGTATGTTAGAGATTCAACTACGTGAGGAAAGGATTGTTGTAATACTTTACTACAGGTTTCATCTAAGGCAGATGATTTCTTAATGTTCGTATTGGAAATGTATTTTCCTACCTGAGGAACGGTGATGACAGGGATAATGAATGAATCATGTCTTTTATTTCTCTTTTTACAAAACTGGATGAGTTGTTTCTTATATTGCATTTCATCTGTTTCAGTTAATGTTGTGTTTACTGCGACCGATAGGAAGTGTCCATAAAAGGCCACTGGATATGGAATATGAGCCTCTAGTAAATACGTTTAGAGCTCGCCAGTTTGTTGATGTGTCCCTCACGTTGTTTAATTTGTTTGCTAAAGTAAACTGTCTTTGTATTTCTTACCATGTTCATTACTTCGTGTCTGTGTTGTATTCTGTGTACGTGTTGTTGTCTTTTCATGCGTTCTGTTAAACATAGCTTCCATGATACTTTTGGTCAGTCAGGGTGATCATTTGGGTTTTTCTTTTACTCTGTTTATGCCGTTTTGGGACGTGTTTGTTGAGGATATGATAGAACGTTTGTTATCATATCTTTAGGGCTTCGTCGGGATTGTACAGCTGTAGACAGATTAAAATGGTGCTTGTGATATATTATATAGAAAAATGTTTTGATCAAAAATTTTGAACAATCGAAATGAGATATAAGTGTATCCTTTCGGCTTCATTTTGGGCAGTTTAAGAGATGCTGTGCATCTTATAACACTATGGTCATCAATGGCCAGTTCAGGCGTATATGCGTTTTTAATTGCTTCAGGTGAGCAGTATAGATATGATTATGATCAAGAAGTGTGTCTAAAGTCGATGTTATTCTAGGTGGTTCTGATATCAGCTGGGAAAGTCTAAAGAGATTTAAGGTTGAATGCCAGGGAAATATCCCCAAAGATATGTCAAAATCAATTTTCATTGCACTTCCAAAGAAGACAGGGGCTATAGAATGCGAACTCCATCGCACAATCAATTTGATGAGTCATGTAACAGAAATCCTGTTAAGAATAATCATGATGAGGACAAGGAATAGAATCAAAAGAGAAAGAGCAGAAGAACAGTGTGGATTTGTGGAAGGGAAAGGAACTATTAATGCCATATACATCCTAAGAACTATCATAGAGAGGTCAATTGAGATGAATAAGGATTTGTATTTATGCTTTGTTGACTATACCAAGGCTTTCGATCGGGTCCGACATGATGAATTGATCAACCAACTGGAGAGACTCAATGTTGATGGAAAAGATCTACGAATAATCAGAAATATGTACTGGGAACAAACAGCTGCAATGAGAATAGAAAATAATATAGGCTCTTTCCAAAACATCAAAAGAGGAGTCAGACAGGGTTGTGTTTTGTCACCAGATCTGTTTTCACTTTACAGCGAAAACATCATGAGAAACCTAGAAGGAGACCCTGGATTAAGGGTTGGAGGGAAAATATAAACAACATTCGGTACGCAGATGACACCGTGCTAATTGCAGAAAATGAAAGGGACCTACAAAACCTTGTGAATATACTCGAAATAGAAAGCAAAGGAAAGGGGTTGGAACTAAACAGCAGGAAGACTAAAGTCATGGTGATCAGTAAAAAACACGAAATCCCCTCATGCAAAATAACAGCAGATGGCACAACCTTGACACAGGTTAATAAGTTCAAATACCTGGGAACGGTCATTTCATCAGACGGCAGATGCACATCGAAAATAGCTGGCAGAATCGGCCAAACCAAAACAGCATTCAAGAAGATGACAAACATTCTTATCAACAAATGCCTATCAATTAACATCAGGAAGAGAGTCCTTGAATGTTATATAGAACCAATACTGTTGTACGGATGCAAGGCGTGGACAGTAAGCAAGCAAAGCCAGAGCAAGATTGAGGCAGCCGAGATGTGGTTTCTCAGAAGAATGTTGAGAGTTCCATGGACAGCAAAGAAAACAAACGAGACAGTCTTGATGGAGGCAGACACAAGTAGATCACTCATAAGGAAGATTAGGAAAAGACAGGTAACATTTATAGGCCATTTTATGAGGAAGGGGGATTTGGAGCACCTGGTCACAATGGGAAAGCTGGAGGGAAAGAGAGCACCAGGTAGACCCAGGGAGAGAATGCTGGACGGACTTGCAGAGTGGCTGGGGACGGGGAGGGTGGGGGAGATGCTAGGGGCAACGAGAGATAGAGATGGATGGAAGTCCATGGTCGTCAACGCCATGCGGCAGGGCACCTGATGATGATGATGATGCCAGGGATTTGTGGTTCCTCCTCCTCATCTTCTTCTTCGCCTTTTTCTTCTGCTCTCTTAACTATGTGAAACCTCCCGTGGGGAGACCGGGAGCTCTTTCGGTATAAATCATAGTATTCCCACCTTCTGGAAAGTCTGCGCTAGAAATTTCCTCTTTTCTGTCACTCTCTTGGTTTCTGCCTTGTTCCTTTGCTTTTTGTCATTTTCTTCCTTCATCATTTTATGCCTTGCTGGTCCGTTGACCTGTGTGTGTTCGATAAAGTCTTACGTACTTCACCTTAGGATTGGGTACATGCATTGAATACATTTTTGGCTCTAGTGAAATGAGATACGCGGAAGCAATTTAGGTAATTTAGGCCTGTCTTTATATATATGCTTTAGTGTCCGAAAGTTATGTTTAAATTTATATTCATGTCTGTTTTTTAAAACCACCTATGTGATAAATTGGACAAGGGCATCTCCTTAGGTTCTGTGCGCAAATGCATTGGTATGTATACTTAATTTTCTTTTCCTTTTCTTTCTGTTGAAGTATCCTGTATGTTCTGAAATGGTTATAACCCTGATATGGCTCCATCAGTCGACTGGGCTTTAAACAAAAAAAAACAGTAGAGGACTGTATCTACCATTGTTAGGTCAACATGTTTTGTGGTCAACAGTAGAAGATTGTATCTACCATTGGTAGGTCAACGTGTTTTGTGGTCAACAGTAGAGGACTGTATCTACCATTGGTAGGTCAAAGTGTTTTGTGGTCAACAGTAGAGGATTGTATCTACCATTGGTAGGTCAACGTGTTTTGTAGTCAACAGTAGAGGACTGTATCAACCATGGTAGGTCAACGTGTTTTGTGGTCAATAATAGACATTGAAAGACATTGAGACACCGCATTAAAAACCGATCACACGTTTCTTCCAGATTTGCCGGTGGTGCACAGAAGCCTGGGTCTCCGCATGTTGCCTCTCAGCCGGTTGTGCAATGTTGTCAGTCCGTCGCTTTCTTGTTCTGTCTTCACGTCCGTCTCTTTCCCTCGGCAGTTACCCCAGGGACTGATTTAGCAAGGCTACTGGATCTTGTAATGTGCTCACATCAAAGAAGTTTTTTTTCCTTAAGTAAATAAATAAATGAATGGATAGACAGACAGACAGACAGATGGATGATATAGACAGAAAGACAGAGAGACAGTCAGACAGAGAGACAGACAGACAGACAGATAGATAGATAGATAAATAGATAGATAAAAATAGATAGATAGATAACATAGATATAGATAGATAGATAGATAGATAGACAAATAGACAGATAGATAGATAGATAGATAGATAGATAGATAGATAAATAGATAGATAGATAGATAAACAGATAGATAGATAGATGGGTAGATAGATAGATGTATATATATATGGATATATATAAGTAGTATTATGATTATTATGATCATCAATATCATCATTATCAAAAATAAATGAATGAATACATACCTAAATAAACGATGAATAAAATAGCTCAATGACTAGACAATCATTAATCAATCAATCAATCAGTAAAGGGAACTTACCATTGGGGCAGAGTCCCGTGTTACTGATATCATTTTTCGTGCAGGCACGAACAACGCCATTCTCCTTACATGTCACCGTAATGTCTGTTCAATCAATCAATCAATCAATCAATCAATCAACCAATCAATCAATCAATCAAATCAATTAAATCAATCAACCAATCAATCTATCAATCAATCTCATCTATCAATCAGTCAGTCACCAACAACCAACCAACCAAAAGACCAATCAATCAAACACCCCCACTCACTCACTCACTCACTCATTCACTCACTCACTCACTCACTCACTCACTCACTCACTCAATCGATCAATCAATCGACCAACCAACCAACCAACCAACCAATCAATCAATCAATCCAACCAACCAACCAACCAATCAGTCCAATCAATCAACCAACCAATCAGTCAATCAATCAACCAACCAATCAGCCAATCAATAAATCAGTCAATCAATCAATCACAATCAATCCACGGTGAACATAAACTCATACGCAAATGAATTTTTTTTTTAAAAAGACAACAAATGAATAAATTGATTTATTACAACACCGACGAAGACGAAGACGACAACGACGACGACTACGACATCAAGCAGCAGCAGCAACAACAACAACGAAGACGACGACAACAAACAACAACATCCAACAACAACAACAACATTAACAAACAACAACATCAACAACAACATTAACAAACAACAACAACAACATTAACAAACAACAACATCAACAATAACAACATTAACAAACAACAACAACAACAATAATTCACCACCACCATCCACACTCACTTTTCTTTGGGACGACACTCATAGTCCAGCTGTAGTCAGAACACTTCCTCAAGGCGGCAGCCGTGGTGGGCAGACGCGTTCCAACCACAGTGACGTAAACAGGGCTTCCCTGGCTTCGGGCTTCCACAACACGGAGAACAGCAGGGGAATCCGGGTGGCCAGATAGCGATTGTCGAAGACGGCTGGTCCTGGTTTGGGGTCTGAGGTCGACACGTAGATGTTGAGGATTCCGCAAGACACTGAAGCTTCCTGAAAAGGGGGAGGACGTTCATCGTCATCAACATGGTTTCCGTTTGTAGTCTCTTCTTTGTCTTCATGTTTATTTACGTGTTGATTCAGTAGATATCATAATCATTGTCTATTTGTATAATTCTCTGCTAAAGCATTCATATCATTATCACTCGTTTGTATACTCTCTTCTTTGTTTTTAATGTTTATTCACGTGTTTGTTTATATTATATATAATCACTTGTCTATTTGTGTAATTCTCTGCTAAGCATTCATATCATTATCACTCATTTATATATCTGCACATCTGTTTTCTTGATAAAATCATCATCAGTGAGTGTTTATTCATCTGTTTGTTTATAATTATCTTTTTTTTTAAAATGTGTACTACTCTCTTTATTCATCATATCATGAAAATTAGTTATCTCATTGTGTTTTTGCATTTTTGTTTGCTATTTCATCATCGTTTTATTGTTTAGTTGTGTAAGTATCTCTTTCATGTATTATACCACTTTCACTTATTTGTGGAATTCTATATTTAACTGCTATATTATTGTTACTATTGTTATTTCTACTGCTACGGTTACTATTATTATCATTATTATGATATTATTATTATTATTGTGATTATTATTATCATCATCATCATCATTAATTACTATCATTGTTATTATCATCATCATCAACATCATTCATCATCATCATCAGGTGCCTTGCCGCATGGTGTTGGCGATTATGGACTTCCATCTGTCTTTAACTCTTGTTGCCTCAAGCATCTCTTCCACCCTCCTTGTCTTCAGCCACTCTGCTAGTCTGTCTAGAATCTTCTCCCTGGGTCTACCCGGTGCTCTCCTTCCCTCCAGCTTTCCTGTTGTGACCAGATATTCCAATTCCCCTTTCCTCATAAAATGGCCTATCATCATTATTATTATCATTATCATTGTCATTATCATGTTATTATATCATTACTATCATTAGTAGTAGTATTGGTAGTAGTATAGTAGTAGCAGTAGTAGTAGCAGTAGTAGTAGAAGTAGTAGTAGTAGTAGAGTAGTAGTAGTAGTAGTTGTTGTTGTCGTAGTAGAAGTGATATCATCATCAATATCATCATCATCATCATCACCCATCATATTATTATTATTATTATTATTATTATTTTAATCTGCGCGCGCAGAAACACACACACACACACACACACACACACACACACACACACACACACACACACACACACACACACACACACATAGTTGGCAAAGACCTTGTAGAAACGATAGTTTAACAGCTAAAGCACACGTCTACGATGCTAAGCAAAGCTGAATGTGATTTCTGATCAGACAAGAGCGCACGTAAAAGATCCCAGGGCAGGGCAGGAGTTGCCAGTGGCCAGATTATGTAATACATAAATTTTAATAAATAAAACCAAGATAATAAAAATGGAAACGTTTACATGAATTGGTGGCAATAGATTATCAGATTGGGGTGAGGGTGAGGGGTGAGGGATGAGGGGTGAGGGTGAGGGATGAGGGGTGAGGGTGAGGGTGAGGGGTGTGGGGTGATCTTGGTTGAGCGATATCTAAGATATCTGCCGAAGGGGTGTGTGGGTGTGTTCCGGGTGAATTTTCTCCCGGAACTCAATTGTCCAAAGCTATAAAAATACAAGCTATTTAGTACTCACTATTGAGCAAATGATGTAATGTGTTGAAACGTACAGCCTTGATATTGTTTAACCGTTTGGCTACCGCACCCTATCCACCAACTGCAAAAACTTAACTCTTTGACTCCCTCGCCCTATCCATCAGCTTCTTTCAGGAAGCTGGTGGAAAGGGTGAGGGAATCAAAGGGTTAAGTTTTTGCTTTGCTAGCATGGTTGACGATAGAGAATGGTGGTGGACAGGGTGCAGGAGTCAAAGGGTTAACTTCTCTCCTCTACATCAGTAGTAGTCTTGAATGGATGGTTGTAGTCGTCATAGTCAGTCATTATACACTGGACAGAGATTTCAGATGACATTTTTGGACAGCTCGAAGACGAGTGGGAATGAGGGGTTCCAGAAGCTCTGGAATCAGCCTGTTACGTACCCCTTCGTTCGTTCTTCGATTTAACGTCTTTTCACTATGAGTGACATTAGAGAAGTACCCCTGACTGTCACAATCTGCTCGACTTTGAGAGTAAATGACACATACTTTGAAAAAAAAAAAAGAAGCCATACTACTGACGATAAAGAAATGTGACATCATAGCCTCTAGATCAATCAGTAAGCCTACACTTCAATGTGTGCCTGTGGCTCGCCACAGGATGGGTGAGGGTGGTGTGGAGAGGGGAAGGGGAAAGACAGGTGCGCGCTGTTAAATTAATTAGCTGGCAGGGCAGAACCAACAATTAGCCTAGTGGCCAGCTAAGGTGGCTTGGATATGGACGCCTTGGCGTGAGAGTGTGTGTGTGTGTGTGTTATGTGCGTGTGTTTCTTCGATTCCGTGGATGACCGACGATTTTGTCTTTTATGATGTTGAATATTGTAATTGTTGTGAGGCGTGAGTGTGATTGTAGCCTATGTATAGCCAAAACATTTTCCTTGTGTCTGTGCACTGGGCTAAAATAAAATCTTGTTCTTGTTCTTGTTCTTGTTCTTGATTGTGACAATCTTCTCGAATTTCAGAGTACATTTCACATAATTCAAAAAGAATCTATAGTACTGATAATAAAAGAAATGTGGCATCTTACGACAGTCTGGCCGGGAGCAGGCGCATTGGTCTCAGTTGTTTGTGGTGTTGGTGGATCCGTCATTTCTCTTGTGATATTGCTGTTGAACTTGGTGTTAGCTGCAAAAACAAACACCAGTTAAGCCAGTCATGCATGTGTGTACGCCCCGCCTCCCTCCCCCTCCCCCGCACACACAACACACACACACACACACACGCGCGCGCGCGCGCACACACGCATATACACACACACCACATACAAACACACACACATACACACAGACGCACATGCAACACACCACACACCACACACACAAACACACAAACATGCACCACACACAAACACACAAACATGCACCACACACACACACACAAACACACAAACATGCACCACACACCACACACACAAACACACAAACATGCACCACACACCACACACACACACAAAACACACACACACACACACACAAAACACACAAACATGCACCACACACACACACAAACACACACACAGACGCACACTGACGCACATGCACACACACACACACACACACACACACACACACAAAGACACACACACACAAACACACACAGACGCATATGCACAAACACCACATACAAACACACACACACAAACACAAAACACAACACACACACACACACACACACACAAACACACACACAGACGCACACAGAAGCACATGCACACACACACACACACACACCACATACAAATACACGCACGCACACACACACACACACACACACACACACACACACACACACACACACACACACACACACACACACTATAATGAGAAAGATTGTTTCGGCAGGGTGATGGGAGAAACTGAAATGAAACTGAACTGTCCAACGTTATAGACATCAACACGAAAGTCACGGTACACACCTGATTTCATTCTCTCTGTCACTGACGTTTTATACACAAATATACCCTGCTGTCCGTTTCTCTGTTTGAGTGTTTGTACCTAAGTGATAAAAGTCAACAGACATTAAATCAGTGACCACCAGCCCTTACAGCACTTGCAAATCGACCTGTATAAAAACAAGTATACTATAGGATACTGCGAAAAAAAAAATCAGATTTAAAAAAAAATAGGGGAAAAGTAAATGAAACACGACATTTGATCTTGGGTGCAAAATACGTGCACACGCACTCGCCGTGTTGGTGGTGTGGTTGTGTGTGTGGTGTGTGTGTGTGTGTGTGTGTGTGTGTGTGTGTTGTGTGTTGTTGTGTTGTTGTTGTTGTTTGTGTTGTTGTTGTTGTTGTTGTTGTGTGTGTGTGTGTTGTTGTGTTGTGTTGTGTGTGTGTGTGTGTGTGTGTGTGTTTGTGTGTGTGTGTGTGTTTGTGTGTGTGTGTGTTGTTGTGTGTGTGTGTGTGTTTGTGTGTGTGTGTGTGTGTGTGTGTGTGTGTGTGTGTGTGTGTGTGTGTGTGTGTGTGTGTGTGTGTGTGTGTGTGTTGTGTGTGTGTGTGTGTGTGTGTGAGTGTGTACAACTTCAACGTCAACCTCGCAGTAAATGGCTTGTGGTAATGATGGTGATAGAAGAACGACACAAAATGGATCCTCAAGGTATGTACAGACGAATTGAAGAAATTGTCCACAGGAAAAATACATGCACATCAACTGGTTGCTTAAAATCGAAAGATGGCACGCTAATCTTTTTCAGTACCGCTCTAACTTCATCTTTCATTATGGGTGGTCCTTCAAAGTTCTTTTTTATAATGTGTTCTTCGTTTCTGTCATCATCAAAAAGGTCTTTAACGTACTCTCCCCATTTGTCTAATACTTTGTCTTTTTCAATGATAAGCGTGCCATCTTTCCATTTCAAGCAACCAATTGATGTGCATGTATTTTTCCTGTGGACAATTTCTTCAATTCGTCTGTACATACCCTGAGGATCCGTTTTGTGTCGGTCTTCCATTTCTTTGCACTTTGTTTTTAGTCAAGCTTCCTTAGCTTCATTGCACCTATTCCTGATCTCCTTGTTTAGACACTATCGTCTGATAAACAGAAACGATGGGTTAAGCAGCCAAGTGGGTAAGACGTCAGAATCTGGTTGGAGGTTTAAGGTTCCATCCTGCATGGATACCTGTCGCCTGCTTGGTTATGGAGAGAATGCTGGGCGGACTCGGAGAGTGGCTGGGGATGAGGAGGGTGGGGGAGATGCTACGGGCAACGAGAGATAGAGATGGATGGAAGTCCATGGTCGCCAAAGCCATGCGGCAGGGCACCTGATGATGATGATGATTTATGCTTTGTTGACTACACCAAGGCTTTCGATTGGGTAAGACATGATGAATTGATCAACCAACTGGAGAGATTCAATGTTGATGGAAAAGATCTACGAATAATCAGAAATATTTACTGGGAACAAACAGCTGCAATGAGAATAGAAAACAATGTAAGCTCTTTCCAAAACATCAAAAGAGGAGTCAGACAGCGTTGTGTTTTGTCACCAGATCTGTTTTCACTTTACAGCGAAAACAAGAGAAACCTACAAGAAGACCCTGGATTAAGGTTTGGAGGGAAAATGATAAACAGCATTTGATACGCAGATGACACCATGCTAATTGCAGAAAATGAAAGGGACCTACAAAACCTTGTGAATATGCTAGAAATAGAAAGCAAAGATAAGGGGTTGGAACTAAACAGCAGGAAGACTGAAGTCATGGTGGTCAGTAAAAAACATGAAATCCCCTCATGCAAAATAACAGCAACTGGCACAACCTTGACACTGGTTGATAAATTTAAATACCTGGGAACGATCATTTCATCAGACAGCAGATGCACATCAATATAGCTGGCAGAATCGGCCAAGCCAAAACTGCATTCAAGAAGATGACAAGCATTCTTACCAACAAATGCCTATCAATTAACATCAGGAAGAGAGTTCTTGAATGTTATATAGAACCAATACTGTTGTGCGGATGTGAGGCGTGGACAGTCAACAAACAAAGCCAGAACAAGATTGAGGCAGCCGAGATGTGGTTTCTAAGAAGAATGTTGAGAGTTCCATGGACAGCAAAGAAAATAAACGAGACAGTCTTGATGGAGGCAGACACAAGTAAATCAATCATAAGGAATATTAGGAAAAGACAGGCAACATTTATAGGCCATTTTATGAGGAAGGGGAATTTGGAGCACCTGGTCACAACGGGAAAGCTGGAGGGAAAGAGAGCACCAGGTAGACCCAGTGAGAAAATGCTGGACGGACTTGCAGAGTGGCTGGGGACGGGGAGGGTGGGGGATTGTAGGGGCAACGAGAGATAGAGATGGATGGAAGTCCATGATCGCCAACGCCATGCGGCAGGGCACCTGATGATGATGTATGTCTAAACCAGTGAAAAACACACCTCCTCCCTTTAACTCAGAAAATGACATTCAGTACAGGGCATTTTCTTTCCACGGTTGAAAGCAGAAAAAAACCCCACTTACAACCCGAACGCCTATGTAATACAACCAAACAAAGACAAGCACAATGTTAGTGGGAACTGTCCTTTGTCAATGGTGTACAAAGGACAACAAAGAATAAATGTAAGACACGTTAGAGAAGTCTGTTGTCTTTGTTCTCTTTTTTTTTTCTGCTTGGTGTGGTGCGTTTATTGTTGTGTGTCTGTTGTATATGCTTGACAAAGGCCAGTAGGCCAAACACATTGCGGCTGTCTTGTTATATCAAAGAGCCTTCGCGTTCTAATTTAATTATTGTGTTTTTCTTGTTCCTATTTGTTCGAACGTTTGCAATCACTTCGATACAGACTTGCTACCGTTGAAGAGAATATTTTATCACAACTATCTAAACAATGTTACAGACTGAGAGACTGATGAACGGACTGTTGAATTAAATGAAGGATGATTTGACTGACCGTCACACGTGCTCTTCTGAATCTCGGCCACAATGGAGTTGATGTGGTCAAAGCTGATCAAGGTCAGCACGTGGGTACAGATGGGGGCGCTGGCCACGGCTTGCAGTTCGGATAGTTTGTAGCCACCAACGCCCACAGCGAACACTGTCGTGCCTGCGTCCTGACACACACACACAACAGTACAGTTGTCATACCGTCACTATTAACGCAACTTTTTTCAAAATTTCTATTGCTTTTTTTTTTACTTATTTATTTATTTATTTATTTATTTATTTATTATTTGCTCATTGCACTCGGGGAGGTTTCCTTTGTGCTCACCTTTTTTTACGCCACTTTAAGGGCCACAGAAACTGGAACAGTTTTTACAGTGCGATGATGATGATGTCGATGAGGATGATAATCATGATGCTACGGAGTTCCATCTAGGATTGAGACTGCGTGACAGGGCTGCACTCTACACTTGCTATCATAATATATCATGGCGACAACCAGGCCCAAAAGATACAGACACCTGTGGTGTTGGTCAGAAGATTTGAGCAACATCCTCAATAACAACATCCTCCGTAAAGTGGATGAAACTCGACTGTGTGTTCCCAGTCTTCCCAATGAGCCCATAGCACGCCCAACTCTGGGGTAGGGGCCGGTTAGAGCCGAAAAATCCCACAATGATTTTTGAAGGGACTGATGGGAATTCGAACCCACAACCTTACATTCGGTAGTCCGTTAACCACTACAGCAAGGCCACTGGTCACTACTAATGTAACTTGATGTTAATCAGTTGAACGAACAGATGGTCAAAGCAGCCAGGTTGATGTGTCGCAACGCGACCACAAAAGTCAGCCACATCGGTCTGGCAGGTAACCCTCGATATCTGCTGAATGGAGAGAGTGAGTGAATGAGAGAGAGAGAGAGAGGAGAGGAGGGAGAGAGAGAGAGAGAGAGAGAGACAAAGAGAGACACAGAGAGAGATGGGGGGGGGGGAGAGGAAGGGAGGGAGAGAGAGAAAGAGAGATAGAGAGGGAGACAGAGAGAGAATGAGAGAGAGAGATACTGAGAGAGAGAGAGACAGACAGACAGAGAGACAGACAGACAGACAGACAGAGACAGAAAAACAAAGAGACAGAGACGAAGAGACAGGGAGACAAAAAGACAGAGCTTGAGAGAGAAAGAGAGGGGAGAGAGAAAGGGGGGAGAGAGAGAGGGGGGGGGGAGACACACAGGCACAGACACAAAGAGACAGAAACAGACAGAGAAACAAAGAGACTGAGACAGAGAGAGGGGGGAGAGCGTGAGAGAAAGAGAGAGAGAGACAGAGACTGACACTGACACTGACACTGACACATGGTTTATTGTGAAGGCCACCGACCCATACACAAACCAGGGATTGGGGGAGGGGATTACATTGTTAACATACATCTTGCATAGTTTTCAATCGACATCCTTTTGTAGTAGCAATATACAGACATTTTCAGACTGTTACCTCTTCTCGAAGCTTTAAAACATAAAATATGAACATCGCCACTTTTCTAGAATGTTCTGAATTTTTACACTTTACGGCCATACTCCACGAGGGATCAGTGCTGTTTCCAATGATTCCGTGTAAATGCTTATTTCTAATGTCTTTATCGACTGGACAATCGAACAGAAAATGGGAGAGAGAAAGAGAGAGAGAGAGAGGAAGAGGAGGAAGAGAAACAAAAAAGAGAGATAGAGGGAGGGAGGCAGAAATAGGCAGACGCTGTGCTGTATTGAAACAGCAATGAGTTTAGCAACACCCTTCATCAACATCAACGTTTTTATTTATTTTGTACATATGTATTCACACAAACACAAATTCCATATTGTCACGCCATGAAACATAATAATAATATTACATGTATAAGAGAAAACCAGTCCTTTGTTTGTATTTTTTTAAGAGTACTTAAGGTACTGACACACGAGCCGTTTTCACTGTACGTTGAGAGGACAGAACCCGACACGGAGCGGCTGTTATAGTAAACGTACGTCTCAAACAGCTTTGGACATCAGGTTCATTCTTGTTCTTGTTCTTGTTTTGTATTATCGTCCCAGCGTGATCACAATTAGGGATTGTCTTGAAGATGAACCATGTCATCTAATTGAAGGAGAGCGATGTCTTGTAGTTTCCATGTCTAAGATAGGAGGGGTTTCAAGAAGTAAGAGTTGAGGGCGGGTCTGGAGGTGGCTGGGAATCTTCAGAGATATGGTCCAACTGACGATGAGTGAAAAAGATTGGCTGCCAGGACTAGAGGTGCCCATCTGTGGAGCTGTCTTGGTTAGTTAGTTGAAGCAACTGAGAGGATTTGTTTGCCCTGTGAAGAGAGTTCTTAGAGGCTGACAATGGTTGCCTAAGGTCAGGTGATCAATAGGACAATGCTGGAAGGAGATGAAATCCTTCATACAGGGACACCGAACTGGAGTATCCGGTTCAACTCTACCACTGGGAATAAATTACGATCTATTCCAACGGACGGCTTACATTTCTCCAGCCAATCAACGCTCAGCATTCAGCCGACACTCATTTTGCAAATGGCGTCTTCTCGTAGAGCCGTGAAATTCGCCAATTCGGAGACAAAGTATTTGATAGAGTCGTATCAAATCAATGATGTTCTTTGGAACATCCAAAAGAAAATTTACAAAAGCAAACATAATCGGGAGAAGGCAATCATATGCTTTCTTCGTCTTTCCTTTGCTTCTGACGCCCGCTAAACAAAACAGCGAACCTCGCAGTGACCTGCACCTCACACCTGTTTCAATAAGATCGTGTAGCATCTTGTTCGTTCCACACTGACAGGTGTGACCGCATGATTCAAACGGTTGTCGTCATCTGTACGGGTGAAACGGCTCGTGTAGCAGCTCTTTACACATTATCAACTTGTGAAATAATTGATATATTTTGATGACTTATAAAAAGTCAGAAACAGCCAGCACAATCGGCCAAACCAAAACAGCATTCAAGAAGATGAAAAACGTTCTTACAAACAAATGCCTATTAATTAACATCAAGAAAAGAGTCTTTTAATGTTACATAAAACCGATACTGTTGTACGGTTGTGAGGCGTGGACAGTCAACGCGCACAGTCAGAACAAAGTTGAGGCAACTGAAATGTGGTTTCTAAGAATGTTGAGAAATCAATGGACAACAAAGACAACAAACGAGACAAAGGGGGCAGACACAAGAAGCTCATTAATAAAGATTAGGGAAAGACAAGCAACATTTATAGGACATAATATGAGAAAAGGGGAATTAGGACACCTGGTCACAGTAGGAAAGCTAGAGGGAAAGAGAACACCAGGTGGACCCAGGGAGAAAATATTGGACGGACTTGCAGGGTGGCTGAAGACAGAGAGGGTGGGAGATGTACTTGCAGCGACAGGGGATAGATTCGTGAGGAGGGCCATGATCGCCAACGTCATGCAGCAGGACACATGATGCTGATGATACCTTAAAGATGTGGTATAAAGCTCATTTTCTAATTAAAGTACATCTTGCTCCCCGTTTGATCTCACATTAAAATAGATCGGAACTTATCAGTTGGATGACTAAATAACTGAATGGACATTTGCCATACAACACCGTCTGATGGTTCCTGTATATTTTTTCTCACTGTTTCACTTATTCGCGTAATCATACATTTGCGCACATATGTAGCTATTCGCATTTACGTAATTGTTTTCATTCTTTTAAACTTCTCAAGTTTCCGTGAGATCTCTCTATAAATGCCAATCTAGTGAATATTTACCAAGCTCCAAACTGATACAAGCAATGTATAGTTCAGTTTCATGCCTTGTTTTCAGAAACTCTTTTCGAAATAGTGAAAAGATAAATAAACAGCCAGTTTAGCGAGTATATATACCAATTTGCAAGTATAATAAAAATAAAATCAAAGTTTTTTAGCAGACTTGTAGTTTTCTTATGAAGTGTCTGCAGACTTTCCATGAATACAGCTATAGAATTAGACAGATGAAGCCATAAGTATACATGTGTGGACAAAATGAATGACCTGTGAACAACTAGTCTACCTAAGGGGGTAAGCATCCTTTTACGTATACTTTACAAAACGTCGTTAGTCTTGTAAACTTTTGTAAACAAATATATGTCCACACATTTATATAATATGGTAGAAAACCATATACCCAGTAATTTGAATATTGAAGGATTCTATTCCATTTTGAGATAAGGCAATCATTTCGTAATGGACTGTTTTTCGCTACTAAGCCATGCAACAGACTTTATTGGTCACAATTCATAATCAATCCTGATGTTTTGTCAGACTTATACAAAACTTTAACAGTTTCCACAAAAGAGTCCTGGTTACGTTTTTTTTGTAATAACTGTATATCACCAGTAAAATAAGTCGTTTTATGTCCAATTTCTTTTGTGAAAATATCTTTAAGTCTTATTTTCTATTATCACAATAGTAAGAATTTCTACAAATAAAATAAAGAAGAAGTGGGACATGGGATCCCCTTGTTTCATGCTCAAAGAATCTGGAACCAATCAGAAGTGTTAACAATTACCGTGGGTTTGATATTCTTGTAAAAGGTAGCTATAAAGTGGCAAATTGTATGACCAAAAAATAGCCCCAGATTACAAAACACATTGACACTGTTTTAAAATAAATACAGTATAAATTTACAGATAGAAGCACTCTCACGCATACACCTATCACTAGACTCCGAGAAAAAAGTCCCTTTTAAATGAACATGATAAAGAAAGATTTCAGAAAAGCCCCCAGCAAGGACATGGGGAATAAAAAACATGAACAAGGGGTATACAAAGTGAAATGAAAACGAGGTCACCACCAATTCCCTTTATTCATATCAGCAAAGGTAACAAACCAGCCGCTCTCACCTTCAGTCGTTGAGCAGCAGTCTTGGTAGCAATGAAAGAGTTGGACCGGCCGTCTGTGACCAGGACTGCCACTTTCTTGGCGTTGACTCTGGCTCCTGCTGCGGGGTTGTTCAGAAGGGAAGTTGCCATAGTCAGGGCAGCAGCTGTGTTCGTACCGCCGTTAACTGTCAGAACAGTCCACACCCAGGATCATTCATGTTGCCCACAAGGGCGTGCTAGTCAAGTCCATAAATGTGTAATTTCAACATGGAGGGTTGTGGGTTCAATCCGCCAAGGCATCTCTGCCTGGTGAATAAAAGGTGGGGATTTTGTCCATCTGACAGGTCAACACAGGTGCGCAGACCTGCCAGTGCCTAAAGCCCCTGCATGTGTACACGCACGCAGAATATCATCTACGCACGCTTAAAAGTCATGTAAGTTGTGTCAGCGGCTGGCTTGTGGATACCTGAAAATACCCAGCATGTATGCTCACCAAAGATACAAGAATGCAGCAACACAGTGGAATGTGATCAGTTCGATAACAGCTTCAGTTCTCCATGCTACACTGAAATGTCTGACTTTGTTGTATGCATTGTGTGTCCTAATGGGTTTTGAAGAACAGACTGATACAAGATGGGGTTTTTTTCAAATGTAAACTATCTTTCTCCTTCTTTAATTTCTCCGCTTATACTGTCATGAGTTTCACGGGGAGAAAGATCTGAAGCTCAGCAGACAGCTGGGGTGGGGGGGTGGGGGGGGTGGGGGTGGAGGGAGGAGAAGGAAATGTAATATGGAGGTCTTACTTGTTCTGCCTCTTGTTTTCAAGCCAGTTATCTTTTTTAACATAATCTTGTTGATGCAGCTAGATGGGGTTGCATTTTTTGGTCAGATGACCAAACCAGGTTGATCTCCCCTGATGAATGTGCAAGTAAATGGGTCAAGAACGAAAGAAATTATTTAGTATCTTTAGCTATAACCATAAGACAGTACATACGAAACAACACGCTTTTAATTAAGTCAGTGGGTGGGTGGGGACAGACATTTTACCTTTGCTGATCGTCGTGAATAGCTACAGGAGTTTTAACCCCTTGACTGCCTAGAACGTAACTGTCATATTGTGGTTTTGGTAGTAGCAGGCGCCTAACAACGTGAAATTCACGTTCATTTTTCGTTGGCTTCGCCTGGCAAAACTATAAGGGAAATAAGACTACAAACTGTTTCACTGTTATCTAGGAAGGTAAAATCAGGGTTGTAGCCCTTTGATTGTTGGCCAATGATTGGCTAGTCACCGTAGTTTTTCTTGGAATTTCTAAGACTTTCGGAGAAACCGTTTAGCATATCCAAGATGGCGGACGCTTCAGGCAGCTCGTCTGGTCGACCAGTCCTTTTTGTTCATGGATTACCACATCAATTTTATCTACTTGGAGTACAGTGAGTACCAGACACTTTCCTTTGATATTCAGTGTTCAATAAAACTAAGTTTTGTACTGTTTTCATTGGTTTTATGTTCCGTAATATGTGTGTTTATCTTCCGAAACTCATTTTTTTGAAAAAAAAAACTTTTTTTTTCCATACTAATTATAAACAAAACCAAATTATAGTTATATCACATCATAGACAGGGATATAAGGAAAAAACATGCCAAAAATCTTAGAGATCTGTCAGTAAATGAATGAGTAATGCACACTTTAGTAAACATACTGTAAAAATCAAAATTTTCCTCCGGCAGACAGGAGTTCAAAAATAGCTATTTTTCCGGCAGTCAAGGGGTTAAAGACAGGAGGAAACTACAACCAGGGCTTTGAACACGTCAAGCAACAACAACAACAAGCCATCAACAGCAAAGTGAACAGCCAAACAACACACTGACCTTTACAACAACAACAACAATGTCCTCAACAGCAAAGTGAACAGCCAAACAACACACTGACCTTTGGGAGTTAGACGAAGGGCAGTCTTGACAGCTGCCTTGGTGGAGTAGTCATCAAAGTCAAAGTGCACAGATGAATAAGAGCTGAATACAATGTCGGCAATCCTCACTGCATCCGA
>JAPXFY010000026.1:18233681-18256181 GCA_030674185.1 Monoplex corrugatus
GGTACTACATTCATAGTTATATTGGTGCCACCTTTATATTTAGATTGGTACCACATTAATAGTTAGATTGGTACCACATTAATAGTTAGACTAGTACCACATTAATAGATAGATTGGCACCACATTATTGGTTAAACTGGTACCACATTATCAGTTAGACTGGTACCACATTATAGGTTAGATTGGAACCACATTATCAGTTAGATTGGAATCACATTATCAGTTAGACTGGTACCACATTATTGGTTAGATTGGAACCACATTATCAGTTAGATTGGAACCACATTATCAGTTAGACTGGCACCACATTATTGGTTAGATTGGAACCACATTATCAGTTAGATTGGAACCACATTATCAGTTAGATTGGAACCACATTATCAGTTAGACTGGCACCACATTATTGGTTAGATTGGAACCACATTATCAGTTAGATTGGAACCACATTATCAGTTAGATTGGAACCACATTATCAGTTAGACTGGTACCACATCATTGGTTGGATTGGAACCACATTATCAGTTAGACTGACACCACATTATTGTTAGATTGGAACCACATTATCAGTTAGACTGGCACCACATTATCAGTTAGACTGGCACCACAATAATAGACTGGCAACACATTAACAGTTAGTTTGGCACCACCTTCTTGTTAGATTGGTACCACATTAATAGTTAGATTGGAACCACATTAATAGTTAGATTGGAACCATATTAATAGTTAGATTGGAACCACATTAATAGTTAGATTGGAACCACATTAATAGTTAGATTGGAACCACATTAATAGTTAGATTGGAACCACATTAATAGTTAGATTGGTACCACATTAATAGTTAGATTGGAACCACATTAATAGTTAGATTGGAACCACATTAATAGTTAGATTGGTACCACATTAATAGTTAGATTGGTACCACATTAATAGTTAGATTGGAACCACATTAATAGTTAGATTGGAACCACATTAATAGTTAGATTGGTACCACATTAATAGTTAGATTGGAACCACATTAATAGTTAGATTGGTACCACATTAGCAGTTAGATTGGTACGACACTAATAGTCAGATTGGTACGATATAATTAGTTAGATTGGTGCCACATTAATGGTTAGATTGGTACATTAATAGTTATATTGGTACGATATTATTAGTTAGATTGGTGCCACATAAATAGATTGGTGCCACATAAATAGATTGGTGCCACATAAATAGATTGGTGCCACATTATCAGTTAGGCTGGCACCACATTATCAGTTAGACTGGCACCACATCAGCAGTTAGATTGGTGCCACATTATCAGTTAAATTGGTGCCACATTATCAGTTAGATTGGTGCCACATTATCAGTTAGATTGGTGCCACATTATCAGTTAGATTGGTGCCACATTGTCAGTTAGCTAGTACCACATTATCAGTTAGATTGGTACCACATTATCAGTTAGATTGGTACCACATTATCAGTTAGACTGGTATCACATCATTGGTTGGATTGGAACCACATTATCAGTTAGACTGTACCACATCAGTTAGACTGGCACCACATTAGTAGTTAGATTGGAACCACATTATCAGTTAGAGTGGTACCACATCAGTTAGACTGGCACCACATTAGTAGTTAGATTGGAACCACATTATCAGTTAGAGTGGTACCACATCAGTTAGACTGGCACCACATTAGTAGTTAGAGTGGTACCACATTAACAGTTAGTTGGCACCACCTTCTTGGTTAGATTGAAACCACATTAATAGTTAGATTGAAACCACATTAATAGTTAGATTGAAACCACATTAATAGTTAGATTGAAACCACATTAATAGTTAGATTGGAACCACATTAATAGTTAGATTGGAACCACATTAATAGTTAGATTGGTACCACATTAATAGTTAGATTGGTACCACATTAATAGTTAGATTGGTACCACATTAATAGTTAGATTGGAACCACATTAATAGTTAGATTGGTACCACATTAATAGTTAGATTGGAACCACATTAATAGTTAGATTGGAACCACATTAATAGTTAGATTGGTACCACATTAACATTTAGATTTGTACGACACTAATAGTCAGATTGGTACGACATTATTATTTAGATTGGTACCACATTAATGGTTAGATTGGTGCCACATAAATAGTTAGATTGGTGCCACAATAATAGTTAGATTGGTACATTGTTAGTTAGATTGGTGCTGTATCAGTAGTTAGATTGGTACATTATTAGTTAGATTGGTGACACATTAATAGTTAGATTGGTACGACATTAATAGTTAGATTGGTAAGAAATTATTAGTAAGATTGGTGTCACATTATTAGTTAGATTGGTGCCACATTAACAGTTACATTGGTACGACATTAATAGATTGGTACGACATTAATAGTCGTTTTAGTGCCACATTAATGGTTAGATTGGCACCACACTAATAGTTAGATTGGCATCACATTATTAGTTAGATTGGTGCCACATTAATAGTTAGATTGGTACCACATTAATAGTTAGGTTGGTACGACATTAATGGTTAGATAATACGACATTAATAATTAGATTGGCATCACATTAATGGTTAGATTGGCATCACATTAATGGTTAGATTGGCATCACATTAATGTTTAGATTGGTACGACATTAATGGTTAGATTGGTACGACATTAATGGTTAGATTGGTACGACATTACATTATTAGTTAGACTTGCACCTCAGTAACAGAATGGCACTTCATTAACAGACTGGCACATCATTGATCAACTGGCACTTCATTCACAATCAGAATGGCACCTCAGGCAACAGCTCACCTATGATAATCTCACAATCGATTACGTTTCGTTCTGTAGTTGTAAACTCTACACCACTAAATATAGTCGAAACAAATTAAAAAAATTG
Organism: Monoplex corrugatus; assembly: GCA_030674185.1. Classification (NCBI taxonomy): domain Eukaryota; kingdom Metazoa; phylum Mollusca; class Gastropoda; order Littorinimorpha; family Ranellidae; genus Monoplex; species Monoplex corrugatus. The sequence goes on from JAPXFY010000026.1 coordinate 18,236,570, forward strand.
TTCCTCGGTAAAGAATCCTATAAACGCGTAGCCATACTTTCCTCTAGAGGATCTTCTGCTGTCAAACTGTCCCGAGGATTTCTTGCTGCTGTTATTTGCATGCTACTTGAAACAATGGAAGCTTTGTTTATGTTTTTTTCCCCTTTCGTTTGAGAACCATTTTTCATTTGTAAACTTTCATCGCCCACAGTTAACTGTAAATTGTTTTGCATACTATCTGTCTCTCACTATGACCACAGAAATTTACTGCAAAGATGAAAACGTGATTATACTTGAACAACACAGCAATACAGGTAAACTGTGATTGCTTGCGAACACCGTGGCACATCAAGTCCCACATCCAGTGGCCAAGTGTTGTACACCTGTGTTATCTCCCCTACAACAAGAGCACAGCTCTGTCAGCGAGTCTCGGGGGAAAAGAATGAGAGAGAGAGGGAGGGAGGGAGAGAGAGAGGGAGAGGGAGAGAGAGAGAGATAGGGAGAGAGAGGGGGAGAGAGACACAGACAGACAGACAGACAGAGAAAGACACAAAGAAAGACAGAGAGAGAGAGAGAGAGAGAGGTTGAGAGAGAGAGAGAGAAGGAGAGAGAGAGAGAGAGAGAGAAGGAGAGAAACAGAGAGATAGAGAGACAGAGACAGAGAGAGAAAGAAAAAGAAAGAGAGAGAAAGAAAAAGAAAGAGAGAGAGAGACAGAGACAGAGAGATAGAGACAGGAGAGAGAGAGAAAGAGAGAGAGAGAGACAGAGAGAAGGAGAGAGGGAGGGGAGAGATAGAAAGAGAGACCGGGTAGAGAGAGGGAGACGGAGAGAGTAGGGAGAGAGGAGGAGAGAAACAGAATCAGATCAGAATCAGGAGAGGGGAGAGAGAGGAGGGGGCAAAGAGAGACACAGAAAGGACAGAGACAGAGAGAGAGAGAGAGACAGAGAGAGGGAGAGAGAGAGAGAGACAGAGGGAGAAAGACAGAGACAGAGGGAGAAAGAGAGAGAGAGAGGGAGACAGAGACAGGCAGAAACAGACAGAGAGACAGAGAGAGAGAGACAGACAAAGAAGACAGAGAGAAAGAAAGGGAAAGAGATTCATACTTAGCCCGAATCCTGGTTATGGCCACATCAACAATATGTTCACCAAAAGACCCTGGCACCAAAGTGGCATCTTGACCTTGACCTTGGCAGACAGTCACCAAGGTGGCCAGGCAGGTGATCAAGATGATGAAAACCATCGTTGTTAGTCTGAAATAGACACACACACACACACACACACACACACACACACACACACACAAACACACACACACACACACATACATACACACGCACACGCGCGCACACACACACACACACACACACACATGCACACATGCACACACAAACACACACGTACACACAATTACACGTCTAATATCACTTATAGTAAAAAGACGTTAAATCGAAGAACGAACGAACACGCACGCGCACACACACATATACACACACAATTATATTCATTCGCATACTGACATGCATAATAATACGTATACATTTACACACATGCAGACAGACACAAAGAGGCAGACAGACAAAGAAACAGACATACACGGGCACACACATTTAAGAGAGAGAGAGGGAGAGAGAGAGAGAGAAAGAGACAGAGAGAGAGACAGGGACAGAGACAGACGGACAGAGAAAGACAGAGAGAAAGAGAGACAGAGACAGACGGACAGACGGACGGACGGACAGACAAACAGACAGACAGACAGAGACAGAGACAAAAACAGCAGAAACAGAAAAAACAGAGTTACATATAGAGACAGAAAGTGAGAGAGAGAGTCACACACACACACACACACACACACACACACACACACACACACACACACACCGACACGATTCAAGATGGCGGAGACACCAAAGTAAAAAATTTCAGCTGTCGGAGAAAACGTTTAAAAAGGCCCAAAATGACAAGAACAAGAAGAGGCCGCCTTGCCCAAAAGAAACAAGAAGACGCATCAGAGGGCAAGGCTGATGGAGAGAGGCTATCGGCGAGCGACACGGGAGCAGATACGGAAAAGGACCCGCAATCGACAGTGGCCGAGTCTGACTCTACATCTGGTTCACTGTCCACGGCTTCCACTGACACGCAGAGTGGGACAACCTGCACCGCACCTCTTCCTAGCACGGCGGACTGCGTAAGTACGTCAGAACTCAAAAACATCATACTGGCTCTGCGGGACCAAGTCAATTCTTTGGAAAAGACTGTCCTTGCACTTCTTCCAACCCAGCAAAAAGAGAACGTCACCATGCCAACCCGTAACTGTCACACACAGACGGATCTACATGACACACATCCCACATATGCAGACGTACTGAAACAAAACCACACCAGCAAGCAGGACGACAAACAGGCTCCAAACATCAAGGCACCAAAACCCAGCAGCAAAACAAATCAGCAAGCAGCAAAAGTGCCTGAAAAGAAAAGAAAAAACAAGAAAGAACAACATCATGACGTCACACAAGCTAAAGACGTCATTTTACATCCGAACCATACAGCATCACGCTCTGAAAATAGGTCTATTCCAAAACAACATAAAAAGCACCATGATCTTCCGTATGTTATCACTGTCCACGACTCTGTGTTGAGGGGTGTCAACTCGAGAAGACTGGGACGATCTTACGGCTTCGAAGGAGACTCGTGCCCTGTGACCACCCCTCATGACATTCAAAGCTCATTAGACATGGCCCTTTCCAAATGTGACGATACTGCAGACTGTATTGTTTTTCACTGTGGTGTGCATGATTTGAATAGTAAAGATCTCGCTACAACAACTAAACATCTCGCTTCAGGCATAAAACAAATAGCACAAGAACATCCTAATTCAAAATTAGTCGTTAGTAAGGTTGCCCCTGTACGGCAGGCACGAATGGAGGTTCAACGAAATCTGTTCAACGCTTTACTATCTGCTGAACTTGTTGATATGAAAAATAGTTCTTTTGTATCACATGAAAACCTTCGTACCACTCAACAATTTCTAAAAGATGACATACACCCCACCACCAGAGGAAGCAGCATCATTGCAGGAAATCTTGGAAGACACATTCGAGACCTCTTTTGGGAGACTCCAAGGAGAACAGCAAGATCAAGATCAGCACAGCTACACCCTTCCAGATTCTCCAGAGAACGGTACCACCTTTTCGACAACTACGTACCATGGTGGCCATATAATGTTTTGATATAACAGTATTATATATACAATTCTTGACGTTCTTGTCACAGGACTTTTTCCTCGTCATCTCTGACATTTCTTCTGCTGAAAGTATACAATAACCAGGTTTTAGTCCGACTATCAAGACTCGGACTATACACTCTGTTCATTTGAAGACGTGTATGCTATTATTTTGTTTATTGGTTATTTGCTATCCATTGTAATCTAATATCTCTTCAATAAGTTATTTCTACGTTGACTGTGTAATTTTTCTTTTCATCGTTTTGCTACAATTTTGTTATCTTTACTTCGTAGTCTAAGGAATTGCGTAATTTTCTTTCTGCCCATCTCTCCTGTACACAGAAAATCAAAGTATTCATTATTATCGACCATAAATAACAGTCAATAGAAAGTTGGAGATAAACCAGTATCAGTAATGCGACAACAATCCCAAGTCAAGTTTTTGCAATGGAATTGTAGATCCCTTTCCACCAATTCGGCATACTTGGAGCATTTCCTGACATCAAATAGATGTGAAGTTTTGATTCTGCAGTCGATGAATGTTGTTGCAACCAAGCTTCCCAATTTCCCCAATTATTACTATCCTCCAGTCTATGAATGTGGGAATCACGGGAAGAAGGTATCCACCGCGATATACATACTCAAAGAGTTACAATACTGCTTACTTACTTCCCCGGTTTTGAAATCAAGCGACGATTTGCACGCTTGTGCTGCCACTGTCCAATTAAGCAATTCTTTAAACATCAACGTTTTATCAGTGTACCTGCCAACAGGTCCAAATGACCGCAACACAGAATGGCTGCGCACGATCCAAGATCAGCAGCGTGGTAAATGGCTAATAGGTGGAGACTTTAATTCCCACTCCCCATTTTGGGAAAAGAACTGTTCTACTGTTACGAGCAATCGTTTGGTAGAAAATATCGTTGATAGTTCGCTTTACCTTCTAAATGATGGTAGTGTCACTAGGATCCCTGATGTCTCCAAACACAGGGCGACAGCCATCGATTTGTCTCTGATATCACCAGAATTAGCACCATCCTGTACCTGGGAAACTCACAGAGACACTTTGGGAAGCGATCATCTACCTATCATCATAACCATAACTGACAAAAACATCAGGATGAAAGACAACTCTCCTGATATTATTCCAAAATATAATTACAAGCGTGCAGACTGGTCCTTATTTCGAACTGCTCTTGCTAATCAGGATTACAGACATTATGAAAGTGAAAATGTAGACATTATGTTTTCTAAATTCCAAGAGTCAATTCTAGCCGCTGCAGACGTATCAATTCCGAAACTCAAAACTTCTAAATCGAATAATCGATTGGGTAATGTTTGGTGGACAGAGGCATGTGAGAAAGCAGTTCAATATAAAAGGGAGAAATTCAAAATCTACATCAAAAGCCGGAAACCTGAAGATCATGTGGAAATGAAAAAAGCTAACATCCAATGTAACAAAATCATTGCTGAAGCAAAGAAAGATTATTGGGCATCATTCTGCAAAAAAGAAATTTCAGATTTCAAAGATTTCCATAAAGTCTGGACGAAAATGAATCAAATGAAGAATGGAACCAACTTACCTAGGTGTCCGATAATGATAGAAACATGTAACACATTTCCTTCAGACATGGACAAAGCAGAAACCTTTGTGGACTTATTTGCTAAAAACAATAAAGTTGAAGGTCTATCTCCTGACTGCAAACATCACAGAGAAATGGAAGATAACAACTCAATCTACACTGATCCAATACCTCAGAATGATCTCTGGTTTAATTCTCCAATCACCTTAGAAGAGCTAAAAAACACAATACTGTTTCTACACAACAAAACGAGTTCGGTAGGTATTGATGCAGTTTCGACTGAAATGATTAAACCTCACCTGTCTCACCTGTCGGCGTCACCGGGAACAGTGTTGGCCGCTGCACATGATGTCCTCACAAGTTGCCTCCAGCACTCTCGATCTTGGCTAAGTCTGACCACCTCCTGGAGTTTCTTGCCACTGATGTTTGTGATGTTTCTAGCAAGTGATGCAGGTGGCCGTCCTCTGTTTCTCTTTCCTTCCACTTTACCTTGGAGGACAGTGGACATCAAGTCTGTTCTCTCATTACGGATTGCGTGTCCAACATATTTCAGTTTCCTCCGTTGTATGAGTACTAGAAGCTTGCGTGTAGTACCCAACTCATTCAGTATGCTTTCATTTGAGCGCCTATCCGTCAAATGATTAAACATCTCCCTGAAAACTATCTTATTTTCCTACACAAAATTTTGCAGAAATGCTGGGTTAGCGGAACTGTACCACAAATCTGGCAAAAGTCTATAGTTATACCGATATTAAAAGCAGGAAAATCGAAAACTGATAAAAACAGTTACAGACCCATTGCTTTGACGTCCCACACGAGCAAACTAATGGAAAGATTGATCTTAAACAGACTTTTACACTACTGTGATAAAAATAACGTTATTCCGGTAAACCAGGCGGGTTTTAGAAAAGGGAGATCCGCAGTTGAACACCTGGTTAAACTTACGACTCAGATCAAACAACAGTTTGCCCGCAGAAAAAGTGTTTTAGCTACTTTCTTTGGTGTAAAAAAAGCTTATGATCAAGTTTGGCATAAACGTTTATTGTTCAAGCTAAAATCTGTTGGTTTATCTGGCAATATGTACAATTACATTAAATCTTTTTTAGCTAATAGAACAATACAGGCTAGAGTGGGAGCTAGTTATTCTACTTCACGGCACCTCGACATGGGGATTCCACAAGGTTCAGTGATAGCACCTATTTTATTTAATATCCTTATACAGGATCTTCCTAAAGCTTTTTCAAATCGTGTTGTTTTAGTACAGTATGCTGATGATATATGCACTTGGATGAATATCACTTTAAAAAAGACAACTCCACAGAGAACACGGAATTACATCAGGAAATTGTATGAAATTGATCTTGATAATCTTGGAAACTATATGTTAGAAAATGGTCTGTCGTTGTCGGCAGAAAAGACTAACATGATGCTGTTTGATCCTGGTGGTAACTCAAATAACTTGCCTACTTTCAAATTGCTTGGTGAAGTGTTAAATTACAAACAGGTCGTAAAATTTCTGGGAGTTTACATCACTTCGAAATTAAGCTGGAATGTTCATTTTGATTATATTTTAACAAAAGCACGAAAAACCTTAAATTTTCTAAAGATAATAAGCAAATTACCCTGGGGAATGGATACAAATATACTGATTCATCTGTCAACAGCGCTGGTCAGGTCTAAATTATCCTACGCGCAAGAAGTTTTTTTCAATGCACCTAAATATTTACTAAAAAAGATTCAGAACTTGGACTGCAAAAGTCTTAAAATTGCACTAGGTGTACCAACTCATGCTTCTACTCTGGAAACGTACAAAGTTGCTGGAATTCTACCTCTAAACAACCATCGTGAGCTAGCTACAGCAAAGTTTGCAATTAGAACTACTTCACAAGCGAATAATTTTGTGAGCAAAGAAATTAAAATCAGGTCTGATATTGACTTTCCAAAACGAGCAAAAAACATTTCATCACAAATTACAACCGCAACTTACATATCTGACCTGATCAAACAATCCAGCATAACTATGGATGAAATAGCCGAAAAACCAATGTTAACGCCTATCCCTACATGGGAAATGCTAAAGGCCACGTTTGATCTCTATTATGCAGACGTTAAAAAAGATGATAATGTCAACATTACGCTATCCACAGCTTGTGAACACATCGATGAAAAGTACCGTACCCACCTCCACATTTTTACTGATGGGTCAGTCTTAGCAAATCAGAGCGCTGGAGCAGCGTTTTATGTTCCAAAATTTAACATTAAAAAGTCTTTTTTCATTGGACAAATGTATCTATATATACAGCAGAATTGGTCGCTGTTGTTCAAGCGTTGCATTATTTAATAAGCCTTCGGCCTGTGCCTTTCAAAGTAGTTCTGTTTGTTGATTCAAAATCTGTATTATATGCCTTACAGTCTTTTGATACAGACACAAGACCTGATTTAATAATTGAGGCAAATCATCTAATACACTGTTTAAAGATAAATGGCTCGGAAATCAGTTTATGCTGGGTGCCTTCTCACGTTGGTCTTCACGGCAACAACGTAGTTGACAGAGCAGCTAAATCCGGTGCACTCCGTTTTGAAAATTCCATAGAATTACATGTTAACACCTCGGTAAAAGAAGCTTACAACTCGTTAGAATTAGCATCATGGATTCGATTTCATGAACATTTAAATGAAAAATTTGTGTTTCAAAAAAGAATCAAACTTTCAATTCAAAATATCTGTAAAAAAAATGCAGTATTCTTCGATATATCATTTGAGATTAATTGTTACCACATATTTTCGTATTCAACTGAACGCTTTGAAAACAAAATATTGTAAAAACGTTTTATGTATTTGCGGTGAACAATTCACATTTTATCACTGTTTGTTTTACTGCAGAAAGCTTCGTTATTTTTTACCAAAGATGTTTACACAAGGAAACTATCTTGAAAAGCATTTTAAAGAAGTGATATCAGATCAAGTTCTGTTAGTTAAAATTTCAGAATCATTGGTTCACAGTCCTGTTAATGCGTTACTTTAAGGTTATTATTTTAATTATCATTATCTTATTTTGTTTTGTTTTGCTTTTTATGACGATTTTTCTTTTACATTTGATGTTAGCGTTGTTCTAGTTTCATTTCTCTGATCATCCATATCATTTTTCTAAAGACCTTGCCGGTTCCTTTTAATTTTTTTTCCGTCTCTTACTCTGTTCCCTTCTTTCCCCTCCTCCCTCCCCCCCCCCCAAAAAAAAAAAAAAAATCATCCTCCATGCCATTTTTATCCGTCTAATATCACTTATAGTGAAATGACGTTAAATCAAGGAACGAACACACACACACACACACACACACACACACACACTCACACACTCACACACACACACACACTCACACACACACACACACACACACACACTCACACACTCACACACACACACACACACACACACACACACACACACACACTCACACACACTCACACACTCACACACACACACACACACACACACACATACACATACACACACACAGATTTAGCCAATAGAACAATTCAGGCAAGAGTGGGGACAAGTTATTCTACTTCACGACGTCTTTATATGGGAATTTCTCAAGGTTCAATGATAGCACCCATTTTATTTAATATCCTTATACAGGATCTTCCTAATGCACTCTCAGATCGTGCGGTTTTGGTACAGTACGCTGATGATATATGTATTTAGAAGAATATTACTTTAAAAAAGACAACTCCACAGAGAGCACAGAATTACATCAGGCAGTTGTATCGATCTGATCTTGATAATCTTGGAAACTGCATGTTAGAAAATGGTCTGTCGTTTCAGCGGAAAAACTAACATGATGCTATTTAATCCTGGTGGTACTTTAAGTCACTTGCCTACTTTCAGATTGCATGGTGAAATGCTACATTACAAGCAGATTGTAAAATTTCTGGGAGTCTTTATAATATCGAAATTAAACTGGAATGTCCATTTTGATTATATTTCAACAAAAGCAAGGAAAACCTTAAATTTTGTAAAGATAATAAGCAGAGTACCTGGGGAATGGATACAAACATACTACTTCATCTGTCAACAGCACTTGTAAGATCTAAATTATCCTATGTGCAAGAAGTGTTCTTCAGTGCACCAAAATATTTACTAAAGAAGATTCAAAGTTTAGACTGCACTAGGTGTACCAGCCCATGCTTCTAATCTGGAAACGTACAAAGTTGCTGGAATTCTGCCTCTGAACAACCATTGTTTACCGTTAGAATTTCTTCACAAACGGACAATTTTGTGAGCAAGGAAATTAAAATCAGGTCAAAAACGAGCAAAGAACATTTCATCACAAATGACTGTTGCAACTTACGTATCTGACTTGGTCAAACAGTCTAACATAAATCTGGATGAAATAGCTGAAACACGATCCACAACGCCTATTCCTACATGGGAAATGCTAAAAGCCACTTTTGATATTGATTATACAGATGCTAAGAAATATGAAAGCGTCAACATTTCGATATGCACAGCAAAAGAACACACCGGTGAAAAATACCGTACCCACCTCCATATTTTTTACCGATGGACCAGTCTTAGAAAATAAATGTGCTTGTGCAGCATTTTATGTTCCAAAATTTAAAATAAAAAGGTCATTTTTCATTGGGGCAAATATATCTATTATTTACAGCGGAATTAGTCGCTATTTTACAAGCGTTGCATTATCTAGTAAACCTCACACATGTATTTTTCAAAGTAGTTCTCTTTGTTGATTCAGAATCTAATAATAATAATAATTACAATATTTATATAGCGCAAAATCTTGATAAAATCAAATCTAAGCGCTGAAACAGACACACACACACGCACGCACGCACACACACGCACGCACGCACATACACACACACACACACACACACGCGCGCGCGCGCGCGCGCGCACACACACACACACATACACACACGCACACGGCTATAAATGGGGAGAAAGGATAAAAGCAATGGAAAATTATAGAGAGCATATTATATACAATTATATATTACAATGTGATTCCCCTCCGAGAGGAGACAGGCTGCAGAGGGGATTGAGTGAGGTCAGGATTTTATGCAGAGGAGAAAAGGTGAGTTTTGAGAGCGGACTTGAAGGAGACAAAAGTAGGTTGCTGACGGACTGAGAGAGGAAGTTTGTTCCAGGAGAGCGGACCAGAAACAGAGAAGGCTGGTGGACCATAGGTATTGAGCTTAGTGCGTGGAAAGCGAAAAGTCAGAGGATCGGAGGCAGAGCGGAGGGTACGTGAGGGAACATAGATCTCAAGTAGGCTTGACAGGTAATCGGGGGCTGCGTTATTGAGGCTTTTGTAGCACATGGTGTCTAGTTTGTACTGTATGCGCTTTGATACAGGGGAGCCAGTGAAGTTGTGCCAGGAGAGGAGATATGTGGTCAGCTTTTTTCTTTTTGAGTACAAGGCGTGCAGCATTGATTTGAATGCGCTGTAGGATGTGAATGGTGGAGGCAGGAAGACCGGACACGAGTGAATTGCAATAGTCAATGCGAGACATTACTAAGGAGAGAACGAGTTTTGCAGTTGTTTCGACAGAGAGATACTTCCTGATCAGGCTTATACAATGGAGGTGATAGTAGCACGATCTGGCAGTTTGAGAAACAAAGTTGTTCATGGAGAGGGTAGAGTCAATGCAGACACCAAGGTTTTTAGCTGAATCAGAAATTGGGACTGGTGTGTTACATAATGGGAGAGAAAGAGGAGGCAGCTGAGAAAGTTTCTGACCGGTGCCAATGAGGATAGCTTCTGTCTTGTCATCATTAAGCTGAAGTTTTTGTATGTCATCCAATTTTTAATGTCCGAATAACACTCAGTGGTGCGAGTCAGGAGGCGCTGTATATTGTCAGGTGAGTCACTGTCTTGAAGTTGGGTGTCATCAGCATAGAAGTGGTGTTTTATAGAGTGGGAGTTGATGATGGTGGACAGGGGGGAGGTGTAAAGAGTGAAAAGAACAGGGCCAAGGACAGATCCTTGTGGAACACCACAGGTCAGGTATGCAGGTTGAGAGTAAGTGCCATTGATGAGAACAGTTTGTTTTCTGTTTGATAGATATGAAGTGAACCAGGAGAGAGTAATGTCAGAGATGCCAAAAGTATGATGAAGTCTAGAAAGGAGAATACCATGATCAATGGTATCAAAGGCTGCAGACAGATCAAGGAGTGTGAGGAGAGAGACTTTGCCAGTATCAGTTGCAAGGAGGAGATTGTTGAGAATGTATAGCAAGGCAGTTTCAGTGCTATGGCACTGGCGGTAGGCTGACTGGAAAGGATTGAGGAGTTTGTTGGCAGACAGGTGAGAGTTCAGCTGGTTGAGGACAACTTTTTCAAGGAGTTTTGACAAGAAAGAGAGATTAGAGATAGGCCGGTAATTTTTCAGTTCATTTGGGTCTAAATTGTGTTTCTTGAGGAGAGGGTGAACAATAGCCGACTTGAAAGAATCTGGGACAATTCCAGTTTGGAGAGAAGTGTTGATGATGTCAGTGATGAATGGGAGGAGAGTAGGGAGACAGTCAGAGTAGAGAGAACCTGGAAGAGGATCCAGTTCGCAGGTTTTGAACGACATGGATCTGATTGTGTTGAGAATTTCTTCTTGTGAGACTGGGGTAAAAGTAGTAGTAGGTGTGCCAGAGAAGGAAGGATCAGGTGGGTATGGTTGACAGGGTGTCCTGTCAAGCCTGTCACGAAGAGTTTGTATTTTGGTGGTGAAATACTTGGAGAATACAGATGAGAGTTCTTCATTTGTGTGTTTTATTGGCAGAGGTAAATCTTTTCGTGTGCCAAGGAGATGATTCATGGTTGTAAAGAGTTCTTTTGAACAAGAGGCATTCAGGATTTTGGTTTGAAAATAGCTTGTTTTTGCAGATGCAATGAGGGTGGATACTTTTGTTTTAGAGGCTTGGAAAAGTTGCCTATGTACAGTGAGTTTGGATTTGCACAAGCGGCGCTCTGCTCTGCGGCGGGCACGTTTTGCACAGGCAATCTCATGAGTGAGCCAGGGGGTAGAAGGTCGGTCAGGTAAAAGATGGGTTGTGGCTGGAGCATGAGTGTCCAGAAGATGGTGGAGAGTAGTATAGAATTCATCGGCAAGGTTATGTGACTTTTCAGAAAGGAGACGGAAGGCATCAGATGAAAATGTGGAGAGGTCGATAGATTTGAGATTGCGTCGAGTCACTGTGGGCATGGTACGGGAAGGAGGAGGAATGTCAAGAGAACAGAGAATTGCAGAGTGGTCAGATGGAAGGGCTGAAGTTAGACGGGTAGAAAGAACTAAGCAGTTGTCAGTAGCTGAATTGTGGTGATCACGAGAAATGATCCAGTCAAGAATGTGACCTTTTTGATGGGTTGGTTCAGAAATGTGTTGAGTCATATTGTGATTGGACAGAGAGTTGATTATATGTCTTGTGTCATAACGGTGAGTGTTGTCATAGTGGACATTGATGTCACCTAGAATGATGAGATTTCCAGGTAAGAGACAGTAGTAATCAAGAAGTTGATCAAAGTCAGAGAGAAACGTGGATGCGGTGAGCTTGTTGGCAGAGCTAGTGGAGGTCGATAGACACAGGAGAAGGTGGTGAGGTGAGGGGTGGATTGGAAGGATACTTCAACGTGCTCGAAAGAAGGATGGGAGAAAGGCAGAGACTGCGAGAAAGACAGGCGGGAATGGAGTGAGTCGTTGTAGAGGATGGCGATACCACCACCTCGGGATGAGCGATGGAAAGAAGCAAGCCTGTAACCACTCGGAGTGAGACTCGTATGTATAGGTTCATGACCAATCTGTATTATATGTCTTACAGTCTTTTGAAACAGACACAAGACCTGATTTAATTACTGAGGCAAATCATCTTATACATCGTTTAAGGATAAAAAGTACAGATCTCAGTTTATGCTGGGTGCCTTCTCACGTTGGTCTTCACGGCAACGAAGTAGTTGGTAGAGCAGCTAAGCAAGGTGCAACAACTCTGATAGTGCTAAAGAATTACGTATTAATACTTCCGTAAAAGAAACTTGCAACTTGTTAGAATCAGCCTCATGGATTCGTTTTCATTAACATTTCCATGAAACGTTTGTGTCGCAACAAATGATAAAAGTTTCATTTCAAAATGTTTGTAAAAAAATCGCAGTATTCTTCCAAACATCATTTGAGGTCGATTGTTGCTGTTCATTTTCGTATTCAGCTAAACGCATTGAAAACAAAATACAGTAAAACTGTCAAGTGTATTTGCGGCGAACAATTCACACTGTTTCATTGTCTATTTTACTGCAAAATGGCACGTTCTTTTTTACAAAAAATGTTTACACAAGAAATTTATTCTGAAACTCATTTTAAAGAAGTAACTTCTGATCTGTTTTTGTCAGTTAAAATTTCAGAATCGTTGGTTCACAGTCCTGTTAATGCATTACTTTAAGTTTATGAAGTTTGTACTTTAGCGTTAAATTTCCCTTTCACATTGTTGATGTTAATTGTTAGTGTTAAGTTCTTGTTCCATTTTTCTATTTTCCCATCTACTTATGTCTCTTATTCTGTCTCCCCTCTGCCCCAAATCCAACCCGCCCATCTCTCATCCTCTATTTTTTCCCCTGTCTAATATTACTCATAGTGAAAAGACGTTAAATCAAAGAACGAGCATATATATATATATATATATATATATATATATATATATAGAGAGAGAGAGAGAGAGAGAGAGAGAGAGAGAGAGAGAGAAAGAGAAAGAGAAAGAGAGAGACAGAGACAGAGAGAGAGAGAGACAGAGAGAGAGAACTTTAAAAAATTGTGTAATGTGATTTTTGTGATTCAGACATATTTTACAATGCCTAAAAATAAATGCATCATTCGAAATTGCAACGCTCAATGCTTTCATCAGTTTATGCTTCATCAATGTAACGGTCAACAGATCCTGTCATCAAAGAAACATAATAATTACATGTAGTATCTATCAACAAACTTAATCACTGCCTTAAAGCCTCAGTCAATTAACAAACAAACAAAAAACCCACATCATCCCATTCAACGACCTTCTGGTCAAGCATTCAGTCTTTCAGTGTAGTCAATAGCCAGTCAATCAATCGATCAACACTGGATCAGTTAATCAACTAATTTCCGAAATAATCGTTTCATTTTATCGATCGAATCAAACGAATATTCATTGTACAGAGGCAAAGAATGGATCAATCGATCAATGATCAATCACTCATTAATTCAATTAACCATACAAACCACATTAGTTCAATAATCAATCATTTCGCCACCAGTCAGTCACCCAGTGAAACTGCTCATTCATAAATCAGCTGGTCAAGCAAATCATCGAACAATTTGATCATTTACGCAACCAACAAACCAACCAACCAACCAACAAACCAACCAACCAACCAACCAACCAACCAACCAATCAACCAATCAATCAATCAGTCAATCAATTTAATGATAATTCAACAAATGAAGTTATCATTAAATCAATGCACTGACTCGTTTGTTTTCTTTGTTGTCCATGGAACATTTAGCATTCCTCTTCAGAAACCACATTTCAGACCAGAAAGTGATTCTCTCAAACATAATGTCCATTTTATTTTTTTGTTTTTTTATCTTCTTGTTTCCATTTTTTTAAAAGCTTTGCAGGAGAAACAACCCTTCCTGGGGCCTGAAAGTTTACATGTCAGAGTCCTATTGTCCAATGACCTTGAATGTTTTATTGCTCCATTATAATAAGCGTTACGGTAAACATTGCAAAAGAGTGGCATATTGGTTCAGACGTTCGCCTGCCAATAACTAAACTCGAAGTCCCAGGGTTCGCTTCCCGTGGAGGTCTCGACTTTTCTATTCAGTTTGACCGTAAAATAGAATTGAATGCCGAGCCTTTCGGAAGGGGACAAAAAACGAGTCGGACCTGTGAGCCTTTTGGTTCAGGGCATTCCCAGCTGCCTTGGTATAAAATATTGGAGAGATAAGTTGATTTCCGAGGTCCCACCCCTTGAAGACCAATTACCCTTCTTGCCTCTCCGAAGTCTTGGTTAAAAAACTGTGAATATGAATATGAATTTGAAGCGAGGGAGAGGGGACGGGCGCCGCCGTCATAATGCTAGCCCCGGTAATAGTTGAGGTCTCTGTCACTTCGCTCCCTTACGACCCCAGGGTTATGGAACTATCCTAGGTAGGACCTCGGGACCTGGCCAGCTATTGGGTTTATGTGCAGGCTTAAGGCGTGTGCCGTGATCATTTTGGATTTTCTTCATCATATAGTACCTGTGATGATAGTGCGTATGGAATTCATTCCGAGCGCGGAGGCGTCATCTTGAGAAAGTGAAACGACGTTAAATCAAAGAACGAACGAAACTGAAACGGTAAACATTGGGTATTGGGCCCTTCACCGTCTTCAAGCTGTTAGCTCAACTGGCCACCGACTGTGAGGTCAAGGTTTTGAACCTTAATCTCTCAAGCAAAAATGTAGGATCATTCGGTCCCTAGCCTTGCTCCTACTCAGACCTGAACGTACTATCACAGGGGGAAGAAACATTCCTTCGAGTGACTTGGGAGACGAGTTAATGAGGTGGGTGTGCTGCAGATCAGGCCATCCATAATTCAACTGGTCACTCAGTTATTTCCATTCGGACAGGGTCTAGCGCCCACGTGGTTCTCATCCATCTTTAGTGGGCACAAAAGGCGGATGGCCTGAATTACCAACATTCCTTTGACCGACTCGGTAGATGAGTTAATGAGGTGGGCGCACTGGAGATCACGCCATCCATAAATTAATTTGTCACTCAGCAATTTCCATTCAAACGGGATCTAACTCTCACATGGTTCTTATCCACCTTTAATGGGCACAAAGGGTAGATAACCAGATTACCAACATTTCTCAGCAAATACCAATGCCCAAGCAAATTACGGGACTGTGGAATGATGACCATGGCCGCTATGTCAATATCGCCATCACTGTCCAAGAAAATTTATAGGTATGTTGAATGATGACATGGCGCTATGTCAATATCGCCATCACTGTCCAAGAAAATTTATAGGTATGTTGAATGACGACCAAGGCAGCTATGCCAGGATCGCCATGTTCCCCAAATTTGAATTGCCCAGTTTTATTGATATCGACAGCTAGAGGGCAGCTGGGAATGTTTGTAGCTGAGACAAAGACCGGTAAATGGGAATCGCACTGTATATAGGCTAGCAGTCAGTCGTTAGGAGTCACTTACTAGAGTAGGAGACTTACTAGTGGGAGAGTAATTAGAGTGGGAGAGTCAGCACTGAGTCGGCATCCAGTGTGACAGTGAGTCAGTGAACGAGAGAAGTCTCCAATCTATCTTAAAGGTATGTGACTACGTTTCATCTTATACTTTTGTTAGGGTAGGGATAGAAGTAGGTAGTATGTTTTCTTTGCCAAGAAGCAGAGAGAGAGAGAGAGGGAATAGAGTAGGAATTATGGAAGTGCTTAGTATTCCAGTGATAAGTAAGTTAGTGAAGATTCGTAGTGCATCTTAGGGTTTTAGGACTATTAGGATTCATGGCACACACGCTTGGTGAATTACGCTTTTTCTTAATTGAATAAAGGCTTTGTAGTTATCAATTTATGTGTGGACTGCTTTGAGAATCATGTCCAGCGTATTTGTGTATTTCTTCTCGTCACTCTCCTTTCTGGTGGTATGTAATGTTGGAGACAGAGTGACCCCAAATTCTCCTTGCGATACATCAAAGTAGAGAAACAATTTCTCATTCTCACCCCCAATCCCCAAATGTATCCCCCTTGCGATGCATGGTGGACCCAAACCGCTTTCTCTTGCGATAGTACCATGAGCTCACTGGCAACACTGGGACCACAGAGTGGAGTCCCCGCCATTTAACTGATGCGGTACTGAGAGATTGTACATGTACACATGTCTTGACCCAAGCCGCAGTGTGTGAACTTGTCACACCTGGTTAACGCAAGAATTGGTCTGATATAAGCCTTGGTGTTGGGGTGGGCTATACAGACAACACGAGCTGAAATGAACACAAGGATAAATGACAAAAGTAAACCTTGAACATAGCACTGTCACACAGTCTGCATCCAAGATGTGTGGAAAAAAAGATAACACATAGTCATATTCTTTCTTGCGTCAGGGTAAAACGACATGTTCCTGTACTATCTACGAAGACAGTTTCTGACATAATTATTTGCCTCTTCGTCATTAAATTAATATATGAATTTTTTGTTTGCCTGTTGAAAAGTCCTATAGCGAATTATCTTTAACATGTTATTTCACTTGTTCAGTGTTACGGTTAGCCGATTTTTAAGTTTCATTTCCTTTCATTTAGTCTATACATTTATAAATTTTGTTTTGTCAGTTTGTTTGTTTAAATCGCTAATTATGGTAACGTTATTAGTTAGTTTTACCTGCCCCTCCTCGAAACAGTTGTTTTCTGGATCGTCTTTTCTCAAGATCAAAATTGACTCGCTTCATATATCCTCTTCATTCCTCCCCTGTCTCCGGTCTTTTTTTTTTTGTTTTTGTTTTTTTGTCTGAAATCACTTTAGTGAATAGATATTAAATCAAAGACCACCACCATCCAAGATAAAACGCCATCTCATTATGACTGTCATAGTATTTGCTTCCACATAAGGCGATTTTTACATTCAACCCATGTCTATGCAGAAAACCATCTACAACTTTTCTCTGTAAAAAGTCAAGGGTTTGGGAAAATCGACAATGCAAAAGGCAATGTTATGCGTCTCAGCAGTTGCTTTTACATCAAGGATATGAAAGTATATTTGTAATCAATGATTCCACGACTAGAGAGAGAGAGGAGAAAGAGAGAGAGAGAGAGAGAGAGAGAGAGAGAGAGAGAGAGAGAGAGAGAGAGAGAGAGAAACTGAAACTGAAACTGAAACTGAAAATGTTTTATTGCCATTAACATTTTTGTCCTTGTGGCAAGGAGCATAAAACAAAGTCATTACATTTTACGGCGACGTTTTCTCGAAACAAAGATTTATAAATATAGTCATGGCTGACATTACATCCATTTGAATTTTTTTTTCCTAAAGATGAAGAAAAAATTGAACAGAAAAAGTTGAACAAAATGTTGAACAAAAAGTTGAAAAAAAAATTGACCACCCGACGTAATTAGTCATATAAGTAAGAGGAAGACCCAAATCCGGCGAATAAACATAAGAACAATATAAAGTGATATCTTCACTGGAGATAAACTTACATTAATTTAAAAAGTTGAACAAAAAGTTGAAAAAACAGCTAACCACCCAACGTAATTAGTCATATAAGTAAGAGGATGACCCAAATCCGGCAAATAAACATAAAAACAATACGATCGCCTTCATGAGAGAGAGAGAGACAGACAGACAGACAGACAGACAGACAGAGACAGAGACAGAGACAGAGAGACAGAGAGACAGAGAGAAGAGAGAGAGAGACAGACAGACAGACAGACAGACAGAGACAGAGACAGAGACAGAGACAGAGAGAGAGAGAGAGAGGTGTCGTTATCAAAGGTTTCTTTCTTTTTCGCCAGGTCAGTTGATGTTGTCTGCTGTCAAATTCTTTCCCTTTTTAAGCATTCAGTGCATCCTGTGCTGCACTTCATCCCACGTTTCAAAGTGTGCTCATACAGCGCACCCAAAGCGGCAGTATTTACGCAATCCACAACAACAGAAACAAAGAAAACTGGCAACAGAAAGACATAAAAAAAAAAAATAAAATAAAATAAAATAAAAACCAAAACAGACAAAACACCGGTACGAAAAGAAAACTCACGAGAGGAAACAGAAGAAAAAAACACGGAAAAAGAATAAGAACGCGTATTTGATACAAGACAAGACAGGAGCAAATTTTCGGCCAACTGGCCTTTGTCAAGCGTAAAATCACAAACAAACAAACACCAGATACAAAAATTAGGAGAAAAAGACTGAAACGTCCCTGCTGCTCTGTCCAGTATGCGGTTTTTTTTTTTACTGGTTCCTGTTTGCTTGAACGCGGGCAATCACACTTGTTTTGGATTTCACAAGAGGAAAGCCAAAAATTCGAGAAAAAAAAAAAAAATCGCACACATAAACAGAAACACGAAAACAATAAGATAAATCTTACAACAATTACAACAAGAGAAATCTGTGGGGAAGTGTTAGAAAATGAAGCACAGGAATAAGGAATGATGATGATAATAATAGATTATTCTTCATTATTATTATAATTTATTATTATTATTATTGTTTTTTTTTGTACACAGAATATTCACATCGTCCGTTAATCTTCAGGACTTCCTGCTTTTCTAGATCTGTGAAAACACTAAAGTGTTGTGACTTTATTCTCTGTTTTTTGTTTAGTTGGTTGGTTGGTTGGTTGTTTTTTTTATATATTTTTATTTATTTATTCATTTATTTATTTTTTTTTTTTTTTTTGTATCCACGTGACGAAAGTCTTTTGGCCGAAAAATTGCGTCTTTCTTGTTGTGTTATAGAAAATACGCGTTCTGATATTATTTCTTTTCATATGGGGGGTGGTCAATTTGAATTCGATTTGATGTTAAGAGACACGTTCCTATCTGGCAATCTACCCGCACATGTTCCGCTCGGGCTGGTAATGCTTTCTGCAAGTAGCTTCCAGTCCACCCAGCTGTAAGCGGATACCTAACCCTGTTTAGAGTGGGGAAGCTTCATCGGTGAAGAAGTGAAGATGGGTTTCACCTTTATGATGCTGGCCCCGGAACAACCTGAGGTCTTTGTCGCTTTGTTTTTTCGTGTTTTTTTCCGCCGCAACGTCAGGGTATGCTGCAAACTGTATGTGACACTGAGGTCAACTTT
>JAPXFY010000026.1:18261181-18268681 GCA_030674185.1 Monoplex corrugatus
CAGTGTCTAACACTTTTCGATGAGATAACATACAATGTCATTTACATTTTTCTTTCATTCAATAAGCGTTAGTACCTTCTGTTGATTTACCATCTAGTATCAAGATAATATGACGAGGCGGCATCGGAAGTAGCAGTCAGCACTGACTAGTAAAAGATACAAAATCCACACAGTGAATGGGACCCCGGGATCTGGCCAGCTCGTGGGATTATGTGCAGGCCTAAGGCTTGAACAGGATCATTTTATGTCTTCTCCATCATGTGGCACCCAATGGAGTCAATGCGTATGGAATTCATTCCAAGCGAGTTGACGTCATCTGAAGAAATTAAACCTGAAACTACTGCTACTGGTGGCGCTGCTGCTTCTATCATCTGAGAAAACGGCCACTCATGTGCAGATGGAAAAGAGGAGGACGATAAGTGAACCTCGACACACCTTGCCTTCACAACAAGCTGGCCTATAAGAAAATCATCCCACCCTCTCAACGACGTGGGGAAGAGGGAGGACCCGACACTCCATCCAGAGAAACAGACAACTATCTCAAGACACAGAGAGAGCGAGCGAGCGTGCGAGAGATAGAGAGAGAGAGAGAGAGAGAGAGAGAGAGAGAGAGAGAGAGAAGAGAGAGAGAGAGAGAGATTGAAACATTGTCCATACTCAATTATAAAAATGAGCAATAACAACAACAACCACTACCACAAGCAACAGCCAGCAGCAGCAGCAACAATAACAACCAAACAACAACAACAACAACCAAACAACTAAACAAAACAGCAACAACAACAACAAACAAACAATAATAGCAAGAAACATCAACAACAACAAACAACAACAATAAATAAACAACAACAACAACAACAAGCAAACAAACAAACAACAACAAAAAACAAAAAAACAAACAACAACAACAACAACAAACAAACAAGCAAACACACAAACAACAAAGCAACAGCAACAAACAAACAAACAACAACAAGCAACAACGACAAACAAACAAACAAACAACAACAAACAACAACAACAAACAAACAACAACAAACAACAACAACAACAAACAAACAACAACAAACAACAACGACAAACAAACAACAACAGCAACAACAAACAATAAAAACAGCAAAAACAAACAAAAACAACAACAACAACAAACAACAAAAACAACAAACAAACAACTAAGATTCTTCTCATCCACTACAGCAGGTGACTCTGCTGTGAGAACCTGTAAATTCTGATCCTCTTTAAAAAAAAATCCGACAAAATATTGCTGTAACATTTTGTTAACAAACAGACAAAACATAGACACGGTGAGATACTAAACTTTCCTGGACAATGCAAAAAAAAAAGGAGAAAAACTCTCTTAAAAACACACACACACACACACACACACACACACACACACACACACACACACACACACACACACACATATATATATATATATATATATATATATACATCAACATACACACACATACACATTCACACACGCGAACACACACATATACACACATACACATTCACACACCACACACACACACACAAACAAACAAACAAACAAACAAACTAACTAACAACAACAACGAGCGAGATTGAAAACAGCATTAATAATAAATAAACAAACAAAGAAACAAACAAATAAATAAATAAAATAAATAAATAGATAAATAAATATACAAACAAATCCACTGCGTGCCAACTATCCATCCCCGTGTCCAATATTTTCATATCTCATATTTATTTTCCTCGAATTAACCCACGTCCCGCTTCCTGATATGTGATACCTGTCGTTTTTGTTCCCCACAGTCACCCGTCCCCCCACCCCCCCACCCCCACACACATCCTGTTCTGTGCTTCTGCCATCAGGTTCTGCAACCTGATCTGCACGTCGTGTTTTTTACTGGAAAATACTCGAAGTGTGTTCTTAGAAATCTTGAGACCTTGACCTTGTCAAAGTGGTGGTGATGGTGGTGGCACTACGTGCTCAAAGTAGCAGAGACGCTGCTTAATTTTTGAGAAAACAAGAACGAGAAGCACGCACCCACGCACACAAATACAAATACAGACACATAAGCACATGCATGCACGCGATCGCACACACACACACAACACTCGCGCAGGCTCGCACGCACGCACGCGCGCACGCACACTCACACACACACACAAACACACACACACACATATGTGTATACATATATAGGCCTACATACATATATATATATATATATATATATATATATATATATATATATATATATATATATATACATATATGTATATATATATATGTTCAGTTTTACTTTCAGTTTGAGTTTCTCAAGAAAAATTCATGTGCACTAACACCAAAAAAGAAATTGAATAGAAAAGATCGTTTCATGGCTTGCATACAGCTTAAATCTTAGACATTTTTTTTAATAGTGAGAGTTGACTGACTGACAGGTCTCCTGCATATGACACAGTGAGTCAATTTGCTAATGTCAATTTCGCAAGCGCCTCACTGAGCAACCAAAAATCAGTTTGTGCCAATGAGAAGTGTCAACATTACATGGCAGCCATGGAAAGACAAGAGCAAAAGCAATGGAGTGAGTATGTTAGTTTGAACCCAGCAAGGGATTGGACCATTAACAATTATCCAGTAAAAGTTTTCACTGACTGTTTATTGGTGTGTGTGTGTGCGTGTGTGTGTGTGCGTGTGTGTGTGTGTGTGTCTGTGTATGTATGTGTGTGTACCTGTGTGTGTGTATGCATTATGTGTGTGTGTGCGTGCCTGTGTGTGTGTGTGTATGTGTGTGTGTATGTATGTGTGTGTGCCTGTGTGTGTATGTATGTATGTGTGTGTGTATGTGCCTGTGTGTGTGTGTGTATGTGTGTGTGCCTGTGTGTGTGTGTGTGTGCGTGTATGTGTGTATGTGTGCCTGTGTGTGTGTGTGTATGTGTGTGTGTGTGCCTGTGTGTGTGTGTGTGTGAGTGAGTGTATGGGGTGTGTGTGTGTGTGTGTGTGTGTGCGTGCGTGCGTGTGTGTGTGTGTGTGTGTTTCTATTTCTGAAAAAAACCTGCTGTGCACTCCTAGTCATCAGGTTGCATTTCCAACATTGCCACATCTGGTGGCGTGTTATTTTTTCCCTGTAGTACCAATCGTTCTGAGCATTTGATTGTTTTGCTTCCGTGTCTACCTTCTTTTGGTTGGCGCTAATCCACATGAGCTCAGGACATGTTGCACTGTTCATTTGCTCTGGCAGAGCGGGCACATAGGGTCACTTCATTTCCCTCATGTTCCCAGATTTGCAATCCAGGACAGGAGGCTCAACGGATCAGAGGATGGAAGTGATCCTGAGAGGGCCGTACGTCACATGGCAGTCCAGCTGAGACTTCTTTGCAGTGCACTTTTCCTGTTGTCCATTAACCCTGTTGGTCTTGCTGGAGTGCCTTCTGGATTCTTCTAGCATCATTTTTCTGTCTTAACCCTTTAACTCTTGCACCCTATCCAAACTTTTCCTGTTGTCCATTAACCCTGTTGGTCTTGCTGGAGTGCCTTCTGGATTCTTCTAGCATCCTTTTCTGTCTTAACCCTTTAACTCCTGCACCCTATCCAAACTTTTCCTGTTGTCCATTAACCCTGTTGGTCTTGCTGGAGTGCCTTCTGGATTCTTCTAGCATCCTTTTCTGACTTAACCCTTTAACTCCTGCACCCTATCCACCAACTGCAATAGTGTAACCCTTTCACTCCTGCACCCTATCCACCATTGTCTTGCATGAAGCTGTGGGAAGGGTGAGGGAATCAAACGTTTTTGCTTTACTGGCATGGTTGACAATGCAGGATGCTGGTAGACAGGGTGTGGGAGTCAAAGGCTTGAATCTCTAGCACCACCATGACTCTCTTTGCTTTCCCTTTGTTTTTGAGCACCAGTCAAGTTTTATTGATCTCTGTGCTTAACTATTGGTTTGTGTGTGACCTGTTACTTTTCTGACCGTGGTATCAAATATGCACGTTAAAGATGCTGTAAGTCTTGTCAGTGGCTTATGAAGAAGACATTTGAACACTCAGCATGCATGCTTACCAAGGATACAG
This sequence comes from Monoplex corrugatus, assembly GCA_030674185.1. Lineage (NCBI taxonomy): Eukaryota > Metazoa > Mollusca > Gastropoda > Littorinimorpha > Ranellidae > Monoplex > Monoplex corrugatus. The sequence goes on from JAPXFY010000026.1 coordinate 18,265,248, forward strand.
ACTGTGGTAGTGTGGTCAGCTCCACTAATGACTTGTCTTTTTTGTGCTCCGTGAAAAAAGTCTGATCGTGGGTTTTGAGGATAACACTATCATCATCATCATCATCATCATCATCATCATCATCATCATCATCAACATCATCATCATCATCATCATCATGTGCCCTGCCGCATGGCGTTGGTGATCATGGCCCTCGATACGAATATATCCCTTGTCGCTGCTAGTACATCTCCCACCCCATCTCCGTCCTCAACAACCCTGCACGTCCGTCCAATATTTTCTCCCTGGGTCTACTTGGTGTTCTATTTCCCCCAGCTTTCCTGTTGTGACCAGGTGCTCTAATTTCTCTTTCCTCAAAATGTCCTACACTTGTTGCTTTTCTTTTCCTAATCTTCTTTTATTAAATTATGCTTTTGTGTCTTCCTTCTTCAAGACTTTCTCGTTTGATTTCTTTGCTGTCCACGGAACTCTCAATATTCTTCTCAGAAACCACATTTCAGTTGCCTCAATTTTGTTCTGATTTTGCATGTTGACTGTCCACGCCTCACAACCATACAACAGTATCGGTTCTATTTAACGCTCTAGAACTCTCTTCCTGATGTTAATTGATAGGGATTTGTTGATAAGAACGCTTTTCATCTTCTTAAATGCTGTTTTGGCGTGTCCGATTATGCTGGCTACTTATGATGTGCATCTGCCGTCTGGTGAGATGACCGTTCCCAGATATTTAAACTTATCAACGTGTCTCAAGGTTGTGCCATTTGCTGTTATTTTGCATGAGGGGATTTCATGTTTTTATTGGTTACCAGGACTTCAGTCGTCTTGCTATTTAGCACCAAACCTTTGTTTTGCTTTATATTTCAATTACATTCACAAGGTTTTGTATGTCTTTTTCCTTTTTTGCAATTAGCGCTGCTTCATCTGAGTAACGAATGTTGTTTATAGTTGTTCCTCCAACCTTTATCCCCAGGAAATCTTCTACGTTTCTCATGATGGTTTCGCGATAATACTATATAAGAATGGTTTATGATTATACGTGTAATTACAAAATGGTCGAGCCATTTTAATTGTCTCCTTTTTTTCTTTGAGAAAGGCAACAACCGCCTTTTCTGGTTACATATCTAGAGCGGGATAAGTGTGAACAGTCGGAAGTGTATTTGTGTGAGTGTGAATGAATGTGTGTGTGTGTGTGTGTGTGTGTGTGTGTGTGTGTGTGTGTGTGTGTGTGTGTGTGTGTGTGTGTGTGTGTGTGTGTGTAATTCTCAGTGTTGTGTGTGTGTGTCTGTGCGCGCGTGCGTGTGTGTGGTGTGTGTGTGTGTGTGTGTGTGTGTGTGTGTGTGTGTGTGTGTGTGTGTGTGTATGTGAGTGTGTGTGTGTAATTCTCAGTGTTGTGTGTGTGTGTGTGTGTGTGTGTGTGTGTGTGTGTGTGTGTAATTCTCAGTGTTGTGTGTGTGTGTGTGTGTGTGTGTGTGTTGTGTGATGGACACACTTGTCCCAATACGATTTGAATCGTGTTTTCTATCGTTCACAAGAGTCAAACCACAATTGCCTCATATTCTAAAGTGCGTGGCTCAAGCAGGCCTATGCATAGTTTTTAACCTGTCTCCAAAAATCCACGTGCGGATTCCACCTTGATCCTGTGCAAAGCCACAGGTATGTGTGTAGGTGTGGATTTCTTTGTGTGTTTTTGTGTTTATATTTGTTTACGTATGTGCATATCTCTGTGTGTGTGACACCCTATTAGAAGTTTTCAGTCGTTTAAAACTTCCTCAACGTCTCATACGCGATTTCGACGGGAAAGTCATTAAAATTGTTACGCAGTAAGTAGCGTTTTTGTAACTGAGAGCCAGGTTCAACCAGGTAGCCATTAAGTTTTCATAAGTTTGATCGTTCGTGTTTCGTGTGTTCTATAGAAACCACGTTTAACTCGTATATTTGTGTCCAGCTTGTTATGGGCTCTAGGATAACACTGGGTATAACAAAAATGACATTCTAGCACCTGTTAGAGGTTGAGGATAGCGTCCTTACGTCAGTGGGTTTGTTGAGTCAGTTAGTCAAACAAGAAGACCACCGTTGTAGTTGGGCCTGATGCCCTAGGATATTGAACAAAGGAAGACATCGTCGTGTCGATGTTGTCCTGTTCTATGGTAGTCGACACCTAGACGAAGGCGTATGCCCAGCTGTCCTGGCTTTTGTAGTTGTCGTCACTGTCTAATGGGCGTTGTTTGAAGTAAGGCGGGAGTGAATTGCCAGTCTTGGGTTCCAGGCCCGCCTGTCTTCGTTTTGGGTTCCAGGCCCGCCTGTCTTTGTTTTGGGTTCCAGGCCCGCCTGTCTTTGTCTGGTGTTCCAAGCCCGCCTGTCTTCGTCTGGGGTTCCAAGCCCGCCTGTCTTTGTCTGGGGTTCCAGGCCCGCCTGTCTTTGTCTGAGGTTCCAGGCCCGCCTGTCTTTGTTTTGGGTTCCAGGCCCGCCTGTCTTTGTCTGGGGTTCCAGGCCCGCCTGTCTTTGTCTGGGGTTCCAAGCCCGCCTGTCTTTGTCTGGGGTTCCAAGCCCGCCTGTCTTTGTCTGGGGTTCCAAGCCCGCCTGTCTTTGTCTGGGGTTCCAGGCCCGCCTGTCTTTATCTGGGGTTCCAGGCCCGCCTGTCTTTGTTTTGGGTTCCAGGCCCGCCTGTCTTTGTCTGGGGTTCCAGGCCCGCCTGTCTTTGTCTGGGGTTCCAAGCCCGCTTGTCTTCGTCTGGGGTTCCAGGCCCGCCTGTCTTTGCCCGCCTGTCTTTGTCTGGGGTTCCAGGCCCGCCTGTCTTTGCCTGGGGTTCCAAGCCCGCCTGTCTTCGTCTCTATGAGGATTTCGAGTGTGGGAGAAAACGAGAATCCACATGTGGGGAGAGTCTTTATGGATCCAGACTTCCCCAACCAACTATTCCCATCGTTTCAGATGTACTGGGCGTTAGTGGAAGGCAGACCAGCATCCTGATGCAGCGCTGTGCCGTGTGAGAGTCGCGAGAGGAATATGCACTGGCATAAGGATGTTGGTGGGACTTGGAAGAAGGTAAGAGAGCCATGGAATCCCAGCGAAATGAAACGTGAGTGATTAAAACATAAAATGCAGGTGTCATCTTCTTGAGGACGTCATGCCATGAGAGGTTCTGTGTGGAACAATGTGACTGAGACAAATAATTAGATAAATCAAAGGGATGAAGAAGCCCAAGGTGAAATGGAGCATAAGTAATAATAATGATAATGATTACAATATTTATATAGCGCAAAATCTTGATAAAATCAAATCTAAGCGCTGAAACAGACACACACACACGTACACGCACGCACAAACACGCACACACACACTCACACACACACACACACGCGCGCGCGCGCGCATGGCTATAAATGGAAAGAAATAATAAAAGCAATGGAAAAATATAGAGAGCATATTATATACAT
>JAPXFY010000026.1:18273681-18283681 GCA_030674185.1 Monoplex corrugatus
CTTCTTGTTCTTCTTGTTCTTGTTCTTCTTGTTCTTGTTCTTCTTGTTCTTGTCCTTCTTGTTCTTGTCCTTCTTGTTCTTGTTCTTCTTGTTCTTGTTCTTCTTGTTCTTGTTCTTCTTGTTCTTGTTCTTCTCGTTCTTGTCCTTCTTGTTCTTGTTCTTCTTGTTTTTGTTCATATTCTTTTTGATCTTGTTCTTGTTCTTCTTCTTGTTCTTGTTCTTGTTCTTCTTGTTCTTCTTGTTCTTCTTGTTCTTGTCCTTCTTGTTCTTGTTCTTCTTGTTCTTGTTCATATTCGTTTTGATCTTGTTCTTGTTCTTTTTCTTGTTTTTGTTCTTCTTGTTCTTGTTCTTCTTGTTCTTGTTCTTCTTGTTCTTGTTCATATTCTTTTTGATCTTGTTCTTGTTTTTCTTCTTGTTTTTGTTCTTCTTGTTCTTGTTCTTTTCGTATTGTTCTTCTTGCTCTTGTTCTTTTAGTTTCTCTTGTTCTTATTTTTGTTCTTATTTTGTTCCTGTTCTTGCTTTTGTTGTTGTTGTTATTGCCTCTCCTCCTCTTTCTTCTTCTTCTTCTTCTTCTTCTTCTTCTTCTTCTTCTTCTTCTTCTTCTTCTTCTTCTTCTTCTTCTTCTTCTTCTTCTTCTTCTTCTTCTTCTTCTTCTTCTTCTTCTTCGCATTCTTCTTCGCATTCTTCTTCGCATTCTTCTTCTTCTTCGCATTCTTCTTCGCATTCTTCTTCTTCGCATTCTTCTTCTTCTTCTTCTTCGCATTCTTCTTCTTCTTCTTCTTCTTCTTCTTCTTCTTCGCATTCTTCTTCTTCGCATTTTTCGCATTCTTCTTCTTCTTCTTCTCTTCTTCTTCTTCTTCTTCTTCTTCTTCTTCTTCTTCTTCTTCTTCTTCTTCTTCTTCTTCTTCTTCTTCTTCTTCTTCTTCTGCTTCTTCTTCTTCTTCTTCTTCTTCTTCTTCTTCTTCTTCTTCTTCTTCTCTTCTTCTTCTTCTTCTTCTTCTTCTTCTTCTTCTTCTTCTTCTTCTTCTTCTTCTTCTTCTTCATCTCCTTCTTCTTCTTCTTCCTTCTTCATCTTCTTCTTCTTCTTCTTTGCATTCTTCTTCTTCTTCGCATTCTTCTTCTTCTTCTTCTTCTTCTTCGCATTCTTCTTCGCATTCTTCTTCTTCTTCTTCTTCTTCTTCGCATTCTTCTTCGCATTCTTCCTCGCATTCTTCTTCGCATTCTTCTTCTTCTTCTTCTTCTTTCTTCTTCTTCTTCTTCTTCTTCTTCTTCTTCTTCTTCTTCTTCTTCTTCTTCTTCTTCTTCTTCTTCTTCTCTTCTCTTCTCTCTTCTCTTCTTCTTTCTTCTTCTTCTTCTTCTTCTTCTTCTCTTCATTCTTCTTCGCATTCCTTCTTCGCATTCCTTCTTCTTTCTTCGCATTCTTCTTCTTCTTCGCATTCTTCGCATTCTTCTTCTTCTTCCATTCTTCTTCTTCTTCTTCTTCGCATTTTCTATTCTTCTTCTTCTTCTTTGATTCTTCTTCTTCTTCTTCTTCGCTTTCTTCTTTTGCATCTTCTTTCGACTTCTTCTTCTTCCATTCTTCTCTTCTTCTTCGCATTCTTCTTCTTCTTCTTCTTCTTCTTCTTCTTCGCTTCTTCTTCTTCTTGCTTCTTCTCTTCTTCTTCTTCTCTTCTTCTTCTTCTTCTCTTCTTCTTCTTCTCTTCTTCTTCGCATTCTTCTTCTTCTTTTTCTTTCTTCTTCTTCTTCTTCTTCTTCTTCTTGCTTCTTCTTATTCTTCTTCTCTTCTTGCTCATTCTTCTTCTTCTTCTTCTTCTTCTGCATTCTTCTTCTTTCTCTCTTCTTCTTCTCTTCTTCTTCTTCTTCTTCTTCTTCTTCTTCTTCTTCTTCTCTTCTTCTTCCTTCTTCTTGCTTCTTCGATCTTCTTCTTCTTCGCATTCTTCTTCTTCTTCTTCGCATTCTTCTTCTTCTTCCGCATTCTTCTTCTTCTTCTTTCGCATTCTTCTTCTTCTTTCTTCGCATTTTCCATTCTTCTTCTTTCTTCTTCTTCGATTCTTCTCTTCTTCTTCATTCTTCTTCTTTTCCATTCTTCTGCATTCTTCTTCTTTGGCATTCTTTCTTTCGAATTCTTTCTTCTTCTTCGCATTCTTCTTTCTTCGCATTCTTCTTCGCATTCTTCGCATTCTTCTTCGCATTCTTCTTTTTCCTCCTTCTTCTTCTTCTTCTTTTCCTCCTCTTCTCTTCTTCTTCTTCTTCTTCTTCTTCGTCTTCTTCTTCGCATTCTTCGCATTCTTCTTCTTCTTTTTCTTCTTATTCTTCTTCTTCGTTCTTCTTCTTCTTCGCATTCCTTCTTCGCATTCTTGCATTCTTCTTCTTCTTTTTCTCTTATTCTTCGCATTCTTCGCATTATTCTTCGCATTCTTCTTCTGCTTCTTCTTCTTCGCATTCTTCTTCGCATTCTTCTTCTTCTTTCCTTCTTCTTCCTTCTTCTTCGCATTCTTCTTTTGCATTCTTCTTCGCATTCTTCGCATTCTTCTTCGCATTCTTCGCATTCTTGCATTCTTCTTCGCATTCTTCTTCTTCCATTCTTCTTCTTCTTCGCATTCTTCTTCTTCTTCGCATTCTTCTTCTTTTTCTTCTTCGCATTCTTCTGCGCATTCTTCGCATTCTTCTTCGTATTCTTCTTCGCATTCTTCTTCTTCTTCTTCTTCACATTCTTCTTCGAATTCTTCTTTTTCTTCTTCTTCTTCCATCTTCGTCTTCTTCTTCTTCGCATTCTTCTTCGAATCTCGTATCTTCGATTCTTCTTCTTCTTTTTCTTCGCAATCTTCTTCTTCTTCTTCGCATTCTTCTTCTGCTTCTTCTTCTTCGCATTCCTCTTCTTCTTCTTCTTCTTCATCCTTCTTCTTCTTCTTCGCTTCTTTTCGTATTCTTCTTCGCATTCTTCGCATTCTTCTTCGTTCTTCGCATTCTTCGCATTCTTCTCTTCGATTCTTCTTCTTCGCATTCTCCACATTCTTCTTCTTCGCTTTCCACATTCTTCTTCTTCGCAATCTTCTTCGCATTCTTCACATTCTTCTCTACTCTCTTTCTTCTTCTTTCTTCTTTTTCTTCTTCTTCTTCTTCGCATTCTTCTTTCGCATTCTTTTCTTCGCATTTTCTTCTTCTTCTTCTTCTTCTTCTTTTCTTCGCATTCTCTTCTTTCTTCGTTCTTCGCATTCTTCTTCTTCGCATTCTATTCGCTCTTATTCGCATTCTTCTTCTTCGCATTTTTCTTCTTGCTTCTTCCTTTCTTCTTCTCTTCTTCTTCTTCTTTTTTCTTCCTTCTCTCTTCTTCCTTCTTTTTCTTCTTCTTCTTCTTCTTCTTTTTCTTCTTCTTCGATTCTTCTTCTTCTTCTTCGCATTCCTTCTTCTTTTCTTCTTCGCATTCTCTTCTCTTCTTCTTCTTCGCATTCTTCTTCTTCGCATTCTTCTTCTTCTTCGCATTCTTCGCGTTCTTCTTCTTCTTCGCATCTTCTTCTTTTTCTTCTTCTTCTTTCTTCTTCTTCTTCTTCTTTTTCTTTTTCTTCTTCTTCTTCTTTTTCTCTTCTTCGCATTCTTCTTCTTTTTCTTTTTTCTTCTTTTTCTTCTTCTTCTTCTTTTTCTTCTTCTTCGCATTCTTCTTCTTCTTCTTCGCATTCTTCTTCTTCTTCTTCTTTTTCTTCTTTTTCGCATTCTTCTTCGCATTCTTCTTCTTCGCATTCTTCTTCGCATTCTTCTTCTTCTTCTTTTTCTTCTTCTTCTTCTTCTTCTTCTACTCCTCCTCCCCCTCTTCATTCTTTTCCATCTCCAATAATTCCATGGGACGCCACAATGAAAAAAAAAAATTCACCAGATTCTTCCATATCTGTCGGTTTGATACCAAAGCCAAGGTGTCTACAAACAAACGTTCTTGTCCGTTCTGCAAGGCTGTGTCAGTCCAAGATTAGTGTCTCTGTCTTTCCGGGACACACCTTTCCTGTCTTTTCTGAAGGAGGGTGACGGATGATGTGGGTGCTGGTTACCCAGGCTGTAACACATCCGATATGGCCTCTGTCTTATTTGTTGGCCTGGGGCGTGGGATGGGTCAGGTCAGATATCTCTCGTTGTACTCATAGTCCGCATACAGCACGTAGCGCCAGGTTACATGGGTTGGTACAAACAGGGCTATGGCCCGCGTAAGTCAATTTATTTTTGAGGATAGCGTAAGCACTGACGGAGAAACGAAAGAGGGAAAAAACAAATGAATAAAAAAGACAACAAACAACCACAAAAAAACCATTTATTAAAAGACAATAACTGAATGACTTGCATTTCTAATTTGAAGGCAATGTGTGTGTGTGTGTGTGTGTGTGTGTGTGTGTGTGTGTGTGTGTGTGTGTGTGTGTGTGTGTGTGTGTGTATGTGTGTGTGTGTGTGTCTATGTGTGTGTGTAGGTGTTTGTCTATGTGTGTGTGTGTGTCTATGTGTGTGTGTGTGTGTGTGTGTTTGTCTATGTGTGTGTGTGTCTATGTGTGTGTGTATGTGTGTGTGTGTGTGCGCGAGCGCGCGCGCGCGCGCGCGCGCGCGTGTGTGTGTGTGTGTGTGTGTGTGTGTGTGTGTGTGTGTGTGTGTGTGTATGTGTGTATGCGTGTGTGTTTTTTTCGAAGATATCTTTCAACCGAGGCTGCATCTAAGCTTGTGACATCTCATTTTGTGTCGTCTTTATTACTGTAACGTTTTCGATACTGGACTACCAGTTTCTTCTTTCCTGTGTCTGGAAGGGATACAAAATATAGCTGTTCGTCTTGTCCTCAGAAAGAAAAAGGTTAATCATATCAATCCTCTCCTTCGCTCTCTTCATTGGTTGCCTGTCTTAAAAAGAATTGAATGCAAACGGGATATCTTGTGTTACACATCTATTTACCAATCTGCTTCGTCATATCTTTATGACAACATCAATATTCATACGCCATATCGCACCTTGAGCTCAGCTTCAGATATTCTTTTCCTTCAGATCCCTAGATTTAAACTATCAACTATTGACGAGTGTTCTGAGCTTACTGTTTTTGTACTTTGTATCTGCTTCTATGCTAGCTGAATGGGTAGTGCAAATTGTGTTAGATTTGAGAAGTTCTATACAACATGGGAGATCATTCTCAAGAGTTATGTCCTTTGATTATATCAACTATTGGCTAGCGTTGTTTCGCTGTCTGAGGACCGTCTACTTGGCATAGACTTCCGCTCTGCCTTCGCCTAACACCTACCCTTTCTGCTTTTAAAACCAATTTAAACCTAACACCTACCCTGTCTGCTTTTAAAACCAATTTAAACCTAACACCTACCCTTTCTGCTTTTAAAACCAATTTAAACCTAACACCTACCCTTTTTGCTTTTAAAACCAATTTAAACCTAACACCTACCCTTTCTGCTTTTAAAACCAATTTAAAAACCCGCCTGTTTTTCCAACAATGCATCCTACAACTACTTCTTTCCCTCAGTTTGTCTGCTTTTTCAATATTAAATATTACAGGGTGGTGTTTATCCATTGTTTACTTTTTCAATATTAAATATTACAGGGTGGTGTTTATCCATTGTATGCGCATGCCTGATGCGTGAGGACGCTTTGGTTTGAATTGTCAAGATTTGGCGCCGTATAAATACCGTAATTATCATTAATCAATTATTAGTGTGTGTGTGTGTGTGTGTGTGTGTGTGTGTGTGTGTGTGTGTGTGTGTGTGTGTGTGTATGTGTGTGTGTGTGTATGTGTGTGTGTGTGTGTGTGTATGTGTGTGTGTGTGTATGTGTATGTGTTTGTTTGTGTGTGTTAGTGTGTGTGTGTGTGTGTATGTGTGTGTGTGTGTGTGTATGTGTGTGTGTGTGTGTGTATGTGTGTGTTTGTGTGTGTGTGTGTGTGTGTATGTGTGTGTTTGTGTGTGTGTTTGTGTGTGTTAGTGTGTGTGTGTGTGTGTGTGTATGTGTGTGTTTGTGTGTGTGTGTTTGTGTGTGTTAGTGTGTGTGTGTGTGTGTGTGTGTGTGTGTGTGTGTGTGTGTGTGTGTGTTTGTGTGTGTGTTTGTGCGTGTATGAGTGCGTGTGTCTGTGTGCGTTTGTGTGTCTGTGTGTGTGTAGAAATAATCACAACTAATTTAAAACTTGAAGATGAAATGGAGCATAATAGACTGGATGAACAGAGTACCATTGATGACGAATATGTAGTTAAATTTATTTCTGTTTTTTAATTATTTTTCTTTCTACTACAGGCAAGGAACGCCATAGGTTCTGACAGTATTCATGGAAGACTGAAGTTTGTGCCTCCCAGCTGTCGTATCTACACAGTACTCTCTTTAGCCCGTCTTTGGGGTAAATCTTCTTCCACAGCAGTCAAAAATTGCTGCCATCTGTCCTATTCAAAACAAAACGTAACCCAACTTGTCTGGATGATTGCATGCTATCCTATTATTCTTACCCCAGTTGTTATGAAATGTGTGTGGAATGAAGTAGCCTCTGTACACTTTGAACAGAAGCCACACAACGCATAGACCCCCCATTGCAGTTGGCACACAAAAGCAGGACAGGTCTACATAATACATCGCACACATTTTCACATCATACATATGAACATTTTGAAATGTGACCCCCCACCACGAAATCAGTCTTAACTCACAGTCAGTCGAACAGCATTAGAAGCTGAAAAGTTGACTGAGGTCTATCTGGGGTGTTTTGACTTTTTCTCAAAATTGATTTCTGTAGGCTATAATCTATCCCCCACATAATTTTTTTTTCTTGAAAAAATATCATTAATCAGTTTAAATCGGTATTTTAATGCACTGATCGCAGCAGAAAGAACTTAATTTCCTACCAAAAGTACCTATTCTTGTCTCTTATTATGAACCGTAACCTGCACAGTATCCTGCTTCTTCGTCTCCTCCACTGCCCCTGCCCTCGACCTCGCTGCTGCAAACTTCGTCTCCTCCTCTGCCGTCTTCTGTCCGGACAGTACCGCCTTCACCTTCTGTCCCGCTGGTGCCGCCTTCACCTTCTGTCCCGCCGGTGCCGCCTTCACCTTCTGTCCCGTCGGTGCTGCCTTCGTCGCCACCCCAGCCACCACCATATGACTGTGATAAACTAAAATTATGCCTTTTTAATGCTCAGTCAACATGCAAGGATGGCAAAGCCGAAGTCATTGCTGATTTTATCGCAGATGAGCATGTTGACATTGCTTTTATCACAGAGACATGGCTTAACCCCCTTGGTCACGAACCTATACATGCTAGCCTCACTCCGAGTGGTTACAGGCTTGCTTCTTTCCATCGCTCATCCCGAGGTGGCGGTATCGCCATCCTCTACAACGACTCACTCCATTCCCGCCTATCTTTCTCGCAGTCTCTGCCTTTCTCCCATCCTTCTTTCGAGCACGTTGAAGTATCCTTCCAATCCACCCCTCACCCCATCACCTTCTCCTGTGTCTATCGACCCCCACCTAGCTCTGCCAACAAACTCACCACATCCACGTTTCTCTCTGACTTTGACCAATTGCTTGACCACTACTGCCTCTTACCTGGAAATCTCATCATTCTAGGTGACATCAATGTCCACTATGACAACACTCACCGTTATGACACAAGACATATCATCAACTCTCTGTCCAATCACAATATGACTCAACACATTTCTGAACCAACCCATCAAAAAGGTCACATTCTTGACTGGATCAGTTCTCGTGATCACCACAATTCCGCTACTGACAACTGTTTAGTTCTTTCTACCCGTCTAACTTCAGCCCTTCCATCTGACCACTCTGCAATTCTCTGTTCTCTCGACATTTCTCCTCCTTCCCGTACCATGCGCACAGTGACTCGACGCAATCTCAAATCTATCGACCTCTCCACAATTTTCATCTGATGCCTCCCGTCTCCTTTCTGAAAAGTCACATAACCTTGCCGATGAATTCTATACTACTCTCCACCATCTTCTGGACACTCATGCTCCAGCCACAACCCGTCTTTTACCTGACCGACCCCCTACCCCCTACCCCTCTACCCCCTGGCTCACTCATGAGATTGCCTGTGCAAAACGTGCCCGCCGCAGAGCAGAGCGCCGTTGGCGCAAATCCAAACTCACTGTACACAGGCAACTTTTCCAAGCCTCTAAAACAAAAGTATCCACCCTCATTGCATCAGCAAAACCAAAATCCTGAATGCCTCTTGTTCAAAAGAACTCTTTACAACCATGAATCATCTCCTTGGCACACGAAAAGATTTACCTCTCCCAACAAAACATACAAATGAAGAACTCCCATCTGTATTCTCCAAGTATTTCACCACGAAAATACAAACTCTTCGTGACAGGCTTGACAGGACACCCTGTCAACCATGCCCACCTGACCCTTCCTTCTCTGGCACACCTCTTACTACTTTTACCCCAGTTTCACAAGAAGAAATTTTCAACACAATCAGATCCATGTCGTTCAAAACCTGCGAACTGGATCCTCTTCCAGGTCTCTCTACTCCGACTGTCTCCCTACTCTCCTCCCATTCATCACTGACATCATCAACACTTCTCTTCAAACTGGAACTGTCCCAGATTCTTTCAAGTCTGCTATTGTTCACCCTCTCCTCAAGAAACACAATTTAGACCCAAATGAACTGAAAAATTACCGGCCTATCTCTAATCTCTCTTTCTTGTCAAAACTCCTTGAAAAAGTCGTCCTCAACCAGCTGAACTCTCACCTGTCTGCCAACAATCTCCTCAATCCTTTCCAGTCAGCCTACCGCCAGTGCCATAGCACTGAACCTGCCCTACTACACATTCTCAACAATCTCCTCCTTGCAACTGATACTGGCAAAGTCTCTCTCCTCACACTCCTTGATCTGTCTGCAGCCTTCGATACCATTGACCATGGTATTATCCTTTCTAGACTTCATCATACTTTTGGTATCTCTGACATTGCTCTCTCCTTTTTCACTTCGTATTTATCAAACAGAAAACAAACTGTTCTCATCAATGGCACTTACTCTCAACCTGCATACCTGACCTGTGGTGTTCCACAAGGATCTGTCCTTGGTCCTGTTCTTTTCACTCTTTATACCTCCCCCCCTGTCCACCATCATCAACTCCCACTCTATAAAACACCACTTCTATGCTGATGACACCCAACTTCAAGACAGTGACTCACCTGATAATATACAGCGCCTGTTGACTCGCACCACTGAGTGTTACTCGGACATTAAGAACTGGATGACGTTCAACAAACTTCAGCTTAATGACGACAAGACAGAAGCTATCCTCATTGGCACCCGTCAGAAACTTTCTCAGCTGCCTCCTCTTTCTCTCCCATTATGTAACACATCAGTTCCAATTTCGGATTCAGCTAAAAACCTTGGTGTCTGCATTGACTCTACCCTCTCCATGAACAACTTTGTTTCTCAAACTGCCAGATCTTGCTACTATCATCTCCATCGTATAAGGCTGATCAGGAAGTATCTCTCTGTCGAAACAACTGCAAAACTCGTTCTCTCCTTCATAATGTCTCGCATTGACTATTGCAATTCACTCCTGTCTGGTCTTCCTGCCTCCACCATTCACATCCTACAGCGCATTCAAAACAATGCCTTACGCCTTGTACTAAAAAAGAAAAAAGCTGACCACATATCTCCTCTCCTGGCACAACTTCACTGGCTCCCTGTATCAAAGCGCATACAGTACAAACTAGACACCATGTGCTACAAAAGCCTCAACAACGCAGCCCCCGATTACCTGTCAAGCCTACTTGAGATCTATGTTCCCTCACGTACCCTCCGCTCTGCCTCCGATCCTCTGCCTTTTCGCTTTCCACGCACTAAGCTCAATACCTATGGTCCACGAGCCTTCTCTGTTTCTGGTCCACTCTCCTGGAACAAACTTTCTCTCTAAGTCCGTCAGCAACCTACTTTTGTGTCCTTCAAGTCCGCTCTCAAAACTCACCTTTTCTCCTCCGCATAAAATCCTAACCTCACTCAACCCCC
>JAPXFY010000026.1:18288681-18291181 GCA_030674185.1 Monoplex corrugatus
TCATTGAAATGTGTGTAAGACTAGGATGATTGTATGTGACCATAGTGATGTCCTTTGTACAGATGTCTGGTGTGTAAGACTAGGATGATTGTATGTGACCATAGTGATGTCCTTTGTACAGATGTCTGGTGTGTAAGACTAGGATGATTGTATGTGACCTTAGTCATGTCCTTTGTACAGATGTCTGGTGTGTAAGACTAGGATGATTGTGTGTGACCATAGTGATGTCCTTTGTACAGATGTCTGGTGTGTAAGACTAGGATGATTGTATGTGACCATAGTGATGTCCTTTGTACAAATGTCTGGTGTGTAAGAACTAGGATGATTGTATGTGACCATAGTGATGTCCTTTGTACAGATGTCTGGTGTGTAAGACTAGGATGATTGTGTGTGACCGTAGTGATGTCCTTTGTACAGATGTGTGGTGTGTAAGACTAGGATGATTGTGTGTGACCATAGTGATGTCCTTTGTACAGATGTGTGGTGTGTAAGACTAGGATGATTGTATGTGACCATAGTGATGTCCTTTGTACAGATGTCTGGTGTGTAAGACTAGGATGATTGTGTGTGACCGTAGTGATGTCCTTTGTACAGATGTGTGGTGTGTAAGACTAGGATGATTGTATGTGACCATAGTGATGTCCTTTGTACAGATGTCTGGTGTGTAAGACTAGGATGATTGTGTGTGACCATAGTGATGTCCTTTGTACAGATGTGTGGTGTGTAAGACTAGGATGATTGTATGTGACCATAGTGATGTCCTTTGTACAGATGTGTGGTGTGTAAGACTAGGATGATTGTGTGTGACCGTAGTGATGTCCTTTGTACAGATTGTGTGGTGTGTAAGACTATGATGATTGTATGTGACCATAGTGATGTCCTTTGTACAGATGTCTGGTGTGTAAGACTAGGATGATTGTGTGTGACCGTAGTGATGTCCTTTGTACAGATGTGTGGTGTGTAAGACTAGGATGATTGTATGTGACCATAGTGATGTCCTTTGTACAGATGTGTGGTGTGTAAGACTAGGATGATTGTGTGTGACCGTAGTGATGTCCTTTGTACAGATGTGTGGTGTGTAAGACTAGGATGATTGTATGTGACCATAGTGATGTCCTTTGTACAGATGTCTGGTGTGTAAGACTAGGATGATTGTGTGTGACCGTAGTGATGTCCTTTGTACAGATGTGTGGTGTGTAAGACTAGGATGATTGTATGTGACCATAGTGATGTCCTTTGTACAGATGTCTGGTGTGTAAGACTAGGATGATTGTGTGTGACCGTAGTGATGTCCTTTGTACAGATGTGTGGTGTGTAAGACTAGGATGATTGTATGTGACCATAGTGATGTCCTTTGTACAGATGTCTGGTGTGTAAGACTAGGATGATTGTGTGTGACCGTAGTGATGTCCTTTGTACAGATGTGTGGTGTGTGTTGAAAGACTAGGAGTGATTGTATGTGTACCATAGTGATGTCCTTTGTACAGATGTGTGGTGTGTAAGACTAGGATGATTGTGTGTGACTAGTGATGTCCTTTGTACAGATGTGTGGTGTGTAAGACTAGGATGATTGTGTGTGACCATAGTGATGTCCTTTGTACAGATGTGTGGTGTGTAAGACTAGGATGATTGTGTGTGACCATAGTGATGTCCTTTGTACAGATGGTGTGGTGTGTAAGGACCTAAGGATGATTGTCGTGGGGACCTTGACGTGATGTCCTTTGTACAGATGCCATGTGGTGTCTAAGACTAAGATGATTGTGTGTGACCATAGTGATGTCCTTTGTACAGATGTGTGGTGTGTAAGACTAAGATGATTGTGTGTGACCATAGTGATGTCCTTTGTACAGATGCCATGTGGTGTGTAAGGTCAGGATGATTGCATGTGACCATAGTGATGTCCTTTGTACAGATTTCATGTGGTGTGTAAGGTCAGGATGATTGTATGTGACCATAGTGATGTCCTTTGTACATATGTCATGTGGTGTGTAAGGTCAGGATGATTGTATATGACCATAGTGATGTCCTTTGTACAGATGTGTGGTGTGTAAGACTAAGATGATTGTTGTGACCATAGTGATGGACTTTGTACAGATGTCATGTGGTGTGTAAGGTCAGGATGATTGTATGTGACCATAGTGATGTCCTTTGTACAGATGTGTGGTGTGTAAGACTAGGATGATTGTATGTGACCATAGTGATGTCCTTTGTACAGATGTGTGGTGTGTAAGACTAAGATGATTGTGTGTGACCATAGTGATGTCCTTTGTACATATGCCATGTGTGTGTAAGACTAGGATGATTGTGTGTAACCGTAGTGATGTCCTTTGTACAGATGTGTAGTGTGTAAGACTAAGATGATTGTGTGTGACCATAGTGATGTCCTTTGTACAGATGCCATGTGGTGTGTAAGGTCAGGATGATTGCATGTGACCATAGTGATGTCCTTTGTACAGATGTCATGTGGTGTGTAAGGTCAGGATGATTGTATGTGACCATA
>JAPXFY010000026.1:18298681-18308681 GCA_030674185.1 Monoplex corrugatus
GGGTCACATAGGTTAGGGCAATGTGTTATTTACACTGTTATGGTGTTATGTACATGAAGGTCACATAGGTTAGGGCAATGTGTTATTTACACTGTTGTGGTGTTATGTAGGCAATGTGTTATTTACATGTTATGGTGTTAGTAGGCAATGTGTTATTTACACTGTTATGGTGTTATGTACATGAAGGGTCACATAGGTTAGGGCAATGTGTTATTTACACTGTTGTGGTGTTATGTAGGCAATGTGTTATTTACATGTTATGGTGTTATGTAGGCAATGTGTTATTTACACTGTTATGGTGTTATGTACATGAATGGTCACTAGGTTAGGGCAATGTGTTATTTACACTGTTATGGTGTTATATAGGCAATGTGTTATTTACACTGCTATAGTGTTATGTAGACAAAGTGTTATTTACACTGCTATGGTGTTATGTGGGCAATGCGTTATTTACACTGCTATGGTGTTATATGGGCAATGTGTTATTTACACTGCTATAGTTTCTGTACAACCAGTGCTGTTGTACTGATGCGAAGCGTGGACAGTCAACACGCAAAGTAAAAACTAGATCGAGGCAGCTGAAATATGGTTTCTAAAAATGAATGTTTAAAGTTCAATAGACAGCAAAGAAAACAAACGGGACAGTCTTGAAAAAGAGAAACACAGACACAGACACAGACACAGACAGACAGACAGACAACAGCACACACACACACACACACACACACACACACACACACCCCACACACACACACAACACATGTGTATATATATTTATATATTTATATATATATATATATATATATATATATATATATATTACATACATATGTGTATGTATGCATGTGTGTATGTATGGATGTAATGTATGTAGGCATGTATGTATGTATGTATGTATGTGTATGTTTGTATATATATGCATATTATATATATATATATATATATATATATATATATATATATAAACACACATGTATGTGTATAGACACACGCGTGCATGTGTGTATGAGTGTGTGTGTGTGTGTGTGTGTGCGTGTGTGTGTGTGTGTGTGTGTACAGGGAGTGAAAGAGAGAGAGAAAGAGAGAGAGAGAGAAAGAGAGAGAGAGAAAGAGACAGACAGACAGACAGACAGACAGAGACAGAGACAGAGGCAAATAGACAGAGACAGAGACAGAGAGTAGAAGAGGTCAATTCCTCAACTTCCCAGTTTTAATGAGTTGAAACGTATCATTCACGTCGCTGTGATGGGTTGCAGTATATTACTATAGATCATAAACATGTTAAAAAAATGTTCAGTAAAAAATCAGGGTCTACAACAGTGTATTACATTGTTGTTGTTGTTGTTGTTGTTGTTGTTGTTGTTTGTTGTTCTTCTTCTTCTTCTTCTTCTTCTTCTTCTTCTTCTTCTTCTTCTAATTATTATTATTATTATTATTATTATAATTATTATTATTATTATTATTGCTTTTGTTGTTATCATTATTGCCATTATCATTTCAGTGTGATGCTTTCTCATCATTCAAAATATGTTACTCACTACATATGTTATTTGTCCATAATGTGATTGTATTTTGTCTCGTATCAATTAACATCAGAAAGAGAGTCCTTGAATGCTATATAGAACCAATACTGTTGTACGGATGCGAGGTGTGGACAGTCAGCAAGCAAAGCCAGAGCAGGATTGAGGCAGCTGAGATGTGGTTTCTCAGAAGAATGTTGAGAGTTCCATGGACAGCAAAGAAAACAAACGAGACAGTCTTGATGGAGGAAGACACAAGTAGATCATTCATAAGGAAGATTAGGAAAAGACAGGCAACATTTACAAGCCATATTATGAGGAAGGGGGATTTGGAGCACCTGGTCACAACGGGAAAGCTGGAGGGAAAGAGAGTACCAGGTAGACCCAGGGAGAGAATGCTGGACGGACTTGCAGAGTGGCTGGGGATGAGAAGGGTGGAGGAGATGCTAGGGGCATCGAGAGATAGAGACAGATAGAAGTCCATGGTCGCCAACGCCATGCAGCAGGGCACCTGATGATGATGATGATGATTGGGATTATACGGAAGTTCCGTGTAATTTAAAGTAAAGAATATTTTTACGTAAGAAAAGTCATTGTAAGCCACAGTCTCAGGGATACAACCTTCCCCTACACAGACCATCTCAGGGATACAACCTTCTCCTACACAGACCATCCCAGGGATACAACCTTCCCCTACACAGACCATCCCAAGGATACAACCTTCCCCTACACAGACCATCACAGGGATACAACCTTCCCCTACACAGACCATCTCAGGGATACAACCTTCTCCTACACAGACCATCCCAGGGATACAACCTTCCCCTACACAGACCATCAAGGGATACAACCTTCCCCTACACAGACCATCACAGGGATACAACCTTCCCTTACAAAGACCATCTCAGGGATACAACCTTCCCCTACACAGACCATCCCAGGGATACAACCTTCCCCTACACAGACCATCCCAGGGATACAACCTTCCCCTACACAGACCATCCCAGGGATACAACCTTCCCCTACACAGACCATCTCAGGGATACAACCTTCCCCTACACAGACCATCCCAGGGATACAACCTTCCCCTACAAAGACCATTCCAGGGATGCAACCTTCCCCTACACAGACCATCCCAGGGATACAACCTTCCCCTACAAAGACCATCCCAGGGATACAACCTTCCCCTACACAGACTATCCCAGGGATACAACCTTCCCCTACACAGACCATCTCAGGGATACACCGTAACCGTCTTTTCCCCCGTTCTTATTCTCTGTCTGCTGTGGAGAATGGACAGTTATTAGTTGCCATGTTAGCTTTCCCAGTAGCTGAGTTGTGGATTCTGCTGAGGAGCTGATCCATTCTGGAGGAACCTGAATGGGTGAACGCCACTCTCATTTGGTGTGGATGATGGTGTAGACATTTCCGTAATATTGCATGGCACCATGGTTTGCTAGGAGACGCCTGCAGATCTGGTTCCCCTGCCTTCAGCCAATCAAAACCTGGCTAGCCACATCTCTTCAGAACCTGATGGTTAGATACTCAATAGGCCTTCTATCAAGTAGGGGTGACCCACAATGAACACTATAAACATGTGTCAACAAAATGACAGCACCAGGTGTGTGATACTGAAGACACCATCAGGTATGTGATATTGAAGACAGCATCCGGTGTGTAATACTGAAGACAGCATCAATCATGTGATACTGAAGACACCATCAGGTATGTGATATTGAAGACAGCATCAGGTATGTCATACTGTAGACAGCATCAGGTGTTTGATACTGTAGACAGCATCAGGTATGTGATACTAGACAGCATCAGGTGTGTGATACTGAAGACAGCATCAGGTATGTGATACTAGACAGCATCAGGTGTTTGATACTATAGACAGCATCAGGTGTTTGATACTGTAGACAGCATTAGGTATGTGATACTGAAGACAGCCTCAGGTGTTTGATACTGTAGACAGCATCAGGTGTTTGATACTGTAGAAAGCATCAGGTGTTTGATACTGTAGACAGCATCAGGTCTGTGATACTGAAGACAGCATCAGGTATGTGATACTGTAGATAGGATCAGGTGTTTGATACTGTAAACAGCATCAGGTATGTGATACTGTAGACAGCATCAGGTGTTTGATACTGTAGACAGCATCAGGTGTTTGATACTGTAGACAGCATCGGGTGTGTGATACTGTAGACAGCATCAGGTGTTTGATACTGTAGACAGCATCAGGTGTTTGATACTGTAGACAGCATCAGGTATGTGATACTGTAGACAGCATCAGGTGTTTGATACTGTAGACAGCATCAGGTATGTGATACTGTAGACAGCATCAGGTGTTTGATACTGAAGACAGCATATGGTATGTGATACTGTAGACAGCATCAGGTATGTCATACCATAGACAGCATCAGGTGTTTGATACTGTAGACAGCATGAGGTATGTGATACTGTAGAAGCATCAGGTATGTGATACTGTGACACATCAGGGTTTGATACTGTAGACAGCATCAGGTATGTGATACTGAGACAGATCAGGTGTTTGATACTGAAGACAACATCAGGTATGTGATACTGAAGACAGCATCAGGTGTTTGATACTGAAACAGCATCAGGTGTTTGATACTGAAGACAGTATCAGGTGTTTGATACTGAAGACAGCATCGGTAGTGATACTGAAGACAGTATCAGGTGTTTGATACTGAAGACAGCATCGGGTATGTGATACTGTAGACAGGATCAGGCGTTTGATACTGAAGACAGCATCGGGTATGTGATACTTAGACAGGATCAGGTGTTTGATACTGTAGACAGCATCAGGTGTGTGATACTGAAGACAGCATCAAGTGTTTGATACTGAATACAGCATCAGGTGTTTGATACTGAAGACAGCATGCAAACATAGCACAGCAACACACACATACACAACTACACACACACCTCTCTCTCTCTCTCTCTCTCTCTCCACACACACACACACACACACACACACACATTCTTACAAACACACGCGCACAGCAACGCACACGCACGCACACACACATGTACACACACACGTACGCAAGCACACACACGCAGCAATATAAAACACAGTATGCCTCTTTATTCATATGAAAAATCTGTTATCTTTCTTCATTACATAAGTCAGTGTTACTTTTAATATTCTGTGGTTCTTATGTGTCTTCTTATTGTATAGCTTTAATGTTTGTTGTTATCTTATTGTGTATGTAATTGTGAACATTTTTATCACTTTTGCCTTTCTTGCGAAATGTAAGCGTGGTGAGCATGTTTTTATATGGAATATGCGCTATACAAATAACATTATTATTATTATTATTATTTATGTGATACTGTAGATAGGATCAGGTGTTTGATACTGTAGACAGCATCGGTATGTGATACTGTAGACAGCACAGTGTTTGATACTGAAGACAGCATCAGGTGTTTGATACTGAGACAACATCAGGTATGTGATACTGAAGACAGCATCAGGTGTTTGATACTGATACAGCATCAGGTGTTTGATACTGAAGACAGTATCAGGTGTTTGATACTGAAGACAGCATCGGTATGTGATACTGAAGACAGTATCAGGTGTTTGATACTGAAGACAGCATCGGTATGTGATACTGTAGACAGGATCAGCGTTTGATACTGAAGACAGCATCGGGTATGTGATACTGTAGACAGATCAGGTGTTTGATACGTAGACAGCATCAGGTGTGTGATACTGAAGACAGCATCAAGTGTTTGATACTGAATACAGCATCAGGTGTTTGATACTGAAGACAGCATGCAAACATAGCACACGCACACACACACACACACACACACACACACCTCTCTCTCTCTCTTTCTCTCACACACACACACACACACACACCACACACACATTCTTACAAACACACGCGCACAGCAACGCACACGCACGCACACACACATGTACACACACACGTACGCAAGCACACACACGCAGCAATATATAAACACAGTATGCCTCTTTATTCATATGAAAAATCTGTTAATCTTTCTTCATTACATAAGTCAGTGTTTACATTTTAATATTCTGTGGTTTCTTATGTGTCTTCTTACTTGTATAGCTTTAATGTTTGTTGTTATCTTATTGTGTATGTAATTGTGAACATTTTTTATCACCTTTTGCCTTTCTTGCGAAATGTAAAGCGCTGGTGAGCATGTTTTTATATGGAATATGCGCTATACAAATAAACATTATTATTATTATTATTATATTATGTGATACTGTAGATAGGATCAGGTGTTTGATACTGTAGACAGCATCGGGTATGTGATACTGTAGACAGCATCAGGTGTTTGATACTGAAGACAGCATCAGGTGTTTGATACTGTAGACAGCATCAGGTGTTTGATACTGAAGACAGCATCGGGTATGTGATACTGTAGACAGGATCAGGTGTGATACTGAAGACAGCATCAGGTGTTTGATACTGTAGACAGCATCAGGTGTTTGATACTGTAGACAGCATCAGGTCTGTGATACTGAAGACAGCATCAGGTGTGTGATACTGAAGACAGCATCAGGTGTTTGATACTGTAGACAGCATCAGGTCTGTGATACTGAAGACAGCATCAGGTGTTTGATACTGAAGACAGCATCGGGTGTTTGATACTGTAGATAGCATCAGGTGTTTGATACTGAAGACAGCATCAGGTGTTTGATACTGAAGACAGCATCAGGTGTTTGATACTGAAGACAGCATCAGGTGTTTGATACTGAAGACAGCATCAGGTGTTTGATACTGAAGACAGCATCAGGTGTTTGATACTGAAGACAGCATCAGGTGTTTGATACTGTAGACAGCATCAGGTATGTGATACTGAAGACAGCATCAGGTGTTTGATACTGTAGACAATATCAGGTGTGTGATACTGAAGACAGCATCAGGTGTTTGATACTGTAGACAATATCAGGTGTGTGATACTGAAGACAGCATCGGGTGTGTGATACTGAAGACAGCATCGGGTGTGTGATACTGAAGACAGCATCGGGTGTGTGATACTGAAGACAGCATCGGGTGTGTGATACTGAAGACAGCATCGGGTGTGTGATACTGAAGACAGCGTGACATATTTGAAAATGAAGACAGCATCAGGTTTGTGATACTGAGAACAACATCAGGCATGTGAAAATGAAGACAGAATCAGGTTTGTGATACTGAAGAAAGCATCATGTATGTCAAATTGAAGACAACATTTTGGCATGCGACACTGAAGACAGGATCAGGTATGTGATATTGAAGATAGCATCAGGCATGTAATAATGAAAACAGCAATAAGTGTGTGATATTAAAGACTGCATCAGGTGTATGGTACTGAAGACAAAACCATGTATGTGATATTGAAAACCGCAACAGGTGTGTCAAATTGAAGACAGCATGAGGTGTGTGATATTGAAGACAGCATCAAGTAGAATCAGGTCTGTGACATTGGAGATAGCTTCAGGTATGTGATATTGAAGACAGCATGAAGTGTGTGATATTGACGACAGCATTTTGTGTGATATTGAATACAGCATCAGGTGTGTGATACTGAAGACGGCAACAGCTAAAGTATATTTCACTGAATACAGCGTCTGGTGAATATAGAATCAGGTGTGTGATACTGAAGACAGCATCAGGTGTGTGATACTGAAGACAGCATCAGGTGTATGATACTGAAGACAGCATCAGGTGTGTGATACTGAAGACAGCATCAGGTGTATGATATAGAAGGAAAGCATCGTGTGTGTGATTTTGACGACATCATCAGGTGTGTGATATTGAAGACAGAATCAGGCATGTCATATCGAAGACAGCGTCAGGTTTGTGACATTGAAGAGGGCATCAAGTATGTGATATTGAATTCAGCATCAGGTGCGTAATATTAAGACAGCATCAGGTATGTGATATTGAAAGCAGCATCAGGTGTGTAATATTGAAGATAGCATCAGCTTAGGTATATTTTATTGAATACAGCAACAAGTGTGTGTTATTGAAGGCAGTATCAGCTGTATTCATTAAAGACAGCATCACCTGAGGTATGTTTTACTGAAGACAGCAACAGCCATGGTATGTTTTACTGAAGACAGCAACAGCAATGGTATGTTTTACTGAAGACAGCAACAGCCATGGTATGTATTAATGAATACAGCAACAGCCATGGTATGTACTAATGAAGACAGCAACAGTCATGGTATCTATCAATGAAGACAGCAACAGCCATGGTATATAATAATGGAGACAACAACAGCCAAGGTACGTATTAATGAAGACAACAACAGTCATGGTATCTATTAATTGAGACAGCAACAGCCATGGTATGTACTAATGAAGACAACAACAGCCATGGTATGTATTAATGAAGACAGCAACAGTCATGGTATGTACTAATGAAGACAACAACAGCCATGGTATCTATTAATGAAGACAGCAACAGTCATGGTATGTACTAATGAAGACAACAACAGCCATGGTATGTATTAATGAAGACAACAACAGCCATGGTATGTATTAATGAAGACAACAACAGCCATGGTATGTATTAATGAAGACAACAACAGCCATGATATGTATTAATGAAGACAGCAACAGCCATGGTATGTATTAATGAAGACAACAACAGCCATGGTATGTATTAATGAAGACAGCAACAGCCAAGGTATGTATTAATGAAGACAGCAACAGCCATGGTATGTACTAATGAAGACAACAACAGCCATGGTATGTATTAATGAAGACAGCAACAGCCATGATATGTATTAATGAAGACCTCAACAGCGATGGTATGTATTAATGAAGACAACAACAGCCATGATATGTATTAATGAAGAACTCAACAGCCATGGTATGTATTAATGAAGACCTCAACAGCCATGGTATGTACTAATGAAGACATCAACAGCCATGGCATGTATTAATTATGAAGACCGCAACAGCCATGGTATGTATTAATGAAGACCTCAACAGCCATGGTATGTATTAATGAAGACAACAACAGCCATGGTATGTCTTAATAAAGACAACAACAGCAAAGGTATGTATTAATGAAGAGAGCAACAGCCAAGGTGTGTATTAATGAAGAGAGCAACAGCCATGGTATGTATTAATGAAGACAGCAACAGCCATGGTATGTATTAATGAAGACAACAACAGCCAAGGTATGTATTAATGAAGACAGCAACAGCCATGGTATGTTATTAAAAAAGATCAGCAACAGCCATAGGTATGTATTAATGAAGACAACAACAGCCATGATATGTATTAATGAAGACAACAACAGCCATGGTATGTATTAATGAAGACAACAACAGCAATGGTATGTATTAATGAAGACAACAACAGCCATGGTATGTATTAATGAAGACAACAACAGCCATGGTATGTTATAATGAAGACAACAACAGCCATGGTATGTATTAATGAAGACAACAACAGCAATGGTATGTATTAATGAAGACAACAACAGCCATGGTATGTATTAATGAAGACAACAACAGCCATGGTATGTACTAATGAAGACAACAACAGCCATGGTATGTATTAATGAAGACAACAACAGCCATGGTATGTATTAATGAAGACAGCAACAGCCATGGTATGTATAATGAAGACAACAACAGCCATGGTATGTATAATGAAGACAACAACATCCATGGTATGTATTAATGAAGACAACAACAGCCATGGTATGTATAATGAAGACAACAACACCATGGTATGTATTAATGAAGACAACAACAGCCATGGTATGTATTAATGAAGACAAAACAGCCATGGTATGTATTAATGAAGACAACAACAGCCATAGTATGTATTAATGAAGACAACAACAGCCATGGTATCTATTAATGAAGACAAAAACAGCCATGTATGTATTAATGAAGACAACAACAGCCATGGTATGT
The DNA here is from genome assembly GCA_030674185.1 of Monoplex corrugatus. Lineage (NCBI taxonomy): Eukaryota > Metazoa > Mollusca > Gastropoda > Littorinimorpha > Ranellidae > Monoplex > Monoplex corrugatus. Next base: position 18,308,132 of record JAPXFY010000026.1, read on the forward strand.
ACTAATGAAGACAACAACAGCCATGGTATGTATTAATGAAGACAACAACAGCCATGGTATGTATTAATGAAGACAGCAACAGCCATGGTATGTATTAATGAAGACAACAACAGCCATGGTATGTACTAATGAAGACAACAACATCCATGGTATGTATTAATGAAGACAACAACAGCCATGGTATGTACTAATGAAGACAACAACATCCATGGTATGTATTAAATGAAGACAGCAAACACAGCCATGGTATGTATTAATGAAGACAACAACAGCCATGGTATGTATTAATGAAGACAACAACAGCCATGTATGTATTAATGAAGACAACAACAGCCATGGTATTATTAATGAAGACAAAAACAGCCATGATATGTACTAATGAAGACAACAACAGCCATGGTATGTACTAATGAAGAAACAACAGCCATGGTATGTATTAATGAAGACAACAACAGCCATGGTATGTATTAATGAAGACAACAACAGCCATGGTATGTACTAATGAAGACAACAACAGCCATGGTATGTACTTAATGAAGACAACAACAGC
>JAPXFY010000026.1:18316181-18331181 GCA_030674185.1 Monoplex corrugatus
GTGTAAGTCCAAAGCTAGCTCTAGTGGTGCCTCAGGCACTGATAAATAGGACATCGGCCGGGCCACTACAGCAAGTAGTAAAAACAAAAGGATAAGTTCTTTACCAGGATCCCAAATTGTGGACGGATCCAAATGAGATCGTGTCCATCAGTGGTGAATTTACATGTTCATAATGTTAATAATCTACAGATTAAATTTCTCACTTATAATGTGAATGGATTATTACCGAAACTGGATGATGAGGATTTCATTAATTTCATTTCGCAGCATGATTTCATTTGTCTCACTGAGACCTTTATAGCGAATGATTTTGATTCATCTTTGTTTCAAGAGTTTGTTGTATTTACACTAAAAGCAAAGAAACTATCTCATCAAGGAAGATATTCCGGCAGAATAATAGTTATGGTACGAAAGACTTTAGAATCGTTTGTTAAACGAATTGAGGCTGGAAACGAAAATGCTGTTATTGTTGAAATCAACAAAGATTTGTTTTCAACAAATAAACATATAATGTTTGTATGTACATATATTCCCCCTCATGATTCCACATACTGGAATAATCAGCATGATGAGTTTGGTATGGAAGTGTTGGAACAATGTTTGTTAAATTTACAAGTTTCGCACGACGACTTTTATGTCTTGCTGACTGGTGATTTAAATGCATGAACAGCTGATGGTAACTACTGCTCATTTGGATATGACAGTGGCAGTGTTTTAACTGATCTTTCGGTTAACAGTGACGTTTTGAGACAGTCTCATGACTGCCGCACAAATGTTTTTGGAAACCAACTGCTCGAGCTATGCAATATGTTTGACTGTATCATTTTAAATGGTCTGTGTAAACCGGACCTTTTGATGGTAGTTATACATACATTGGAGTTTTAGGGTCTAGTGTAGTTGACTATTTCATCGTATCATGTGGTCTGTTTCATCAGTTAAAATTGCTACATTAGATGTTGACAGTCTCACAGAATCAGATCATTTACCGGTTATAATGAAAGTGGAGCGAGAGCTTGAAACAGGAATAAAAGCTGAGGGAAAAGTATCAAAAAATAACATCACACAAAAGTTCACATGGCAAGAAAATAAGAAAGACGATTATACAAACAAATTACAAAGTAATTACATTCAGAGTAGACTTACATTGGCTTCGGATACTCTAGACACTAATATAGATAACGCTTTAACTATATTTGTTGAATGTCTATAAGAAGCTGGTGCTTGTATGTACCGTAAGAAATGTACAGAGGAGAGAAAAAGAACTGAATGGTTTGATGGTGAATGTGAGAAAGCAAAAGCAGAAAGCAGAAAAACTCTCAAACACTACAGAAAAACAAAAGATGAGGATGATAGAGTTGTGTATTGTGAAGCACGGAAGAAGTATAAACAATTATTAAAGACTAAAAAACAGCAATTCAATAAACAAAAAGCAGAATGCTTAGCCAGAAATATTTCGAATTCATCGCAGTTCTGGACTGAGTTAAGAAATATAGGGTATGGTACCAAAAACAAACTTACTAACAATATAAGTATTGATGAATGGTTCAGTCATTTTAAAAACGTATTTCAAGATAACAGATCAACAAATGATGAGCGCTACATTGTCGAAGTAGATTTAAATGAATCAACAGAACACCCATTAAATTCTAAGATAACTATAGAAGAAGTCAGAGAATCCATCAGAAAATTGAGGATAGGTAAAGCCAGTGGAATAGACGGTGTTACAGCGAGATGTTAAAAAAATGGTAACACAAATATCCATAACTTTCTTTTGAAGCTGTTTAACACTTTATTCAGCGAGGAATTTATCCTCAAGATTGGTCAAAAGTATTATCATACCAATATTTAAGAAAGGAGATCCTGATAAAGTGGAAAATTGCAGGGGTGTGTCGTTATTAAGCATTGTATCAAAATGTTACACATCAATACTGAATACTAGATTGTATGCTTGGTTAGAAAACAATAATTTAATATCAGAAAGTCAGGCAGGTTTTAGGAAAAAAATATTCTACAGTGGATCAAATTTTCAATCTGTACGCTATGGTTCAGAAAACTATGTGCAAGAAAGGTAGAAAACTATATGTTGCTTTTATAGACTTTAAGAAAGCCTTTGATTCGGTTCAGCATGACAAACTCTTAAAGTGTATTCAAAATCAAGGAGTGAAGGGGAAGTTTTTGGCTTCGCTAAAAACAATGTATGAATCATTATGCTCATGTATTCGGGCAAACTGGGAATTATCTGAAATATTCGATAACCCCATAGGCGTGAGACAAGGATGTGTCTTAAGCCCTACTTTATTTTCGGTATTAATAAATCAATGAGCCAATTGTATGGATGAAAAGGGGCGACATGGCATCCAGTTGATGCCAGGTTTAATGGAAATATTCATTCTTCTTTTTGCAGATGATGTATTCCTTCTGTCAACAACACCAAATGGTTTGCAAAACCAGTTAAGAGTCTTGCAGACATACTGTGCCAGCATGAAACTGGAAGTTAATCTTGAAAAAAACTAAGGTTATGATTTTCAGAAGAGGGGGCTTCTTAGGACGACATGAACAATGGTTTTACAAAGGGACAAAATTGGAAGTAGTTAGTAAATATTGTTATCTGGGTTTCAATTTCACGACAATGATTAGCACCAAGGCCGGCACAGAACATTTGGTGACAAAAGGTAAAAAAGCAACTTTGCTCTTAAACAGGACTTTTCAAAAATATAAAAACATGACTATAGAAACTTTCTTCAAGTTGTTTGATGCAAACATTCAACCTATTTTGTTGTATTCTTCTGAGATATGGGGACTTAACAGATAGAGCAGATAGAGAAAGTACAGTTGGTATCGTGCAAAAGACTGTTGGGTGTTCCAGTCAGGACACCTAACAAGATGGTATATGGGGATTTGGGAAGATATCCTCTTTATGTCAGCTCCTCAACTACCTGTCTTAGATATTGGTTTAAATTACTGGAAATGAATCCAAATAGGTTACCTTATAAGGCTTACCAAATGTTAGTGGAACTTGACAGGGCTGGGAAAGAATGCTGGGCTTCAAAAATAAGGGAAATTTTGTGTGAAACGGGATTTAATATCGTGTGGCTGCAACAAGGTGTTGGTGATGTAAAAGCCTTTTTGCGTGTATTTAAACAGGGACTTGTAGATTTATATATTCAAGAATGGTCTGGGTCACTCAGAGAAACAGATAGGTATGAAAGCTACAGATCATTGAAGACTATCTTTGAAAAAGAGAAGTACATTGACTCTATTGATATATACTGTTTCAGAGTTGCCCTTTCACAAATAAGGTTGAACGTTTTACCACTAAACAATAATATAAATAGATACAGTGAATCTGATCAAGAAAAGGTATGTCCATTTTGCAGGACAGGATCTGAAAACGAAGAACACTTATTATTTAGATGTTCCACTTACGCTGACCTCAGGGCGAAATTTTTAAAGGATTTAGTCAGCATGCCTATGTGCATACTGCTCCAATCAACAAATAGCCATCGAAGTCACAGCGTATCCAGATACGTTTTCTACGCCATGAATAGGAGAAAAAAATTGTTAAAAGGAGAAGAAAACTAAATAGTTATGGAGATACTAGCACTAGAATTTCAGACAATTCTTAATTTCAATTGTAAAGGAAAGTAAATGTTTATTTGAATATGAAGGGCGTGCTCATATAGACACACATGTGCATATGTGCCTGTGTATTCACGTTGACGTTGGTGTACTTATGTGCATACATAGGTGATAGTATCTACATTATGCATATGTGTGGATACTTACGTATATATCTATGTGTGTATATATGTATGAGTGATTATGTATGTGTGCGTGTATATAGATGTGTATATATATGTGTGTATACATAACCTTCAATTCAGTCTATGGCCTGAACCATTGCTGACCGCCGAAGATTGAGTTATCTCTGAACTAAAAGATGCACGAAGTACTAAATATGCATTGAATGATCATTTGGTATTGTCTCAATGTCAATTGTTTTGGTAAATGAGTGACTGATCTGCGATTAGTCTGATTAATTGATTGGCATTATGAATGTCTGTTTTTGCCAATTAACGACTGTTTTGGGATTGAATTGCTCTTATGTCATATATTTCTTGGTTCATTTCATTATACATTAATTCCATTGATTGGTTTAGATACACTGATGAATAAATTGATAAACTGAACGCATGATTAGCTGACAACGGAATGATTATCTAATTTGTTAATTGATGGGTGGCTCACCGACTGATCGATTTATAGATTAATGGTTTTACCTATTGATCGATCAGTGATTAAATTATTGAATGTATGGATGATTGATTCGCGTTATTTGAAGTAATGATTGCAAATTGATATATCGAACCCAGTTAAATTCTAGGTTATCTGGTCGATTAAGTCACTGGGTGACTGATTAAACAGGTTAAATGATTGTTCGATTGATTGATTGAGTGAGTGAGTGATTACGTGAAGTGATTTTTACTGAAGTGATATCGATTGTATGGTTGGATGATGCATCTGACCCAGTCAATTGAAAGTTGATTTGTCAGTTGATTCACGGGCTGAATGGCGGATTATTTGATTGATCAATTGGTAAATCAGTTGATTGATTGGTTAATTGATTGGTTGACTGATTGATTGATTGGTTGGTTGGTTGATCGATTGATGGATTGATTGTTTAGTCAAGTAGCTGTGGTTGAATGTATTGATCAACCGTATGATCACTGAAGAGTACAAGAAACGTCAGATCTGTGCAGTAATTGAATGGTTTGTTTGTCTGATAGCCAGTTATTGTAAAACTGAAGTTGGATGAACGATATAGATGCGGTTAATGACAAATATTCTTAGCTGGCCAGTTAAGGAATATGGACTAGAATACAAACGAAAGGACTACTGTAAATGCAAAGATGAATGTATCCCAGCTTATGTGACGGTAAACGATAGAAGGGGACAATGTGACAGAGTTCACTGCAGTTTGATAGTATAACTTGTATGAATGTATAAGAAAACCTGATCTCCTCCCCTCCCCTTCCCCATGCGTGTATTGTGGCCTAAGGCCGATGTACAATAAACATTTTCTGAGTTCTGAGTTCTGAGTTCTGAGTTCTGAGTTCTCTCACTCTCTCTCTCTCTCTCTCTCTCTCTCTCTCTCTCTCTCTCTCTCTTCTCTGTCTGTCTTTCTGTCTGTTTGTCTGTCTGTCTCTCTCTCTGTCTCTCTCTGTCTCTCTGTCTCTCTCCATCTCTGTCTCTCTCTGTCTCTGTCTGTCTGTCTATCTCGTTCTGTATCTCTGTCTGTCTCTGTCTCTGTCTCTCTCTGTCTCTCTCTGTCTCTCTCTGCTTGTCTATCTGTCTGTCTGTCTGTCTGTCTCTCTCTCTCTCTCTCTCTCTCTCTCTCTCTCTCTCTCTGTCTGTCTCTCTCTCTCTGTCTGTTCCTCCAACAACAACATTTTATCTCTACCCGGAGGTATCCAGTGTCGAGAACCAGCTGACGTGGTGAAGTAATAAGCACAATGGAGGACAGGGAGCGGAGGTTCTAGTCCTATCAGTTCACTTCCATGCGAGAGTTTTCGGCCCAGCTGACTCCGACACATGAGTCGTGTGTTCTATGAGTTTTGTTGGACGACTGAAACTACTCAGCTGTTTTTGTTTTTATTTGAATTTAGATGAGTTTTATTTACTTAAAGGACACGTCCATATGAGATTTTGCTCAGATTTCCGACTCGAAACTGCAGTTGTCTTTTTTCCCTGTTATTTGGTTGGCAAAAGGGTACATCACAAGAAAAAATAAGAAATTTATAATACAGATTTGTGGCGTAATTACAACCCAAAACAAAACTCCGCAGTACCACCAGCGTTCTCCCCATTGTCCTGAATCATCAAAACATCATGTACAAGTTCACGATTCTGTAAGTCATCATACGCTGACGCTGATCGTTTAGTGGCCAGTGTGTCGATTTCTTCTACTCCTTCCGTGTCCGAGCGCATATGGAATCGTCCGATTGAGATGAATCCCTCTTGAACAAACTCCAAACTCCATGCCCGAAGTAAATTTACACTGTAGTACCAGTCGCCGTTGTGTAGCGGTTAACGCAACGGAAGGTTGTGGGTTCGAATCCCCATCAGTCCCTTCAAAAAATCATTGTGGGACTTTTCGGCTCTAACCGGCTCCTACCCAGAGTTGGGCGTGCTATGGGCTCATTGAGAAGATAGGGACCACACAGTCGAGTCTCATCCACTTCACGATGCTTCATTAAGGGTGTTGCTCAAGTCTTCTGACCAGCACCGCAGGTGTCTATATCTCTCGGGCCTGGTTGACGCCAAGGATATATTGTGATAGTAAGCGGAGAGTACAGCCCTGTCACGCAGTCTCAATCCTAGATTGAACCCCATAGCATCGTGATTAACATCCTCATCGACATCATCATCATTGCATTGTAAAAAAGTGTGCCAGTTTCTGTGGCCATTAAGATGGCTCGGAAAAATGGGACGAAAATTAAAAAAAAGGTGAGAGCAAAATGATACTGGAGTTTTCCATGCGCTGGTTCATGACTACTGGTGAACAGACATGCCAGCAATCTCCCTTCCTCTTTGGCTCCGGGACTGAGCAAAATCCATGATACGCCGCTTACTAGCTAGTGAGGTACATGTGTTGGATCAGCACACACACTCCTACTGAACACCACCCATCACTGTGCTGTGTTCTGCAAACGCTCCAGCCTTACACTTTAGTCTCAGCAAAAGAGAAGTTATGTTCCATCAAGACTATTTCAGGCTTCTGGTTCTTCACCCTGTCCGATAGTGACACACATCCAGCAAGCCAAGACTGTAGACACATGTTGCTACATGTGTAGTACAATGAGCAGTAACAGTTATATGTGTGACCTCCCACCACGAAATCAGTCTTAACTAGCATTTTGGGCATTTTGAGATATACATATCACTGGAAAGTGTACATTCTACTGATTAGTTGGTACTTGAATAAAGCTTGTACTCAAAAAAATGTATGTTTAAAGTCATTAAGTTGTATGACGGTCATTTTGAGAAAACGGCTTCTAAAGTTTTTGTGTGCTCTCCTACACATTTTCCTTAAATTTCTTTAGTTGGTGGCTTTGACCCAATTTATTTCTAATTTTCGCTGTCATTATCTGAAAGGTGCACCAAAGAGCTTTGTCATTATCTGAAAGGTGCACCAAAGAGCTTTGTCATTATCTGAAAGGTGCACCAAAGAGCTTTCCGTCAGTTTATTACATGTGCGGGTACTGTACAGGTTACGGTTTATAATAAGAGACAAAAATAGGTACTTTTGGTAGGAAATTGCATTCTTTCTGCTGCGATCAGTGCATTAAAATACCATTTTAAATTGATTAATAATATTTTTTCAAGAAAAAAATTTCTGTGGAGGATAGATTATTATAGTCTACAGAACTCAATTTTGAGAAAAAGTCAAAACACCCCAGATAGACCCTCAGTCACCTTTTCAACTCCTAGAGCTGTTCGACTGTGGTGTGAGGTCACATATGGATCTCCGTTTGCTGAACTGGCGCTGATCATCTCCAGTAGTAGTTTAGGAATGCTGACCAGATAGTTTGGTCAAGACCGTGGCTTCAGGCTCACCACAAAGATAGCCGTGTACAGAACACCGTCAAGATGAACGACCTTGGTGCAAAAGTGGTTTGACTAGCTCAGAAATTCTGTCAATGGACTGATTTTCAAAACCAAACAGCAAAACATAAACAACAAAAGAACGAACTCAATTTTTTACAGGGAACTTTTCATATTGACCGGCCAGATGATGGGTCATCATCATCATGTGCCCTGTCGCATGACGTTGGCGATCATGGCCCTCCGTACAAATCTGTCCCCTGTCGCTGCAAGTACATCTCCCACCCTCTCTGTCCTCAGCCACTTTGCACGTCTGTCCAGTATTTTCTCCCTGGGTCTACCTGGTGTTCTCTTTCCTTCCAGCTTTCCTGTTATGATTACGTGCTGTAGTTTCTCTTGCCTCATAAAATGGCCTATAAATGTTGCTTATCTTTGCTTGTCTTTTCCTATTCTTCTTTATTAATGTTCTCTTTGTGTGTGCCTCCTTCAAGACTGTCTCGTTTGTTTTCTTTGTTATCCATGGAACTCTTAACATTCGTCTCAGAAAACACATTTCAGCTGCCTCAATTTTGTTCTGGATTTGCGTGTTGACTGTCCACGCTTCACATCCGTTCAACAATATCGGTTCTATATAGCATTCAAGAACTGTCTTCCTGATGTTAACTGATAGGCATTGGTTGGTAAGAACGCTTTTCATCTTCTTGAATGCTGTGCTGTTCTGGCTCCACCGATTCCGCTGGCTATTTTTCATATGCACCTGCCGTCTGGTGAGATAACTGTTTCCAGATATTTAAACTTATCAACTTTGTCTCAGTGTTGTGCCATTTGCTGGTATTTTGTACGAGGGGATTTCTTGTTTTTGTACTGATTACCATGACATCAGTCACCTTGCATTGAACCCCAGCCCTTTATTTCTGCTCTCTATTTCTATTCTATTCACAGGATTTTGTTGGTCTTTTTTTCGTTTTCTGTGATTAGAACGGTGTCTGCGTAACGAAACTGGAGAGGACAAGGTGCCAGGTAGACATACGGAGAAAATATTGAATGGACTTGCGAAGTGGATGAAAAACGGGAGGGCTGAGGAATGCACTTGCAGCGACAAAATATAGATTCGTATGGAGGGCATTGACCACCAACACCATACGGCAGGCCACATGAAGGAGGGCCATGACCACCAACACCATACGGCAGGCCACATGATGGAGGGCCATGACCACCAACACCATACGGCAGGCCACATGATGGAGGGCCATGACCACCAACACCATACGGCAGGCCACATGATGGAGGGCCATGACCACCAACACCATACGGCAGGCCACATGATGGAGGGCCATGACCACCAACACCATACGGCAGGCCACATGAAGGAGGGCCATGACCACCAACACCATACGGCAGGCCACATGATGGAGGGCCATGACCACCAACACCATACGGCAGGCCACATGAAGGAGGGCCATGACCACCAACACCATACGGCAGGCCACATGATGGAGGGCCATGACCACCAACACCATACGGCAGGCCACATGATGGAGGGCCATGACCACCAACACCGTACTGCAGGCCACATGATGATGATGACAACAGAAGCGAGACTGAGGAAGGACAACTAAAGTCCGGTATTTAACTACACTGCGCCTGTGAAAAAAACATGTGTCACCAAGATTAGTCACGTGTCACCAAGATCAGTCACGTGTCACCAAGATCAGTCACGTGTCACCAAGATCAGTCACGTGTCACCAAGATCAGTCACCTGTCACCAAGATCAGTCACGTGTCACCAGGGTCAGTCACGTGTCACCAGGGTCAGTCTTGAGTCACCAAGATCAGTCTTGTGTCACCAAGATCAGTCACGTGTCACCAAGATCAGTCACGTGTCACCAAGATCAGTCACGTGTCACCAAGATCAGTCACGTTTCACCAAGATCAGTCACGTGTCACCAAGATCAGTCACGTGTCACAAGATCAGTTGTGTCACCAAGATCAATCACGTGTCACCAAGACATCAGTGTCGCAAGATCAGTCACGTATCACCAAGATCATTCATGTGTCACCAGATCAGTCTTGTGTCCCACAATCTAGAGGACTCCACCAGGCCAAGACAACCAGTATGCCGACTCTTAAACTTGACGGAAAAAGAGTCCACGTCAGGTAGTGTCGACAGTGTTAAATCACAACAGGCTCTGGTGAACTTCACCCGACATTCTATTATCATGGCTCTGTTAGCAATGAGAGAGAGCGACAGACAGACAGACAGACAGACGAGAGACAGAGAAGAAGAAGAGAAAGAGAGAGAGTAGAACAGAGAGAGAAAAGAGAGAGAACAGAGACCAGAGAGAGAGTGTGTGTGCGGTGTGTAACGTTGGTGTGTGATGCAACAGTGTGCTTACAATACAAAGAGTTTCGTGTGTATTTGTGACATCCCTTGAATTAAACAACAAACAAGTGTCTAATTAATATTTAAAAGATCGCTACGTATCAGATGACTCGAAGGAAATAAGAACAAAACAGACATACAAACACAACAATTCAAAAACAACAAAACACCATACAAACGAACATACCAACAGCAACAACTGTCCAAACAAAACAAACACCCATACAACGAACATACAAACAGCAAGCTAACTGTCCAGACACAACAACAAACACCCATACAAACGAAATACAAACAGCAAGCAACTGTCCAGACACAACAAAGAACCCACTACACGAACTACAAAAAAGAATTCCATGACACAACACCAACACCATAACAAACGGCCATGCCACAACGAAGCGAGGACCATACACAACAACAACCAACCACACATAACCATAAAAACCAACAAACCAGCCATAACCAAGACCACACAACAACATACAGACAGCCACTATGGGGCCAGACACACCAAACACCATACAAGAACACACACAGAGGCCTCAGACCAACCAACACCATACGCAGCACAACAACCAACACACAAAACATCGCAGGACACAACACCAACCACAAAACAACACCATACGCAGCACACAGACAAACCAAACCATCCAACAACCAAACCAGCAATGACTGACCATGCAACCACAACACCAAACCACCATAAGAACCATACAACCCAACAACTAACTGCAGACCACATACTAAAACAACAAACGAACTAGAAAACAACTAAGTCCAGAACACATACACCAACACATACAAAACAACAACACAATATGTCAACCAAACACACATTCAAAACATACGACACAATCGTCCAGGATCACAACAACACTAACAAACAACAACTTCACAGCAGTATGTCACAGGTCAACTAGTCCCATAGACACATTTCAACCAAATACCAGTACACTACAAATACACAACGTGCACAAGACAGTCACGTGTCACAGACACATCACCAAACACACGTTACAAAACATACAATCACAAGTCAGCTGTTCAACACAACATAACAACCATACAACACAACAACCAAGCACTGTCCAAGACACACACACCAAACCATTACACAAGATCACCCCAAGACAGAGACTCAACCAGCACAAACAACACCATACAACGACTTACACACAGAAATACTGTCCATGAAACACAACACCGTACACACGACATCTATACATGCTCTGACAAAAAAACCGACAACAGAACAACAACACAACAAACAAAGCAAAAACACATACAAAAAAACAAACAAGAGAAAAAAACAAACAAACATACAATCGAAACGATGTACATCTACGCAAATTTCTGTGATCAAAACAAAAACGGTTAAATACAAAAAACATCTCAAAAAACACAATACAAACAAATACAAAAAACAAAAAACAAACACCACAGACTAATTACAAAAACACCATACAAAACATAACACAACAACCAAACAACACAAAAACAAAACAACAAACACAACAAACAACACAACAACAAAACACAACATACAAACAACAAAACAACAAAACACAAACCATACAAACAAACATACAACAGCAACTAACAACACACAACAAAAACCACACACAAAACAAACACAACAATCAGACACAAACCATACACAACAACAACACAAACAAAACAACTCAACACAAAACAAACCACACAACAACAACAACAAACACAATACACCAACAAACAACCAAAACAATACAAACAACAACCAAATACAAAACAACAACAACAATACAAAACAACAACCAACAATCCAATACAAACAACATACACAAACAACACAACAATACCAGAACAACACCAAACACCCATACAAAACAACAAACCAAGCTAACTCAACACAACAAACAAACAACAACAACATACAAAACACAACACGCCAGACACAACACAACAACAACAACACATACAAACACAACAACGTCCAACACAACAACAAACACCATACAACAACATACAAACAGCAACAACTCCAGAACAACACAAACCCATACAACAACAACAAACAGCAACTAAGTCAACACAACAACAAACACCCATACAAAACAACAACCAACTAACTGTCAGACACAACAACAAACCATACAACAACAACAAACAACTAACCAACACAACAAAACACCCAACAACAAAAAACACAACAAACCAACAAACAAAACACAACAACAATACAAACACAAATACCAAAACACAAACACCCATACAAAAAAAAAACACAACAAACAACAAACACCCATACAACGAACAACAAAGCAACTAACTGTCAGACACAACACAAACACCATACAAAAAAAACATAACCAACAACAACAAAACCAACCACAAAACAACAACACATACAACAACAACCATACAAACAACAACCCAATCAACAACAAAACCCATACAAAACAACAACACAACAACAACAACAACATAAACACCACACAACAAAACAAACAACAACAAACAAACAAAACAACAACCAACATACAAAACAACAACCAATACAAACAACAACCATACAAAACAACAACACCAATCAAAACAACAAACACCAACAAAACAAAACACCTCAAACAACACCACATACAAAACAAAAACACCATACAAACAACAACCAACAATACAAAAAAAAAACCCCATACAACAACAAAAACACAAACACCATACAAAACAACACCAACAATACAAACACAACACCATACAAAACAACAACCAACATACAAACAAAACACCATACAAAACAAAACCAACAAAAAAAAAACCAACAACAAAACAACAACAACAAAACAACAAAAAACCATACAAAACAAAACCCATCAAACAACAAAACCATCAAAACAACAACCAACAATACAAAACAACAAACCCAACAAACAAAACAACAATACAAAACAACAACAACAACAAACAACAACCACTACAAAACAACAACACATACAAAACAAAACCACAATACAAAACAACAAACAACATCAAAAAAAAACACAACAAAACAACAACCACAAACAACAAAACCAACAAACAACACAAACCAACAATACAAAACACAACAAAACAACAATAAAACAACAACAACAATACAACAAACAACATACAAACAACAACAACACAACAAAACAACAAACACCATACAAAACAACAACCAACAAACAAAACAAACACCATACAAAACAACAACCACAATACAAAACAACAAACACATACAAAACAACAACAACAATACAAAACAACAACCAACATACAAAAAACAAACAATACAACAACAACAACAATACAAAAACAACAACAATACAAAAAAAAAACAAAAACAAACCAAAATACAAAACAACAAAACACACAATACAAAACAACAAACAATACAAACAACAACAACAATACAAAACAAAAACACCATACAAAACAACAACCAACAATACAAAACAACAACCAAAATACAAAACAACAAACACCAATACAAAACAACAACCAACAATACAAAACAACAACAACATACAAAAACAACAACCACCAATACAAAACAACAACCAACAAAACAAACAACAACCAACAATACAATACAACAAACCAACAATACAAAACAACAAACACCCATACAAAACAACAACACCAATACAAAACAAAACAAACACCCATCAAAACAACAACCAACAATACAAAACAACAACAACAATACAAAACAAAAACACCCATACAAAACAACAACCAACAATACAATACAACAAACACCCATACAAAACAACAACCAACAATACAAAACAACAAACACCCATGCAAAACAACAACCAACAATACAATACAACAAACACCCATACAACGAACATACACACAGGAAACTAACTGTCCTGAACAACAACAAACACCATACAAAAAATAAACATCCATACAAAACAACAAACACCATACAAAACAACAAACCCATACAAAACAACAACAACCAGCAATACAAAACAAAACCAGCAATACAAAACAAGAACCAACAATACAAAACAACAAAACAATAAAAACAACCAACAAACAACCAACAATACAAACAACAACCAACAATACAAAACAAAACAAAAACAAACAACAAAACAAAAAAACCAAAACAATACAAAACAACAACCAACAATACAAACACAACAAACAACAACCAATACAAACAACAACCAACATACAAAACAACAACCACAATACAAACAACAACCAACAATACAAAACAACAACCAACAAACAAAACAACAACCAGCCAATAAAAAAAAAAAACAATACAAAACAACAACCAACAATACAAAACAACAACACAAACAACACAATACAAACACCAACAATACAAAACAACAACACAATACAAAACAACAACCAAAAAAACAACAAAACAATCAAAACAACAACAAATAAAAACAAAACCCTATACAAAACAACAAACAACCTATACAAAAAACAACCAACAATACAAAAACAACCAACCAACAATACAAAAACAACAAAAAAAACCCTATACAAAACAACAACCAACAATACAATAAACAAACACCTATACAAAACAACAACAACAATACAAAAAAACAAACACCTATACAAAACAACAACCAACAATACAAAACAACAAACACCCATAAAAAACAACAACCAACAATACAAAACAACAACCAACAATACAAAAACAACAACCAACAATACAAAACAACAAACACCATACAAAACAACAACCAACAATACAAAACAACAAACACATATACAAAACAACAACAACATACAAAACAACAAACACCATACAAAACAACAACCAACAATACAAAACAACAACCAACAATACAAACAACAAACACCATACAAAACAACAACCAACAATACAAAACAACAACCAACAATACAAAACAACAACCAACAATACAAAACAAAAACACCCATACAAAAAAACACCATACAAAACAACAAAACCCATACAAAACAACAACCAACAATACAAACAACAAAACCCATACAACG
>JAPXFY010000026.1:18343681-18356181 GCA_030674185.1 Monoplex corrugatus
AGTAGTAGTAGTAGTAGTAGTAGTGTAGTAATAGTAGTAGCAGTGTAGTAGTAATAGTAGTAGTAGTAGTAGTAGTAGTAGTAGTAATAGTAGTAGAATAGCAGCAGCAGCAGCAGCTGTTATAGTAGTAGTAGTAGTAGTAGTAAGTAGTAGTAGTAGTAGTGTAGTAGTAGTAGTAGTAGTAGTAGTGTAGTAGTAATAATGTAGTAGTAACAGTAGTAGAATAGTAGCAGCAGTCGTAGAATAGTAGCAGCAGCAGCTGTTGTAGTAGTAGTAGTAGTAGTAGTAGTAGTAGTAGTAGTAGTAGTAGTAGTAGTAGTAGTAGTAGTGTGTAGTAGTGTAGTAGTAGTAGTAGTAGTGTAGTAGTAGTAGTAGTAATAGTAGCAGCAGCAGCAGTAGTAGCAGTAGTTGCAGTAGTGGTGTAGTGGTGGTGGTAGTAGTAGTAATAGTAGTGGTAGTAGTAGTAGTAGTGGTGGTGGGGTAGTAATAGTAGAGGTAGTAGTAGTAATTTACTTTTAGTGTCAGTTTTTCAAAATGACGCCTCAGTGCTCGGAATACAATCATATGCATTAACGTCATCAATGCTTTGTGCCATGCAGTAGCAGTAGTAGCAGTAGTGGTGGTGGTGGTGGTGGTAATAGTGATAGTAACAGTAATAGTAGTAACATTACATTTAGTAGTAGCAGCAGCAGTAGTAGTAGTAGTTGTTGTGTTGTTGTAGTAGTATTGTAGTAGTAGTAGTAGTAGTAGTAGTAGTAGAAGTAGTAGTAGTTAGTAGTAGTAGTAGTAGTAGTAGTAGTAGTAGTAGTAGTAGAGAAGAAGTAGTAGTAGTAGTATTGGTGGTGGTGGTGCTGGTGGTTGATAGTAGTAGTAGTAGTAGTAGTAGTAGTAGTAGTAGTAGTAGTAGTAGTAGTAGAATATAGTAAGTAGTAGTAGTAGTAGTAGTAGTAGTAGTAGTAGTAATACACGTGATAGCACTAGTAGTGACAAATGATTAAAATCCTTACAAAACAAATGACGAACACTGAACTAAAGGAAGGGAAGAAACAAAAGGAAGGGAAGAAACTAAAGGAAGGGAAGAAACTAAAAGGAAGGGAAGAAACAAAAGGAAGGGAAGAAACAAAAGGAAGGGAAGAAACAAAAGGATAAGGGGAAACAAAAGGAGGGAAAACTAAAGGAAGGGAAGAAACAAAAGGAAGGGAAGAAACTAAAGGAAGGGAAGAAACAAAAGGAAGGGAAGAAACAAAGGAAGGGAAGAAACAAAAGGAAGGGAAGAAACTAAAGGAAGGGAAGAAACTAAGAAAGGAGAAATGAAGGAAGGAAAAAAAGGAAGGGAAGAAACAAAAGGAAGGGAAGAAACAAAAGGAAGGGAAGAAACTAAAAGGAAGGGAAGAAACAAAAGGAAGGGAAGAAATTGAAGGAAGGGAAGAAACAAAAGGAAGGGAAGAAACAAAAGGAAGGGAAGAAACAAAAGGAAGGGAAGAAATGAAAGGAAGGGAAGAAACTAAAGGAAGGGAAGAAACTAAAGGAAGGGAAGAAACAAAAGGAAGAGAAGAAACTGAAGGAAGGGTGAAGGAAGGGAAGAAACCGAAGGAAGGGAAGAAATATAAAAGGAAGGGAAGAAACTGAAGGAAGGGAAGAAACTAAAGGAAGGGAAGAAACAAAAGAAAGGGAAGAAACTAAAGGAAGCAGAAGAAACTGAAGGAAGAGGCAGAAACAAACAGGTCAGAGGGAGACATGTCAACCCTGACGCTGTGATGGAAATACATGAGGCACAACACCTTGGACACTGTGTCAATAAGCCGCACAGATAAATTATAATGAAATATTGACTTCTGTGGATTGATCATTGAAGTGCTGTACAAAAGTACGGGAGACCAAAGTAGACATTATCTACAGCTAGTACGTATCAACATGTAAACCATAAACAGACACATTCTGTCAAATTGGATCAGTAGTAAGGGTGTAAAGAAAAAAAGGGAAGAAAGAGGGAGGGAGAGAGAGGAATAGAGAGAGAGAGACAGGCAGACAGACAGACAGACAGACCGACGAACATATATATATATATATTATAATATAGAAAAAAAGACAGAGACACAGAGAGAGAGAGGAGAGTGAGAGAGGGATAGAGAAAGGGAGGGAGAGAGAAGGGGAGAGAGAGAGTGAGAGCGGAGAGAGAGAGAGAATGAGAGAGAGAGAGAGAGAGAGAGAGCAGGACAGACAGACAGACAGACAACATAATCAAGAACGGTTGAATATGTGCAATATAAGAACAGCTCAACAACCGCAAAGATAAGCTCAATATTCTTGGAGACTTCAACACATGTGTGAAAAATAAAGAACTCCCTGATTGAATGAAATCAACGGACATTTCAAGCTATAAAATAAATAAATAGATAGATAAGTAAATAAATAAATAAATAGAATACTAACTAACTACAACTAACTAACTAACTAACTAACTAACTAACTAACTAATACTTATACTTACTAACTAACTAACCGACCGACGGACGGACAGACGGACGAACGGACGAACGAACAAACCAACTAATTAACTAAATAACTGACTAACTAACTAACTCACTCACTCACTCACACACTCACTCACTCGCTAACTGACTCACTGACTGACCGACTAACTGACGAACTGACGAACTGACGAACGAACGAACGAACGAACTAACTAACTAATTAACTAACTAACAACTCACTCACTCATCCAATCACTCACGCACTCACTCACTCGCTAGCTAGCTAGCTAGCTAACTAGCTAAATGCATAATAAATAAATGATAAAAAAATAATTAAATAAATAAATACATGAATAAGTACATTAATAAATAAATGAATAAATAAATGAATAAATAGATAGATAATAAATGAATCGATAAATAAATAAATAAACAAATAAATAAATAAACATATAGATAAATAAATAAATAAATAAACAAATAAATAAATAAATAAAATAATAATGAATGAATGAATGAATGAATGAATGAATGAATAAATAAATAGATAAATAAACAAATAATAATAATTAAATAAATAAATAAATAATAAATAAATAAACAAATAAATAAATAATAAATAAAATAATAATGAATGAATGAATGAATGAATGAATGAATAAATAGATAAATAAATAAATAATAATAATTAAATAAATAAAGAAATAAATAATAAATAAATAAATAAATAAATAAATAAATAAATAAATAAATAAATAAATAGATAAATGGATAAGAGATAAATGAGACATGTTCTCACTACATCACCTACAAGTTCCACCTGGCACGACTTTAGTTTTTCCAACCGGAAAATATACGGACTCTGCAGTCTATGATGTGTTGCTCTATTGTGACAATTTACAAGAGATGGGATATTTTTGATCCTGTAAATGTAGGATAGACCATTTTGAGAAAACAAGTCAATGAAGGATAAAATGGTCAACATCAGTAGGGTAAGATATTAGTGTTAGAATGAAAGTATATTCTTTGTCAGTATTAATTTAAAAGCATACATGAACACGCTACTAAAATGATTGCATCCATATATATATAAAGAAAATTAAACAAACTATGAGTATACATGCATCGACAAAGGAATCGTTATCTATACATTTGAATACACACGCATACTCGTACATGCCTACAAACGTTCACACACAGGTAAACATGCATTAACATAAAACAATCATGTGCATATAAAGAAATGCAAAAATGTTGATATATGCAGGGAGAAAAAAATGAAAACAAAGAATTTATACTGCGTTTTGCTGTAAACATTGTTATGGTTTGTCACTGAGATCATGTTGTTTTCGCATTCCAAGCTTTTCTGCGAGATGGAATTCCTATCCTTTTCTGTCTATGATGCTATTACTGTAGAGACCCACAGACCCTTCACACGGATATCGCCCATCGAGTCTGGTTGATTGAAATGATCTGAGACTGTCTCTCTCCTATCTCGCTGATTGTATCCCTCATCCAACCATAACCATTAATGGGAATACAGGGGGGTGCAAAAGTAGGTATTCAGTTATGAAAAAAGAAAATACGTACAATACTCATTGCATTTATTATACAGACAAATGAATATTGCATATACATGTAATAACAAGCACAGTCTTAATCCCTCAGAAACTCAAACTGCTTGCCGTCGGTATTCACACACTCCTCTACACTGTAATCGAGAGCGGAATTAAGCATTATAATAATGATGTGATACTGTATACCTACTTTTGTACACACCCCCCCCACCCCCTGTATAGTTAACTAAGGATCTTGCAGTTATATTATACTGCAGGTTTGGTTTGACATTTCCTGGTTATTTTGAACACATTTCAGCCATTTCAGTGTCCGTTTCTCAAGATCATCATCATCATCATCAGGTGCCCTGCCGCGTGGCGTTGGCGACCATGGACTTCCAACCATCTCTATCTCTCGTTGCCCCCAGCATCTCCCCCACCCTCCTCATCCCCAGCCACTCTGCAAGTCCGTCCAGCATTCTCTCCATGGATCTACCTGGTGTTCTCTTTCCCTCCAGCTTCCCCGTTGTGACCAGGTGCTCCGAAATCCCCTTCCTCATAAAATGGCCTATAAATGTTGCTTGTCTTTTCCTAATCTTCCTTATGGGTGATCTACTTGTGTCTGCCTCCATCAAGACTGTCTCGTTTGTTTTCTTTGCTGTCCATGGAACTATCAACATTCTTCTGAGAAACCACATCTCGGCTGCCACGATCCTGCTCTGGCTTTGCTTGCTGACTGTCCACGCCTCGCCTCCGTACAACAGTATTGGTTCTATATAACATTCAAGGACTCTCTTTCTGATGTTAATTGATAGGCATTTGTTGGTAAGAATGCTTGTCATCTTCTTGAATGCTATGTTGGCTTGGCCGATTCTGCCAGCTATTTCTGATGTGCATCTGCCGTCTGATGAAATGACCGTTCCCAGGTATTTGAACTAATTAAGATGGCGTCTCAATTCTCAGAAGAAACTCCATAGACGCCGACATCACTGACGACATATGAAAGAGAAGATCCAAACTGATCATGGCATACACCTTAAGCCTTCACATAAGCCATAAGTGTAGATATATATAAGCCCTTTGCCTTGTCAAGGTCCTGGAAATCTTTTCCAGCGTATGATTTTGTATCTATCCTTGTCTCAGTCTGCCACTGAAACAACCTGATCTACATCGTATAGTGTAATGAAATGTGTGTCTATCTGAGATGGTTTAAAACACCACCACCACCACCACCACCACCACCACCACCACCAACACCAACAACAACAACAACAACAACAACAACACTGGAGAGGGATAAAACAACCTAATCTGCATCGTAAAGATATGTGTATCTCTGTCTGAGATGGTTTAAAACACCACCACCACCACCACCACACAACAACAACAACAACAACAACAACAACAACAACACTGGAGAGGGATAAAATAACCTAATCTACATCGTATATATGTATATCTCTATCTGAGATGGTTTAAAACACCACCACCACCACCACCACCATCACCACAACCACCACCACCACCACCAACAACAACAACAACAATACTGGAGAGGGATACAACAACCTAATCTACATCGTATATATGTATCTCTCTATCTGAGATGGTTTAAAACACCACCACCACCACCACCACCAACAACAACAACAACAACAACACTGCAGAAGGATAAAACAACCTAATCTAAACCGTACGTAATGATATGTGTATTTCTGTGTGAGATGGTTTAAAACACCACCACCACCACCACCACCAACAACAACAACAACAACACTGGAGAGGGATAAAAGAACCTAATCTTTATCGTGATGATATGTGTATCTCTGGGAAGCAACAGCCCTCGAACGGTCAGCCTGGAGACAGACTGTGCAGAAAGGTCTCTCCAAGTTCGAAGAGACACTCGCTCAGCAGCACGAGGAAAAGAGAATGAGAAGAAAGGCTGCAGCCCAGGCAGACAGACCAGCGTCAGACTTCATCTGTGCCCTCTGCCACAGGGACTGTTATTCCCGCGTCGGACTGGCCAGCCACACCCGACGCTGTACCAGAATAAACACCTAGAGCGCAACTCCATAGTCTTCCGAGACTGAAGGACGCCTATATATATATATTGTCTGAGATGGTTTAAAACACCACCACCACCACCACCACATCCACCACCACCACCACCAACAACAACAACAACAACAACACTGGAGAGGGATAAAAGCACATCCAGTCTCCAGTGTGACCTGACCAGACCAATGTCCTGTGCAATCACAACACAGAAACCACCCCCACCCCCACCCCCACCTATATGGTACATAGTCTCAATTCAAAAATGAAATGAAATGAAATAAAATAAAACAAAACAAACAAAAAAAACAAATAAATAAAACAAATAGAATAAAATAAGGTAAAATACAATTTTTAAAAAATAAAATAAAATAAAATAAAATAAAATAAAATAAAATGAAATAAAATAAAATAAGATAAAATAAAATAAAATAAAGTAAAATAAACGAAACAAAAGAAAATAAAACAAAATAAAATAAAATAAAACAACTTCAATAAAACAAAATAAAATAAAATATAATAAAATGAAATAAAATGAAATAAAATAAAAGTTCAAAAGATACCTATAACTGCATAAAAAGACAGCCAGCGGTGGAACACGGAGGTACAGTAATTACAGAAGAATGGTTTTGATTAATTGTTGTCTGTTGTCAGTTTGTCTGAGTCACTTGGTCAGCGTCTGGAAGGCCACACATTGTGCCTTTCGGCCTTTGGAATCATATTTACTACTACATAATTACGTCAGCGGTATTTTGTTGGTTGATAATGTGTGACTATGCATTTATTTATTCATGCATCTATTTATTCAATTATTTATTTATATCTGTTTATTTGCTTAGTCATTTAAATGATTATATAAACATTGCAAGTTGTATGGCGTTTTTTTTTTCTTTCCAAACGGTCTTTTTTTTTTCCCGAACGAAACGTACGGACGGTATGTAATCTGTCATTTTTGTCGGAAGTCTGCTGAAGTGGTGTCTTTTATTTTCATTTTGGTTTTGTATGGCAAGGTCATTGGTCGACACTGTGCACCTGCTGCCATGGTTCGTCAGTTAATGCGCAATCTCATTCTGTGTCGCATGTTTTTGAAAGGAAAGGCCAAACACGAGTAACAACAGTTTTATTTTCTTTCCATTAGTCGTCATGATGTTCCTGTTTCTATTTTTGTTTTTACTATTAGCAAGAAATAGTTTACGTCTGTGGCCAGCCAACTAACCGTTTCTTAATTTCAGTCCTTAAGTGCACGAAACTCACACGTTGCTGTGGTGACATCGTTAGCACAGCAGACTGCATTCTGGAAGGGTGGGGTTCAAACTCTATCAATTCAATCAAAATCAATGTGTGTGTGTGTGTGGGGGGGGGGGTGAGTGTGTGTGTGTGTGTGTGTGTGTGTAGGTGTGTGTGTGTTTGTGTGTGTGTGTGTGTGTACGTGTGTGTATCTGTGTTGGTGTCTCTCTCTGTGCGTGTGTGTGTGTGTGTGTGTGTGTGTGTGTGTGTGTGTGTGTAGGTGTGTGTGTGTGTGGTGTAGTATGTGTATTGTGTGTGCGTCCGTGTGTGTGCGTGTGTATGTGTCTCTGTGCGTGTGTGTCTCACTCTGTGTGTGTGTGTGTGTGTGTGTGTGTGTAGGTGTGTGTGTGTGTGGTTGTAGTATGTGTATTGTGTGTGCGTCCGTGTGTGTGCGTGTGTATGTGTCTCTGTGCGTGTGTGTGTCTATCTCTGTACGTGTGTGTGTGTGTGTGTGTGTGTGTGTGTATATATGCGCGCGCGCGCGTGTGTGTGTGTGTGTGTGTGTGTGTGTGTGTGTGTGTGTGTGTGTGTGGTGTGTGTGTGTGTGTGTGTGTGTGTGTGTGTGTGTGTGTAGGTGTGTGTGTGTGGTGTAGTGTGTGTATTGTGTGTGTGTGTACGTGTGTGTGCGTGTGTATGTGTCTGTGTGTGTGTGTCTCTCTCTCTCTCTGTGCGTGTGTATGTGTGTGTATGTGTGTGTATGTGTGTGTGTGTTGTGTTTGTGTGTGTGTGTGGTGTGTGTGTGTGTGTGTGTGTGTGTGTATGTGTGTGTGAGTGTGTGTATGTGTTTGTGTGCGTGTGTATATGCGCGTGGTGTGTGCAGACTGCAGTCTTGTCACACAGTTTAAATCCTAGATGGATCCTCATTATCACAGCACCATGATTATCACTTCACTGTCATTGTTATTATAGCACTATAATTTTCCTCTTCCTCATCATTAACACAGCTCCATAATTATCATCCCCATCACCATCATTATCATAGCACCATAATTATCATCCCCTTCGTCATTATTATCACAGTTCTATAATTATCAACAAAAATGCAGTGGTGGTCCAAAGCCAAAGGGAAGGAAAAAAGAGACATGATCATACAGGAGTTGAAGGAAGAAGAAGATGTCAAAAGAGTGCAGAAGGCAGTCCAGCAAGGTCAACAGGGGCAATGGACAACATGGGACAGTGCACTCCAAAGAAGTCTCAGCTGGAACGATATGTGGCACATGGCTCCTCTAAGGATAAGCTTCCTCCTCAGATCTGTATATGACCTGCTCCCCTCGAATGCAAACTTAGTGAAATGGGGGAAAGCAGACGACCCAGCATGTCCGCTCTGTCAGAAGAAACAAACAGTGGAACATGTCCTAAGCTCTTGCAAAGTAGCGCTAGCCCAAGGAAGGTATACATGGAGGCACAACCAAGTTCTGAAAGTGATCACAGATGTGGTTAGCGAAAAAACCATGACCCCAAACGCACCAATTGCTATGACAACGTTCTACAAAGCAGGAGGGGAACAGGTCTGGCCCGAAAGGGCTATGACAACCAGCACATTGCCAAAGGGTCTTCTGGATGGAGCAGTCGACTGGGAGTGTACAGCAGACCTCCCAGAGTGGAGAAATTACCCAGATGTCATCAGCAAGACAGGCATGAGACCAGACATCGCTCTCCACTCTGACTCCTCGAAACAAGTGATTCTGATAGAACTCACTGTGCCATACGAAAGCAGAATGGAAGAAGCACATATCTACAAGACCGAAAAATACGCCGGTCTTGCCAGCACCCTGAAGAAAGCAGGTCTGCGGGTCAAAATCTTCGCCATAGAGGTCGGGGCAAGAGGGTTTGTGGGCACCTCCGCTTATGATCTCATGAAACAACTCGCCATTTCTGGGAAGAAGAGGACTAGAGCCCTTAAAGCGATGGCAGAGGCAGCAGAAAGGAGCTCAAGCTGGATCTGGGCAAGGAGGAACCAAAAAAGTGAACTTCATAAGGATTAAATTCACTACAGATGATGTGTGCCCCGTTAGCACATTGGTAAAACCGCGTACCGCAGTTCTGAAGCGCAGAATCGCCCAGGTTCGATCCCCGGCGTGGGAAAAAAAAAATAGACAACAGCAGAAGGGCATCCAGGAGTCATGACCTGGATGTGGCCCGGCCCCCCGAGAGTGTAAGGAATTCAGGGCCGAAACACTTGTCTAAAGGGGGTTACTTCTCTGAAGACCTTCTGTTGTCTAGCTCTCCCTAGAGTTTCTTTCTACCTGCACATGGTCAGTCCATTGACTTCCGGGAATAGTTCGGAGGACATTCGGGAAAGACCGAAGGACACTGTGAAAGACTAGATCTGCGGGCTTTGTGGGTTGGCTTCCCACCTTGCCTTTGATAACATGCCACGAGTTTTCCAAATGAAAGATGCTCCCAGGATTCACCGAAAGGGGGAGAGAATGATGAATCCATCGGCACTGACTCCATCACGACTGGAAACGCACAACGGACCATGATTAATGACCAGTTGGAATTTCCGTGTGCGTGTGGAAGGAGATTCACCACCAAACGCGGCATGAAGATCCACAGGACAAAAATGGGCTGTTTGAAGACACATACGAACCAGCAGCAGCGCACTGCGATAGCAGGTGAGACGTTGGATGACCAAGGCCAGGAATTAAACCATAGTGCCGAGGACATCCACGCTGACGGTTCTGATGCGGATTTTGCACAAGCTCTTAACGCCAAACGTGGAAAACTCAATTTGCCGCCTGCCGGTGCAAAAGAACAATGGGAGAAATTAGATGAGGAACTTGTCCTTAAGCTGAATGCGCTAATAGGGAACAGTACGCTGGAACACAAACTTGACACATACGGAGACATCATATACTCTATCTGCAGGGACACTTATGGAGTGAAGCAGCCAAAGACAAAAACGCCTCCCCAGAAATCCAGAAGACAGCAACAGATGGAGAGCATCCGGAGGGAGAAAAGGAAGCTTAAAAAGCGAATGAAAACTGCCTCAGAATTCGAGAAGCAAGGGCTCCTGGAACTCTGGAAAGATCGGAAGGCCAAACACAATGCTCTCAGCAAAGTGGAATCAGCAAGGCGAAGAAAGAGCAAAAAGAAGAAGACTCAAGATCGTTTCTTCAAAGATCCCTTTGACTTTGCAAGAAAGCTGTTTGAACAACCCAAATCAGGGACTCTCACAGTGGGCAAGGAAACCCTAGAGCAGCATCTCAGGGAAACATATTCCGATTCTCAGCGCGAGGCACCACTTGAAATCCAAAATCTGGTTTGGCCTGCAGCGCCAGAAGGAAAATTCAATAACAAACCACCAACACTGGATGAAGTGAAGAACGTAGTAAAGAAAGTCAGCACCTGGACCAAACGGAATACCATACCTACTCTACAAGAAATGCCCAAAAGTGCTCGAGTAGCTCCACAAGATGATTCGATCAGCATGGAGGAACCAGAAGATCAGCGACCAATGGATGAGAGCTGAAGGAGTGTACATTCCGAAGGAGCAGAACTCCAGCAGCATCAATCAGTTCAGGCCAATATCACTTCTGAACGTCGAGGGGAAAATCTTCTTCTCTGTTATGGCAGCAAGATTGACAAAATACCTGACTGAAAACAAGTATCTGGATATGTCAGTCCAAAAGGGAGGCATACCAGGAATGCCTGGATGCTTGGAACATGCCACGTTGATTTGGGATGCCATCCAAAAAGCAAGAACAGAGAAGAGAGACATTGACGTAGTTTGGCTTGATCTGGCGAATGCATATGGATCAGTTCCACACGATATGATCCAGCTGGCTCTTCAAATGTATCACATCCCAGAAAACATCCGAACAATGCTGAGGAAGTATTTCCAAGGGTTCTCAATGCGGTTCTCTACCAAAGAATACACCACGGACTGGATAGACCTAGAGGTGGGCATTGCAATGGGCTGTGCAATCTCTCCCATACTGTTCGTGTTGGCAATGGAAGTCATCTTGAAAGCTGCAATGAAGAGTTCAGGTCCAGTGAATCTGGGAGATGGATACCAGATGCCTCCTCTGAAAGCTTTCATGGATGACACAACAGTCTTGTCCACGGATGAGGAAGAGACACACCAAATCTTAAAGCAGCTGGATGAGCTGGTGGCCTCTTCAAGAATGAGGTTCAAACCTAAGAAATCCCGAAGTCTCTCACTGCGAAAAGGAAAAGTGGCAGATTCAGTCAAATTCATGGTAGCCAACCAAGCCATCCCCACTGTCACAGAAGAGCCAGTAAAAAGTCTCGGAAGATGGTATGATGATCCCTGAAAGACACACAAAGGGGATGTGAAACCAAGCAAACAGCAGAAGAAGGCCTGAAGAAAATAGATAACTGCGGACTGCCAGGCAAATACAAAGTCTGGTGTCTACAGTTCATGCTGATACCAAAGCTGCTGTGGCCACTGCTAATCTATGACATTTGCACCAGCACAGTCGAAGCAATGGAAGCCAAAATCAACAAATACACAAGAAAATGGCTCGGTGTCCCACCTGGTCTCACTGATGTTGCATTCTACTGTCGTCAAGCAATGCTGAAGCTACCTCTGAAATCCATAGTGGAGGAATACAAAGTTGGAAAAGCAAGACTGTTGAGCATGCTGGAGAAATCGGAGGACAATATCGTGAGAGCAGTTCATCCAAAGCTGAGAACTGGCAGAAAGTGGAAAGTCCAAGAGGCTGTAAACAATGCCAAGAGAAACCTCAGCATCAAAGAAATAATTGGACACACGCAAACCAACAGACAGGGACTGGGAGCAACAAAAATGCAGTGGTGGTCCAAAGCCAAAGGGAAGGAAAAAAGAGACATGATCATACAGGAGTTGAAGGAAGAAGAAGATGTCAAAAGAGTGCAGAAGGCAGTCCAGCAAGGTCAACAGGGGCAATGGACAACATGGGACAGTGCACTCCAAAGAAGTCTCAGCTGGAACGATATGTGGCACATGGCTCCTCTAAGGATAAGCTTCCTCCTCAGATCTGTATATGACCTGCTCCCCTCGAATGCAAACTTAGTGAAATGGGGGAAAGCAGACGACCCAGCATGTCCGCTCTGTCAGAAGAAACAAACAGTGGAACATGTCCTAAGCTCTTGCAAAGTAGCGCTAGCCCAAGGAAGGTAT
>JAPXFY010000026.1:18361181-18373681 GCA_030674185.1 Monoplex corrugatus
GGGTAGAGATAACCAACGAGAGGGAACTTGGGTAGAGATAACCAATAGCAGGGAACTGGGTAGGGATAACCAATGGCATGGAACATGGGTAGAGATAACCAATGGCAGGGAACTTGGGTACAGATAACCAACAGCAGGGAACTTGGGTACAGATAACCAATAGCAGGGAACTTGGGTAGAGATAACCAACGGCAGGGAACTTGGGTAGAGATAACCAACGTCAGGGAACTTGGGTAGAGATAACCAACGGCAGGGAACTTGGGTAGAGATAACCAACGAGAGGGAACTTGAGTACAGATAATCAATAGCAGGGAACTTGGGTACAGATAACCAATGGCAGGGAACTTGAGTAGAGATAACCAATGGCAGGGAACATGGGTAGAGATAACCAATGGCAGGGAACTTGGGTACAGATAACCAACGGCAGGGAACTTGGGAAGAGATAACCAATAGCAGGGAACTTGGGTAGAGATAACCAACGGCAGGGAACTTGGGTAGAGATAACCAACGTCAGGGAACTTGGGAAGAGATAACCAATAGCAGGGAACTTGGGTAGAGATAACCAACGGCAGGGAACTTGGGTAGAGATAACCAACGTCAGGGAACTTGGGTAGAGATAACCAACGGCAGGAACTTGGGTAGAGATAACTAATGGCAGGGAACTTGGGTAGAGATAACCAATGGCAGGGAACATGGGTAGAGATAACCAATGGCAGGGAACGTGGGTACAGATAACCAATGGCATGGAACGTGGGTAGAGATAACCAATGGCATGGAACATGGGTAGAGATAACCAATGGCATGGAACGTGGGTAGAGATAACCAATGGCAGGGAACATGGGTAGAGATAACCAATGGCAGGGAACGTGGGTAGAGATAACCAATGGCAGGGAACGTGGGTAGAGATAACCAATGGCATGGAACGTGGGTAGAGATAACCAATGGCATGGAACGTGGGTAGAGATAACCAATGGCATGGAACGTGGGTAGAGATAACCAATGGCAGGGAACTTGGGTAGAGATAATCAATGGTAGGGAACGTGGGTAGAGAGAACCAACGGCAGGAACATGGGTAGAGATAACCAATGGCAGGGACTTGGGTAGAGATAACCAATGGCATGGAACATGGGTAGAGAGAATCAATGGCAGGGAACTTGGGTAGAGATAACCAATGGCAGGAACTTGGGTAGAGATAATCAATGGTAGGAAAGTGGGTAGAGAGAACCAACGGCAGGAACTTGGGTAGAGATAACCAATGGCAGGGAACTTGGGTAGAGATAATCAATTGTAGGGAACGTGGATAGAGAGAACCAATGGCAGGGAACGTGGGTAGAGAGAACCAATGGCAGGGAACTTGGGTAGAGATAACCAATGGCAGGGAACGTGGGTAGAGAGAACCAATGGCAGGGAACTTGGGTCAGATAACTAACGACAGGGAACTTGGGTAGAGATAAACAATGGCAGGGAACTTGGGTAGAGATAACTAACGACAGGGAAATTGAGTAGAGATAAACAACGGCAGGGAACTTGGGTACAGATAACCAATGGGACCGGGAATGTATTTGGGTGGTGGTGGTGGTATCCAATGAAATGGAATTTCTGGAGAGAGTGCCAATGGGAAGGTACTTGGTGGGAGGGGAAACCAGTGACAGGGAACTTTGGGGAGAGAGAATCAATAGGAGGGAATTTAGGGAGGGTACCTATGCCAGATTACACAGGGGAGGGATGACGAATGGGAGGTCACTTGGGGGGAGAGGAGAGAACAAATTCAAAGGTTCTTGCGAGGGCTAGACCCAATGGGATGGTACTTGGGGGATAGAACCTATGGGTGGGTACTTGTGGGATAGAACCTATGGGTGCATACCTGTTGAGTGAAAACCATTGGGAGGGTACTTGGAGGGGAAAACCAAGGGGAGGGAACTTGGTTGGGGGAACCAATGGGAGGGCATATGGATTGGGAGAACCAATGAGAAGGTACTTGGGGAGGGAGACTCAACGAAAGGTGTACTTGTGGAGGGAGAGAACCCATGGGAGGGAACTTGTGGAGAGAGAACCCATGGGAGGGAACTTGTGGAGGGAGAACCCATGGGAGGGAGCTTGAGGAGGGAGAGAACCCATGGGAGGGAACTTGTGGAGGGAAAGAACCCATGGGAGGGGAACTTGTGGGAGGAGAGAGAACCCATGGGAGGGAACTTGTGGAGGGAGAACCCATGGGAGGGAACTTGTGGAGGGGAGAGAACCATGGGAGGGAACTTGTGGAGAGAGAACCCATGGGAGGGAACTTGAGGAGGGAGAACCCATGGGAGGGAACTTGTGGAGGGAGAACCCATGGCAGGAAACTTGGGGAGGGGAGAATCCATAGGAGGAAACTTGTGGAGGGAGAGAACCCATGGGAGGGAACTTGTGGAGGGAGAGAACCCATGGGGGGGGGGAACTTGTGGAGGGAGAACCCATGGGAGGGAACTTGTGGAGGGAGAGAACCCATGGGAGGGAAACTTGTGGAGAGAGAACCCATGGGAGGGAACTTGTGGAGGGAGAACCCATGGGAGGGAACTTGTGGAGAGAGGAACCCATGGGAGGGAACTTGTGGAGGGAGAACCCATGGAAGGTAACTTGTGGAGGGAGAGAACCCATGGGGGGTGGGGAACTTGTGGAGGGAGAACCCATGGAAGGGAACTTGTGGAGGGAGAGAACCCATGGGAGGGAACTTGTGGAGGGAGAGCCCATGGGAGGGAACTTGTGGAGGGAGAGAACCCATGGGTGGGAACTTGTGGAGGGAGAGAACCCATGGGAGGGAACGTGTGGAGGGAGAACCCATGGTAGGGAACTTGTGGAGAGAGAACCTATGGGAGGGAACTTCTGGAGAGAGAACCCATGGGAGGGAACTTGTGGAGGGAGAACCATGGGAGGGAACTTGTGGAGAGGGAACCTATGGGAGGGAACTGGGGGGGGGGGGGGGCAGAAGAACCAATGGGAAGTTACATGGTGAGGAAACCAAAGGGAGAGTATTTAAAGGGAGAGAACCAATGGGACGGTATTTAGCGGGGAGAACCCATGAGAGGGAAACTATAGAGAGAACTTGTCTGGGGGGAGAACCAATGAGGGGGGCGGGTCCAGGAGAAAGAAAGGGAGTGTACTTGGGGGGGGGGGGGTACGTGGTAGGAGGAGAATGATTAGTAGGGATAACCAAAGGGAGGGAACTTGCTGAGGGAGAACAATAAGAGGTATAGGGGGGGGGGGGCAAATGGGAGGGAATTTCGGGAGGGAGAACCAATGAGATGCAATTTGGGGGGGGGGGGGGAGAACAAATGGGATGCAACTAGGGGGGGGGGAGAACCAAAGGGAGGGTACTTGGAGTGGAACCAATATGAGGGTACTTAGTGGGGGGGGGGGGAACCAATGAGGGAATTTGGGGAATGAGAACTTATGGGAGCGTACATGGGGGGGGGGGGAGGGAAAGAACCAATGGGGTAACTTGTGGTGGTGGTAACCAATGGAAGGGTACTTGGGGGGTGGGAGAACCAAGGGCAGGGAACTTAGAGAGGAAACCAATGTGAGGGAACTTGGGGAAGGAGAGCCTATGGAACTTGGGGAGAAGGAAGAACCAAATGGAGGTTACATGGGGAGGGAACCAGTTGGTGGGGAACTTGTGGCAGGGGAGGGAACTTGGAGAAGCGGGAGAAACAATGGGAGGTTACTTGGGGAGGCAACCAATGGGAGGGAACTTGCGGGAGGGGCGACAACCAATAGGAGGGTACTCAGAGGAGTGTGGAGAATCAAAGGGAGGGAACGTGGCCAGGGAAACAATGGGAGGACATTGGGGAAGGAGAACCAATGGGAGTCTTTATAGTTGGTTGATCAATTCTTACCTGATCGAAAGCCTTGGCATAATCATCAAAGCATAAATATAAATCCGTTTTCAACTCGATTGACCTCTCTATGATAGTTCTTAGGATGTATATGGCATTAATAGTTTCTTTCCCTTCGACAAATCCACACTGTTCTTCTGTTATTTCTCTTTTGATTCTATTCCTTGTCCTTATCATGATTATTCTTAACAGGATTTTTGTTACATGACTCATCAAACTGATTGTGCGATGGAGTTCGCATTCTATAGCCCCTGTTGTCTTTGGAACACCAATGAAAATTGATTTTGACATATCTTTGGAGATTTTTCCAGTGTCATAAATTTCATTTATGAGGACTGTTATTTTTGATAACTAAATAATGAAATGAATAAATAAGCAAGCAAACAAACAAATAAACAAATTTATAGTTTAATAAAAATGAACAGATAAAAGCAAGAAAAGAAACTAATAAATAAATATGTAAATAAATAAAAATGAACAACAAATGAATAAAAATGAATAGATAAATGACTAACTAAATATAAAACGAACAAGAAGCCAAAAGACCACCACCACCACCAACAACAACAACAACAACAACAGCAAAGACAGACGATGGCATCATGTTCATAATTAATTCAATTGGTGGTGAGCAAAGGTGGTAGTGACATCATCATTGCACCAGACATATCAATGTCAGTAGATAGTGAGCAAAGATGGCCATGACATCATCATAGCACTAGACATATCAATTTCAGTTCTGTACTGAGCAGAGGTTGCAGTGACATCATCATAGCACTAGACATATTAATTTCAGTTCTGTACTGAGCAGAGGTTGCAGTGACATCATCATAACACTAGACATATTAATTTTAGTAGATGGTGAGCAAAGATGGCCATGACATCATCATATCACTAGACATATCAATTTCAGTTCTGTGTTGAGCAAAGATGGTAATGACATCACCATTGCACTAGACACATCAATTTCAGTAGATGGTGAGCAAAAGTGGTAGTGACATCATCATTGCACCAGACATATCGATTTCAGTTCTTTGTTTAGGAAAGGTGGCAGTGACATCATCATTGCACCAAACATATCAATGTCAGTTCTTTGTTTAGGAAAGATGGCAGTGACATCATCATTGCACCAGACACATAAATTTCAGTAGATGGTGAGCAAAGGTGGTAGTGACGTCATCATTGCACCAGACATTTGACGACGGCCTGTCTTCTGCAATGTGTGTTTCGTCTGTACGGTTGAGCATGACCGTTTGAACCTTGTGGTCAGACGTATCAGTGTACAACAGAGTGCTACATGATTCTTTTGACACATGTGAATTGTACATTTAGGTCACTGCCAGTTTTGATATTTCGCCTATCAGACGTCAGAAGCAAACATGAAGACGGCAGATAATTGCCTTCTCTCATGAATATTTCTTTTTTGTAAGTTTAGCTTTAACTTTAACTTTAACTTTAACACCATTAACTTGATAAACTTTGTCAAATACTTCGTCTCCGAATCAGAGAGTTTCAAGGTTCTACTAGAAGACGAGATTGAGGCAGCCGAGATGTGGTTTCTAAGAAGAATGTTGAGAGATCCATGGACAGCAAAGAAAACAAACGAGACAGTCTTGATGGAGGCAGACACAAGTAGATCATTCATAAGGAAGATTAGGAAAAGACAGGCACCATTTATAGGCCATTTTATGAGGAAGGGGGATTTGGAGCACCTGGTCACAACGGGAAAGCTGGAGGGTAAGAGAGCACCGGGTAGACCCAGGGAGAAAATGCTGGACGGACTTGCAGAGTGACTGGGGACGAGGAGGGTGGGGGAGATGCTAGGGGCAACGAGAGATAGAGGCAGATGGAAGTCCATGATCGCCAACGCCATGCAGCAGGCCACCTGACGATGATGATGACTAGAAGACGCTGTTTGCCAAATGTGTGTCGGCTCGACACAGCGTTGATTGGTTGAAGGATGCCAGCCGTCCGTTTGGACTAGATCCCGATCTACCGACGTTTACCATGATAAACGATCTGTTTGGGATCTGTTTCACTCCATCTTCTCCGAATGTACGGTCTGATCGGCTTGTATTTCAGGTCAAACCATTTATCAATAGAGGCAGAGTATGGATGTATGAATGGATTCCAACGTATCCAAAAGTCAGGGGCCATCTCCCCTACATAAAAAGAGGCATGATCATACTGATCATATTACTCCCTTGCTTCAGTTTCTCCACTGGCTGCCAGTTTCTCATGCAAAATCAGTACATCATGCTACAAGAGTATCAATGGTACTGCATGTATTTATCTTTGTGACCACCTTCGGATGTATACCCCTGCCCGACCATTCTGGTTGTGATACTGCTTGTTTACAACTTTTTCGATACAGATGTTCCACAGTCAATCGCCCCTCTTTTTCTCTGTGTCTGGTCCTGTAACTGGAACGAGCTTCCTCCGTTTCTGTGACAGTCACATACTCCATCTTCCTTCAGGTCTAATTTGAAGACACTCCACACAGCGTGATGGCCGACAACAACAACCACCACCACTACAACAACAACAACACCAGCAAAGAGGAAACACACACATATGTGACCTCCCACCACGAAATCAGTCTTAACTCGCAGTCAGTCGAACAGCACTAGGAGCTGAAAAGGTGACTGAGGGTCTATCTGGGGTGTTTTGACTTTTTCTCAAAATTGATTTCTGTAGACTATAATCTATCCCCCATAGAATTTATTTTCTTGAAAAAATATTATTAATCAATTTAAAATGGTATTTTAATGCACTGATCAAAACAGAAAGAACGCACATTTTTACCAAAAGTACCTCTTTTTGTCTCTTATTATGAACCGTAACCTGTACAGTACCCACACATGTCATGTACAGACAGAAAGCTCTTTGGTGCACCTTTCAGATAATAACAGCGAAAATTAGAAACAAACTGGGTCAAAGCCACCAAATGAAGAAATTTAAGGAAAATGTGTAGGAGAGCACACAAAAGCTTTAGAGGCCATTTTCTCAAAATGGCCGTCATACAACTTAATGACTTTAAACATACATAACTTCTACATTTTTTTTTTAGTACAAGCTTTATTCAAGTACCAAAATAATCAGCAGAATGTACACTTTCCAGTGATATGTATATCTCAAAATACCCGAAATGCTAGTTAAGACTGATTTCGTGGTGGGAGGTCATATATACAAGTGCTCAAATATGCATCAACCAATCGATGCAGCAGATGATAAAACAAAGCGAAAGGTAGACACATATCATGACAAACTAACAAACATGATATAACAACAATCAACACACAGACCACAAACACAGACGGTGTATGAAGATTTGGCGCTTATAATGTTATTGTTATTATTATCATGACTCTACAGTTGATCCGACGGTTGAATATGATGAATATGTGACCTCCCACCACGAAATCAGTCTTAACTAGCTGTCAATATAACCAAACGCAGGAATGTGACTTATGTAGAAACTGATATCAGGCACGCAGAATTAAATTAGATATAACAGTTGTTTTGCTTGCAAAGATCAGATGACTGACAGAAGAAAACCACATATGTAAAATAAAAAATCCAATTCAAATGACAAACTGTTCATGCACCTGCAGTTTTACAACATTTATATTTTCAGAGATGTTAGCTGCATATGTGTGGACAACACCAAACTTACCGAATAAGTGTTTAGTTATCTGCAAGGATCGTTATCAGCTTGTTTAGTAAGTATCCCGTCAATTTGATGTGGCACAGATTTGACTCACAGTACAAGGCAGCAGCCTTCTTTCACACAATGTAGAGGCTGACTATACAGGCTTACGTAGCCTCAACACTGTCTTTTAATACAGAACCAGCAGACATCCATTTGCCAGTTCTTATTACCACTTCCTCACAGATACACACGCACAACTGCTAAAATACGACAAACACACACACCCACCACCACCACCACCAACAACAACAACAACGAATGACTGAACAAAACAAAACAGTTTCAGTATAAAAAAAATCTAAATAAAACGACGAAACTGAGTCACACACACACACACACACACACACACACACACACACACACACACACACACACACACACACACACACACACACACACACACACACACACACACACACCGTCTAATATCACTTATAGTGAAAAGACGTTAAATCAAGGAACGAACGAACACACACACACACACACACACACACACACACACACACACACACACACACACACACAACACATACATACATACATACATACATACATACATACATACATACATACACACACACACAAAAAAACAGAAAAAGCAAACAAAAAATGAAAAACAAAACAAAACCACAACAAAAACAAAAGTAACAAAAGAAATTAAACAAAACAGCAACAAAAACAAAAGAGACAACAACAGTAAAACAACAACTTCAAAATATTTTCACTCAAGTACTGTCTCCCGTTTCACATGAAATAAGTCGAGTATAGAAAGGTAGATGAAATACAGCAAAACATAGACCACACACACACACACACACACACACACACACACACACACACACACACACACACACACACACACACACACACACACACACACAACACAACACACACACACACACACACACACACACACACACACACACACACACACACTTACCCACAGTGAGGAATGATGACACTCACTTACTCTCTATAAGTGAAGCACAAACTCAAACTACATAACTAAATAAAGAATTTATAGCTGCACTCGGTCAAATGACAAATAAACAATAAAGATTCAAACAAATGAATTGACAGATAATGCAGAATTTCGTTCTCCACAACACCAAAGTTGATGATAAAATGGCTTAATCACTGTACAGCGCAGTATTAATCCTCTGTTTCCCTTGCCACTAGACTAAGGAATGTGGAAACACATGGCTCTGGGGTAAGGGCGGACGTCTGATATCTGGCATCTGGTGCCTGGCTGGCCGACCAACTAAAAGGCGAAAAGGGGAGCTACTGAAACAGCCGTGACACACAAGCACACACAAATACCACATACACATACACATACATATACACACAGACGATACACACACGCACACCATACATGCACAGGCATACAGACATACACACAATCACAGCCACACGCACATACATATACACAGACACACGCGCACACACACAGACGATACACACACGCACGCACACACACACACATACACACACACACACGCGCGCGCACACACACACACACACACATACACGCACGCATACAAGCACAGACACGCAGGCGCGCGCTTACACAGACACACACACACGCTTGCGCACGCACAGAGAGAGAGAGAGAGAGAGAGAGAGATCCAGAGGGAGAGAGAAAGAGAGAGAGAGGGGGAGAGAGAGAGAAAGACAGAGAGAAAGGGAGGGAGGGAGAGAGAGAGTGGGAGAGAGAGAGGAAGGGAGAGAGAGAGAGATCCAGAGGGAGAGAGAAAGTAAGAGAGAGAGAGGGAGAGAGAGAGAGAGAGAGAGAGAGAAAGAGACAGAGGGAGGGAGAGAGAGACAAAGACAGAGAGAGAGGGAGGGAGGGAGAGAGAGGGGGGGAGAGAGAAAGAGGAAGGGAGAGAGAGAAAGAGAGAGAAAGGAGAGAGAGAGAGAGAAGAGAGAGGAAGTGAGAGAGAGAGAGAGAAAAAAGAGACAGAGAGAGAGAGTAGACAGACAGACCCACACAGAGAGACAGACCACAGCAAACCAAACCAAAGACTCCAACCAGACACCAAATCAACCAAGCAAAGACAAGATGCACATCACTCTATCATATCGTTTACAATTTTAATATACGAACACACACACAAAAAACCAGCAACATAAACCACAGAACTTTTCGAAGGAAGAGAGTTCCAACCAGTCCTCCTGATTGCTGTTGACTCCTATTATTGTGTAATACTTGGAACGGACAGTCAACGGAGGTCACCAATGGAGCTCATCTCTCCAAGAAAATGTAACACCATACTTTCTTTTCCTGTACTGAAAATTAAAAAAAACCTTCAAAAACGAAAATGAATACAATCCAACTCCATCCCTTTCTCAATCTTTCGTACAAATCTTGCTGACGTCAAGAAACATGCTGACGTCATACGTCACAACAGATCCACTCTTACTGACGTCAAAATCGCAGCTGACGTCTCCATACGAAATCATTTCCTCAAAATAAACACACACAAGAAAATATTCATAAATGCACACGCTGAACTTTGTGCAACAACACGCGCCAGTGCCTGACGCTGCTGTTAAAATAGAACAATAATTACAGTTACAATCATCATCATCATCATCATCATCATCGAAGTCGTCGTCATCCTCCTCATCATCATCGTCACCATCGTCGACGTCATAATAATAATAACAATAATGACAATAATAATAAGCATAATAATAATTGCGTTCAATATCAGTCAACACAATCACAGCCGATCAGTCTTTGTTAATTCAGTAAAATTAAGAACAACACCGACAGCTAACCGAAAAAAAGAAAAGAAAAAAAAACAACAACCGAAAACGAAAACAGGGAAAAAATCCCTTTTTCTTTTTTTCAGAATGAAAGGCTAATTTATATTTAATACTTAGCAGATTCAAACATAAAAATACACATACACTTTGCCAGACATTGCATCAAGTTCCTGTCTACATTAGGGATGAGTAGGAAGGGGGTGGGGGTGAGAGTGGGGAGTGGGGAGTGTGCGAGAAAAAAAAACAGATAAAGAGGCAGAGTCAAAGACTGAGATGGGGTTCATCGATTCACCCATTCGATTGCCATCCAGGGTGGATCAGAGAATCGAATAAAGCATCGGTTTCTCACAATGCATTAAAATTATTGAAGGCTTCTTCAAAAATTTTTTTTCGCTAGTCCTCGTATACTCTTAGAGCGGTAGGACTTTAAAACTCACTGAACTGTGAACTGAGATGGGGTGAAAGGTTATAGCAGGGGGAGGAAGGTGGAAGATGGGGATGGGGTGAGGGAGCGGAGGGGTGAGAGTAGACAGACAGATAACACAACAGAGGAACACAAAGTGCGCCACTTTACGTGTGTGTATCGTGGCCCGGGGATGCTCAAAACTGCCTTTGATGAAGATCAGGTGTCTTGTAAACTGTGGGTCGTCTACAACGTGCATATCGCATCGGAGGGGTCCTGTGTTGTTCACGTGTTAAACAGTATCAGGTGACTTGATTTGTTGCTATGGTCAGCCTCACAGGTAAGCTCCTGTGATGTTCAGGTGTTAAGCATTACCAGGTGACTAACTTTTGTTGCTATAGTCAGCCACACAGGTAAGCTCCTGTGATATCCAGGTGTTAATCATGAACAGGTGACTTAATTTGTTGCTATGGTCAGCCACACAGGTAAGCTCCTGTGATGTCCAGGTGTTAAGCAATATCAGTGACATAACTTGTTGCTATAGTCAGCTACACAGGTAAGCTCCTGTTATGTTCAGGTGTTAAGCAATATCAGGTGACATAACTTGTTGCTATAGTCAGCTACACAGGTAAGCGCCTGTGATGTCCAGGTGTTAAGCAATATCAGGTGACATAACTTGTTGCTATAGTCAGCTACACAGGTAAGCTCCTGTGATGTTCAGGTGTTAAGCAATATCAGGTGACATAACTTGTTGCTATGGTCAACCAGACAGGTAAGCTCCTGTGATGTTCAGGTGTTAAGCATTACCAGGTGACTAACGTGTTGCTATGGCCAGCCACACAGGTAGATTACAGGCTTTGTGGAGTCCCAGTATGTGAGGGGAGTTCCATTTCATACCACTGGAGGTCCAGCTACAGGGCTCAGAGAGTGATTTTTTTTTCTCCACCACGCAACGACACTGTCATGACAATCGCTTTTTCATGGAAGGGAGTTCCTGGGAGGGCCATCCAGATGGTTGTCGGGGGTCTTCCTCCATCCACCTCCATGGTCCGTCCACCCATCACATCCTGGGCAACCATAACATTACTGGTATGCCCAGGACAGACTGACAGTCAGTTGTTAATGAAAACCTTCACACAAACAACAGGACAGAAAATACAATGGTGTTCCTGTCCCTGGCAAAAAGTTCGGAGAAAGACCCACTTTTACAGGTAAACAAATGTCTACACAATCAGGTAAAATAAAATAAAAAATAAAAACAGAAAGCAAAATCCCGTTGACCTGCACTGTAACTCCACGTGCTCCATCCCCCCCCCCCCCACCCCCCCGCCTTCCAAAAAGAGAAGCATAAACTTTACATGGTAAATATCTCATGACAGAAATAAATATAATGATGAATGCTATAAACCTACGTGTAGTTGGTTAAGCGCGACTATGCTACAGTTTTAGTTTCAGTTTCTTAAGATGAAGTCTCTGCGCTCGCAATGAATTCCACGAGTGCAGACGTCACTGACACCCTGTGATGAGAATAGACTGTACAAGTGGGTACATAGTTCAAATCTGCTTTCTGGTTGTATAGACGTTATCAGTAGGGCGCTGACATCATCATCATCATTATCATCATCATCATCATCATCATGTGCCCTGCCGCATGACGTTGACGATCATGGCCTTCTATATGAATATATCCCTTGTCGCTGCAAGTACATCTTCCACCCTCTCTGTCCTCAGCCAGTCTACAAGA
>JAPXFY010000026.1:18378681-18383586 GCA_030674185.1 Monoplex corrugatus
TGGCGTGTGTTGTTGTTGTTGTTGTGTTGTTGTTGTTGTTGTTGTTGTTGTTTCTTCAGATGAAGGTGGTGATGACTAAAGACGTGTGGCGTGTTGTTGTTGTTGTTGTTGTTGTTTCTTCAGATGAGGGGTGATGATCAAGATCGTGTGGCGTGTTGTTGTTGTTGTTGTTGTTGTTTCTTCAGATGAAGGTGGTGATGATCAAAGATCGTGTGGCGGGTTTGTTGTTTTTGTGATGTTGAGTTTTTTGTTGTTGTGTTCTTCAGATGAAGGTGGTGATGATCAAAGATCGTGTGGCGTGTTGTTGTTGTTGTGTTGTTGTTGTTTCTTCAGATGAAGGTGGTGATGATCAAAGATCGTGTGGCGTGTTGTTGTTGTGTTGTTGTTGTTGTTGTTTCTTCAGATGAAGGTGGTGATGATCAAAGACCGTGTGGGTGTTGTTGTTGTTGTTGTTGTTGTTGTTGTTGTTTCTTCAGATGAAGGTGGTGATGATCAAAGACCGTGTGGCTGTGTTGTTGTTGTTGTTGTTGTTGTTGTTTTGTTTCTTCAGATGAAGGTGGTGATGATCAAAGACCGTGTGGCGTGTTGTTGTTGTTGTTGTTGTTGTTGTTGTTGTTATTCTGTTTCTTCAGATGAAGGTGGTGATGATCAAAGACCGTGTGGCGTGTTGTTGTTGTTGTTGTTGTTGTTGTTGTTGTTGTTGTTTCTTCAGATGGAGGTGGTGATGACCAAAGATCGTGTGGCGTGTTGTTGTTGTTGTTGTGTTGTTGTTCTTGTTGTTATTTCTTCAGGTGGTGGTGGTGATGAACAAGGACAGTGTGGCGTGTTGTTGTTGTTGTTGTTGTGTTGTTGTTCTTGTTATTTCTTCAGGTGGTAGTGGTGATGACCATGGGCCATGTGGCGTGTTGTTGTTGTTGTTGTCATCGTTGTTGTTGCTGTTGTTGTTATTCTTCTTCTTGTTATTGTTTTTGTTATTTCTTTAGGTAGTAGTGGTGGTGATGACCAGGGACCGTGTGACGTGTTGTTGTTGTAGTTTTTGTTGTCGTTGCTGTTGTGTTGTTGTTGTTTGTTGTTATTTCTTGAGGCGATGATGGCCAGGGGCTCTCTTGATGTTGGTGGTGTTGGTGTTGGTGGTGTTATCCTCTGCACATTGTAGTGGTGTTGACAGGGGAGGAGGGTGGTTCACTTGGCGGTCCTGACTACTGTCTGGTAAAAAAAAAAAAAAAAAAAGGGAAAAAAAAAAAAAGAAAAAAAAAAAAAGGGGGGGGGAAAAAAAAAAAAAAAAAAAGGGGGGGGAAAAAGAAGGGGGGAAAAAAAAAGGGGGGGAAAAAATAAAAAAAA
This sequence comes from Monoplex corrugatus, assembly GCA_030674185.1. Classification (NCBI taxonomy): domain Eukaryota; kingdom Metazoa; phylum Mollusca; class Gastropoda; order Littorinimorpha; family Ranellidae; genus Monoplex; species Monoplex corrugatus. The sequence continues at coordinate 18,380,023 of JAPXFY010000026.1, forward strand.
AGGAAAGAAGAAAGAAAAGAAAGAAAGAAAGAAGGAAAGAAGAAAAGAAGAATTGGAAGAAAGAAAGAAGAGGGGAAAAAGGGGATAAGGGAAGAAGAAAGAGAAGGAATTGGATAAAAGAAAAAAAAAAAGGAAGAAGATAAAGAAAGAGAAAGATGAAAGAGAAAAAAAGAAAGAATGAGAAAAAAAGAGAAAAAAGAAAAGAAAGAGAAGAAGAATAAATAGAAGAAGAAAAGAAAGAAAGAAGAAAAGGAAGAAGAGAAGATAGAAAAGAAGAAGAAAGAAGAGAAGAAAAGAAAAGAAGAAGAAAAAAGAAGAAAGAAGAAGAATGAAGAGAAAGAGAAGAAAGAGAAAAGAATGAAGGAAAAGGAAAAAGATAAGATAAGAAAGAAAAGAGAAGAAAGAAGAAGAAGAAGAAGAGAAGAAGAAAGAAGAAAGAAGGAGAAAGAAGAAGAGAAAGAAGAAAGAAGGAATGAAAAGAAAGAAAGAGAATAGAAAAGAAGGAAGAAAAAGAGAAGAAAAAAGGGGAAGAAGAAGAAAGAATAAAAGGAAAGAAGGAAGAAGAAGGAAAAAAGGGAAGAAAGAAGAAGAAGGAAAAAGTAAGAAAAGAAATAAAGAAAAGAAAGAAAAAGAAGGGAAAAAAAGAAGAAAGAAAAAGGAAAGAAAAGGAAAAATGAAGAAGAAAGAAGAAAAAGAAGAAAAATAGAAAAGAGAGGAGAAGAAAAAGTAAGAAGAAAAGAGAAAGAAGATGAAGATGAAGAGAAAGGGAAGAAGAAGAAAAGAAAGAGAAGAAAGAAGAAGAGAAGAGGAAAAAAGAAAAGAAGAAAAGAGAAGAAAAAGAAGAGAAGAAAGATAGAGAGAAGAAAGGAGAAGAGAAAAAAAGAGGAAAGAAGACAGAGAAAGAAAAGAGAAGAAAGTAGAAAAGAGAAGAAGAAAGAAAAGAAAGAAGAGATGAAAGAAAAGAGAGAAAGAAAAGAAGAGAAAAGAAGAAGAGAAAAGTGAGAGGAGAATAGCAAGAATAAAGAAGAAAGCAGAGAAGAAGAGAAGAGAAGAGAGAAGAAAGAAGAGAGAAGAGAGAAAGAAGAGAAGAAGAGATAGGGAGAAGAAAGAAGAAGAAAAAGAAGAAGAAGAAAGAAGAAGAAGATGAAAGAAAAAGAAGGAAGAAAGAAAGAAAGAGAAAGAAAAAAGAAAGAGAAGAAAGAAAAGAAAGAAGAAGAAAGAAGTAGAAAGAAAGAGAAGAAGAAAAGAAAAAGAAGAGAAAAAAAAGAAGAAAAAAATGAAAAGAAGAGAAGAAAGAAGAAGAAAAAGAAAGAAGAAAGAAAAAGAAGAAAAGAAAGAAGAAAAGAAAGAAGTAAGAGAAGAAGAGAAGAAGAAGAAAGAGGAAGAAGAAAAGAGAAGAAAGGAAAGAAAAGAGATAGAAGAGAAAAGAGAAGAAGGGAAGAAGAAGAGAAGAAAGAAGAAAGAAAAAAGAAGAAAGAAAGAAGAAAAGAAGAAAGAAAGAGGAAGAAGAGAAGATAGAGAAGAAGAAGAAAGAAGAAGAAAGAAGAAAGAAGAGAAAAGAGAAGAAGAAAGAAAGATGGAGAAAGAGAAGAAAAGAAGAAAAGAAGAGAAGGGAAGAAGAAAAGAAGAAGAAAGAAGGAAAGAAGAAGAAGAAGAAAAGAAGAAGAAAGAAGAAGAAGAGAAAGAAGAAAGAAAGAAAAGAGAAGAAAGAAGAAAGAAAGAAAAATGAGGAAGAAGAAAGAAGGAGAGAAAAGAAGAAAGAAAAGAAAGAAAGAAAAGAAGAGAGAAGAAAAAAAGAAGAAAGAAAAGAAGAAAAGAAGAAGAAAGAAGAAGAAGAAGAAGAAGAAGAAAAGATAAAAAGAAGAAAGAAGAAAGAAGAAGAAGAAGAAGATAGAGTAGAAGAGAAGAAAAGAAAGAAGAGAAAAAGAAGAAAGGAAGAAGAAGAAGAAGAAAGAAAAAGAAAAGAAAGAGAAAGAAGAAGAAGAAGAAAAGAAAAGAAGAAAGAAGAAAAGAAAAGAAAAGAACGAAAAGAAGAGAAAAAGAAGAAAGAAGAGAAAGAAGAAGAAGAAGAAGAGAAAAAAAAGAAAAGAAAAGAGAGAGAAATGAAGAAGAAGAAAAGAAGAAGAAGAGAAGAAGAAAGATGAAAAGAAAAGAAAGAGAGAAAGAAGAAGAAAAGAAGGAAAGGAAAAAGAAGAAGAAGAAGAAGAGAAGAAGAAGAAGAAAGAAGAAAAGAAGAAGAAGAAGAAGAAGAAAGAAAGAAAGAAGAAGAGAAAAGAAAGGAAGAAAAAGAAAAGAAGAAGAAGAAAGAGAGAGAGAAAAAGAAGAAGAAGAGAAAAGGAAGAAAAAAGAAAGAGAAGAAGAAAAGAAAGAGAAGAAGAGAGAAGAAAAAAGAAGGAAGAGAAAAGAAGAAGAAGGGAGAAGAAAGAGAGAAGAAGAAAGAGAAGAGAGAAGAGGAAAAGAAAAGAAGGAAAGAAGAAAAGAAGAAGAGAAGAAGAAGAAGGAGAAGAAGAAGAAGAAGAGAAGAGAAAAAGGAAAAGAAAGAAGGAAGAAGAGAGAAGAAAGAAGAAGAAGAAGAGAAAGAGAAGAAAGAAGAAGAGAAGAAGGAAGGAAGTAGAAGAGAGAGACAGAAAGAAAGAAAGAAGAAGAAGAGAAGGAAAAGAAGAAAGAAAAGAAGAAGAGAAGAAGAAGAAGAAGGAGAAAGAAGAAAAGAGAAGAAGAAAGAAGAAAAGGAAGAAGGAAGAGAAAAGAATAGAAAGAAAGAAGAAGAAGGAAAGAAGAAAAATGAAGAGAAGAAGAAGAAGAAAGAAGAGAAGAAGAAAGAAGTAAAAAGAAAGGAAGGAGAAGAAGAAGAAGAAAGAAAAAGAAGAGAAGAAGAAGAAGAAAGAAAAGAAAGGAAGGAGAGAAAGAAGAAAAGAAGGAAGAAAAGAAGAGAAGAAGAAGAAAGAAGAAAAGAAGAAGAAGAGAAGAAGAGAAGAAGAGAGAAGAAGAAGAGAAGAAAAAAGGGAAGAAGAAGAGAAGAAGAAGAAAAGAAGAAGAAAGAAGAACAGAAGAAGAGAAGAAGAAGAAGAAGAAGAAAGAAGAGAATAAGAAGAAAGAGAAGAAGAAGAAGAGAAGAGAGAAGAAAAGAAGAACGAGAAGAAGAAGATGAAGAAGAAGAAAGAAGAAGAGAAGAAGAGAAGAAGAGAAGAAAGAAGAAGAAGAGAAGAAAAGAGAAGAAGAGAAAGAAGGAAGAAAAAGAAGAAGAAGGAAGAAGAAAGGAAGAAGAAGAAAAGGAAGAGAAGAAAAAAGAAGAAGAAGAAGAAGAAGAAGAGAAGAAGAGAAGGAAAAAGAAGAAAAAGAAGAAGAAGAAGAAGAAAAAGAAAAAGGGAAGAAGAAAAAAGGAAGAAGGAAGAAGAAGAAGAAGAAGAAGAAGAAGAAGAAGAAAAGAAGAAGAAGAAGAAAGAAGAAGAAGAAGAAGAAGAAGAAGAAGAAGAAGAATGAAGAAAGAAGAAGAAGAAGAAGAAGAAGAAGAAGAAGAAGAGAAGAAGAAGAAGAGAAGAAGAAGAAAGAAAAGAAGAAGAAGAA
>JAPXFY010000026.1:18383686-18388686 GCA_030674185.1 Monoplex corrugatus
GGGAGTACGGGTACAACGTGAAAGCTAGTCATAGAAGCAGAAAAGAAAAGCAGTCTCATAAACTGATACCTTCACAACATTTTCAGCAATGAGCAGAACCCGAGTTTCAAAACATATTGGCGGAAGTTGGTTGTCAGGGTTAGGGTTAGTGAGAGGAATTGTCAGATGGAAGCCGAGGTGGGAAGTCGTTTCACAAATAAAGAACTCTACAAAACTGGAGAAATAATTTCTTTCTTTTTTTTTTTTTTTTTTTTATCCACCAACTAATAGACCAGAACGTAATTTGACATCAAATGAAAGCCAACACTGTGATGAACCTAAAGCAGAGACACCCAATTAGCATACACAGCGACAGCAGACGTCACTGGGCCGTTCGGTCAGCAGAGCGTTCCCAAGCAATAAGGAAAACAATCAACGGTGCACGTCATTACAGGAGTAATTTTCACACACCAAAAAAAAAAAAAACCCAAAAAACCCACAATGACGTCATCATGATGTCACCGCTCCAACAGTATTTCCTCATCGATGGTAAGCGTCACATCCTCTCGTCATTTTTGTCTCCGCTTCGTAAGGATGGGGGAAGGGGGAAAAGTATCTAATTGTTTGGCTGTTCGCTTTATATTGTTTGTCTTATGTCTTCAGCTGATTGTTGGTGTTGTTGTTGTTGTTTTGTTTTTTTTTTCAAGTGGCGGTGATGACCAGGGACAGTGTGGAGTGTTGATGTTGTTGTTGTTGTTGTTGTTGTTGTTGTTGTTGTTTCTTCAGATGAAGGTGGTGATGATCAAAGACCGTGTGGCGTGTTGTTGTTGTTGTTGTGTTGTTGTTGTTGTTGTTGTTGTTTCTTCAGATGAAGGTGGTGATGACTAAAGACCGTGTGGCGTGTTGTTGTTGTTGTTGTTGTTGTTTCTTCAGATGAAGGTGGTGATGATCAAAGATCGTGTGGCGTGTTGTTGTTGTTGTTGTTGTTGTTGTTTCTTCAGATGAAGGTGGTTGATGATCAAAGATCGTGTGGCGTGTTGTTGTTGTTGTTGTTGTTTCTTCAGATGAAGGTGGTGATGATCAAAGATCGTGTGGCGTGTTGTTGTTGTTGTTGTTGTTGTTGTTTCTTCAGATGAAGGTGGTGATGATCAAAGACCGTGTGAAGTGTTGTTGTTGTTGTTGTTGTTGTTGTTGTTGTTGTTTCTTCAGATGAAGGTGGTGATGATCAAAGACCGTGTGGCGTGTTGTTGTTGTTGTTGTTGTTGTTGTTGTTTCTTCAGATGAAGGTGGTGATGATCAAAGACCGTGTGGCGTGTTGTTGTTGTTGTTGTTGTTGTTGTTGTTGTTATTCTTGTTTCTTCAGATGAAGGTGGTGATGATCAAAGACCGTGTGGCGTGTTGTTGTTGTTGTTGTTGTTGTTGTTGTTTCTTCAGATGGAGGTGGTGATGACCAAAGATCGTGTGGCGTGTTGTTGTTGTTGTTGTGTTGTTGTTCTTGTTGTTATTTCTTCAGGTGGTGGTGGTGATGAACAAGGACAGTGTGGCGTGTTGTTGTTGTTGTTGTTGTGTTGTTGTTCTTGTTATTTCTTCAGGTGGTAGTGGTGATGACCATGGGCCATGTGGCGTGTTGTTGTTGTTGTTGTCATCGTTGTTGTTGCTGTTGTTGTTATTCTTCTTCTTGTTATTGTTTTTGTTATTTCTTTAGGTAGTAGTGGTGGTGATGACCAGGGACCGTGTGACGTGTTGTTGTTGTAGTTTTTGTTGTCGTTGCTGTTGCTGTTGTTGTTGTTGTTATTTCTTGAGGCGATGATGGCCAGGGGCTCTCTTGATGTTGGTGGTGTTGGTGTTGGTGGTGTTATCCTCTGCACATTGTAGTGGTGTTGACAGGGGAGGAGGGTGGTTCACTTGGCGGTCCTGACTACTGTCTGGTGTAGATAGACTTCATAGTGGAGCCCGCCATTGTGGTTTGCTGAAACCAACACAGGAAATAGCCACCCAATAAGTCGCACAATAAATTAATTCATTATTACAACAACAAAAATCAATCAATCAACAAATCAATCGATCAATAAATTAATCAATCGATCAATCAATCAATCAATTCCGTCGTCATCACTTTCTACATCATCATACATTGTCGCTGCTGTTGTTGTTGTTGTTGTTGCTGTTGTTGTTGTTGTTGTTGTTGTTGTTGTTGTTGTTGATGTTGCTGCTGCTGCTGATGATGATGATGATGATGATGATGATGATGATGATGATGATGATGATGCAGCTGATAATGATGCTGATAATGGTGATGATGATGTGAATTATAATACTAGTAGTAATGATATTGACAATGATAATACTGATACTACTGCTACTACCACTGATGTAAAAACGATCAGAAAAAATGATAACAACAACAACAACAACAACAACAACAACAACAAAAAGAACAAGAATATCAACAGCAAAAAAAATGAATAGCAGCATCAACAACAGCAAGAAGAAGAAGAAGAAGAATGCGAAGAAGAATGCGAAGAAGAAGAAGAAGAAAAATGCGAAGAAGAGGAAGAAGAATGCGAAGAAGAAGAAGAAGAATGCGAAGAAGAATGCGAAGAAGAATAATACGAAGAAGAAGAAGAAGAATGCGAAGAAGAAGAATGCGAAGAAGAAGAAGAAGAACAAGAATGCGAAGAAGAAGAAGAATGCGAAGAAGAAGAAGAAGAAGAATGCGAAGAAGAAGAAGAATGCGAAGAAGAAGAATAAGAAGAAGAAGAAGAAGAAGAAGAAGAAGAAGAAGAAGAAGAAGAAGAATGCGAAGAAGAATGCGAAGAAGAAGAAGAAGAAGAAGAAGAAGAAGAAGAAGAAGAAGAAGAAGAAGAAGAAGAAGGAGGAGGAGGAGGAGGAAGAGAAGAAGAAGAAGAAGAAGAAAGAAAAGAAGAAGAAGAAGAAGAAGAAGAAGAAGAAGAAGAAGAAGAAGAAGAAGAAGAAGAAGAGAAGAAGAAGAAGAAGAATGCGAAGAAGAAGAAGAAGAAGAAGAAGAAGGAAGAAGAAGAAGAAGAAGAAGAAGAAGAAGAAGAAGAAGAATGCGAACAAAATGCGAAAGAAGAATGCGAAGAAGAATGCGAAGAAGAATAAGAAGAAGAAGAAGAAAGAAGAAGAAAGAGAGAAGAAGAATGAAGAAGAAGAAAGAAGAGAAGAAGAAGAAGAAGAAGAGAAGAAGAAGAAGAAGAAGAAGAAGAAGAGAAGAAGAAGAAGAGAAGAAGAAGAAGAAGGAAGAAGAAGAAGAAAGAAGAAAAGAAGAAGAAGAAGAAGAAGAAAGAAGAAAGAAGAAGAAGAAGAAGAAGAAGAAGAAGAAGAAGAAGAAGAAGAAGAAAGAAGAAGAAGAAAAGAAGAAGGAAGAAGAAGCGAAGAAGAAGAAGAAGAAGAAGAAGAAGAAGAAGAAGAAGAAGAAGAAGAAGAAGAAGAAGAAGAAGAGGAAGAAGAAGAAGAGAAGAAGAAGAAGAAGAAGAAGAAGAAGAAGAAGAAGAGAAGAAGAAGAAGAAGGAAGAAGAGAAGAAGAAGAAGAAGAAGAAGAAGAAGAAGAAGAAGAAGAAGGAAGAAGAAGAAGAAGAAGAAGAAGAAGAAGAAGAAGAAGAAGAAGAAGAAATGCGAAGAAGAAAGGAAAGAAGAAGAAGAAGAAGAAGGAAGAAGAAGAAGAATGCGAAGAAGAAGAAGAAGAAGAATGCGAAGAAAGAAGAAGAAGAAGAAGAAGAAGAAGAAGAGAAGAAGAAAGAAGAAGAGAAGAAGAAGAAGAGAAGAAGAAGAGAAGAAGAAGAGAAGAAGAAAGAAGGAAGAAGAAGAAGAAGAAGAGAAGAAGAAGAATGCGAAGAAGAGAAGAAGAAGAAGAAGAAGAAGAAAGAAGAAGAGAAGAAGAAGAAGAAGAAGAAGAGAGAAGAAGAAGAAGAAGAGAAGAAGAAGAGAAGAAGAGAAGAAGAAGAAGAAGAAGAAGAAGAAGAAGGAAGAAAAAAGAAGAGAGAAGAAGAAGAAGAAGAAGAAGAAGAAGAAGAAGAAGAAGAGAAGAAGAAGAAGAAGAAGAAGAAGAAGAGAAGAAGAAGAAGAAGAAGAAGAAGAAGAAGAAGAAGAAGAAGAAGAAGGAAGAAGAAGGAAGAAGAAGAAGAAAAAATGCGAAGAAGAAGAAGAATGGAAGAAGAAGAAGAAGAAGAAGAAGAAATGCGAAGAAAAGAAGAATGCAAGAAGAAGAAGAAAGAAGCGAAGAAGAAGAAGAAGAAGAGAAGAAGAAGAAGAAGAAGAGAAGAAGAAGAAGGAAGAAGAAGAAGAGAAGAAGAAGAAGAAGAAGAAGAAGAAGAAGAAGAAGAAGAAGAAGAAGAAGAAGAAGAGAAGAAGAAGAAGAAGAAGAAGAAGAAGAAGAAGAAGAAGAAGAAGAAGAAGAAGAAGAAGAAGAAGGAAGAAGAAGAAGAAGAAGAAGAAGAAGAAGAGAAGAAAGAAGAAGAAGAAGAAAGAGAAGAAGAAGGGAAGAAGAAGAAGAAGGAAGAAGAAGAAGAAGAAGAAGAAAAGAAGAAGAAGAAGAAGAAGAAGAAGAAGAAGAAGAGAAGAATGGAAGAAGAAGAAAGAAGAAGAAGGAAGAAGAAGAAGAAGAAGAAGAAGAAGAAGAAGAAGAAAAGAAGAAGAAGAAGAAGAAGAAGAAAGAAGAAGAGAAGCGAAGAAGAAGAAAGAAGAAGAGAAGAAGAAGAAGAAGAAGAAGAAGAAGGAAGAAGAAGAAGAAGAAGAAGAGAGCGGAAGAAGAAGAAAGAAGAAGAAGGAAGAAGAAGAAGAAGAAGAAGAAGAAGAAGAAGGAAGAAGAAGAAGAAGAAGAAGAAGAATGCGAAGAAGAAGAAAGAAGAGAAGAAGGAAGAGAAGAAGAAGAAGAAGAAGAAGAAGAAGAAGAAGAAGAGAGAAGAAGAAGAAGAAGAAGAAGAAGAAGAAGAAGAAAGCAAGAAAAGAAGAAGAAGAAGAAGAAGAAGAAGAAGAGAAGAAGAAGAAGAAGAAGAAGAAGA
>JAPXFY010000026.1:18398686-18408686 GCA_030674185.1 Monoplex corrugatus
CTGACAACACTGACAACACTGCCTGTCCTGACAACACTGACAACATGACAACACTGCCCTTGTCCTGAAACACTGACAACACTGACAACACTGACAACACTGCCCTTGTCCTGACAACACTGCCCTTGTCCTGACAACACTGACAACACTGCCCTTGTCCTGACAAACACTGACAACACTGACAACACTGCCCTTGTCCTGACAACACTGACAACACTGACAACACTGACAACACTGCCTTGTCCTGACATCACTTAGTGCACACCACCCAGTCTGTTTGTTGAAAGGCTAATCTAGTTGAGTGTGTCCACGTCATTTAACATCCACAAGCATACAGTGAGAGAGAGAGAGAGAGAGAGAGAGAGAAAGAGGGAGAGAGAGAGAGAGGGAGAGAGTAGGCAGAGAGAGTACAAAGAGAGAGAGAGAGATGGGGGGAGGGAGAGATAAAATGGAGAGAGAGAGAGAGAGAGAGAGAGAGGAGAGGAGAGAGAGGAGAGAGAGAGAGAGAGAGAGAATGCATTTAGCTTTTGGTGAACTTGATGCACCAGGTCATATTGTGGCTTTTCGATATTACAAAGGGTATAACATTTTACTGAAATGGATTTTTGGAGACTTAACAATTTTCGGACTGTTTCGGGTTTTCTGTCGTTTCCATTCTAAGGCCTTATTTTTCTGACAGCAGTTTGCTGAAGAGATGTAAAATGGAAGTGGGGAACCTGTTGTATTTGTTCTCTTGTATTTCTGATCCGTACTTTTACTACTATCAATTAACATCAGAAAGAGAGTCCTTGAATATTATATAGAACCAATACTGTTGTACGGATGCGAGGCGTGGACAGTCAGCAAGCAAAGCCAGAGCAAGATTGAGGCAGCCCAGATGTGGTTTCTCAGAAGAATGTTGAGAGTTCCATGGACAGCAAAGAAAACAAACGAGATAGTCTTGATGGAGGCAGACACAAATAGATCACTCATAAGGAAGATTAGGAAAAGACAAGTAACATTTATAGGCCATTTTATGATGAAGGGGGATTTGGAGCACCTGGTCACAACGGGAAAGCTGGAAGGAAAGAGAGCACCAGGTAGACCCAGGGAGAGAATGCTGGACGGACTTGCAGAGTGGCTGGGGATGAGGAGGGTGGGGGAGATGCTAGGGGCAACGAGAGATAGAGATGGTTGGAAGTCCATGGTCGCCAACGCCATGCAGCAGGGCACCTGATGATGATGATGACTTTTACTACTCGAAATTTTGTACTCAACTGACACTGTCTTTTATACAGTCTTTTGACACTATACAGTACGTTTGCTTCTTGAACATAGTAACTCATGGCTTCTGCTGCAATTTATCCACGTTTACTTTCTTTCCATTCAGAAAATCGAGTTACAGTATGGTCCTTCAGAAATCACTACAGTGCATGACAATTTATTGAAGTGGTGCTTTGGAAAAGCTGAGATGTTCACATTGTAGCTGCTTGTTTTGACATTTCACAGTCTAGGACTTGCATTCCTCGCAGCTTTTGCTGAAGTGGTCTGCTAAGGAACTGGAGTGTCTGGTATTTTATCCTCATAGTTTATATTACTCGAACGTGAGTGAGTGAGTGAGTGAGAGAGTGTGTGTGTGAGTTGTGTGGTGTGTGTGTGTGTGTGTGGTGTGTGTGTGTGTGTGTGTGTGTGTGTGTGTGTGTGTGGTCGTGTATGTGTGTATGAGCTTGTGTGTATGAGCTTGTGTGTATGTGTGTGTATGTGTGTGTGTGTGTGTGTTGTGCGTGTGTGTGTGTGTGTGTGTGTGTGTGTGTGTGTGTGTGTGTGTGTGTGTGTGTGTGTGTGTGTGTGTGTGTGTGTGTGTGTGTGCGGATTATCTATTTTCATTCAAAAGCTGTGTTAATTCCCAAACAGTTTCTGAAAGTAGCACCCCTAACCTTTACTTGCAAAGGTTTAATAAATACGTTTTTATGTTTTTTTTCTTCTGGTGTTAACAGATTTGTGGCTTTCTTCTGTTGTGAATGGTGTAACTAAAATTGTTTCTTTTATTTCTGTATGGTTTCACCAAAAATGGTTCTCGACATCAGAATGACCTAAGCAACAAAAGTTCAATTTACAAAATGCTTTGACAAAGAATGTTTTCATTCTGTTGAGACTGATTTTGAATAAAATAGATTGCATTGTGGTTTGAATGAGTCAGCACTGCATAATACATTTTTGAAGAGATGTTTCGGAAAGTCAGGATTTTTCAGACTGTTTTTGAATTTCTGACATCTCATTCATTTTGCTTTGCATTCCCTGACATCGCCTTGTTGAAGTGGTGCGTTATAGAAGTGTTTGTTTATAATATAGAAGTGGTGTGTTATGAAGTGTGAGTTATGGAAGTGGTGTTATGGAAGTGGTGCGTTAAAGTGGAGTAGTGTGCTATGGAAGTGGTGTGTTATGAAGCGGTGTTATGGAAGCGGTGAGTTATGGAAGTGTGTGTTATGAAGTGGTGTGTTATGAAAGTGGTGTGTTATGGAAGTGTGTTTATAGAGTGCGTGTTATAGAAGTGGTGTGTCATGAAGTGGTGAGTTATGAAGTGGTGTGTTATGGAAATGGTGTGTTATGGAAGTGGTGTGTCATGGAAGTGGTGTGTCATGGAAGTGGTGGTTATGGAAGTGGTGTGTTATAGAAGTGGTGTGCTATAGAAGTGGTGTGTTATAGAAGTGGTGTGTCATGGAAGTGTGTGTCAGGGAAGTGGTGTGTTATGGAAGTGGTGTGTTATACAAGTGAGAATATGTCGGTTTTTGTTCTCTGGTACTTCTATTCATACTTTTCATTGCTCCAACAACTTCACTCTGCCAACACGTTCATTTCATAATACACTTGACCTCACACGATTCGCTTCTTTGCTATAAACATTTCTATGGTTCTAAATTTATTTTTTATAGAAATAATCTTTTCTGATGTTTTGCGCAATAATGATCAGCCACTGACACAGATTTTTCATCATTCCCACAACCATCAGATTCCAGATATCTGACGATGTGGTGTTTTTTTGAGTTTCTTTTCCTTCATTCTTTGGTTCTTTGTTTTTGATGCGGAAGAGGGATGGGGGGGGGGGGGGGGGGGGGCAGTTGGTGTTGAAAATGACTTTTTTCTCTAAACTCCACAACCTATTGAATTCGAAAGAAAGAAAGAAAGAAAGAAAAGAAAGATAGAAAAAAAGAAAGAAAGAAAGAAAGAAAGAAAGGAAAGAAACAAAGAGAGTCCCTTCTAATCTTTCTCAGCGACATTTTTCTTTAACATCTCTGACCAGAAATAGAAACCATTTTGAGCTGTAATGTGTACCTGCTGTGACGTCACGGCAAGGAAAGATAATTGCTGACAATGACCTGAATCAGTAATGGAAGGAAGGCTCAGAACAGACAGTCACAGCCTCTAGCTTCTGCTGTGTGTATTTGCAGAGTACGCGTTTGCATGTGTGCCTCCCAATATCTGAATAAGAATTCGAGCTTTCTCCATGGCATCTTTCATAACCCTAACCGGTTGTAGAAAGGCGATACTGCCGGTACTGACGTCAGTCACAAGGACAGACAACTGCTGACGCAATTATTCCATGAAAGAAGGCTACTCCAAAACAGGTCTTACGCATTCTCTGCCTGTCTTGTCTGTCTATCTGCCTGTTTTTGTTTGTCTGTCTGTCTGTCTGTCTCTTTCTCTTTCTCTTTCTCTGTCTCTGTCTCTGTCTGCCTGCCTGTCTGTCTGTCTGTCTCAATATATACATATATATCTGTTTGTCTGTCACTGTCTCTGTCTCTCTGTCTCTGTTTGTCTCTGTCTGTCTGTCTCTGTCGCTCTCTGTCTCTGTCTGTCTGTCCGCCTGTCCGCCTGTCCGCCCCTCCTCTCTCTCTCTCTCTCTCTCTTCTCTCTCTCTCTCTGTATATACAAACAAAATATCAAATAAAAATCATGCACGTTAAAGATCACATAAGTCATGTCGGTGGATAGCTTGTGGAAAATCAGAAAAAACAAAACAAAACAAAACAAAACAAAACAAACAAACAAAAAACTCAAAACGGGCAAACACGTCCATTAAAGAGAGAGGGTGCAGACTGTGCAGCAAAATACGGACTGCACAGTGTGTCCAAAACAAAGTGCTTAGGCCTACATGCATCCCAGAAAATCAAAACGCAAAAACTAAAAATAAAAGACAGAGAGAGGGAAAGAGAGGGACGAGAGAGAGAGGAAGAAGAGAGGAGAAGAGAGAGAGAAGAAAGAGAGGAGAAAGAGAGAGAGAAGAGAGAGAGAGAGAGAGAGAGAGAGAGAGAGAGAGAGAGAAGAGAGAGAGAAGAGGAGAGAGAGAGAGAGAGAGAGAGAGAGAGAGAGAGAGAGAGAGAGAGAGAGAGAGAGAGAGAGAGAGAGATCGTCTGCATTCTGGTATTGTGCTGGGTATTTCGGAAGTCAGTCTAAATCTGAGTGTATGTGTGTGTGTAGTGTGTGTGTGTGTGTGTGTGTGTGCGTGCGTGCGTGCGTGCGTGTGTGTGATGTGTGTGTGTGTGTCTGTCTGTGTGTCTGTCTGTGTGTCTGTCTCTGTGTGTGTCTGTCTGTCTGCCTGTCTGACTGTCTCTCTCTTCTCTGTCGCTCTGTGTGTGTGTGTGTGTTGTGTGTGTGTGTGTGTGTGTGTGTGTGTGTGTGTGTGTGTGTGTGTGTGTTCTTGTGTGTGTGGTGTGTGTGTGTGTGTGTGTGTCTGTCTGTGTGTCGTGTGTGCTGTCTCTCTCTTCTCTCTGCTCTCTCTCTCCTCTCTCGCATGAGCGTATGGTATGTCTGTGCCTGTGTGTGGTGTGAGTGTGTGTGTGTGTTGTGTGTGTGCTGGCGCTGTCTGCGTGTCTGTCTGTGTGTCTGTCTCTGTGCGTGCGTGTTCTGTCTTCTGTCTGTCTGCCTGTCTGCTTCTGATTGTCTGTGTGTATGTCTCTCTCTCTGTTTCATCTGTTTTCTGTCTGTCTGTCTCTGTGCATACATATCATACATATATATATATAATGAATATACACACAGGCACACACAATATATACACATATATATAAATAATTCCGTCTAAATCACTCATAGTGAACAGACGTTAAATCAAAGAACGAACGAACGAATATATATGAAACTAAAATTACGATCTTGGTTAACCCTTTGACTCCAGCACTATGTCCACCAACTGCAAAAACTTACTCTTTGACTCCATCACCCTATCCAGTAACTTCCTGTAGGAAGCTAAGGATAGGGTGAGGAACCAAAGGGTTACAGTTTTGCTTTGCTGGCATGGTCGACAATAGAGGATGCTGGTGGACAGGGTGCGAGAGTCGAAGGGTTAATCAATCATTGATCAGTGTTACTCACCACTTCCATCCTGTCGCCATCCACTTTCCGAAGGATGCTCATCTCAGCTTCCTTGGGTCCCACTTCTTTGTGTTGCTCCACAAAGGCACAACCGTCAAATTGGATTATGCTCTGATGTGGACAAAACCAGAACATGTCAGATAAGCATAAAAACAGAAGATTACAGAGAGCAAATAATAGTGACAATGATACCCCCCCTTTCCCCTCCTCCGACTAATTTCTATTACTACTACCACTACTACTACTATTACTGAACTAGTATACATATTATATATATATATATATATATATATATATATATATATTTATTTATATGTGTGTGTGTGTGTGTGTGTGTGTGTGTAGTAGTAGTAGTTCAGTATATACATGTATATCATCGTCATCATCAGGTGCCCTGCTGCATGGCGTTGGCGACCATGGACTTCCAACCATCTCTATCTCTCGCTGCCCCCAGCATCTCACCCACCCTCCTCATCCCCAGCCACTCTGCAAGTCCGTCCAGCATTCTCTCCCTGGCGCTCTCCTTCCCTCCAGCTTTCCCGTTGTGACCAGGTGCTCCAAATCCCCCTTCCTCATAAAATGGCCTGTTAATGTTGCTTGTCTTTTCCTAATCTTCCTTATGAGTGATCTACTTGTGTCTGCCTCCATCAAGACTGTCTCGTTTGTTTTCTTTGCTGTCCATGAAACTCTCAACATTCCTTCTAGAAACCACATCTCGGCTGCCTCAATCTTGCTCTGGCTTTGCTTGCTGACTGTCCACGCCTCGCATCCGTACAACAGTATTGGTTCTATATAACATTCAAAGACTCTCTTTCTGATGTTAATTGATAGGCATATGGTCGACCATAGTGGTCGATAAAGTCCAACCTAACATTTTATTTATTTGTGTACCCTCATGTGGGATCTCAGGCAAAGTCTGAAACACGCATTCGGCCGCATCTGGACACTCAATGGAACGCTCTATACTACTATACTACTATTACTACTATTTACTACTACTACTATATACTACTACTACTACTACTACTACTACTACTACTACTACTACTATTACTACATTACTACTACTATTACTACTATTACTACTACTTATTCACTACTATTACTACTACTACTACATTTCTACAATATACATTACTCTACTATTACTACTATTACTACCGACGACGACGACGACACAAGACAACAACGACGACGACGACGACACTACTACTACTGCTGCTACTCTCAGGACGTGGCCAGCTGATGGACTTGTGTGTACATGTAGATTTGAGGCCTGTGCCATGATCATTTTAGATCTTCTCTATGGCATGGCACCAGTGACGTCAGTACATACAATTTCATTCCGAGCTCGAGAAGCCATCTTGAGAAAGTGAAACTGAAAACACTTGTATTACGACCACTGACTGTAACAATAGTAAGACTAGCAACAATAACAATAGTAAGACTAGCAACAATAACAATAGTAAGACTAGCAACAATAACAATAGTAAGACTAGCAACAATAACAATAGTAAGACTACAACAATAACAATAGTAAGACTAGCAACAATAACAATAGTAAGACTAGCAACAATAGCAATAGTAAGACTAGCAACAATAACAATAGTAAGACTAGCAACAATAACAATAGTATGACTAGCAACAATAACAATAGTAAGACTAGCAACAATAATAATAGTAAGACTAGCAACAATAACAATAGTAAGACTAATATTAATCAAAGGACATAACTCTTAGGAAGTATCTCCCATGTATTGTAGAACTTCTCAAATCTGACACAGTTTGCGCTACCCATTCAGCTAGCATAGAAACAGATACTGAGCACAAAACTGTAAGCTCAGTACACTCCTCAAAAAACAGAAAAAAACAAAAAAAGAAATCCCTGGGAAAATCCTCTTGAAAAAGAAAACCTCCACTTTTATAGGTAAACAAAACTACATGCAGATAGACAAGATAAGTGGCACTGCAATGTGGCGACGAGGTCTCTGTGGGCAGAGATCCTGATTTTCACAGGGTTGAATTGATCACACATAGACAACACACACACACACACACACAACACACACACACACACACACACACACACACACACACACACACACATGCATAACAAGCTAGAATATCCAAAGTGCTAAATGTGTGTCCGTACCTTCAGAGGGGTCCCGTCAATGTTGACAGAGTCATAGGGTTGTCCCAGAACGAACTGGAAGACCCTGGAACCGTTAGGGATCCCGACAATTCCCACATTGATGGTCCACTGGTCCCCGTTCCTGGCATAGGAGATCTCTGTCCTGGCCTGTTTGTAGAACTCCATTTTATCCTCCGCCAGGCCTGAAACACACGCCATAGTTCATCCTTATACAGGGTTAAACAAAAACATACGCCATAGTTCACCTTATACAGGGTTAAACAAAACACACGCCATAGTTCACCTTATACAGGGTTAAACAAAAAACTACGCCATAGTTCACCTTATACAGGGTTAAACAAAAACATACGCCATAGTTCACCTTATACAGGGTTAAACAAAAACACACGCCATAGCTCACCTTATACAGGGTTAAACAAAAACAACGCCATAGTTCACCTTATACAGGGTTAAACAAAAACACACGCCATAGTTCACCTTATACAGGGTTAAACAAAAAACACGCCATAGTTCACCTTTATACAGGGTTAAACAAAAACTACGCCATAGTTCACCTTATACAGGGTTTTAAACAAAAATACGCCATAGTTTCACCTTATACAGGGTTAAACAAAAACACACGCCATAGCTCACCTTATACAGGGTTAAACAAAAACACACGCCATAGCTCACCTTATACAGGGTTAAACAAAAAAACACGCATAGTTCACCTTATACAGGGTTAAACAAAAACACACGCCATAGTTCACCTTATACAGGGTTAAACAAAAACACACGCCATAGTTCACCTTATACAGGGTTAAACAAAAACACACGCCATAGTTCACCTTATACAGGGTTAAACAAAAAAACACGCCATAGTTCACCTTATACAGGGTTAAACAAAAACACACGCCATAGTTCACCTTATACAGGGTTAAACAAAAACACACGCCATAGTTCACCTTATACAGGGTTAAACAAAAACTTCTGATTTTCATAAATATCATCGCGCTTAGGGATAGTTTCTTTATGCTTAACTTTTTTTCCTTGTCCCATTTTCTAGGCCACGTTATTGGCCACAGAAGCTGGCAAAGTTTTTTTTTTTATAATGCAATCATGATGATGACGATGCGGATGATAGTGGTGATGCTATTGAGTTCCATCTAGTAGTAAGGCTGCATGACAGGGCTGTACTCTATGCTTACTATAATAATATGTCCTGGCGTCACCAGACCCAAGAGATACAGACACCTGCAGTGTTGGTCTGAACATTTGAATAGGACCCTCAATGAGACCATAGCACACTCAACTCTGTGTAGGATCTGGCTGGAGTCAAAAAATCCGACAATGATATCTAAAGAGACTGACGGGGATTCGAACCCACAACCTTCCAGTCCGTAGTCCGTTGCGCTAACCACTGCATTGGTAACAAAGGCTTTGCCGTAAGAATGTGTTTATTCAGTGTTTGTTTCATAAATAACAAAACACAATATTTGTACTGCGCATGATAAATAAGATGTACAAATCATGCATTCAACAGAATGTATAACAGACATAACTCCATGTGTAAAACACATAAGATGCTTGCTGTCTTCAGTTCTTACCCTTACAGAGACGAAAGGTTGCATCTCCATGACATGAAACGATTTTTACAGGTAAAGTATTACAATAATAACAGTGGACAGGAACGAAAAACAATGATCTCATCAGCTTATAAACGAATACAACAATGTATGTAAAAGTACATCACAGGAAGAATGATTGCGTAACATAGTAGACAAATACTTCAACTACGACAGCAATAATGCATTTGTATGTAACAAGCAGCCCATGCCAAAGAACGCGTCTTGCACTACTCGTAACACAGACATCTTCAGCAGTTCGAAAATAAATAGTATTTGGAAATGTAGATAAGTATTTATATGTCTATCACCATGGCATGAATGGACCTCGCAGACGACCGCAACAGCTGGAGAACCACTCTCGCAAGAAACAGCTGCGGATTGGTGAGGACAAACTGTCAGCTGCTGCAGCAGAAAAGCGAGTCCGCAGAAAAGGGATGACAGCCAACAGACCAGCATCAGCATACACATGCCACCGCTGCGACAGAGACTGCCTCTCTCGCATTGGTCTCTACAGCCACGGGCGGCGCTGCTTGGACCAATCAGACAGCCCATCTAGACATTAGAACGGATGTACTTTGTCCATGGTCAGCCATGACCGAGGGAGGCCTACTACTACTACTACTACATCATGGTATCATAATGGTGCCATGTAACTGCCGGTTTGTTTGCCCCATGATTACTCTGGCATTATTTTCTTCATTGTATACCAGTTATACGCAATGGTCTTAATACCATGACAGGTTGACGTATTTGTTTACACGTGTATGGTTAATTAAACAAATGATTATTCAGGATCCCTTTAATTTTTTACATGAAACATTTTAGAATGTTTCCTATAAGAAAAAAAAACCCACATGTCTAAAATGTCTGATCTAGCCAGTGATGTTAT
>JAPXFY010000026.1:18428686-18433686 GCA_030674185.1 Monoplex corrugatus
TTGTGAGTATATATACACATCTGTGTGTCTACTTGCATGCCATCTCGCGTGTATATTGGAACATGACAGTGTCAGTACAACCAGGGGACATGTCTAGTGCTGTAAGAACATGACAGTGTCAGTACAACATGTCTAGTGCTGTAAGAACATGACAGTGTCAGTACAACATGTCTAGTGCTGTAAGAACATGACAGTGTCAGTACAACATGTCTAGTGCTATAAGAACATGACAGTGTCAGTACAACATGTCTAGTGCTGTAAGAACATGACAGTTTCAGTACAACATGTCTAGTGCTATAAGAACATGACTAGTGTCATGTAACAGAGTAACATGATTCTAGTGCTTAAGAACATGACAGTGTCAGTACAACATGTCTAGTGCTGTAAGAACATGACAGTGTCAGTACAACAGGAACATGTCTAGTGCTGTAAGAACATGACAGTGTCAGTACAACCAGAGACATGTCTAGTGCTGTAAGAACATGACAGTGTCAGTACAACCAGTAGACATGTCTAGTGCTGTAAGAACATGACAGTGTCAGTACAACCAGTGAGACATGTCTAGTGCTGTAAGAACATGTAAGTGTCAGTACAACCAGTGTAGACATGTCTATGCTTGTAAGAACATGACAGTGTCAGTACAACAGGAGACATGTTAGTGCTGTAAGAACATGACAGTGTCATTACAACACTAGGAACATGACAGTGCTGTAGAACATGACAGTGTGTAAAACAACTCAGAAACATGTTAGTGCTGTAAGAACATGACAGTGTCAGTACAACCAGTAGACATGTCTAGTGCTGTAAGAACATGACAGTGTCAGTACAACATGTCTAGTGCTGTAAGAACATGACAGTGTCAGTACAACCAGAGACATGTCTAGTGCTGTAAGAATGACATGTAGACAGTGTGGTCAGTAACAACCAAGTAGACATGTCTAGTGCTGTAAGAACATGACAGTGTCAGTACAACCAGAGACATGTCTAGTGCTGTAAGAACATGACAGTGTCAGTACAACATCGTAGTGTGTAAGAACATGTACAGTGTCAGTACAACAGACATGTCTAGTGCTGTAAGAACATGACAGTGTCAGTACACAGACATGTCTAGTGCTGTAAGAACATGACAGTGTCAGTACAACCAGTAGACATGTCTAGTGCTGTAAGAACATGACAGTGTCAGTACAAACCAGTTAGACATGTCTAGTGCTGTAAGAACATGACAGTGTCAGTACAACCAGTAGACATGTCTAGTGCTGTAGAACATGACAGTGTCAGTACAACCAGTAGACATGTCTAGTGCTGTAAGAACATGACAGTGTCAGTACAACATGTCTATGCTGTAAGAACATGACAGTGTCAGTACAAACATGTCTAGTGCTGTAGAACATGACAGTGTCAGTACAACCAGTAGACATGTCTAGTGCTGTAAGAACATGAC
Organism: Monoplex corrugatus; assembly: GCA_030674185.1. NCBI lineage: Eukaryota > Metazoa > Mollusca > Gastropoda > Littorinimorpha > Ranellidae > Monoplex > Monoplex corrugatus. The sequence goes on from JAPXFY010000026.1 coordinate 18,430,128, forward strand.
AGTGTCAGTCACAACCAGTAGACATGTCTAGTGCTGTAAGAACATGACAGTGTCAGTACAACCAGTAGACATGTCTAGTGCTGTAAGAACATGACAGTGTCAGTACAACCAGTAGACATGTCTAGTGCTGTAGAACATGACAGTGTCAGACAACCAGTAGACATGTCTAGTGCTGTAGAACATGACAGTGTCAGTACAACCAGTAGACATGTCTAGTGCTGTAAGAACATGACAGTGTCAGTACAACAGTAGACATGTCTAGTGCTGTAGTAACATGACAGTGTCAGCACAACCAGTAGACATGTCTAGTGCTGTAGTAACATGACAGTGTCAGCACAACCAGTAGACATGTCTAGTGCTGTAAGAACATGACAGTGTCAGTACAACCAGGGACATGTCTAGTGCTGTAAGAACATGACAGTGTCAGTACAACCAGGAGACATGTCTAGTGCTGTAAGAACATGACAGTGTCAGTACAACCAGGGACATGTCTAGTGCTGTAAGAACATGACAGTGTCAGTACAACCAGGGGGCATGTCTAGTGCTGTAAGAACATGACAGTGTCAGCACAACCAGTAGACATGTCTAGTGCTGTAGGGAACATGACAGTGTCAGTACAACCAGTAGACATGTCTAGTGCTGTAAGAACATGACAGTGTCAGCACAACCAGTAGACATGTCTAGTGCTGTAAGAACATGACAGTGTCAGTACAACCAGTAGACATGTCTAGTGCTGTAGTAACATGACAGTGTCAGTACAACCAGTAGACATGTCTAGTGCTGTAAGAACATGACAGTGTCAGTACAACCAGGAGACATGTCTAGTGCTGTAGTAACATGACAGTGTCAGTACAACCAGTAGACATGTCTAGTGCTGTAAGAACATGACAGTGTCAGTACAACCAGTATACATGTCAAGTGCTGTAAGAACATGACAGTGTCAGTACAACCAGTAGACATGTCTAGTGCTGTAGTAACATGACAGTGTCAGCACAACCAGTAGACATGTCTAGTGCTGTAGTAACATGACAGTGTCAGTAAACCAGTAGACATGTCTATGTTGTAGTAACATGACAGTGTCAGTACAACATGTCTAGTGCTGTAAGAACATGACAGTGTCAGTACAACACGTCTAGTGCTGTAGTAACATAACAGTGTCAGTACAACCAATAGACATGTCTAGTGCTGTAGTAACATGACAGTGTCAGCACAACCAGTAGACATGTCTAGTGTTGTAAGAACATGACAGTGTCAGTACAACCAGTAGACATGTCTAGTGTTGTAAGAACATGACAGTGTCAGTACAACATGTCTAGTGCTGTAGTAACATGACAGTGTCAGTACAACATGTCTAGTGCTGTAAGAACATGACAGTGTCAGCACAACCAGGGGACATGTCTAGTGCTGTAGTAACATAACAGTGTCAGTACAACCAATAGACATGTCTAGTGCTGTAGTAACATGACAGTGTCAGCACAACCAGTAGACATGTCTAGTGCTGTAAGAAACATGACAGTGTCAGTACAACCAGTAGACATGTCTAGTGCTGTAGGAAGCTGAACTTGTGTAAATATCAAAGAGACCACTCAAATGTCATGGCCAGTGCAAGACGTAACTTCTGACGATTTGGAATGATACCCGGTTCTGTCATACCCTGCACAATGAGCATATCACTGAGTACCCAGCTCCATCATACCCTGCAGAATGAAGACGCTTATCACTCAGTGCCCAACACCATCATACCCTACAGAATGAAGGAGATATAATCACATAGTACCCAACTCTATCATACACTGCAGAATAAAGAAGACAGTATCACATAGTACCCAACTCTATCATACACTGCAGAATGAAGAAGACAGTATCACTGAGTACCCAACTCTATCATACACTGCAGAATGTAGAAGACAGTATCACTGAGTACCCAACTCTATCATACACTGCAGAATGAAGAAGACAGTATCACTGAGTACCCAGCACCATCATACCCTGCAGAATGAAGAAGACAGTGTCACTGAGTACCCAGCACCATCATATCCTGCAGAATGAAGAAGACAGTATCACTGAGTACCCAAATCTATCATACACTGCAGAATGAAGAAGACAGTATCACTAAGTACCCAACTCTATCATACACTGCAGAATGAAGAAGACAGTATCACTAAGTACCCAACTCTATCATACACTGCAGAATGAAGAAGACAGTATCACTAAGTACCCAAATCTATCATACACTGCAGAATGAAGAAGACAGTATCACTGAGTACCCAACTCTATCATACACTGCAGAATGAAGAAGACAGTATCACTGAGTACCCAACTCTATCATACACTGCAGAATGAAGAAGACAGTATCACTAAGTACCCAACTCTATCATACACTGCAGAATGAAGAAGACAGTATCACTGAGTACCCAAATCTATCATACACTGCAGAATGAAGAAGACAGTATCACTGAGTACCCAGCACAATCATACACTGCAGAATGAAGAAGACAGTATCACTGAGTATCCAACTATATCATACACTGCAGAATGAAGAAGACAGTATCACCGAGTACCCAACTCTATCATACACTGCAGAATGAAGAAGACAGTATCACTGAGTACCCACATCATCATACCTGCAGAATGAAGAAGACAGTATCACGAGTACCCAACTCTATCATACACTGCAGAATGAAGAAGAATATAACTGAGTACCCAACTCTATCATACACTGCAGAATGAAGAAGATGTCATCACTGAGTACCCACTCTCATCATACCCTGCAGAATGAAGAAGAAGTATCACTAAGTACCCAACTCTATCATACCTGCAGAATGAAGAAGACAGTATCACTAGTACCCAACTCTATCATACACTGCAGAATGAAGAAGACAATATCACTGAGTACCCAACTCTATCATACACTGCAGAATGAAGAAGACAGTATCACTAAGTACCCAACTCTATCATACACTGCAGAATGAAGAAGACAGTATCACTGAGTACCCAATCTATCATACACTGCAGAATGAAGAAGACAGTATCACTGAGTACCCAACCTATCATTACACTGCAGAATGAAGAAGAAAGTATCACTAAGTACCCAACTCTATCATACACTGCAGAATGAAGAAGACAGTATCACTGAGTACCCACTCGTCATGTTGGTGCCTTACCGTTCAGTTATTTAGGACAAAATATGGATACAGAGTTTCAGTGTTGACACAGTTATTATTTGTACATCGAATAAACCACGATTCCAACAACTGCAAATTACCATTCCAGAACCATCTCACAGTTTTTTGATAATACAGTCCGAACAACGTAAACGTCACAATATTGTCAAGAAGTAACTAACTTACACAAAAACCGCAATCAAAATATGTTTTCTGTCTACATAATACTAAAATAAACAGGTAAGCACAATAACAACAATGCTTTCAATCTGAGGACAGTATTTTTATGCCGATTGAATGGAAACCATTTGTAGAGACCCAGGTTTGGCACACAAATCGCAGAGCTGGAGGAAATTTAGTGAACATTTCTTTCGTGCGGCGCAATGACTTTTCAC
>JAPXFY010000026.1:18438686-18441186 GCA_030674185.1 Monoplex corrugatus
CATCTTTTTAACTTATATTCAGAACAGGCCAGTAGAGAGGCAGATCTAGAAGAGATGGGAATATAGACTGGAGGAAGAAACATCATCAACCTGAGATATGCATTAACGGCAGATAACATCACAAGCATGAAGTGAATTTTCTACCGAGTAGATGCAGCCGGCTGCAGGGCAGGATTTGAACTGAATGCTCGTAAATCAGGAATACTCTATCCCCTTTTATTTTGATTTAAATGGTAGTTTTGTACTGATTTTATCCTGTTTTCCATTCCATACAAACAGAACACACAATTTTTGTAACCTGCTGAAATTGATCAGGTGGATCTGGTAACAATATCCACACGTGTATAAGTTAAGACAGCACAACAGACTTTATAACCGTGACTTTACCAACTGAAGTTATGGTTCTTTGTGACCAAATTTTAAATAACGTTTTTACTTCTGAGAATTTCTCGTAAATGGTTTCACAATTTTACGTTTTAAGTGAACCAAATACCAAGTGTTTTAAACATATGAAGATTCCATATCATTTTCACTCTAGGCATATTACTTGCGTTTTCTCGCTGTTCGTGAATAAGCCTGAAATTATACCATACGTGTCAAGAATACGCACATATCTTTAAAAAAAAAAAAGTTTTATCTTCCAGATCTATTAACTGGTTATCAACAGCAAACTGGGGAATGTTGTTTTCTACACCATGAACCTGGATTCTTTATACTGAGTCATCCTCCCTTATCATTATGGCCAGAATCTCTGCACAGAGAATGAAAAGGTAGGGCAAGACTGGAGCTCCTTGCCTGCATTCTTGATTATTTATCTGTCTTCGAAGGGGTGTATAAGGTAAAGAATGCACAACATGTTGTTTAAAGAAAAGCAAACAAAGAGACAGACAGACAGACAGACACAGAAAGAGAGAGAGAGAGAGAGAAGAAGAGCAAGACAGACAGACAGACAGACAGACAGAAATAGAAAAACAGAGAGAGAGAGAGAGAGAAAGACAGACACAGAGACAGAGAGAGAGAGAGAGAGAGAGAGAAAGACAGACACAGAGACAGAGAGAGAGAGAGAGACAGACAGACAGACAGACAGACAGAGATAGAGAGGAGAGAGTGTTCACACGGTTTTACCGTCTGAGTTTTTTCACCTACTCCTGACAGCCATAACAAGACTTCACTTTCAAGCCCTGGAGATTTCTTTCCCTGGCAAGAGGACAGACAATTATAGACCAAAAGAACAAGAAAGAGAGAGAGAGGGAGAGAGAGAGAGGAGAAAGAGAGAGAGAGGGGGGAGAGGGGGGGAAGAGAGGAGAAAGAGAGAGAAAGATGGAGGGAGAGAGGGAGAAAGAGAGAGAGAGAGGGAGGGAGAGGGAGAGAAAAGAAACGAAACGAAACGAAAAAGAAAAAGTAGAAAGCAGAGAAGAGGAAACTCGGGGTCGGCTTTTAGACACCTCAGCCCAGGGCTTCTTGATTCCAGGTAATTACATCTGCTAATGACTGGTGTTTAGCACGGAAAGACTGCTGCAGGTGTAGGTGTGTGTCTGCGATATTCTTCACCTTCTTTACCCGCTCAGGCCACGCAGAAGACGGAGATAGAATGAAGAGGGAGGAATGTGGGAGGCTGGGTGTAGGAAAGTTTAACTGAAGACTTATGGGGAAGACAGGAACAACAGAGACATACAGATGGAGAAGATAGGTCCTTTTTTTTCGTCCCATTTTCTTCGCCATTTGAATGGCCGCAGAAGAAGCTGGCACAGATTTTTTTACAACGCCATAATGATGATGTCGATGAGGATGATAATCACGATGCTATGGACTTCCATCTAGAATTGAGACTGTGTGACAGGGCTGTACTCTTCGCTTACTATCATAAAATATCCTGGCGTCAACCAGGCCCGAGAGATACAGACACCTGCAGTGCTGGTCAGACGACTTGAGCAACCCTCAATGACGCATCCGTGAAGCGGATGAGACTCGACTGTGCGGTCCCAGTCTTCCCAATGAGCCCACAGCACGCCCAACTCTGGGTAGGAGCCGGTTAGAGCCGAAAAATCCCACAATGATATATTTTTGAAGGGACTGATGGGGATTCGAACCCACAGCCTTCCGGTCGGTAGTCCGTTGCGTTAACCACTACACCACGGCGACTGGTGGGAAGAGGGATCCTTGTAACGCTATAGCGACTTAAAGATTTTCCATCAATTCCTACTTTCATTTTGCCTTTTCTTTGTTGTGTGATGTTGTTGTTGGATCTTGAATCAGGCTCTGCCAATGCCAAGTAAGTAACCAGACTGTTAAATTATCATTGGGTGTAGGGGGCTCTGGATAGAGGTAGTACCTTAGGTGTCTGGCTGCTGCACTCTACCCGGTAGGGGAGGGTGGACGGGCATCACTGGTCCTCATCCATCCTCTAAATCTCTCACGTGCTGGCTCCAAGCGCCACACCCCGGGACCTCGCCTCAGCAGGCGTGCCAAACCACGTGAGGGGGTGATATGATATTATCAC
>JAPXFY010000026.1:18443686-18451186 GCA_030674185.1 Monoplex corrugatus
ACAGAGAGACAGACAGAGACAGAGACAGAGGGACAGAGACAGAGAGACAGAGAGAGACAGAGAGAAAGAGATATAGAGATAAGAGAGAGACATAGACAGAGAGACAGAAACAGAGACGACAGAGACAGAGACAGAGCAGAGGGACAGAGACAGAGAGACAGAGAGAGACAGAGAGAAAGAGATATAGAGATATAGAGAGAGACATAGACAGAGAGACAGAAACAGAGAGACAGACCAGAGACAGAGACAGAGGGACAAGACAGAGAGAGACAGAGAGAGACAGAGAGAAAGAGATATAGAGAGAGACATAGACAGAGAGACAGAAACAGAGAGACAGACAGAGACAGAGACAGAGAGACAAGACAGAGACAGAGAGACAGAGAGAGACAGAGACAGAGAGACAGATACAGAACCACAGAACCAAAGCCATCCATTCCTCCCCCCCCCCCCCCCCCCCCCTGCCATCTGCTACTATGTCTCCTCAGCTCGCAAACGTTTTGTCTTCTGTGCAAGCTTTTAACTTATGTGTTTGCTTGTCTGTCTGCGCCAGCTTGTTTGCCCACAGGGAGCAGGTTGACTCGCTAAAACGATCGTGCTTCTGTCAAAGCACACGCACAGAACGAGAGAGGAAGCAAAAGGAGAAAGAAAAAATGGAGAAGAGAAGGCAAAAGACAGGAACAAGTGTACACACACGATAAGGAGAACAGGATAAGAGGTGAAACCAGATGGTCCAGCCTTTTAACAACCTCCCCTTTACAAAAACAAAACAAAACAAAACAAAACTAAAGAAAACAAAAGGAAACAAAACACACAAAGCCAATTGTTTGAGAAAATTCACACTGTGTATGTCTTCATGTCACAGGAGAAAGAAGAAGAAGAATATGATGAATGAATATGGTGGATCATGTGTAGATACTCGTCTCACCTGTCGGCGTCACCGAGTTCAGTGTTGGCCGCTGCACTCTTTGACACTACCACCTCCCTCCAGGCCGCTCTGTCTTGACTTTCGTGGACAGTTTCTTGAATGGGCCAGTGATGTTGGTTATGTTCTCAATGTATGAGATTGGAGGTCTGCCTTTCTTCCTTTGTGCCTCTGTTTTTCCTTAAAAAATGGTTGCCATGAGGTCCGTGCTCTTGTTACGTGACACATGGCCAACGTATTTTAGTCTTCTATTTTTGATGTCTGCAAGAAATGTTCTGGTGATATCAAGTTCTTCCAGGGCACTTTCATTAGTTCTTCTTTTGACACACAGTTGTCTCCGATAAAACCACATCTCTGCTGCCTCCATTCTTTTGCAATCAGCTTTTCTGACAGTCCAGGCTTCGCAGTCATAAATTATGATTGGCCACATCAAACATTTTACAAGTTTAATTTTCAGATCATTTGTTATGCTTCTGTCTTTCCAGATATTGTTGAATTAGACCTTTTATTTTTTGCTTTGTTATTCCGATTCTCATTTTGATGTCTTTGGGGCAGGTTCCATCATCAGTCTTTAAAGAACAAAATATTTAACATTTCCTAAAGGAACTTTATTAATTAAGATGTCTTGTTTAGTGTCTTTGCATTTAATATGTAGCATTTTGTTTTCTTGGCGTTCAAGTTTAGGCCAGCTTTTTTGCCTGCTGATCCATTCTATATAGAATTCTTTTTATACTGGTAATGTCTTTTCTTCCAGATTTGCAAGTTGGCTTTTCTGTTTGGCTAGATCCATAACTTCCTCTCTGATGCTGGGCTTTGTTGGTTTTCTCTTTGTTTTCCTGCCCAACTTTTCTGATAATATTCGATGTAGGTCTTCTTTATATCTGCCCAAATGTCCCCTGAATACTGGTCATTTATAATGTCCAGTCCTGGATTAAAGCCTCAAAAGATTACTGACTTCGATCTCAAAATCAGATGAAGTGTCTTGGTTTTTCAATTTCCCTAGATCAAACTTTGCCGGCTTGGCTTTGTTTTGTTTATAGGCTTTGAGTCTAATTTTTGCTGTGACTGGGTGGTGATCGCTATCACAATCAGCTCCTGGTTTTGTTCTGGAACTTAGAACAGCAGTAGCGCCATCATGATGTAATCTGTCTGGCTTCCAGGTATATTGTCTGGGGTAGTGCTGTTTAATAGATAATCGGAAATGGAGAGAAAAGACACGCTGCTCGGTTTTAGATCTAGGCTGTTTCAATATTTTCCACTATGAAATCACCTCGAAACTAAAAGCACAACAAACAAGCAGACAGAAAAACAGACAAACAAACAAACAAACAAGCGCATCAGTAATTAACTACAAGCTCTAAGGCAGTATGTTAACCATGAGACTGTTGACAGGTTACTGCATTCTCTTTAGCTGACAAGGATTCAGCTGGGTTTTCCGTCTAATATCACATTTTGTGGACAGACATTAAATGAAATTGAACAAGGATTCAGAAAGAGGATGGCAGTAAACAAGGAATAACACGGAGATCTCTAACTGCAAACGACCACCCACAAGTAAACTCGTGAAGCGTCATAACAAAGAGGACTTTCAAATCATCTTGTATTTAAAACTGTCAATCGCCAGTTCAACGAGCGCTTGTTCCTTTCTTACTTCATGTAAATTAGCGTTCATTACCGTTGCATGCGCTATCCAAATATGTCATCAAAGTTATGAAAGGCTCGTCCAGATATTTGTGGATGAAACAATCCAGATCAAAAGAGGGCAATTCAACACGATAATTATAATATGACATCACAATATTACGAATCAATCGTTAAGATGGGCACTAACCGAGCTTACTTCATCGACAAGTACTCAGTATGCAGGTCTGTACGTACCAGTCTTGGTAGCTGTGGTCAGCTTGTTATTTTCCCACATTCCCTTGGACAGCTCGAACGTCGAACTCGAGAAATAGATCTTGACAGGATGATCGTAATTTAATCCGCCAGTCCATCCACGAGGTTGGAAGCCGTTAACTTAATGTGTAAGCTCCAGCTACCAGATATATGTGACCTCCCACCACGAAATCAGTCTTAACTCGCAGTCAGTTGAACAGCATTAGGCGCTGAAAAGGTGACTGAGGGTCTATCTGGGGTGTTTTGACTTTTTCTCAAAATTGATTTCTGTAGACTATAATCTATCCCCCATAGAATTTTTTTTCTTGAAAAAATATTATCAATCAATTCAAATCGGTATTTTGATGCACTGATCGCAGCAGAAAGAACGCAATTTCCTACCAAAAGTACCTATTCTTGTCTCTTATTATGAACCGTACAGTACAATACCAGCACATGTAATCTACTGACGGAAAGCGCTTTGGTGCACCTTTCAGATAATGACAGCGAAAATTAGAAACAAACTGGTCAAAGCCACCAAATACAGAAATTTAAGGAAAATGTGTGAGAGAGTACACAAAAACTTTAGAGGCCGTTTTCTCAAAATGGCCGTCATACAACTTAATGACTTTAAACATACATAACTTGTACATTTTTTGAGTACAAGCTTTATTCAAGTACCAAAATAATCAGCAGAATGTACACTTTCCAGTGATATGTATATCTCAAAATGCCCAAAATGCTAGTTAAGACTGATTTCGTGGTGGGAGGTCACATATACAACTGTTTTAGTACAGACCTCTGCTGTTGGTTATGTGAGGGACGTACGATCCCATTAAAGCTTTGCTGATAGTTTCTGTGACAAGCCAAACCTTTGACTGTTGACATTTAACACACACTGGCACCATAGTAAATGAATCATATGACCTTTCTGACAACTTCTGGACGTGCTGCTATAAAATGATGTCTGTTTAGGTTACCACTTTTGTATGCATGTCAATGTTCTGTTGTTTATCTACAATTGTATGTGTGTGTGTGTGTCTGTGTGTGTGTGTGTACGTGTGTGCGTGTGTATGTGTGTGTGTGTGTGTGTGTGTTGTGTGTGTATGTGTGTGTGTATGTGTGAATGTGAGTGTGCGTGTGTGTGTGTATGTGTGTGTGTGTATGTGTGTGTGTATGTGTGTGTGTGTATGTGTGTGTGTGTGGCGTGTGTGTGTGTGTGTTGTGTGTGTGTGTGTATGTGTGTGTGTGTGTGTGTATGTGTGTGTGAGTGTGTATGTGTGTGTGTATGTGTGTATGTGTGTATATGTGTGTGTGTATGTGTGTGTATGTGTGTGTGTGTGTGGTGTTGTAAGTGTGTGTGTGTGTGTGTGTGTGTGTGTGTATGTGTGTGTGTGTGTGTGTGTGTGTGTGTGTGTGTGTGTGTGTGTGTGTGTGTGTGTATGTAAATGAGTGGGGGATGAGTTATTGTGCACAGACTGTTGTGGTCCCTGAGTTCAACTGCGGATTAGCAAAGCCGCCACTGTCGAGGCCAAGCTGTTCAAGAGAGTGTGCATGTGGACAAACAACAGGCTGACCACAGCTACCATGACTGGTACGTACAGACCTGCATACTGAGTACCTGTCTCTATGGCAGCAAAGAAATGGACAACCTACGTTTGTCAAGAGCACCTCGTCAATACCGTCCACCTTTGATGCTCACGGAGACGAGGTAAAACATAGGCTAGGTAGGGCCGAAGGACCTGGCCAGCTCATGGTTTTATGTGCAGGCTTAAGGCGTGTGCCATGATCACCATACACATGGCACCTGTGACTTAAGTGCATATGGAATTTAAGATTGTATGTATACTGAACTGCTTGTGCCATGTTTGTTTCCTTCAATCGGTTTGTCAGTTTTTCTGTGTTCTGGAGTCGAAACCATCAACATTACACATTTCTACATTAAATCTACGTTGCTTCTGTTATGTTTACAGTTAAAAACATGACTAAAACGACTACACTTAATTAAACTTGGACTGATATCTGACTTTCCCATAAAAGCCACAATTACGCACACCATTTTCGAAAAAAAACATACAATGAACAATGTCAGTATAGCCTGACTATTTCGTTTATCATCTCAAACCCCCACCCGGCCTCCCTTTACCTGTGAACAGTGCCATGGGGTATTTGCAGAACTGTGAAGAAAGCAGAATAAGAGGGAAGTATGCGGCCCTGTAAGAGATTAGCAAAATGGTTTGACTTGAGACAAAACAAACTTGGAGCATCCACACGTAGGTGTTTCTTGCACCGCCTACTCTCCTCTACACTGTCTGTACCCGTTAGCCAGCATTCGGTGTGCTGGGGTGGATAGGATGGAGAACAAAAAATGTAGAAGAGAAAAGAAGAAGAAGAAGAAGAAGAAGAAGAAGAAGAAGAAGAAGAAGAAGAAGAAGAAGAAGAAGAAGAAGAAGAAGAAGAAGAAGAAGAAGAAGAAGAAGAAGAAGAAGAAGAAGAAGAAAAGAAGAAGAAGAAAAGAAGAAGAAGGAAGAAGAAGAAGATAGAAGATGAGAGAGAAAAAGAAGAAGAAGAAGTACAAAAAGAAGATGAGATAATGAAGGAAAAGAGTAGAAGAGGAGGAGAAGAAGAAGGAGGAGGAGGAGAAGGAGAAGAGAAAAGAAGAGAAAAGAGATGAGGAGGAGAAGAGAGAGGAAGAAGAAGAGAGAAGAAGAGAGAAGAAGGAGAGAAGAAGAAGGAGGAGGAGGAGAAAGAGAACAAGAAGAAGAACAAGAACAACAACAAGAACAAGAATCAGAAAAAAAGAAGTAGAAGAGCAAAGTAGAGCAGCAGCAGCAGAACAGCAATAGTAGCAGTGGAGTAGCAATAGTAGTAATAGTAATAGTACTAGTAGAAAAGAAAAAGATGATGATGAGATGATGAATGATGAGATGATGATTAGAAGAAGAAGAAGAAGTAGAGGGAAAGAAGAAGAAGAAGAAAGAAGAAGAAGAAGATGACGATGATGATGATGATGTGATGATGATGATGTGATGATGATGATGATGACGATGATGATGATAATTATGTAGAAGAAGAAGAAGAAGAAGAAGAAGAAGAAGTAGAAGGAAAAGAAGAAGAAGGAAAAGAAGAAGAAGGAAAAGAAGAAGAATATGATGATGATGATGATGATGATGATGATGATGATGATGAAGAAGAAGAAAGAAGAAGAAGAAGAAGAAGAAGAAGAAGAAGAAAAGAAGAAGAAGAAGAAGAAGAAGAAGAAGAAGAAGAAGAAGAAGAAGAAGAAGAAGAAGAAGAAGAAGAAGAAGAAGAAGAAGAAGAAGAAGAAGAAGAAGAAGAAGAAGAAGAAGAAGAAGAAGAAGTAGTAGAAGGAAAAGAAGAAGAAGGAAAAGAAGAAGAAGGAAAAGAAGAAGAATATGATGATGATGATGATGATGAAGAAAGAAGAAGAAGAAAAAAAAGAAAGAAAGAAAGAAGAAGAAGAATGCGAAGAAGAAGAAGAAGAAGAAGAAGAAGCGAAGAAGAAGAAGAAGAAGAAGAAGAAGAAGAAGAAGAAGAAGAAGAAGAAGAAAAGAAGAAGCGAAGAAGAAGAAGAAGAAGAAGAAAGAAGAAGAGAAGAAGAAGAAGAAGAAGAAGAAGAAGAAGAAGAAGAAGAAGAAGAAGAAGAAGAAGAGAAGAAGAAGAAGAAGAAGAAGAAGAAGAAGAAGAAGAAGAAGAAGAAGAAGAAGAAGAAGAAGAAGAAGAAGAAGAAAAGAAGAAGAAGAAGAAGAAGAAGAAGAAGAAAGAAGAAGAAGAAGAAGAAGAAGAAGAAGAAGAAGAAGAAGAAGAAGAAGAAGAAGAAGAAGAAGACGACAACGAAAGAAGAAAACAGGAGAGGCGGAGAAAGAGCAAAGAAAAGGAAAAGAAGGAAAACTGCATGTACCTAGACCTGTTACAATTTTCTGACATGGTGGTGGACTTGCGAAAGAGAGAGAAAGAAGAGAAGAGAAGAGACAGAAGAGACAGATGGAAGGAAATGAGAGAAGAGAGGGAGAAAGAGAGAAGAAAAGAAGAAATGAGATGAAGAGAAGAAGGGGGGGCAAAGAGAGAGAGAGAGAGAGAGAGAGAACAGAGACAGAGAGAGAGAAGAGAGAGAGGAGAGACAAAGAGAAAGAGAGAGGAGAAAAAGAGAGAGAGTGGGGAAAGGAGAGAGAAAGGAGAGAGAGAAGAGAGAGAGAGAGAGAGAGAGAGAGAGAGAGAGAGAGAGAGAGAGAGAGAGAGAGAAATGTGCAATTGTTCTTAGTCCATCATCCAAAATGATATTAAATACATATGTATATGTATGTTATATGGATGACGGACTAAGACAAATCATGTTTGATCTACAGTCCAGTAAGAGAGAGAGTACTGACCCTTGTCAATTTGATGATTTATTGATGTTTGTATAAATCATGAAAGCCCAAATAAGACATCGGGTTGATTTCAAAATAAACAACAATAATACTGAAAATAACAAAATTCAGATACAGACACTTTAATCATGACATGACTAGTCACACCATAACATCAAACAATTATCGTGATACTTATTTAGCTGGTCACACCTGTTCTTTGTTCTAATGTAACTAAAATAGCATGTAGATTAACTACAGATATCAAAGCGTGCGTGCACATGCAAATCACGCACGTGAGCACACCCACATACAGATCGACACATACACAGG
>JAPXFY010000026.1:18461186-18463686 GCA_030674185.1 Monoplex corrugatus
ATGGTATGATATTGTATATTCTTGTGTACTACAACATGAATGTTGATTTGTGATATGGTTTGTTGTGATGCTTTAGCTGAAGAATGAATGTTTTACCTTGGAGCTTTATATGTGAGGCTCGTTTAATGAAAAGTCTTTTTATTAACTAGACACATATGAAGAGATTTTCTCGCTTCAACGACTACCTATTGTCAAATCAGCTGATATTGTACTACAGACTTCTTTTTTTTCTATGGGAAAAATGAACAGAGAAACTGAGGTCATAGATCCAAAGACAAATGCTGTCAACTACCAAATGTCAGCCCTTATATAATAATAATAATAATAATAATTACAATATTTATATAGCGCAAAATCTTGATAAAATAAAATCTAAGCGCTGAAACACACACACACGCACGCACGCACGCACGCACACACACGCACCCACGCACACACACACACACACACACACACACACACACACACACACACACACACACACACACACACACACACACACGGCTATAAATGGGGAGAAAGAATAAAAACAATGGAAAATTATAGAGAGCATATTATATACAATTATATATTGCAATGTGATTCCCCTCCGAGTGGAGGGAGACAGGCTGCAGAGGGGATTGAGTGAGGTCAGGAGGATTTTATTATCAGAGGAGGAAAAGGAGTTTTTGAGAGCGGACTTGAAGAGAACCAAAGTAGTTGCTGAGCGACTGAAAGGAAATTTGTTCCAGGCAGAGCGGATTAGAAACAAGATAAGTAGGCTGTGGACCATAGGTATTGAGCTTATTGGCTGGAAAGCGAAATCAGAGATCGGAGGCAGAGCGGAAGGGTACGTGAGGGAACAAGATCTCAAGTAGGCTTACAGGTATCGGGGCTGCGTTATTGAGGCTTTTGTAGCACATGGTGTCTAGTTTGTACTGTATGCGCTTTGATACAGGGAGCCAGTGAAGTTGTGCCAGGAGAGGAGATATGTGGTCAGCTTTTTTCTTTTTGAGTACAAGGCGTGCAGCATTGTTTTGAATGCGCTGTAGGATGTGTGAGGTACAAAGATTGATAAGTCGGTATAGGTACAAAGATTGATCAGTTATACCGACTTATCAATCTTTGTACCTATACTGACTTATCAATCTTTATACCTGTACTGACTTATCAACATTTGTACCTATACTGACTTATCAATCTTTGTACCTATACTGACTTATCAATCTTTGTACCTATACCGACTTATCAATCTTTGTACCTATACCGACTTATCAATCTTTGTACCTATATTGACCTATCAATCTTTATACCTATACCGACTTATCAATCTTTGTACCTATACTGACTTATCAATCTTTATACCTATACTGACATCAATCTTTATACCTATACCGACTTATCAATCTTTGTACCTATACTGACTTATCAATCTCTGTACCTATACTGACTTATCAATCTTTGTACCTATACTGACTTATCAATCTTTGTACCTATACTGACTTATCAATCTTTGTACCTATACTGACTTATCAATCTTTATACCTGTACTGACTTATCAATCTTTGTACCTATACTGACTTATCAATCTTTGTACCTATACTGACTTATCAATCTTTGTACTTATACCGACTTATCAATCTTTGTACCTATACTGACTTATCAATCTTTGTACCTATACTGACCTATCAATCTTTATACCTATACCGACTTATCAATCTTTGTACCTATACTGACTTATCACTCTTTGTACCTATACTGACTTATCAATCTTTGTACATGTACTGACTTATCAATCTTTATACCTGTACTGACTTATCAACATTTGTACCTATACCGACTTATCAATCTTTGTACCTATACTGACTCATCAATCTTTGTACCTATACCGACTCATCAATCTTTGTACCTATACCGACTTTTCAATCTTTGTACCTATACTGACTTATCAATCTTTGTACCTATACCGACTTATCTTTGTACCTATACTGACTGATCAATCTTTGTACCTATACCGACTTATCAATCTTTGTACCTATACCGACTTATCAATCTTTGTACCTATACCGACTTATCGTTGTACCTATACTGACTGATCAAACTTTGTACCTATACTGACATCAATCTTTGTACCTATACCGACTTATCAATCTTTATACCTAAACTGACTTATCTATCTTTGTACCTATACCGACTTATCAATCTTTGTACCTATACTGATATCAATCTTTGTACCTATACTGACTTATCAATCTTTGTACCTATACTGACTTATCAATCTTTGTACCTATACTGACTTATCAATCTTTGTACCTATACTGACTTATCAATCTTTGTACATATACTGACTTATCAATCTTTGTATATATACTGACATCAATCTTTGTACCAATACTGACTTATCAATCTTTGTCCCTATACTCACTTAATTCTCTTTGTACCTATACTGACTCATAATTATTATTATCATGCATCTTATATGCGCTTAACTGCAAACACACAATGACACACCCAGAACACA
>JAPXFY010000026.1:18468686-18471186 GCA_030674185.1 Monoplex corrugatus
GCTATCAGGTCTCAAGAAGCTTCTCTCTTAACTGTGCCTCGGTTCTCACTAACAACTTGTGGACAGAAATCTTTCTGTGTTTTTAGCACAACAACATGGGACTCCCTCCCAGTGTCTTAAAAATAAAGTAGTTGCCCGCTACTTTCAAAAAGCACCGCAAAACACATCTCTGTCAGAAGTATCCTCAAAAATCATAAATTAACGCTTCTGGCTCTTCTAAATCCAGTGGTATTGTCTAATGTGTGTATGTGCTTGTGTGTGTTGTGTGCGCGCGCGTATGTATCTCTGTGTGTATGCGTGTATGCACAATGTGTGCGTGTGTGTGTGTGTGTGTGTGTGTGTGTGTGTGTGTGTGTGTGTGTATGTGTATGCATGCTTATTTGTGTGTGTGTGTGTTCATGTGTGCAATTGTCTCTGAGAAATGAAAAAAACATTTGTTGTGTGTGGGTTTTTTTTCATGAAACATGTTTGTGTTGCATTGATTTATTGCTGTGTATGTGAATCCCATATGTTTATAATATTGGCATTGGCATCATAACATATTGGCATTGATATGTTTATGCAGCAATGATGTATATCCTATCGTTGCACAGCATTCCTGTGTTAACATCGCAATGTTTATGCTGTTCGTCAAGTGCAAGGAGCATTCTGTAACATGTGTGTTTGTGGTATACAGATGGAATTATCATCATTATTATTATGAATATCATTTTATTTATATATTATTATTATATTATTATTATTATTATTATTATTATTATTATTATTATTATTATTATTATTATATTATTATTATTATTATTATTATTATTATTATTATTATTATTATTATTATTATTATTATTATTATTAATATTATCATTATTGTTATTATTATTATTATTATTATTATTATTATTATTATTATTATTATTATTATTGTTATTATTATTATTGTTATTGTTGTGTGTGTGTTATTGTTAGTATTGTTATTATCATTATTGTTGTTGTTGTCGTCGTCGTCGTCGTCATCATCATCATCATCATCATTATTATTATTATCATTATTATTTTTATTTTTTATTATTATTATTATTATTATTATTATTATCATTATTATTATTATCATTATCATTATTATTATTATTATTATTATTATTTTTATTTTTATCATTATATTGTTATCATCATCATCATTATTATTGTTATTATTATTATCATTATTATCATCATTATTATTATCATTATTATTATTATTATTATTATTATTATTATTATTATATTGTTATCATCATCATCATCATTATTATTATTATTATTATTATTATTATTATTATTATTACCATTATCATTATATTATTATTATTATTATCATCATCATCATTATTATAATTGTTATTATTATTATTATTATTAACATTATTATTATTATTAACATTATTATATCATGACGTTAACCAGGCTGTAGAGAGGCAAACACCAGCAGAGTTGGCCATGACCTTTGAGCAACATCCTTAATAATGCGTCCATGAAATGGATGAGACCTCCGTGTGATTCCAGTCTTCCTATTGAGCCCATAGCAAACTCGGCACTCAACTGTGGCTAGGAACTGGTTGTGGCCTGTGGGTAGGAACTGGTTGTGGCCTGTGGGTAAGAACTGGTTGTGGCCTGTGGTTAGGAACTGGTTGTGGCCTGTGGGTAGGAACTGGTTTAGGCCTGTGGGTAGGAACTGGTTTAGGCCTGAGGGTAGGAACTGGTTAAGGCCTGTGGGTAGGAACTGGTTGTGGCCTGTGGGTAAGAACTGGTTGTGGCCTTTTGGGGCCTGTGGGTAGGAACCAGATGGAGCCGAAAGATAAAAAATAATTGATAAGACTGTCCGGATTCAAACCCACAACCCGTCAGTTAGCAGTTCGTTGTACTTACACCTGAACCATGGCGCTGGCTGGTATTATTTTTGTGTATGTTTAACTGGTGTATGGTTGTTTGTTTCAGGGGTTTCCTTTTTTTTTTTGTCTGCTTGTTTTGCGTTTTCAATATGAAAGACAATAGCGAATCACCAGAAACTGAGACAGCCTCAAAATGTCATTAAAATGACTCTATCTATAGAATCCTGTATTTGTGTCGGGGGATGGGTGAGGTGAGGGAAGACGGAGGTATTAACCCTAATCTCTCAAACAACATTACTGCCTGAAATAGCCATTGAACTACATGCCATGCACTTCTTCCGGCCTTATCAGTAAATATCTTGCCATGTTATTTTTGTTCTTTTTTTTGTTGTTGTTGCTGTTTTTGTTTTTTTTGCTGTCTTCAAATAGGTTGTTTTTCTGTGTATCTGTGCCTTGATACCTCTTATGAAATTCTTTCTTCTTCTTCTTCTTCTTCTTCTTCTTCTCTTCTTCTTCTTTTCTTCTTCTTCTTCTTCTTCTTCTTCTTCTTCTTCTTCTTCTTCTTCTTCTTCTTCCTTCTCTTCTTCTTCTTTCTTTCTTCTTCTTCTTCTTCTTCTTCTTCTTCTTCTTCTTCT
>JAPXFY010000026.1:18496186-18503686 GCA_030674185.1 Monoplex corrugatus
GTGTGTGTGTGTGTGTGTGTGTGTGTGGGGTTGTGTGTGTGTGTGTGTGTGTGTGTGTGTGTGTGTGTGTGTGTGTGTGTGTGTGTGTGTGTGTGTGTGTGTGTGTGTGTGTGTGTGTGGTGTGTGTGGTGTGTGTGTGTGTGTGTGTGTGTGTGTGTGTGTGTGTGTGTGTGTGTGTGTGTGTGTGTGTGCGGTGTGTGGTGTGTGTGTGTGTGTGTGTGTGTGTGTGTGTGTGTGTGTGTGCATGTGTGTGTGTGTGTGTGCTGTGTGTGTGTGTGATGATGTGCGTGTGTGTGTGTGTGCGTGGGGTGTGTGGTGGTGTGGTGTGTGGTGTGTGTGTGTGTGTGTGCTCGCGCGAGAGTGAGTGTTTGTGTGATTTGATACCTACGTATTGTATGCAAAAGGATTTTAGGCATCAGTACGCGTATATATGAGTATAGGCGTGTATGTACGTGTTCATGTATGAATGCTGGGATCTGACTAATGCATGAGCATCTACAAGGATTGAAACTAATTCAATTTAATGTCTGCGCTTGTCTACATACACTTCATTATGCTTTATATTAATTTATCATTTCACAATTGATCTTTTTACGCTTTATCGTTGGGAAATCTGCAATACCTAACTTCACAATTTTTCAAAATTTGAGAACATTTTACATCCATATAATTATATAGTTGTATTCAGTATCTGTGTGTAATTTGTATTTATTACACATGTTTGTCCTATTTTTTCAGGCCATGAGATATATTTTAGAAACGTACATGTCTGTTAAACAATCCATTATATATCATAGTGTATGGACAAGGGATTGTACTTACTGTACTAGAAATCACTCTGCTGGAATCACTTGGAATAGTTTACAAAAAAACAATAGAAACTATCAATAATGGGTAGCAACACATCTTTCCTCAACCAGGTTGAAAATCTCTGGGCTGTTACGACCTGTCCACTGCTTGATGTTTCCCATGTAATTTATTCGTGGTCTTACCCTGCCTCTTTTGCCCTCTGACTGTTCCTTAACTCTATTGTGACTGCACTAGCCATAGCTGAGCTCTCCTGCTGGCCTAGGGCTACCACATTGAAATTACTGAGAACCGGGTGCAAGTGAACTTATCCATCGATTTTAGACAAAGAAACCGGCAAAACGTAGCTGAAGCGTTCAACGGAAGTTCCCTCCATAAGGGAAGCAACTGCCAACTACAAAATCATTAGCATAACAAAAGTAGAGGGAGTTATATACCTTAGACCGTCTGTTACTATGATCAAGTAGACCGTCCTCAGTGAGAGCTCAGCTGTTACTTTGATCGAAGTAGCCCGTCGTCAAAGAGTTAGTTTACTGACATCTTTCATGAGAGTGCTTTTTGTGTCTGCATCTTGTCCAAAGAAGGTAATTTCTCTTTAAGTATGACCTGTACGAATTTTCTTCGGGTTTTCAGCTCTTCGACTATGCTCTTGTCACTTCCCTTGTCTTTCCAGCTGCCCTTAAGAGTCATCAATAGAACCACATTTCAGATGAATTTATTTTCTTTATGGGTATCTCTTTGAGGATCCATCCTTCAGCTCCGTATGTCATGATGATCCAGACCAGACATCTTATTAGTTTCATTTTTAGTTCCATGTCTATCGCTTTGGTTTTCCAGATGTTTGTGAGACCTATCATCCATTTATTTGCCATTCTGGCATTGATGTCGATGGAACAATCTGCATCGTTGGATTTGTTCAATCCTAAATGTTTGAACTGACGGACTTCTTCCACTGTATCTTGATCTATGTAGATGGGTTTGGCTGGACCGGGCCAGTGTGTAAAAGTTGGTTTTCTTGGAATTCAATTAAAGGTTCTGCACTTCCTGGATCTCATTCAGGACATTATCATAGATGATGCCTCCTGGTGATTGTTTGCACAGAGCGTCGTGTCGTCAGCATGCCTGATGGGTTTGAGATTTGTCTACCTCCCACTTTTATGCCAAAGTCTTCCATGTTTGAATCCCTCATAACCTGTTCCGTGTATGTACTAAACAAATGTGGTGACAAGATACATCCTTGGCGCACACCTTTCTTGATGTTAAATGACTCAGTGTGTTTGATGTCCCATCTGATTTTGGCATTCTGAATCTTCGTAGAGAGGTTTTACGAAGGCAATGAGGTTTGTTGGAAGGCCCATTGTCTGAGGGGAGGCAAACAGCTTTTGATGGCTGATATTGTTGATTGGCCTTGCTGTTGTCAATGAAAATGATGATCCCTCCGTTTTCCATGAGTACCTGAAGGGTGCAAAGCGTGTCTCTGGTTCAGCTTCCTGGTCTAAAACCCAACTGTTCTTCCGATAGTTCAGCTTTCGCTTTGAATCTGTTTAAAATTATGTGTAGCAGCACTTCACTTGTGTGGCTCATCTGTGCTACGTTCTGTAGTTTCCTGCTTTATGAAGCATCACTAGTTTCTGCTAACATGGATTATTTGCGTTATATAAATGGATTTGTTATTACCATTACCATTAGCCTTATTATAATTTTTCTGTTATAACTATCATCATCACTATCACCATCACCATCATCATCATAATCATCATAGTCATTACTAAATTTTTATTCAGGTATATTTTTTAAAATCCCCTGTGCGATAAATTGAACGGATTGGTCAATGCCAGGGGCATCTCCTTAGATTAAGTGTGCAAATGCATTGATGTGTGTGCTCGCTTTTCTTTTCTTTCTTTTTTTTTCATGTTGAAGTAAACTATATGTTTTGAACTGGTTATAGCCGTGATATGACTATGCAAACAAAAATAACAGAAGTCAGTGAGCATTTCAACGAAGCACTCCAAAAGTTACTACAATAGCTGCTGCTGCTACAACCGCTTTAACACTATCAAATCCCCCTCTTTCTTGTTCTCCTGCTATGTGAACTAAAACTGTGACGACTACTACTACTACTACTACTACTACTACTACTACTACTACTACTACTACTACTACTACTACTATTATTACTACTATTATTACTACTACTACTACTACTACTACTACTACTACTACTACTACTACTACTTACTAGTGCTGCTGCTGCTTCTACTACTACTACTACTACTACTACTACTACTACTATTACTATTACTACTACTACTACTACTACTACTACTACTACTACTACTACTACTACTGCTTCTACTACTACTACTACTACTACTACTACTACTACTACTACTACTACTACTACTACTACTACTACTTCTATGTTGCTGTTGCTGTTACTATTACTACTGCTACTTCTGCTGCTGCTGTGCTACTACTACTACTACTACTACTACTACTACTACTACTACTACTGCTGCTGCTGCTGCTGCTGCTGCTGCTTCTACTACTGCTACTACTACTACTACTACTACTACTACTACTACTATACTACTGCTGCTTCTACTACTACTACTACTACTACTACTACTACTACTACTACTACTGCTGCTGCTGCTGCTGTTACTACTACTACTACTACTACTACTACTACTACTACTACTACTACTACTATTACTACTACTGTTGCTGCTGCCGTTGCTGCTGCTGTTACTACTACTACTACTACTACACTACTACTAACTACTAATACTACTACTACTAATACATACTGCATGTTACTACTACTACTGCTACTACTACTGCTGCTGTTACTACTACTACTACTACTGCTGTTGCTACTACTACTACTACTGTTACTACTACTAATACTAACTACTACTACTGCTGCTGTGCTGCTACTACTAACTACTACTGTTTCTGCTGTTATTACTACTACTACTACTACTACTACTACTAACTCTACTACTATTACTACTAGTACCGCTGCTGCTGCTACTACTACTATACTACTACTACTGCTACTACTGCTACTATTGTTGCTGCTGCTACTACTAATGTTACTACTATTCTGCTGCTGCTATTACTACTACTACTGCTTCTACTACTGCTACTATTGTTGCTGCTGCTACTACTACTACTGCTACTACAACTACTGCTGCTGCTACTCCTGCTGCTCCTGGCTGCTGCTACTATTACTATACTACTATTGCAATACCGAAGTGCAAAACATGCTATTAAACAAATATGACTGTGGTGGCCGAAACTGTAGCTAGCAGCAGCCTGCAACAGTACAAGTATCATACTAGTATCATCTTCATGGGTATTTTTCTCTTTGTTTCTCTCTCTGTCTGTCTCTGTCTCTATCTCTGTCTCTGTTTATCTCTGTCTCCATCTCTGCCTCTCTTGTCAATCTGCCTGTTTCTGTCTCTGTCTGTCTGTCCTGTCTCTGTCTCTCCCTCATTCTTTCTCATTCTCTGTCTGTCTGTCTGCTGTCTGTCTCTTTCTGTCTCTTTCTGTCTCTGTCTGTCTCTGTCTGTCTCTCTGTCTCTGTCTCTCTGTCTCTCTGTCTCTCTCTCTCTCTCTCTCTCTCTCTCTCACTCTCTCTCTCTCAGTATGACGCACTCATGATAACTACTAGCAGTTTTGGGAGGAGTCAATATGAATTGTCGAGTGCAACGGTGCCAGACTCTCTCTCCTCCCCTCTCTATCTCGGCACTTTTTTTTTCTTTCTCTCTGCCCTTAAATTAACTCAGTGTCTGTCTGTCTGTCTGTCTGTCTCTCTTTGTCTCTCTTTCCCTTTTTCTCTCACTGTCTCCGTCTGTCTGTTTGTCTCTGTCTGTCTGTTTGTCTTTCTGTCTCTGTCTGTCTGTCTGTCTGTTTGTCTTGCTGTCTTTGTCTTTCTGTCTGTCTGTTTGTCTCTGTCTGTCTCTGTCTGTCTGCCTGCCTGTCTGTCTGCCCGTCTGTCTGTCTGTCTGCCTGCCTGTCTGGATGGATGGATGGATGGATGGATGGATGGACGTCTATCTCTCTCTCTCATATGTCTGTCTATCTGTTTGTCTGTTTGTCTGTCTGTCTGTGTGTCTGTCTGTCTCTCTCTCTCTCTCTCTCTGTCTGTCTGTCTCTCTCTCTCTGGACGTGTCCCCTTTAAAGCAGTGAAGTCAGTGTGAATGAAGTCAATTATCCACGCTGGTTATTTCCAATCTTCAGCTACTACACCCAATAGAGGAACATGGATGGGGTGGGTGGTGTGGGAGTGGGTGTGGTGTGGTTGGGGTGGGTGTGGTGTGGTGGGGGTGGGGCGGCAAACAGAGCAGAGTGTGCATGATGCAATGCGATACGCTGTGATGGGAAGTCTGCACATCAAACGGTACCCATCGCTTCCAACAAAACCACTACCAGACCCTGGCAATGCTGAAAGAAATAGATACAGTGGAGCCATGCTTGTAATCTTCTTTTCACACACATACACACACACACACACACACACACACACACACACACACACACACACACACACACACACACACACACACACACACACACACACACATCCGTCTAATATCACTTACAGTGAAAAGACGTTAAATCAAAGAACGAACGAACGAACACACACACACGCACGCACGCACGCACGCACGCACACACACACATACACGCACTCACACACACAACATACACACATACATGCACGCACACACACACACAAACACACACAAACACACACACACACACACACACACACACACACACACACACACACACACACACACACACACACACACACACACACACACACACACACACACACAACAGACGGTGAAGAGTAAGAATGTCTCTAGCCATGACAGGAAAAGTTAACGTGGTTTCTTCTCGTACTGTTCAGTACTGTTCATTGCGCAACTCAGTCTGTATCATCATCATCAGGTGCCCTGCCGCATGGCGTTGGCGATCATGGACTTCCATCTGTCTCTATCTCTCGTTGCCCCTAGCATATCCCCCACCCTCCTCGTCCCCAGCCACTCTGCAAGTCCGTCCAGCATTATCTCCCTGGGTCTACCCAGTGCTCTCTTTCCCTCCAGCTTTCCCGTTGTGACCAGGTGCTCCAAATCCCCCTTCCTCATAAAATGGCCTATAAATGTTGTCTGTCCTTTCCCAATCTTCCCTACGAGTGATCCACTTGTGTTGCCTCCATCAAGACTGTCTCGTTTGTTTTCTTTGCTGTCCATGGAACTCTCAACATTCTTCTGAGAAACCACATCTCGGCTGCCTCAATCTTCCTCTTTCTTTTGTCCATGGTTTTCCTGGGGAAAACTACGATGGTGGTTTTGCTCCACTAAAACAGTTTAAATATCTGGGAACGGTCATCTCACCGATAACGTTATACGGTTGTGAGGCATGGACAGTCAACAAGCAAAGCCCGATTGAGTCAGCCGTGATGTGGGTTCTAAGAAGAATGTTCAGAGTTCCATGGACAGCAAATAAAACAAACGAGACAGTCTTAATGGAGGCAGGCACAAGATCATTCATAAGGAAGATTAAGAAAAAGGCATGCAACAATTATTGGCCATTTTATGAGGAAAGGGGAATTAGAGCGCCTGGTCACAACAGGAATACTGGAGGGAAAGAGAACACCAGGTAGACCCAGAGAAAAAGTATTGGACGGACTTGCAGGGTGGCTGAGGACAGAGAGGGTGGAAGATGTACTAGCAGCGACAAGGGATAGATACGTATTGAGGGTCAAGATCGCTAACGCCATGCGCCAGGGCACATGATGATGATGATGATGACTGTTCAGTACTGTTCATTACGCAACTCAATCTGTTCATCACTTTGAAACGCTCTGCTAGTCAAATCGCTTAACACCTGGAATTGTCCGTGCTCCACTACAAAAATCTTATCATGTGCTATTCGCTGTTAAGTTCCCAGTGAGCTTGCAGAACAGCTCTATCCGAAAACGACTTATATGTTGGAATATACTGTTGTACGGATGCGAGGCGTGGACAGTCAGCAAACAAAGCCAGAGCAAGATTGAGGCAGCCAGATGTGGTTTCTCAGAAGAATGTTGAGAGTTCCATGGACAGCAAGAAAACAAACGAGACAGTCTTGATGGAGGCAGACGCAAGTAGATCACTCATATGGAAGATTAGGAAAAGACAAGCAACATTTATAGGCCATTTTATGAGGAAGGGGGATTTGGAGCACTTGGTCACAACGGGAAAGCTGGAGGGAAAGAGAGCACCAGGTAGACCCAGGGAGAGAATGCTGGACGGACTTGCAGAGTGGCTGGGGATGAGGAGGGTGGGGGATATGCTAGGGGCAACGAGAGATAGAGATGGTTGGAAGTCCATGGTCGCCAACGCCATGCGGCAGGGCACCTGATGATGATGATGATGATGTTAGAATAGGTGAGATACTGCTGCCACTCAAAGCAACCAGTTGTTGTGTTGAGTGGGAATTTTCTCTCTGATTATTTTCCTCCCTCTTTTTTTTTTTCTTCTTTTTTAATCTGTCTGTTAGTACCATCATGGCATCGTGGAGAGAAAGAGCTGATGTTCCAGCAGGGAGTTGGAAGGCTTGGTACAGAGAAATGCTGTGTGATGTGTCAAGGTCTTCTGCACGCCATCGATTCAGGTCTTCCTTAGTCTGCCTCCT
>JAPXFY010000026.1:18518686-18533686 GCA_030674185.1 Monoplex corrugatus
GTTCCTCGCTCTCTTTCTCTTTTCTCTCTCACTAGCTGTCTGTCTCTGACTCGTATCTGACTCTGTCTCTCCCTCTCTGTCATTCTGTCTCTGTTTGTCTGTCTGTCTGCCTGCCTGCCTGCTGTCTGTCTGTCTGTCTCTCCTCTCTCGCTCTTCTCTCTTCTCTCTCTCTCTCTCTCTCTCTCTCTCATGCTCTCTCTTTCTCTTTCTCTTCTCTCTCTACTCTCTTTCTGTCTATCTGTCTTTGTCGATCGGTCTGTCTGTCTGTCTGTCTCTTGTCTCTCTCCTCTCCTTTTTTTTTCTCTCTCTCTTATATTTCTCTCTCTCACCCGCTCTCTTTCTCTTTCTCTCTCTCCTCTGTCTCTTTCCGTCTGTCTATCTGTCTCTGTCTCTGTCTCTGTCACTGTCTCTCTCCCCTCTCCCTTTCTTAATGAACAGTCCCCCCTTCCTAATGTTTTCCCTGTCCTTTCTGTAGACCTTAAGGATATAATTAGGGGTTCATACATGTGTTTTATGGGGAAAACGAGAGGAAGAAGGGAAAAAAGAAAGCAGCCTGAGGCTTCTGAAGACTGAAGCCATTGTTGACTGGGTGGGGAGTGTGGACAACGAGTCATAGAACTGTTTAGTAACACTTCCCTCCCTTTCTGCTGTGTCCCCACCTCGCCCTCACCTCGTCCATTTCCAGTCTGTGTTAGTTCGGTATGGTCAATTCAGGATCTCTCTGTCTGTCTGTCTGTCTCTGTCTCTGTCTCTGTCCTCTCTTTGTCTCTCTCTCTCTCTTCTCTCTGTCTCGTCTGTCTGTCTGTCTCTCTCCCTACCTCTCTCTGTCTCTGTCTCTCTGTTTCTGTCTCTCTGTCTCTCTCTCTTTCTCTCTCTCTCGATATATATATGTATACATATATACATATATATATATATATATATATATATATATCCCTACCCCTTTTTTCCTCTCTCTCCCATGGGGAAATCAAAGGAACATAAGAGACCAAACAAACAATGTAAACTATAATATGCGGAATACCTGGGTCAACTTGGTGCTCTTTTCATTCCAGCTTTCCTGTTGTGACTAGGTGCTCTAATTTCTCTTACTTCTTGTCTTTTCCTAATCTTCTTCACTGATATTCTTTTTGTGTTTGCCTATTTCGAGATTGTCTGGTTGTTTTCTTTGCTGTCCATGAAACTCTTAATATTCCTGTTAGAAACCACATTTCAGCTGCCTTAATCGTGTTCTGATACTCCACGTTGGCTGCCCATACTTTGTATCCGAATAACAGTATCAGTTCTACATAAAACTGACGTTTTTTTCCAGATGTTACTTGATAGGCATTTGTTGATCAGAACGTTTTTCATTTTTTTGGTTGCCGTTTTAGCTTGGCCGATTCTGCTGGATATTTCTAATGTGCATCTGCCGTCTGATGAGATAACTGTTTAAACTTATACTTATCAACTTGTCTCAATGTTGTATTATTTGCTGTTATTTTGTACGAGGGGATTTCTTTTTTTTTCTACTAATTACCATGAATTCAGTCTTTTTGCTATTTATTTCCAGCCCTTTATTTCTGCTTTCTATTTCTGTTATATTCACAAGATTTTGTAGGTCGTTTTGATTTTCTGCAATTAGAACGGTTTCATCTGCATTACGAAGCTTGTTTATCATTTTTCCTCCAACCTTTATCCCAGTGCATTTTCTAGGTTTCTTATGATGGTTTGCTGTAAAGTGAAAACAGATCTGGTGACAGAGCGCATCCCTGCCTTAACCCCGCTCTCCATAGTTTGGAGAGAGCTTATTTCATTTTACACTCTGTTCTTGATTTTCCTATCTATCCTTTTGTGTTCTCCCTCTTTTCCTTTCACCATCCACAGTTCAATCCATCAAGCCTAAATTGTCTTCTGTCATCCAGTTCTTCTCTGCTTTTCAACACTAGAAATTTCTTCACAAGCTTCATATACAACTGAGTTTGTGTCAAATTTCTCCATTGTTCCTCGATGTCACCAACACCCTCCAGAGCACTGAATTTGTTTTGAACATATACATTGGATTTTCTACCAGTCGATTCAGCTGTCTCTAAGAGTTCAAGATGTAGTTTGATAGTTTGTTGTTTTTTCTTTTCTATAGTTTCAGCCAAAAAATCTTCCCACTACAGGATTGTGGTCATTGTTGCAGTCTGCACCTGGTAGTGGTTTTGCAATCAGTAAAGACTGTATAAATCTTTTGTATTTTATTAGAACCTTATCAGTCTGATTTCTTGTCCTGTCTCCATGATTTGTTATGTCATTTTCTTCTGTTAGCTTGCCCAAACCGAGTGTTTCCTATTATGAATTCATTTACTTGTGCCCACTCAACAAGTTTATCTCCCGTTTCATTTCGCGTGCCAGAATCATATGAGGTCCAACTATGTCATCTATTTTTTCAGTCTATATCTATAGAATGAATGTGCAACGCTCTCTCTCTCTCTCTCTCTCCTCTCTCTCTCTCTCTCTCTCTCTCTCCTCTCTCTCTCCCCTCTCTCTTTCTGTCTTTCTCTGTATCTCTTCTTTCTCTTTCTTCACACCCCCTTCTCTCTCTCTCTCTCACTCACACATACACATATACATACGTACACTGTGTCTGATAGTCTTTCATGCCATGAGCAAGGCTGAAAATCGTTATACTGGAGTGGTTATGAAGAAAGAAAGAGAACAGAGAGAGAAAGAGAGGGAGAGCGAGAGAGACAGACAGACAGACAGAAAGAGAGAGAGAAAGAGGGGAGACAGTGAGCGAACGAGAGAGAGAGAGGGGGGGGGAAGAGAGAGACAGAGACAGACAGACAGACAGACAGAGAGAGGTAGACAGACAGGCACAAAGACACACAGACAAACAGGCAAATTGGAATGGAATTAATGAAAAGAAGTTCTATTTTCCAGCAATATAGACATTAGCACGTAGGCTAACTGACATGATCATCTGCTGTTGCTGATCTAACTCAAACAGATGGAGACAAGAGACAGAAAAGCAGAGAGGCAGACAGACAGAAAAACAAACAGACATCGACAGTCAGACACGACAGACAGAGAGTCAGACAGACAGAAAAACAAACATACATCGACAGTCAGACACGACAGACAGACAGACAGACAGAAAAACAAACATACATCGACAGTCAGACACGACAGACAGACAGACAGAAAAACAGACATCGACAGTCAGACACGACAGACAGACAGACAGACAGCCAGAGGAAAGAAGACAGACACTAAGACAGCCTCTGTGCTCATCTAACTCAGTTTTTTGTTTTGTTTGTTGTTGTTGTTGTTGTTTGTTTGTTTCGTGTGTTTTTTGTTGTTTTTTGGTGTGGTTTTTTTTTTTTGTCTTTTTTTTCTTTGTTCACCTGGGTTAGACAGGAATATAGGCCATCCTCTTTAATGTCACCCTTCTCCACGTTATGAAATAAA
Organism: Monoplex corrugatus; assembly: GCA_030674185.1. NCBI lineage: Eukaryota > Metazoa > Mollusca > Gastropoda > Littorinimorpha > Ranellidae > Monoplex > Monoplex corrugatus. The sequence continues at coordinate 18,522,122 of JAPXFY010000026.1, forward strand.
GTGTGTTGTGTGTGTGTGTGTGTGTGTGTGTGTGTGTGTGTGTGTTGTGTGTGTGTGTGTGTGTGTGTGTGTGTGTGTGTGTGTGTGTGTGTGTGTTGTTGTGTGTGGTGTGTTGTTGTGTGTGGTGTTGTGTGTGTTGTTGTGTTTGTGTGTGTGTCTGTGTGTTGTGAGTGTGTGCGTTGTGTGTGTGTGTGTGTGTGTGTGTGTGTGTGTTGTGTGTGTGTGTGTGTGTGTGGTGTGGCGTCTGTGTCTGTGTCTGTGTGTGTGGAGGGAGGGGGTGTGTTAAATGGTGGCGGAGGTGAAACAGAAGCCTAGAAAATGACCTAGTCAGTGTGACGACATAAACGACAGGCCCATCAACACCAACTACCCCCCCCCCCCCCCCCCCCAAAAAAAAAAAATTTTTTTTTTTATTTCGGGAGACGCACTTCCGGTTCACGTGATTCTGCAATGTAATGGCAATCGCTTCCGAGCATCGCATTTCAGAGTATTCCGTATCATGGCTATATTCCACTATATTCCATGGCTATATTCCATGGCTGCACTTCCTTTCCCCCATAATGTGTAATGCAGAAAGAGAGAGTGTTTAACACACCCTTTCCTTTTGCATGGAGAAGAAGAATAAACATCACAAGAACAAAAAAAACATCAACAGCGCAGTGAAATGACCCAGAGCTCGGTCATGTTGATGATAAAGAAGCTTAACGGTGGGATCACTTGAAAAAATAATGTATAAACTTTTTAGACTGTGGCAGATTTGTTACGTTGTCTTAGCACAGAGTCCGGGGCAGTGTTACTAGTCTATGTTGACTTTGCACCGTTTTCCAAAACGATGTCAAACACCCGCATTTTTTAAATTTATTTCACATATACATTATTCTCAGGAAAGAAGAAGAAATGAAGAAGACAAGAAGAAGAGGAGGAGAGAAAAGAGAAAGGAAAGAAAGGAAAGAAAGGAAAAGGAAGAAGGAAAGGAAGAAGAAGGAAAAGAAGAAGAAAGAAAGAAGAAGAAAGAAAGAAGAAAAAAGGAAGAAAGGAAAGGAAGAAGGAAGAGAAGAAAAGAAGAAGAAAGGAAAGAAGGAAGAAAAGAGAAAGGAAGGAAGAAGAAGAAAGAAAAAAAAAGAAGGAAGAAAAAGAAAGTAAAGGAAGAAAGAAGGAAGAAAGGAAGGAAGGAAGAAGAAAGAAAGAAAGAAGAAAGGAAGGAAGGAAGGAAGGAAGGAAAGAAAGAAGAAAAAGGAAAGAAGGAAGAAAGAAGAAAGTAAAGGAAGAAAGAAGGAAGAAAGGAAAAAAGGTAGAAGGAAGGAAAAGGAAGAAGAAGAAAAAGGAAGAAGGAAGAAAGAAAAAGAAGAAAGTAAAAGGAAGAAAGAAGGAAGAAAGGAAGGGAGAAGGAAGGAAGGAAAGAAAGAAGGAAGATAGGAAAGAAAGAAGGAAGATAGGAAATAAAGAAGGAAGATAGGAAACAAAGAAGGAAGGAAAATAAGAAAAGTGCTAATGAAGGACCGCAGGCCATGACTGACATTAATCAGACATTAACTCATCACCGCCTATCTCATCTGACCACGTTCATGCCTGTCCTGAAATGGTTAATGGGGGCTTCGTGCCTTGCAGGCTGTGCTGGGTTTAGTAGACACATAGCACGCAGTAGCACGGTATCAAAACTATAATAGACTTTTGTGAAAGGGGGAAGAAGACGATCACGCCATTTTGAACTCTCTTATTACTTCCATACTATCGTACATTCACTCATAACCCACATTGGTCGATTGACGAGTTGAATTTCAGATGCCAAATACGTTCCAGTATTCAGATCACTGAGTTTTTGACAACAATGCACAACATGAAGCTGGATGGTAGCTGTTCATTAACAACAGGTTACGCTGCATTTTAACACGTCAAATCAGCTAACCGATTCCAAACCACATTTGGTGTATCTGTACAAGAGATATCCAAATCAGTACGTCATGGTCACATCCAAAGCACAGGCGGCTTGGTTTATTTTCAAATGTTAAAGATCGTGGGCATTTCATTAAACACTGGCCTGTTTTCACTGTACTGAACATTTAGCTCATAAACCTCAAATGGAACTGTAGAAGAGATATCACTTCTTTTGTGACTGCTGTTCTGAGGGGAGATCATATTCTACTCCTTCATTGCTTTACCAACTGTAACCATGAACAACATTAAGTTCACATTTATTAAAAGAAAATGCCCTTTAACAGTAAATGAAGCCTGTGAAAAAAATCCCTAGAGTTGAAAGAAAAGCAAAAAAGAACGGATGACAAGGCAAATTTTAGACTTGATGGAAGAACGGAGGAAGGCAAAAAGAAAAGAGGAAGAATACAAAAAGATAAACAAGGAAACCAGGAGCAGATGCAATGAAGCAAAGGAACCTTGGCTGAAAACAAAGTGCAAAGAAACAACAAAAGACCGACAGAAAACACATCTTCAATTTATGTACAGAAGCACTGAAGAAATTGTCCACAGGAAAAAGACGTTCACAGCAACTGGATGGTTGCTTAAAATCGAAAGATGGTATTATTATTATAGAAAAATACAAAATATTAGATACATAGGGAGAGTACGTTAAAGATCTTTTTGACGATAACAGAAACGAAAAACATCATTATAAGAAAGAACGTTGAAGGACCACCCGTAATGAAAGATGAAGTTAGAGCAGCACTGAAAAAAGACGAAACCAGAAAAAGCCCCAGGTCCAGACAATATTACTACAGAAATAATTGAGGCCCTAGAGGAATTTGGTATTGAAAAAAATAACAGTCCTCCTAAATAAAATTTATGACACCGGAAAAATCCCCAAATATTGTCAAAATCAATTTTCATTGCTGTTCCAAAGAAAGCAGGGGATATAGAATGCGAACTCCATCGCACAAACAGCTTGATGAGTCATGTAACAAAGATTCTAACAAGAATAATCAAGATGAGGACAAGGAACAGAATCAAAAGAGAAATAGCAAAGAACAGTGTGGATTTGTCGAAGGGAAAGTAACTAAGGCATATTATTAGCATCATCAACAGCATCATCATCATCATCATCGTCGTCGTCGTCGTCGTCATCATCATCATCATCATCATCATCATCATCACCATCATCATCATCATCATCATCATGACCCTCCACACGAATCTATCCCCTGCTGCTGCGAGTACATCTCCCACCCTCTGTCTTCAGCCACCATGCAAGTCTGTCCAACATTTTCTCCCTGGGCCTACATGGTGTTCTCTTTCCCTCCAGCTTTCTTGTTGTGACCAGGTGCTCTAATTCCTCTTTCCTCATAAAAGGGCTCATAAATGTTGCTTGTGTTTTCCTAATCTTCTTTACTAATGATCTTCTTGTGTCTGCTTCCATGAAGACTGTCTCTTTCGCTGTTCATGGAACTCTCAACATTCTTCTTAGAAACCACATTTCAGTTGCTCAGTTTTGTTCTGACTTTGCGTGTTGACTGTCCACGCCTTACAACCATATAAAATTATCGGTCCTATATAACATTCAAAAACTCTCTTCCTGATGATAATTGACAGGCGTTTGTTGGTAAGAACGTTTTTCATCTTCTTGAACGCTGTTTTGGCTTGGCCGATTCTGTTGGTTATTTCTGATGTGCTTTTGCTGTTCTGTGATATGACTGTTCCCAGATATTTAAACTTATCAACCTGTCTCAAAGTTGTGCCATATGCTGTTATTTTGCATGAAGGGATTTCTCGTTTTTTACTGATAACCATGACTTCAGTCTTCTTGCTATTTAGCTCCAACCCTTTATTTTTGCTTTTATATTCACAATTTTTCCAGGTTTCTCATGATATTTCGCTGTAAGGTGAAAACAAAGCTGGTGACAGAACACAACCCTACCTGACACCTCTTTTGATATTTTGGAAAGAGCTTATATCGTTTTCGATTCTCATTGCTGCTGTTTGTTCCCAATATATATTTTTGATTATTCTTAGATCTTTCCATCAATACTGAGCCTTTCTAGTTAGTTTATCAATCCTTCGTGTCTTACCGATCAAAAGCCTTGGTATAATCAACAAAACATAAAAATAATTCCTTATTCAACTCTACTAACGGACAGCAGAATAGAAACCCCCACCAAGCAAACAAACGAGACAGTCTAGAAAGAAGCAAACACAAAAAGAAAATTATTAAAGAAGATTAGAAAAAGACAAGCAACATTTACAGGACATTTTATGAGACAGGAAAAAAATTGAGCCCTTAGTCACAACAGGAAATCTGGAGTGAAAAAGAGCACCAGGTAGACCCAGGAAGAAAATATAACCATCATCATCATCAAATGCCCTGCCGCATGGCGTTGGCCATCATGGCCCTCCATATGTACCTACCCCTGTCGCCGCAAGCACATCTTCCACCTTCTCTGTCCTTAGCCACCCTGCAAGTCCGTCAAGTTTTGAAAAAAATGGCTGAGGACAGAAAGGGTAGTGGGATACATTTGCAGCAACAAAAGATAGATTCAAATTACATGATGATGATAATAATGATCAAAGTTGTCTTGGTCCTCCTTGACCCAGATCCAGCTAGAACACTTTTCAGCTGCTTCAGTCATTGCTTTTACGGTTCTGGTCCTTTAGAAATACAGGGCAAAGACACAAGTGGAGAGGTGGTGGGAGAGAATTGGGAATGCCAGATATGTTTGATCAATCTTAATCTTTTTCTTTCCTTAATGGACATTGAAAATGGCTGTAAGGCTGGATTGTGAGTGGGTGACTCTAATGGAACTGTCTGGCAGCAAAATGAAATTAGGAGTGCTAGACGTGGTTAAGTCTCACATAACTTGAATAAATGGGATGTGTTATCTTTATTCCTTTTCCTAAAATATCCTGAATTCACTCTCTCTCTCTCACTTCTGCATTCCTCCCCCTTCTCTCTCCTTCTCTCTTTGTCTCTGTCTGTCTGTCTGTCTGTCTCTCTCTCTCCTTCTGTCTCTCTCTCTGTCTCTGTCTGTCTGTCTGTTTGTTGTCTCACTCTCCTCTCTTATCTCTCTCACTCTCTCTCTCACACACATTTCTGCCTTTCTCTCCCTCTCTCCCCCCTCTCTCTCTCTCTCACTCTCATTCTGTCACTCCCTCTGTCTCTGTCTCCCATTCTACCTCTGTGTCTGTCTCTGTCTGTCTCGATTTGTATGTATGCTTGTTTGTGTAAATGAGTGAGTAAATGCGCGTGCTTGTGGGTGTATGTGTGTGTGCGTGTGTGTGTGCGCGACGCGCGCGTGCGTGTGTGTATGTGTACGTGTGTGCATGCATGCGGTGTGTGTGTGTGTGTGTGTGTGTGTGTGTGTGTGTGTGTGTATGTGTTTGTGGTGCACGCGCGCTCAATAACCATCATTTTTTCATTGCCTTGTGTCCTACTTTAAATGCGCGTGATATTTAAAACGAAACGTGGGATTGTATAGTTGAAAGATAAAATGTCTGATGCCCCTTGACGATCAGTGCATCACTGCAGGAGGTAGGTGTACAGTTTGGGTATGAAGCGCAAGCCAGAGGCACAACAAGTTTGACAGGTACATGTACAATAAGTGGGTACAGTCCACCCCACATGGTTCACTGTGATAGTACGGTTATGTGGTCATGGAGTCTCTGTCGTTTATTGGCACTTCTTTGAGGGTAGTTGACATATTGTCTGCTTGTTTTCCTGAAGATAATAGTAGCAGTGATGTCTTCTTGTTCTTCTTGTTCTTTTCTTCTTGTTTCTTCTTGTTCTTCATCTTCTTCTCTTCTTCTTTCTTCTTTCTTCTTTCTTCTTCTCTTCTTCTTCTCTTCTTTCTCTCTTCTTCTTCTTCTTCTTCTTCTTCTTCTTCTTCTTCTTCTTCTTCTTCTTCTTCTTCTTCTTCTTCTTCTTCTTCTTCTTCTTCTTCTTCTTCTTCTTCTTCTTTCTTCTTCTTCTTCTTCTTCTTCTTCTTCTTCTTCTTCTTCTTCTTCTTCTTCTCGTCTCCTCCTCCTCCTGACAGACAGACAGACAGACAGACAGACTGACAGAGTCAGAGACAGAGAGACAGACAGAGAGACAGAGGGAGGTAGAGAAACAATGAGAGAGAAAGAGATAGAGAAAGACAGGCAGAGACAGACAAAGAGACAGAGAGAAAGAGACAGAGAGACAAAGCGAGTGAGAGAGAGAGAGAGCGAGAGGGAGAGAGGGAGGGGGAGAGAAAGAGAGAGTATGTGATATCTTTCAAAAACCATTCTTCTTTTCAAGTTCTTTTCATTTTGTTTTTCTAGCCCATTTACTTTGAAAACGTGAGATTTTCCCTGTCTGGAACTCTGTACGTGATCTCCTTCCCACACAGCGGTGTCAGGGTTCCTCCAATCAAAAGCATCTTTACGTCTACGTCATCATCCAAAAGGAGAGAAAAAAAGAGATTTAATCTCTCGTCTATCTCTGTCCTGTTTCTCTCTTTGTCTCTTTTCCTTTTCTCACATTGAACACAGCAGCAGGGAAGTTTCAGTCTTTTTTTCTTTTTTTTTTGTATCTAGTGTTTGTTTGTTTGTTTGTAATCTTATGCTTGACAAGCAGGCGAAAATTTGCGCCTGTCTTGTTTTGTTGTATTAAATACGCGTTCGTATTCTTCTTTCGTGTTTTTTTTTCTGGTTCCTATCTCTTTGTCTGTTTGTCTGTTTATCTGTCTATCTGTCTGTCTGTCTGTCTTACTATCGTCTGTCTGCCTGCCTGCTGCATGCCTGTCTATCTGTCTGTCTCATCAGTCTGTCTGCCTGTCTGTCTGTGGGTCTGTGTGTATGTCTGTGTGCCTGTCTGTGTGTCTGTTTGCCTGCCGTCTGTCTGTCTGTCTGTCTGTCTGGTGTCTGTCTCTGTGTGTCTGTGTGTCTATCTGTCTCTTTTTTGTCTTGTCTTCTTGTCTTCTGTCTTCTGTCTGTCTGTCTGTCTTCTTTGTCGGACTTCTCTTTCTCTGTCTGTCTTCCTTTTTTCTCTGGATCTCTCTCTCTCTCTCTCTCTGTCTCTCTCTCTGTCTCTCTCTCTCTGATCTCTCTTCTCTCTGGATCTCTTCTTCTCTCTGATCTCTCTCTCTCTCTCTGGATCTCTCTCTCTCTCTGGATCTCTCTCTCTCTCTTGGATCTCTCTCTCTCTCTCTCTAGATCTCTCTCTCTCTGATCTCTCTCTCTCTCTGGATCTCTCTCTCTCTCTGGATCCTCTCTCTCTCTCTCTCTCTGGATCTCTCTCTCTCTTGTTTTTGGATCTCTCTCTCTCTCTCTGGATCTCTCTCTCTCTCTTTTTCGGATCTCTCTCTCTCTCCTCTTTCGTCTCATGTATCTCTCTCTCTCTCTCTCCTCTTTGGATCTCTCTCTCTCTTCTTTCTCCCCTCGCTACAAGTGCACCTGTGTGTTTGTGAAAAAAGACATGTAAAAGACATACAGTCAGACAAAAAACAAAGCAAACTTGTCTCTGTTGTTTTTTTTATTGTATACAGAGCAAACAAAGGTAAACATTCTTCAGAAACCAATACAATCATACACCCTTCATCTGCTGTTAATGTTGTGTGTTGCAAGCAAAGCAAACCAGCCCTGAAACGTGGAAACATGGAACACAAATGTTTTCCATGCCAGACACATCAACAATCACATGGTAGTCCAAACACCAGACCGTTCAGAAACAATAACAACAACAATAACAACGACGACAACTACAACAACAAAAACAACAAAAAGCCAAAGGCACTAAATCACCCAACTCATTTGGAGTGGGATCAGGTAGAAGGAAGCACATGCTGTTGACATAACAACCATGTTGATCCAGAGGGAAATGGGAGTACAGCCAGCTAAGACGTTTCAGACATTTACATTACGAAAAACTACACAGTCAAAACCAATACAGTTCCCATGACGTTTCTAATTATTTTTTTTTTACCACTGATTGCAAAAAAACCTGGTTTCTGCAGAATAATCCAAATGGAAATGACAATATTGCCGAAGTCAAAAATGATAAGTGCTATGGTTAACGTTAGCAATTTTGTTGAAAAGCATTTATAACTTTTTGGTTGCATGGTTCTTTTGATACAGCCATGTATTCACGATCTGATATGTAGAGGTCAATCCTAACCTGTTCGACGCTTGTTTTAATGCTACAATCATGATGATAGTGCCAGTGTAGAGTTTCATAGCTCCCTCTTCCCGTTCCCTATCCCCATTTCAAGAGTGTGCCAGCGCGTGGGGTTTGGCGAGGGCTCAGGAAGTCTGCGGATAATTGCTGGCAGATTTAGGTGGAGCGTGTATGGACTTGTCCGGGTGCTGTGAATCCCTCTTGTACAATCCCTCTTGTACAATCCCTCTTGTACAATCCTCTTGTACAATCCCTCTGTACAATCCTCTTGTACAATCCTTCTTGTACAATCCCTCTTGTACAAACCCTATTGTGCAATCCCTCTTGTACAATCCTTTTTACAATCCCTCTTGTACAATCCTTCTTGTACAATCCTTCTTGTACAATCCTTTTTGTACAATCCCTCTTGACAATCCCTGTTGTACAATCCCTCTTGTACAATCCAATCTTTGTACAATCCCTCTTGTACAATCCAATCCCTCTTGTACAATCCCTCTTGTACAACCCTCTTGTACAATCCCTCTTGCACATCCCTCTTGTACAATCCCTCTTGTACAACCATCTTGTACAACCCTGTTGTACAACCCCTTTGTACAACCATGTGCAATCCCTCTTGTACAATCCCTCTTGTACAATACCTCTTGTACAACCTCCTGTACAATCCCTCTTGTACAATCCCCTTGTACAATCCCTCTTGTACAATCCAATCCCTCTTGTACAATCCAATCCCTCTTGTACAACCCTCGTTACAATCATCTTGTACAATCGCTCTTGTACAATACAATCCCTCTTTGTACAATCCTCTTGTAACATGTACATCCTCTTGTACAATCCCTCTTGTACAATCCTCTTGTACAACCCTCTTCTAAATCCCTCTTGTACAAACCCTCTTGTACAATCCTTCTTGTAAAACCCATCTTGTACAATCCCTCTTGTACAATCCTTCTTGTACAATCCCCTCAATGTACAATCCCTCATTTTACAATCCCTTCTTGCACAATCCCTCTTGTACAATCCGTCATGTACAATCCCTCTTGTACTACCCTATTGTACAAACCCAAAGTCCAAACTCCGTGAGATTAAGGAAAGGATGTTACGTTTCTGATTTTTTTGTGACTGTTAGTGAAAAACTAGCATGTGGAGAATAACACCAAATGGAAAGGGAAGACTGCCATTAAAAAGGACGGTGCTTTAGTCACCATTGTCTGATGTATTGACAAACATTTGTACGCTGTTCTCACTAAAATCACCTGTAAGTCGTCACAGAACGGGTTGCCGGAGAGGCCCAGTAAGGTAAGATGATCAGAGGTCGGTTGGTTACAACTGGGATATTGACAGTTTTATGTGCATACATAGCTGCCCGTTACGTCAAGTTTTATATGCATATATAGCTGTCTGTTATGTCACAGTTTTATGTGCACACATAGCTGTCTGTTATGTCACAGTTTTATGTGCGTATATAGCTGTCTGTTATGTCACAGTTTTATGTGCAGACATATCTGTCTGTTATGTCACATTTTTATGTGCACACATAGCTGTCTGTTATGTCACAGTTTTATGTCCATATATAGCTGTCTGTTATGTCACAGTTTTATGTGCAGACATAGCTGTCTGTTACGTCACATTTTTATGTGCACACATAGCTGCCTGTTACGTCACAGTTTTATGTGCATATATAGCTGTCTGTTATGTCACAGTTTTATGTGCAGACATAGCTGTCTGTTATGTCACAGTTTTATGTGCATACATAGCTGTCTGTTATGTCACAGTTTTATGTGCATACATAGCTGTTATGTCACAGTTTTATGTGCATATATAGCTGTCTGTTATGTCACAGTTTTATGTGCACACATAGCTGTCTGTTATGTCACAGTTTTATGTGCGTACATAGCTGTTATGTCATAGTTTTATGTGCATACATAACTGTCTGTTATGTCACAGTTTTATGTGCACACATACCTGTCTATTATGTCACAGTTTTATGTGCACACATAGCTGTCTGTTATGTCACAGTTTTATATGCACACATAGCTGTTATGTCACAGTTTTATGTGCACATATAGCTGTCTGTTACGTCACAGTTTTATGTGCACACATACCTGTCTATTATGTCACAGTTTTATGTGCACACATAGCTGTCTATTACGTCACAGTTTTATGTGCATACATAGCTGTCTGTTATGTCACAGTTTTATGTGCATATATAGCTGTCTGTTATGTCACAGTTTTATGTGCACACATAGCTGTCTGTTATGTCACAGTTTTATGTGCATATATAGCTGTCTGTTATGTCAGTTTTATGTGCATATATAGCTGTCTGTTATATCACAGTTGTATGTGCACTCCTAGCTGTCTGTTATGTCACAGTTTTATGTGCATACATAGCTGTTTGTTACGTCACAGTTTTATGTGCATACATAGCTGTCTGTTATGTCACAGTTTTATGTGCACACATAGCTGTCTGTTATGTCACAGTTTTATATGCACACATAGCTGTTATGTCACAGTTTTATGCGCACACATAGCTGTCTGTTACGTCACAGTTTTATGTGCACACATAGCTGTCTGTTATGTCACAGTTTTATGTGCAGACATAGCTCTTATGTCACAGTTTTATGTGCATACATAGCTGTTATGTCACAGTTTTATGTGCTTATATAGCTGTCTATTATGTCACAGTTTTAAGTGCAGACATAGCTGTTATGTCACAGTTTTATGTGAACACATAGCTGTCTGTTATGTCACAGTTTTATGTGCATACATAGCTGTCTGTTATGTCACAGTTTTATGTGCACACATAGCTGTCTGTTATGTCACAGATTTATGTGCACACATAGCTGTTTGTTATGTCACAGTTTTATGTGCACACATAGCTGTCTGTTATGTCACAGTTTTATGTGCATACATAGCTGTCTTTTATGTCAGTTCTAGTTGTCCTTCTGTCCTATTAGGATGACGTAAATCATGAGGCAACATAACTAAAATAAAACTAATGAAGCCCTAAACATAACTAAAATAAAACTAATGAAGCCCTAAACATAACTAAAATAAAACTAATGAAGCCCTAAACATAACTAAAATAAAACTAATGAAGCCCTAAACATAACTAAAATAAAACTAATGAAGCCCTAAACATAACTAAAATAAAACTAATGAAGCCCTAAACATAACTAAAATAAAACTAATGAAGCCCTAAACATAACTAAAATAAAAACTAATGAAGCCCTAAACATAACTAAAATATAACTAATGAAGCCCTAAACATAACTAAAATAAAACTAATGAAGCCCTAAACATAACTAAAATAAAACTAATGAAGCCCTAAACATAACTAAAATAAAACTAATGAAGCCCTAAACATAACTAAACTAAAACTCATGAAGCCCTTACCATAACTAAAATAAAACTAATGAAGACCTAAACATAACAAAATAAAACTAATGAAACCCTAAACATAACTAAAATAATACTATTGAAGCCTTAAACAT
>JAPXFY010000026.1:18546186-18553686 GCA_030674185.1 Monoplex corrugatus
TCTGTCTCTGTCTGTCTGTATCTCTCTGTCTGTCTCTGTCTGTCTCTGTCTGTCTCTGTCTGTCTCTCTCTCTCTCTCCCTCCCTCTCTCTCTCTGTCTCTCTCTCTCTCACTCTCTCTTGGGTCATCTTATCCCTCACAGGTAAGTCACAGAGTACATTTTGTGGCTCATACATTCTCCCATCCCACCCCTTCCCACATCACCCTTTTCCACCCACCCCACACACCTTTTTCACTTAGCACCCAGACACGTGTTTCCCGACCTCCGCTCATTATGTCACTGTCAAAACAGAAAGCCAAGAAGGAAGACAGAATGGAAGAGAAGGAAGCTGACGATGGCATTTTAAACTGTCTGCAAGACTAAACAGCCGCCAGCCCTGCTCTCCTTGGGCTGGGATTTCTTGTACATGGAGAGAACATCCAGAGGAGCCAGACTATACCAATACTTGGCCTTTTCTGCCAACATTGTCTGCATGCATCGGTACCAACCTGAAGAGAAGAGTTCACTAAGTCTTGCCCATTGCTATACTCGCGGTCCGGTCCAAAATTCGTTTCCCCGTTGAGGCCTCGATGTTTCTCCTCAGTTTATCCAGATGACACCGTGCCAATTGCAGAAAATGAAAGAGACCTACAAAACCTTGTGAATATACTAGAAATAGAAAGCAAAGGTAAGGGGTTGGAACTAAACAGCAGGAAGACTGAAGTCGTGGTGTTCAGTAAAAAACATGAAATCCCCTCATGCAAAATAACAGCAAATGGCACAACCTTGACACAGGTTAATAAGTTCAAATACCTGGGAACGGTCATTTCATCAGACGGCAGATGCACATCGGAAATAGCCGGTAGGTTGCCCTGTATAAAAAATATTGGAGAGATAGGTTGATTTCCCAGGTCCCTCCTCCTGAAAGCCTGTCAGCCTTCTAAAGTCTTGGTACAAAAATAGGTGGCGCTGCATTGCGGGGACGTGCTCTCAAAGGCGAGAGCAGCCTGTTGTATAACTGGCGTGTGGTATGGTAAAGTAGCGGACTGACGTAAATAATCATCATCATCATCATGTGCCCTGCCCATGGCGTTGGCGATCATGACCCTCCATACAAATATGTCCCTTGTCACTGCAAGCACTTCTTCCACCCTCTCTGTCCTCAGCCACCCTACAAGTCCGTCCAATATTTTCTCCCTGGGTCTACCTGGTGCTCTCTTTCCAACCAGCCTTTCTGTGATTTTGCAATGTTGATGTAAACTATATCATTAGTATATAAATAATGTGTGGGATGGCGAAGCACTGGACTATATATATGGTCAACTATACCCTCATGTGGAATCTCAGGCCAAAGTCTGACGCACACAAATGGCCGCATACTGGGCACTCAATGGAACGCTCTGCAGAGTTGGTTCTGGCTTTATTGCTGCACGCTTTTCCATTTGGTTTCTTCGTCTTCATGTCAATTATATAATTATTACATAAACAATGTGTAGGATGGTAAACAGAGTAATGATGTAAATTATATCATCATTATATAATGTATGGGATGGTAAAGCAGACGATTAATGTAAATTATATCATTAATATATAATGTGTGGGATGGTAAGCAGAGGACTGGTGTAAATTATATCATTATTATAAAATAATGTGTGGGATGGTAAAGCAGAGGATGGTGTAAATTATATCATTATTATATAATTATATGTGGGATGGTAAAGCAGACGATGATGTAAATTATATCATTATTATATAAATAATGTGTGGGATGGTAAAGCAGACGATTGATGTAAATTATATCATTATTATATAAATATGTGTGGGATGGTAAAGCAGACGATTGATGTAAATTATATCATTATTTTATAATGTGTGGGATGGTAAAGCAGACGATTGATGTAAATTATATCATTATTACAGAAATAAGTGTGGAGGGTAAGTAGTGGACTGGTGTAAATATATATTATATATTTGTTGATGTAAAGTAGTGGGACTGGATGTAAAGTCCCAACATATCAGGTCAGCACAGCTGGTTGGCACAGTTGGTGATGATGAATGCAGAAGTCGTGGGGTTGACCCTCAGGAAGCAAGTAGTCCCCATACACCAGGCAGGACTTCAAGATTTTGCCAGCACATTTTGCCTGACACAGGTTAATAAGTTCAAATACATGGGAACGGTCATTTCATCAGACGGCAGATGCACATCGGAAATAGCTGGCAGAATCGGCCAAGCCAAAACAGCATTCAAGAAGATGACAAGCATTCTTACCAACAAATGCCTATCAATTAACATCAGAAAGAGAATCCTTTTGAATGTTATATAGAACCAATACTGTTGTACGGATGCGAGGCGTGGACAGTCAGCAACAAAGCCAGAGCAAGATTGAGGCAGCCGAGATGTGTTTTTTCAGAAGAATGTTGAGAGTTCCATGGACAGCAAAGAAAACAAGCAAGACAGTCTTGATGGAGATCAGACACAAGTAGATCACTCATAAGGAAGATTAGGAAAAGACAAGCAGCATTTATAGGCCATTTTATGAGGAAGGGGGATTTGGAGCACGTGGTCACAACAGTAAAGCTGGAGGGAAAGAGAGCACCAGGTAGACCCAGGGAGAGAATGCTAGACGGACTTGCAGAGTGGCTGGGGATGAGGAGGGTGGGGGAGATGCTAGGGGCAACGAGAGATAGAGATGGTTGGAAGTCCATGGTCGCCAACGCCATGCGGCAGGGCACCTGATGATGATGATGATGATGATGGATGATAATGCTTGTGGTTTGTGCCATGTCCAGTTTGGGCCTTGTCCATCACAAGATGTCTGTGGCGTCAGTGCATACACACATGTAGAATCTTTTCCAAGTGTGGACACTAGAAACGCACAAAAATATGACTAGAACACGTCTTTATCCCAACAACACAAGGCAGACTTCAATTTTCGGCTAAATGGCCTTTGTCAAGCGTACACAAAAGACAAGGAACATTAAGCATACACAACTTATTTGGAATTGATGGCAGAAGATTTTCCAAACATTTCGTTAAAGCGCGAAGACGCCGTCTTGAGAAAGTGAAACAGAACTGACATTACAGTCAAGGATTTAAAGAATGAATGTGTGATGGTGAGTTTCTTGTTCTAGTTACACAGGTCTGACTTTTCTTCGTGCTGCCAGCTACTTTATTCCTTGTACAACACAGGGTCTCTACCATATTATCCTTTTTTCTGTTGTGATCTTTGATCAGCTGTTCTGTTATCACCTAGTAATAGATGTTAATCAGGAACCCTAAGGTCTTTCACAACACTGCATTTATCTCATTGGGGACGACTTCCAACATGACTCAAACTAACAATGGCGAACTCAGCGACTGGCTTCTGAGTATACCAATAATAGCCAAGCGAGTTTAAAACTTGTCCATAATCATGGCTGCTCAGTCCAGACCATCTATACCAAGCTATTTCTCTTAACCTGTCTTTCAGTGTACGTGTGATTTACTCCAGCATCCTCTTTGGGATATTGTATTCAAACTGAGAAACAGAGTAAACAAGTATGTTACATTTCAGAACTCAGACCTCTAAACGCATTTGTTTGCCATAAATACCCCAGTTAAGGCAGTAAGACACGGTCTAGTTGTTCTAAGTTGAAACAACAGTCAGTGAATTCAACAGTCAGTGATTTCACATTTGAAACCCATTCCTCAGAAATAGGGACATGAGTCACAGATCAGCACACTGAGGTACAACTTCAGGACGGTAACAAGAGTCAGTCTGTACGTTGAAGTTGCAACTTGTTCTTACGGTTTGACTTTGGGCGTGCAGGGGGCAGTCAGTGTCACAGTGACATTCACTCTAAAATACGCGGTGAAATTAAAAAACTATGGTGACAGCCCTCGGCAATGCTTGGTTCAAATGATCCATATTTGACAGTGATCACACCACCACCACAGCCCAACACATTGTAGAATCCAACATTGCATTCATCCTTTAGAAGCTTGTAATTTAAACTTCAGATTGCTGCACCCAACAAGTCAAAACACCCCAATCAGAATTCACAATACAGCATTCTCTTGGTTCCTAACGAAAATCCCACAGTGAATGTACTGAAACATTTCTACTCCATTTTCTCAAAATAAAGATTACTTATATGTTCAGTCTCCGTGGACTAGTGATAAGCGCAACAGACTACAGACTGACAGGTTGTGGGTTCGAATCCTCATCAATCCTTTCCAAAATCAGTGTGAGTTGTTGACCCCAACCTACTCCTAACCAGTTGAGCGTGCTATGAGCTCATTGAAAAGTCTGCCACCACACCGTCCAGTCTCATCTACTTTACGGATGCGTCACTGAGGGTGTTGCTAAAATCTTCTGAAGAAAGAAAAAAACGGCAAATGTCCGTATCTCTCGGGCCTGGTTGACGCCAGGATATATTATGATAGTAAGCGTAGAGTGCAGCCCTGTACACGGTCTCAATCCTAGATGGAACTCCACAGCATCATGAACAGTATCCTCATCGTCATCATCATTATTGCATTATAAACACTGTGCCAGCTTCTGCTGCCATTTAAAGTGACGCAGAAAATAGGACCCCAAAAACATGAGTACAAAGGAAACTTTTTAAGTACAATGATTTAAAAGACAAAAAAAGCATATCTCCTTTTTGTAAGTACAGACCACGTTTTACGTTACTTTAGTTGTTCGCTTCAGGCAGCGCTGTCCTGAATGAGTTACAGTTTGGGGAGTGTCCATGCAGTTTCTTTCCTGTATTATATCAAAGGCGTGGACAGTCAGCAACCAAAGCCAGAGCAAGATTGAGGCAGCCGAGATGTGGTTACTCAGAAGAATGTTGAGAGTTCCATGGACAGCAAAGAAAACAAACGAGACAGTCTTGATGGAGGCAGACACAAGTAGATCACTCATAAGGAAGATTAGGAAAAGACAGACAACATTTATAGGCCATTTTATGAGGAAGGGGGATTTGGAGCATCTGGTCACAACGGGAAAGCTGGAGGGAAAGAGAGCACCAGGTAGACCCAGGGAGAGAATGCTGGATGGACTTGCAGAGTGGCTGGGGATGAGGAGGGTGGGGGAGATGCTAGGGGCAACGAGAGATAGAGATGGTTGGAAGTCCATGATCGCCAACGCCATGCGGCAGGGCACCTGATGATGATATGATGATGATTATATCAACAAAATTATTTTACATTAAAATTATAACCCAGCAATCTTAAAACTGTAAAACCTCACACTTAGCTAATCAATCAAGTCAGCTTGATGTTTATACCATAATTGTTGGCAAGCGTTATCTCAAAAACTTGTAGTGTCATACAAAAAGAAACTGTTCAAAAACCAAAGTCCTGATGCTTGGCACGCAGGTCATGTGCAATTGCATGTCATGGCATTTTATTTTATTTGTGATGGAAGTTGTTCAGGCCAAGAGGTAAAAGCACTGAAGCAAAGTTCAAACCTGGGTTGAATGTGAAAACATATTTTACTTATTGACTCATTCATGTACAAATCAAGTTATTTGATTATACAACAAATAGAGGGAAGAGAGGGGCCGGGGAGCAGTAAATTATTCAGTGCTAATGGCAGGAAATTATCTCCTCTGTCTCTGTCTCTGTCTGTCTCTGTCTGTCTGTCTATCTGTCTGTCTGTCTGTCTGTCTGTCTCTGTCTCTGTTTTTGTTTTTGTTTCTTTGTCTATCTCTCTGTCTCTATTTGTCTGTCTGTCTGCCTATTTGTCAGTCTGTCTGTGTGTCTGTCTTTGTCTCTGTGTCTCACTCTCCCTCTCTCTCTCTCTCTCTGGCTCTCTCTCCTCTCTCTCTCTCTCTCTCTCTCTCTCTCTCTCTCTCTCTGTCTCTCTGTCTCAGAATCTGTCTCTGTATCTATCTCTCTGTCTCTGTCTCTCTTTTTCTCTCTCTCTGTCTCTCTCTCTCTCTCTCTCTCTCTCTCTATATATATATATATATATATATATATATATATATATATTCCCCTCTCTCCCCTTCCTCTCCTGGGTCATCTTATCCCTCAAAGTTCAGTCACAGAGTACACGCCGTGGTTCACGTTCTTCCAGCCTTACCCTTACCCATGTTCACCCATTCCACCCCCACACCCCACCCCACCCCCACCTCCACCCCCACCACCCCCACACACACAATCTTCTTCACTTAGCACCTCGAGTTTCCCACCTCCCTTCATTATGTCACTGTCAAAACAGAAAGGAAAGAAAGAAAACAGAAAAGAAGAAAAGCCCATGATGACATTTTGAACTGTCTGCAAAACTAAACATCCACCGACTTCCTTCCTTTCAACCGGTGCCCCTCACACAGTGACAGAACAGCCCGGGTGATTGAGTTATATATATATATACTTGTGCTGACATTTCTACACTTTCTGCGGGCATCATCTGCATCGTTAACATCCATCATTTTCAGTGATTAGGTTGGACACCTTTGGCGCATGAGGAATAACACTGTATGGTTGAATGATACTGAAATTTATAACATTTCTGGCTCTCTGTCTTCTCTGCCTGTCTGTCTGTCTGTCAATATGTCTGTCTCTCTCTGTTTCTCTGTGTCTTTGTCTGCTCTCTTGTTTCTCTCTCTCTCTCTCTTTCTCTCTCCTCTTCTCTCTCTCTCTCTCTCTCTCTCTCTCTCTCCCCTCTCTCTCTCTCTCTCTCTCTCTCTCTCTCTCTCTCTCTGTAAGTTTATCTCCAGTGAAGATATCACTTTATACTGTTCTTATGTTTATTTGCCGGGTTTGGGTTTTCCTCTTACTTATATGACTAATTATGTCGAGTGGTCAACTAGCTGTTTTTTCAACTTTTTGTTCAACTTTTTGTTCAACTTTTTTCTTCAATTTTTTCTTCATCATTAGAAAAAAAAATTCAAATGGATGTAATGTCAGCCACGACTATATTTATAAATCCTTTTTCGCGAAAATGTCGCAGTAACATTTAATGACTTTGTTTTATGCTCCTTGCCACAAGGACAAAAATGTCAATGGCAATAAACCATTTTCAGTTTCAGTTTCAGCCTCTCTCTCTCTCTCTCTCTCTCTCTCTCTCTCTCTCCTCTCTCTCTCTCTCTCTCTCTCTCTCTCTCTCTCTCTCTCTCTCTCTCTCTCGCTCTTGTACGGCTGATATACATCATTTCAGGGTGATTAGTTGGCAAAGTTCATCGACCAATAATATCACGTGTATGTCACCATGTTCAGCTCAGTCACAGAGTATTGGTGAACTGAGTCAATGACATGTTACTTCTTTACACACACACACGCACGCACGCACGCACGCAAACACACACACACACACATATATATATATCATCATCATCATCATCATCATCAGGTGCCTTGCCGCATGGCGTTGACGATCATGGACTTCCATCTGTCTCTATCTCTTGTTGCCCCAAGCATCTCCTCCACCCTCCTCGTCTTCAGCCACTCCACAAGTCCGTCTAGCATTTTCTCCCTGGGTCTACCTGGTGCTCTCTTTCCCTCCAGCTTTCCCGTTGTGACCACGTGCTCCA
>JAPXFY010000026.1:18556186-18563686 GCA_030674185.1 Monoplex corrugatus
AGGGACAGAGACAGACAGAGAGAGAGAGAGGGAGAGAGAGAGAAAGAGACAGGGATATAGACAGAGAGACAGAGAGAGGGAGAGAGAGAGACGAGAGAGAGAAAGAGACAGGACAGAGACAGACACAGAGAGAGAGAGAGAGAGAGGAGAGGACAGAGAGAGAGAAAGAGACAGGACAGAGACAGACAGAGAGAGAGAGACTTCAGACTTCAGAAGGTTAATTCATACAGGCTGTGGCCCCTATGTGGGAGATGCACATAACTGATGCATTTCACAATCATATAAACATTAATCAGGCAGTAACAAGATTTATCATTTCAAATGTTTTGCACAAGTGATAACAAATAAGTGGAAAGAACATAAGATACAAACATTCTATTCATATTCGAGCCTTGGGTCCGTCAGGAAGAATTAAACCAAAAAGAGACTCAAGAAATTGCTGTCTCTCTGAATTTAAATGCTTTGTACAGATTAAATTTCGAACAACTTTAATGGCACTTGATGACATCCATTAAGTGAATTTAAAGGAGGGTTCTCTATAATATTTTGAGGATATGTGTTTCTCGCGAATAGAATAGAGTACTGGACAACATAATACAAAATGTACTTGATCTTCTTATGAACATTTGCAAATGGACATAACAGATCATTATCACTCTGTGCTCTGTATCTAAAATAATGAATTTTGACTTCTGATATACCTGACCTAAATAGTGTCATTGTATATTTCAGATGTTTGTTCATATCTGTCTGTAAATGCTGACAGCAAAGAACGTCTAAGCCGAATGTTTGTAGAACTGAACGAAACCAGCTTAAAAATTGGATTGAGCATGAACATGTAGAAGACAAAGACGAAACGATCGTAATTGACAGCCACACAACAGAAGAGGTCGACCACTATATCTTCTTTGGTCAGTATATATCGATGGACTCAGCTTCTAAGTAACAAGAGATCATACGTCGCATTACACTCGGATGGCAAGCATTCGGTAAAGCATGCGCCATCTTTAGAAATAAAGATATGCACATTGTATTAAAACGTCGAGTGTACGACGCATGCATAACGCGACTGTGACATACGGTGCTGAAACATGGAACCTGACGAAAGTCAGCTCCTAAAACTGCGAACCATGCACAGGGCCCACGAACGGATCATGATGGGAATCACCTGGAAGGACCGGAAAACGGCGGCATGGGTAGAGGAAAAACGAAGGTCCAAGACATACTAGACACAGTTTGTGAACGAAAGTGAAACTGGGCTGGTCCATGTCATTGGGAATCTGACAACAGATGGACCACCAACGTGACACACTGGATCCATCGGAAAAAACAAACAAAACAAACAAACAAACAAACAAACAAAACAAGAAACAAAAGCGGAAGCAGAGGTCGCCAGAGAACCAGATGGCGAGACGATCTAGAAAAATTCGACAAACAATGGACCAGAACAGCAGTTAACCGGCAACAGTGGCGTGCGATGAGGAAGGCTTATGTCCAGCAACGGACCGAAACAAGCTGAAGTAAATGAGTAAATATGTAAATGCGGTTTCAAATCTCTTACTGTTATGAGTACATGTATGTTCGTTCCATTCCTACCACCCACAATCAGTTAAATGTTGACGAAAAACAGGAATGAATTGATTCAATCTGCCAACACCTTGACACAACCATACAACATCAAAACCATGTTTAAACAAGCAAATACCTACATTAGATACTCAGTTTTGCTTACCTTTAGCATCTAAATCATATAACATGTACGCTTTTTGTGGAATTCTATGGTCGTTCGTATGTAACAATTCAAACCAGTAATGCGCACAATAAACTGCACATACACCAGAGTGTATATATGAGACGGAGATTTGTTTCACCATATACATGGTCATAAGGTGTTCGCATATTAATTCCTAAAAAAATTCTTCAAAGCAAAAGAATGAACTGTTTCACAATGAAATGCAGCTTTACTTAATCCCCATAGTTCAGACCCATATTGTGCAACAGCATGTACCTAAGAATCAAATAATTTGACACATATATCGAAATAATTATGCTATGAAGGTGCACCTTCTGCATGATGAAAAGCAAAACATTTTTTTTTGCTCTGCTATTCTTGCATGTTACAGCAAAACTCAGACGAGTAGAAAACACTTCCAAGAGACGTATACACACTGACCACAAACATTGCATTTCCGTCATACATCCATCGTTCCCTTGCACCAAAGTACCCACCCGTTTCTAAATACTATGATATGACTTTTTGACATATTGACCTTTAAATGAAGTACAGCTAATGTGCGTTGCAAACTGTTTAAGTGGCTTTGGAGTCCAGTGACTCTCTGCCATCAACACAACATCGTCTGCTGGAAAAAGAACACTAATTCGAAAGCATCACGAGTCAGAACAGCACCATGTCTTCCCTTGTTAATCACTCCATTGCCAGTTCATTTATAAAAAGAGAGAATAGAACTGGACTGTATGGATTACCTTGTTTTATTCATGTAGCGCAGTTAAACTAGTCTGTAAGTTTGGCGCCACATCGAACACTGGACTTTACATGCTTTGACACATCGATACAGTTTACCTTTTATACTGTTTTTGAGAAGAATAGGCCAAAGCGTATTGCTACTGATCGAATCAAACACTTTTTCAAAATCAATAAATGCCACAGTTTCCGATTATTAGCAAATTGTTTCTGTACAAGAGCTAACAAAGTAAACATTTGGCCAACAGTTGAGTATCCCTTTTTAAAACCAGCTTGATGGTCACCTGTGATATTATTTTCTTCTATCCATTCTTGTAATCTATTGTTGATTATTATGCTAAATAGTTTACTACTTATGTCTATAATCGAGATTATTCTATAACTATTGGGATTAATAATATCTCCTTTAAAAAAAAAAGAGGTTAATAATAGGTGCAGTCCAGTTTGGGGGAAATTTGACCATTATCAAACAAAGTATTGAACAACCTTAAGAAAAAATGCATTACTTGCTCATATGAATTTTTGAAAAAGGTCACCTGTGATACCGTCAGGATCAGCAGCTTTCCGGTGTTTCAATTTCCTAATTATAAACTGTACTTCCTCTTTTGATATTGGGCGGTTCATATAGCCATCACTCTTATCAACTAGTACGTCCTCTTTCTGTGTGTTATCAATATTGATATCAGTTTCTAATAAAGCTTTGAAGTGGTGGAACCACATTTCCATCGTGATATTACGTATAGGTTTGTTTTCTTTTTAAAGTAAATTTAAATTAGCTGTATTCAGAATTCTTTTTTGACTTTTAATAGACTGAAGTAATTTATCAACTACTGCCTTATCAAATTGCTCTTTCTTTCTTTTTTGTAAATTTTCATACTCATGTCTAGCAATTGCATATTTATTTTGATGTGTCTTTGAGCGGCGACTTGTTTTTAATAGTCTTCTAACATTTATTGCAAGTGACAGTTGACTTTTGCACACAGAGGGTGCGCATACTATGACCGCCAGATAACGCTAACAGGCAAAAGACAGTTGACTTCTGCACACAGAGGGTGTCATACTGCCATAAACATTGCAAGTGACAGTTGACTTCTGCACACAGAGGGTGCCATACTGCCATAAACATTGCAAGTGACAGTTGACTTCTCACACAGAGGGTGCATACTGCCATAAACATTGCAAGTGACAGTTGACTTTCCACACAGAGGGTGTCCATAACTTTCCAGTATACAACATTGCAAAAAGTGACAGTTGACTTCTGCACACAGAGGGTGTCATACTGCCATAAACATGCAAGTGACAGTTGACTTCTCACACAGAGGGTGCCATACTCCATAAACATTGCAAGTGACAGTTGACTTTGCACACAGAGGGTGCCATACTGCCATAAACATTGCAAAAGACAGTTGACTTCTGCACAGAGAGGGTGCCATACTGCCATAAACACTGCCAGTGACAGTTGACTTCGGAATGCACCTTGATGTTTATGGCTGTTATGTTCAAGAAAATGGCTGAAGCGAGTTCTTTCACGGGGGTCTGGGTGGAATAAAAGGAAGCCGTTACAGACTGAACTGATTCCTAGTTCCTATATTTGCTGTTTTTGCCGTGTTTATTTTGTTCATGTTTTTATTTATGTACTTATTATCGATTTCCGTAAGAATATCCAAATCACCCTTACTGATTATAGCATTATATGTGGCTTTTTGATTCCAGTGTTTACACCTATTTGGACAGAAACTAATGTAGTCAATTATATCACCTGGTTCATATCGACCAAAAGTGCCAGGGTGAACCATTAGACATTACTCTTGTGCAGTGCTATCGTCCCAACTCACCTGGACTCACTGTGCATTAAAACAATCAGACATTTTTATGTAGAGCACGATGTCCTGAAGCTTATAGGCGAGCTGACCATATTCAACTATGCTGTTTCCCTGTCTCCATCTGTAGTGGTGATGCATGCTGATTATGCTCTGTCTCCATAAGCTAGCCACTGACATAGCTAACGGGATCTTGAACGCGCAAATTTGATAATCTACATACATGCATATACACATGACAGAACTTTAGGTACTTGCAGATCTTTACACTCGTTGGTCTGTGAGATCAGAAACGTATCTCCATCCTTTACCCACCACGTGGACGTGTCTAGACGGATGGAATCTAGGACTTTAGGACTAGAAACATGAGCAAAGCTGCCGGCAATGTGATCTATTGTTAAACCTAATGGACTCCGATCACCTCGCCTTTTGCTATACGAAACAATGCTAATGTACTCCATAGACATATCTGTTTCATAATCATCTAGATATCTATAACAGCGTGTGAGGGATTTGGACAATATCATAACTGCCTTTGTCCCTTCTTCATCTTCCAGCCATCCAGGTTTGCTATCATCCCAGTAAAGCAACAAAGAGATGGGTGGGTTTGGAAAACACGAAGACATTTATGGCATAGGCATGATGATTGGGAAAGACTCCGATTCGCCCCCCTCACAGGTCTGCAGGGGCCTTTGAGGTCAAAGACATTGTTGATTCCCAGCGGTTGACGGGTCTGCTGGACAGTTTATGGATTTGCACGACAGAATCACTGACAGCCTTCTCCCAACCCGACCATATCCAGTGATAGGATTTCATTGTTGATCCCTTCTTTATCGGCAACATTTGTGTGTCGTTTGTATCGTTCTGCACTCAGCATTTTGATGTAGCTTGGTGTTGCTTGCTCTTAAAACCAAGCTACGGAAGAACACGAGCATGGCAGGGACCGATAGTTTATCGGGAAATCTAACAACAAAAACAAGATAGAAAGAGAGAGAGGAGAGAGAGAGAGAAGAGACAGACAGACAGATAGACAGGCAGACAGACAGACAGAGACAGAGAGAGACATGGAGAAAGAAGAAAGACAGAAAGAGAGACAGAAAAAGAGAGCCAGAGACATAGACAGAGAGACACAGAGACACATAGAGAGAAGAAAGAGAGACACAGAGACACAGAGAGAGAAAGAGAGAGAACAGAGAGAGAGAGAGAGAGAGGGAGAGACAGAGAGAGAGAAAGAAAGAAAACAGAGAGAGAGAGAAACAGAGACAGAGAGAAACAGAGAGAGAGAACAAAACATGCATCATCTTTGTCCATCTAATATACAAACAAAAACAAAAGACTCCCTTCCACTCTACAGGAGGACGTAAACTGTGTTTCACATTTACCTGACTTGTCGACTGCACTGGGAAATAACATAACCGGTGTCCATAAAAATGATTGCAGATATGACACCGCTGTTTGCTGCGTGCCAGAGTGCCAGACATAACCAAACTGAAGGAAGTAGCACAGTCGTCAATCATGCGACAAACATGGGATCTGCTTTAAGCTTGACAGGTAGGAACCTTGTCCACAGGAAGTCATTACTTTGTTTATACAGCCTCTGGACATTATCATGATAGGTCTGACATGCTTGGCATCGGTGGCCGCACTTTTTATTGTAGTTACAGTGCTGTTATTTGTGGCTTTCTGCATTCAACGGTTCGGTTGCAACTGGGCAGTGCTTAGATTGATTCTGTTTCTTTGCAGAGAAAGGAAAACAAGAGCATGGTGTAAGTTGATGATTTGCTGCAGCTGTGTGCAGTGTCAGAGTAGACAGACAGCAGCACAGAACAGGCTGGTGATCTGCCGTCGTGCCCAATGTCATGTAAACAGACAAGATATGGAATATGTTGATAATTTATTGTCATGTCCACTGTCACTTTAGCACGTAATAAATGTTGATATAGTGTTATATCCTGTGTAATTTTGGCATGGAATAGAGTGATGATTTACTCTTATGTCCTGTGTCATTTTGGCACGGAATACGGTGATTTACTCTTATGTCCTGTACCATTTTAGCACGGAATAGGGTGATGGTTTACTGTTATATCCTGTTATTTTGGCATGGAATAGGGTGATGATTTACTGTTATATCCTGTTATTTTGGCATGGAATAGGGTGATGGTTTACTGTTGTGTCCTGTATCATTTTGGCATGGAATAGGGTGATGATTTACTGTTATATCCTGTTATTTTGGCATGGAATAGGGTGATGGTTTACTGTTATATCCTGTTATTTTGGCATGGAATAGTGTGATGATATATTGTTATGTCCTGTGTCATTTTGGCATGGAATAGGGTGATGATTTACTGTTATATCCTGTGTTATTTTGGCATGGAATAGGGTGATAATATACTGTTATGTCCTGTTATTTTGGCATGGAATAGTGTGATGATATATTGTTATGTCCTGTGTTATTTTGGCATGGAATAGGGTGATAATATACTGTTATGTCCTGTGTCATTTTGGCACGGAATAGGGTGATGATATATTGTTATTCCGTGTCATTTTGGCACGGAATAGGGTGATAATATACTGTTATGTCCTGTGTTATTTTGGCATGGAATAGGATGATGATATACTGTTATAACCTTTGTCATTTTGGCAAGGAATAGGGTGATGATATACTGTTATATCCTGTGTCATTTTGGCATGGAATAGGGTGATGATATACTGTTATGTCCTGCGTCATTTTGGCATGGAATAGAGTGATGATTTACTGTTATTCCCTGTCTCATTTTAGCACGGAATACGGTGATTTACTCTTATGTCCTATTATTTCATTTTAGCATGGAATAAAGTGGGCAGTTTATTGTTGTGCCAGTATAATTTTAGCACAGAATAGGGTGATGATTTATTGTCATGTCCTGTTAATCTTAACACGGAATAGGGTGATGATTTACTTGTATATCCTGCGTCATTTTAGCAAGAAATAGGGATGATTGACTGTTATCTTTAGTGTCAAATTTAGCGCGTAATAAGAGGAAGACCTCCTGACTTCAGTGAAAAGACGCAAAATGAGGTGGTACGGGCACGTCACACGATCATCTGGACTGGCCAAGACCGTCTTGCAGGGAACAGTTCAGGGAGGGAGACGAAGAGGCAGACAGAGAAAAAGATGGGAAGACAATATCAGAGAGTGGACTGGCCTTGAATGGAACA
>JAPXFY010000026.1:18573686-18576186 GCA_030674185.1 Monoplex corrugatus
CCACTCAAAACCCCTATCATAGACGAAGACCCTTAGAAAGAATAACTCCTCGTTCTAAAACTGAGGTTCACGCAACCTCATTCTTCCCGTCTACAACTAGATTATGGAATGAACTTCCAGAACACATACAAGCTAGCCCCTCCATTGGCCAACTTAAACACTTTCTCTCACATGGAGACCCAATAGTTCCTGCATTCCTTTACTACGGTAAGAGGATGCAGCAAACTATTCATTGTAAATTAAGATTAGAAATGAGTGACCTTAACTCCGACTTGTTTAAAAGACATTTGCTAGATAACCCAGCATGTATTTGTGGCCATCCTAATGAAACAGCGAATCACTTTCTGCTTTTTTGTCCGCGGTATGCAAACGTTCGCCTCCAGACGATTGACTCTCTTCCTCAGGAACAAAGAAGAACAAA
The DNA here is from genome assembly GCA_030674185.1 of Monoplex corrugatus. Taxonomy (NCBI): domain Eukaryota; kingdom Metazoa; phylum Mollusca; class Gastropoda; order Littorinimorpha; family Ranellidae; genus Monoplex; species Monoplex corrugatus. The sequence goes on from JAPXFY010000026.1 coordinate 18,574,108, forward strand.
AATACTTCTGAATGGAAGTGAACAAGTAAGCCTTCAAGAAAACGAAAATATATTTAAACTAGTTCATAATTTTATTGAAAATTCTAAGCGTTTCTAAGTTGTCTACTTGGATGATCTGCGGTGGTGTGCCGGACCTCTAGTAAGCAACTCTTATCTATCTCCATTCCTCCAGCATGTTGGAACTAAGTCTTACTCTTTTCATCTATCATTTATGTTTGTAGTAACATGTGATATCAATTGTGGGTGTTTTTGCCTGCTTTGTTGGGTTTTCTGAGTTTTTCCCTTAGTTTGCTTTGGTTCATTTTGTTGTTATTGTTTTCTTTCATCTAGTGTGCTAAGGATATAATTGTAGTGCTTTTAGCTTTTTTCTTCATTTCTTTCTTGTTTCTTGTTGGTTTAAATTTCACAAGTTGCCCGCATTTGAGCCAATAGTGTGTCAATTGTTTTTGGGGAGGGCTAACATAAGCCATTGCTTGATGCCCTGCCCATGCTTTGCTGTATTTATGACTCTTCTTTTCTTGAATAAAGTTTTGTTTAAACCAGATCGTGAAGCCTTCCCGCAGATCATGGAATGCATTTCATTGAAGTAAGTCATCATGTACAACAGCCATGACACCAGGAAGGCAGGACAATCTGAAGGACTTTGTTTACAAGATATAATGTTCCACTATAGTCTTTTAAATAGAACCCTTGACAAAACTCGAGGCTTCTATCAACAGTTTCTTTGAAGAAAAGATTACGGTGAGTGCAACTACATGTCGCTGATGGGAGAGACACCAAGTGTGAGAGAGACTGATGGAGAAATGGGGGAGATAGAGGAGGAGGAGGTGAGAGACAGAGAGTGACAGAGACAGACACAGACAGAAAAAACAGTCAATGGCACACACACACACACACACACACACGCATACACACGCACACACGCACACACACACACACACACACACACACACACACACACACACACACACATACACACACACACACACACACACACACACAACACACACATATTTGACATTAGTACGTAAATTTCGAATTGCTGGTAAATTCACATCATGCTGAAAATATTTTACCTCATTCCTCTTCATGACACACAAGTACAGCTCTTTCCATGCTTCAAGGCTTTGCTGGGCTGAACACCGAAGACTAAGAAGATTGGTTCATTTTAAAGAACTTCTCGAATCCCCTTTACAAAAATGCAAGCGAGAAAAAGAGAGAGATAACTCTGTGTATGCCTGTCTGTCTGTGAGTCTATCTGCCAGTAAGTCTGTGAAATGAAACTTTAAACAAATTTTCTCAGCGTTTTATCCGTACATATTTACCAAATTTTCGTCTGAGGTATGGACGTACAGAAACTTAAGGCTGATGGGTAAGACACAAAGGTCAGAATCACACTATCCATAAAAAGGCAAAATATCTGGAGGGTGTGTCAGCATCACTTCTCACATCATTCTAGAAAATATTTCAACCACATTTTCACTGGTCTGACAGTCTGTCGCTGTTTTCACTGGTCTGACAGTCTGTCGCTGTTTTCACTGGTCTGACAGTCTGTCGCTGTTTTCACTGGTCTCACAGTATGTCACTGTTTTCACTGGTCTCACAGTCTGTCACTGTTTTCACTGGTCTCACAGTCTGTCATTGTTTTCACTGGTCTCACAGTCTGTCACTGTTTTCACTGGTCTGACAGTCTGTCATTGTTTTCACTGGTCTCACAGTCTGTCATTGTTTTCACTGGTCTGACAGTCTGTCATTGTTTTCACTGGTCTGACAGTCTGTCACTGTTTTCACTGGTCTCACAGTCTATCACTGTTTTCACTGGTCTGACAGTCTGTCACTGTTTTCACTGGTCTCACAGTCTGTCACTGTTTTCACTGGTCTCACAGTCTGTCACTGTTTTCACTGGTCTCACAGTCTGTCACTGTTTTCACTGGTCTCACAGTCTGTCACTGTTTTCACTGGTCTGACAGTCTGTCACTGTTTTCACTGGTCTGACAGTCTGTCACTGTTTTCACTGGTCTCACAGTCTGTCACTGTTTTCACTGGTCTCACAGTCTGTCCCTGTTTTCACTGGTCTGA
>JAPXFY010000026.1:18581186-18586186 GCA_030674185.1 Monoplex corrugatus
AAAACAAACACAGCCTTGATCCCTCAGATACTCACACTGCTTCCATCGGTATTCACACACTCCTCTAATCGAGAGCGGAATTAAGCATTATGATAATGATGTGGTACTTACTTATACCTACTTTTTTCAGATGGTGCAGTGACATACTTCCTGTACAGTATAAGGCAAAACAACGTTTATATCGGAAAAATTCGGAACGTTAAAAACAACAACAACAACAATAATAATAACAATAATGATAATAATAACAATAATTAAGCATTATCATTATTATTAGTGTTGTTATCATCATCACCATCATCATCATCGTTATCATTAGTAGTAGAATTCCTCTATTTTTCTTCTGCTTCTTCTTTTTCTTCTTCTTCTTCTTATTATCATCTTTGGGTTCTTATTATTTTGTTGTTCCTATCACACATCTTCTTCATTATTATTATTATCATTATAATTATTATTTATTATTATTATTGTTATCATTATCATTATTATTATTATTATATTATCATTATTATTATTATTATTAACATTAGTGTTTAAAGCGCAGACGCTGATGAAAAAAGAACGAAAGAAATATGCAGGGATATCTTTAAACCATAAAATGACAGAGACCAACAATTTGTCGTATGACATTCAATGACCCTCTTGCAATTGTGGCGAATTTCCGGTCATGATTTACTGATACAAGGGAGACCACTGACAAGTAGCCATTAACTCCCTTGATGATATAAACGCCTTCAAGTTCATCCCGCATTTCCGTGCCTGAGCGGAGAGTCAGTTCTAAGCAGACGCTTGTTCAATATCCGGCATATGACTCCATCTGGTTTCCACAAGAAAACAGTCTTACTGAAAACATAGACAACCAACACACACGCACACGCACACCACACACACACACACACACACACACACACACACACACAAACACACACACACACACACCACACAAACACACGCAAAACACACACACACACACACACACACACACACACACTCACACAAACACACCAAACACACACACACACACACACACACACACACACACACACACACACACACACACACACACACACACACACACACACACACACACAACACACAGTCGTCTAAAAGCACGTATGTGGACAGACGTTAAAAGAAATAACGAACACACAGACACACCCCACACACGTATGCGTACGCGCACACACACATGCATACAAGCACAACACACATATACACAAGCATGCACACACACACACACACACACACACACACACACACACACACACACACATACTCGCTCACACACTCGCTCACACACACACACACACACACACACACACAACACACACACATACACACATAAAAAAACACACACACACAACAAATACACACAACAACACACACACACACACACACTCGCTCACACACACACACACACACACACTCTCTCTCTCCCTCTCTGTCTCTCTCTCTCTCACACACACACACACATGACACACACACGCACACACACACACTCGCTCTCACCCACACACACAAATACACACACACACACACACACACACAACACACACACCAAAACACACACACACACACACACACACAAACCATGGTACCATGCAATATAACGCAAATATCTACGCAACAGTTTTATCAGACGAGTACTGCGTTTACCAAGTGCCAGCAGGAACTCGGGAAGCGGGTGGGGGAGAATATGGGGGGGGGGTGCGGGGTGCGGGGGGGGGGGGGGGGGGGCGAGGGTGAAGCAAGGGGAAAAAAACCACACACACAAGACATTAATCCACAGATGTGGCCTGACCGTGCAGAAGACGAACGAAAGCAGAAGAAAATCATATTATACACAGTCTGCTTTCCTCGTCAGCCTTTGGCGTCCTTTACCTTTCGATATAACAGCTCAAAGGAAAAAAGAACATAATCAAAGGGAAGATGACTGTGTGGACATCTGGCAAGGGAGGTCACTCACGTTTTGTTCACTCCGCCATCACCTAATTGTAAGCTTGTCTTGAGATAGAGAACAAATGTAAACACACACCATCTTTTTTTCACTCACGTTTTGTTCATTCCGCCATCATCATCATCATCATCATCATCATCATCATCATCATCATCAGGTGCCCTGCCGCATGGCGTTGGCGACCATGGACTTCCATCTGTCTCTATCTCTCGTTGCCCCTATCATCTCCCCCACCCTCCTCGTCCCCAGCCACTCTGCTGCTAAGTCCGTCCAGCATTTTCTCCCTGGGTCTACCTGGTGTTCTCTTTCTCTCCAGCTTTCCCGTTGTGACCAGGTGCTCCAAATACCCCTTCCTCATAAATGCCTAAAATGTGCTATCTTTTCCTAATCTTCTTATGAGTGATCTACTTGTGTCTGCCTCATCAGACTGTCTCGTTTGTTTTCTTTGCTGTGCATGGACTCCGCATCAACAATGTGTCTTTTTGAGATAGAGAACAATTAGAATGACCCTGTTTGATGAGAACATAACATTTAGATGTGTAACACTGACATGCCACCATTGGTATTGATAGAGAACAATGTAACACCCATTGTATTGATAGAGAACAAATGTACACACCCATTGGTATGATAGAGAACAAATGTAACACACCCCATTGGTATTGTAGAGAACAAATGTAACCACCCCATTGGTATTGATAGAGAACAAATGTAACACACTCATTGGTATGATAGAGAACAATGTAACACCCCATGGTATGATAAGAACAAATGTAACACCCCATTGGTATGATAGAGAACAAATGTAATCCACCCCATTGGTAGTGATAGAGAACAAATGTAACCACCCCATTGGTATGATAGAACAAATGTAACACACCCATTGGTATTGATAGAGAACAAATGTAATCCACCTCATTGGTATTGATAGAGAACAAATGTAACACACCTCATTGGTATTGATAGAGAACAAATGTAACACACCTCATTGGTATTGATAGAGAACAAATGTAACACACCCCATTGGTAGTGATAGAGAACAAATGTAACACACCCTCATTGGTATTGATAGAGAACAAATGTAACACACCCTCATTGGTATTGATAGAGAACAAATGTAACACACTCATTGGTATTGATAGAGAACAAATGTAACACACCTCATTGGTATTGATAGAGAACAAATGTAACACACCTCATTGGTATTGATAGAGAACAAATGTAACACATCCCATTGGTAGTGATAGAGAACAAATGTAACACACCCCATTGGTAGTGATAGAGAACAAATGTAACACACCTCATTGGTATTGATAGAGAACAAATGTAACACACCCCATTGGTATTGATAAGACAAATGTAACACACCTCATTGGTATTGATAGAGAACAATGTAACAAAACCCATGGGTATGATAGAAACAAATTAACAACACCCATTGGTATTGATAGAGTACAAATGTAACACACCCATTGTATTGATAGAGAACAAATGTAACACACCTCATTGGTATTGATAGAGAACAAATGTAACACACCTCATTGGTATTGATAGAGAACAAATGTAACACACCCCATTGGTATTGATAGAGAACAAATGTAACACACCCCATTGGTATTGATAGAGAACAAATGTAACACACCTCATTGGTATTGATAGAGAACAAATGTAACACACCCCATTGGTATTGATAGAGAACAAATGTAACACACCTCATTGGTATTGATAGAGAACAAATGTAACACACCCCATTGGTATTGATAGAGAACAAATGTAACACACCCCATTGGTATTGATAGAGAACAAATGTAACACACCCCATTGGTATTGATAGAGAACAAATGTAACACACCTCATTGGTATTGATAGAGAACAAATGTAACACACCCCATTGGTAGTGATAGAGAACAAATGTAACACACCCCATTGGTATTGATAGAGAACAAATGTAACACACCTCATTGGTATTGATAGAGAACAAATGTAACACACCTCATTGGTATTGATAGAGAACAAATGTAACACACCTCATTGGTATTGATAGAGAACAAATGTAACACACCTCATTGGTATTCATATTCATTTTCATTTCCATATTCATTTCTTGTCACACTGGATTTACCATGTGAAACTCGGGCTGCTCTCCCCGTTGAGAGCACGTTGCCGCAGTGCTGCGCCACCCACTTTTTAATTAATCATAACTTCAGAAAGGCAAAAAGGGAAACGAACCTATCTCTCCAACATCTACACCAGGGCAGCCGGAGAATCGCCCTGCTCTTCACGAATGCACTGCTCTTTTCAACTGCCGTGGGATCTTTAACGTGCGCAGGCCAGAAGGCACGCGAGTCTGACTGTAATTGAATGAAATTTAACTCTTCACACTGCCTTCTTCTCAAACGAGAATAAAAATGCAAACATAGATGAGTGTACATAACAGACAAGGAAGATACAAACATGACTGGAAAGGACATACAACAACAACAACAAAATGCAAACAAAACAAACTGAAGACAAAAATGATAGAATAACGGATTCATTATATAAGTCTCTAGTTTTTATGAGCGGGGAAAGAAAGATAACTCCAACAGAAAACCATAAAAAGTTCATGAACTAACGTAACTTTCTACCTCTGTTCCTTTTTCCCCCTTTCTCGGTTGTTTCCCCTTCTCGTTCTTTCTAGTGTTTCTTCTTCGCTTCGTTTTTTTTAAAATTCTTCGTCTCTTCCCTTTTTTTTTTTTTGTCCCTTTTTTTTTTTTCTTCTTCTTTGTTGCAATCCTTTTCCACTTCAGCCCGATGAAGTTTTAAAGCATTTTTTTTTTAAATTAACAACGAATGCTTCTGTTGACTGTTATCATCATCATCATCATCTTTTTCTTCTTCTTCTCTTCTTCTTCTTCTTCTTCTTCTTCTTCTTCTTCTTCTTCTTCTTCTTCTTCTTCTTCTTCTTCTTCTTCTTCTTCTTCTTCTTCTTCTCTTCTTCTTCTTCTTCTTCTTCTTCTTCTTCTTCTTCTTCTTCTTCTTCTTCTTCTTCTTCTTCTTCTTT
>JAPXFY010000026.1:18596186-18601186 GCA_030674185.1 Monoplex corrugatus
GTAGAGAGAAGTGTAGTGACGGTAGAGAGAAGTGTAGTGACGGTAGAAGAAGTGTAGTGACGGTAGAGAGAAGTGTAGTGACGGTAGAGAGAAGTGTAGTGACGGTAGAGAGAAGTGTAGTGATGGTAGAGAGAAGTGTAGTGACGGTAGAGAGAAGTGTAGTGACGGTAGAGAGAAGTGTAGTGACGGTAGAGAGAAGTGTAGTGACGGTAAGAGAAGTGTAGTGACGGTAGAGAGAAGTGTAGTGACGGTAGAGAGAAGTGTAGTGACGGTAGACAGAAGTGTAGTGACGGTAGAAGAAGTGTAGTGACGGTAGAGAGAAGTGTAGTGACGGTAGAGAGAAGTGCAGTGACGGTAGAGAGAAGTGTAGTGACGGTAGAGAGAAGTGTAGTGACGGTAAGAGAAGTGTAGGGAAGGTAGAGAGAAGTGTAGGGAAGGTAGAGAGAAGTGTAGGGAAGGTAGAGAGAAGTGTAGGGAAGGTAGAGAGAAGTGCAGTGACGGTAGAGAGAAGTGTAGGGAAGGTAGAGAGAAGTGTAGTGACGGTAGGGGAAGTATAAGGATTGGAGAGTGGAAAAAATACCGGGAACGACATAGACGGGATATATTAAAAGAGCGACTCACCGCATTCGAATAGTTTCATACACGCTCACCCGAAATCTGCAAACAACTGTCAGACAGATTCCCCCAGGCTGCATGAAATCCCGTGCCCTGGCAAAGTGTTAAGATGGGGAGCAGGAGATTGAAGGAACCTCGAAACATTCATCATCATCATCATCAGGTGCCCTGCCGCATGGCGTTGGCGACCATGGACTTCCAACCATCTCTATCTCTCGTTGCCCTCAGCATCTCCCCCACCCTCTTCATCCCCAGCCACTCTGCAAGTCCGTCCAGCATTCTCTCCCTGGGTCTACCTGGTGCTCTCTTTCCCTCCAGCTTTCCCGTTGTGACCAGGTGCTCCAAATCCCCCTTCCTCGAAACATTAAGCTGACCAAATGATGACTTAATCAAAAGATGAGGCTTTTTATGTTAAGTCCTAGGACTGAACTCTAGATACTCTATCTTGAGTCTATGTTCATTTTGAAAAAAAAAAAAAAAAATTCCCGGGAAATATATTCTTCAGACTATTATCCACCCAAAATCAGTCACGGCTGCCCCATATAATATCAAATTGTAATTCGCTAATCCATTGGCCGGCACTGTAATACAAACGCTGCATTCATTGGTCAACATCGTAACGTAAGAGCTAAAGCCATCGCCGATTGGTGAACGCTGTAATGTTATCCGTCTGTGCATTGGACGATACTGATATACGAGAGCTTTGCCAAATTTAATTTGCTAAATTGAAATTTGCGCCTACAGACTGACGATTGGACGGTGTGAAAGGCACGCGCACGAGCATGCCCACACGCACGCGCACGTGTATATGTGTATGTGTGTGTGTGTGTGTGTGTGTGTGAGGGGGGGGGGAGGCAGACAGATAGGCTGACAAAGACAGAGAAACAGAGACAGAGAGAGTGTGAAAGAGACAGAGACGCAGAGAAAGAGAGAGAGACAGAGACAGAGAGAGAGAGACAGAGAGAGAGAGAGAGACAGACAGACAGACAGACAGAGAGACAGAGAGAGACACAGAGAGAGACAGGGAGACAAAAAAGAGAGAGAGAGAGAAAGAGAGACAGACTGACAAAGACAGAGATACAGACAGACAGACAGACAAACAGACAGACAAACATACAAACAGACAGCCAGATAGACAGACAGACAGCCAGATAGACAGACAGACAGTCAGACAAACAGACAGCCAGATAGACAGACAGACAGCCAGATAGACAGACAGACAGCCAGATAGACAGACAGACAGACAGACAAAGAGTAAATCCATAAAGAATATGATTGTAAACGGTTCATCAGATCTCGACCAACAATTGAACAGTTCTGCATTCAGTCATGTGTTTATTTCTTTTGTTTCGTCTCATCATAATTATTTTACTTTATTATCTATTCCCATATCAAATTTGTCATTGTATTATTATTTTTCCTTCTTTCTTGATGAAATAAAAAAAAGTATGTACTTGAACATTTTAATGGAAAATACAGATGAAAACAATACTAATAACAACAACAACAACAACAACAGCAACAATAACAACAACAACAACCACCGTCATCATCATCAATAACCATAATGATATAAACCCTTCTTGTGTCACTCTATTGCACGGAGAAGGTGAAAACAGCAACAACCACACTACCACCTCTACTACTACTACTACTGAATACTACTACTACTAACTACTACTACTGAATACTACTAACTTCTACTACTACTATATCTACTACAATCTACTACTACTAAATATAATGCTACTACTATTACTACTACTACTACTATTACTACCATCACTACTACTAACTACTACTACTACTATTACTACTTCTAAGTACTACTATGGCTATTAACTACTACTTTTACTACTATTACTAACTACTACTATATACTACTACTACTACTACTACTACTACTACTACTACTACTACTACTATACTACCATTACTACTGCTAAATACTGCTACTACTTCTAAGTAGTACTACTACTATTAACTACTACTTTTACTACTACTACTAACTACTATTATTACTATTACTATTACTACCACTAACTACTACTACTACTACTATACTACTACTACCATTACTACTACTAACTACTGCTACTACTATTACTACTTCTAAGTAGTCCTATTACTAACTACTACTTGTACTACTACTACTAACTACTACTATTACTACTACTACTATTACTATTACCACTACCTACAAATATTACTACTACTACTACTACTATTTACAACTATTATTATTGCTACGACTAACTACCATTACTACTAACTACTACAACTACTACTACTACTAAGAAGAAGAAGAAGAATGGTACAACTATTACTACCACTGATGATGATGATATATGATGATGATGATGATGATTTATGATGATGATGATGATGATGATGATGATGATGATGATGATGATGATGATGATGATGATGATGATGATGATGATGATGATGGTGATGATACACTATTAACAAAAACAATAACCATTCATTAATGATGGGAATAGCAATCAATCATTCAGTTACAGCATTAATCTCCAATGTTCACATACACCTCACTGCTGCCGCAAGGGTTAGGGTAATACAACTTACTCTCTCGTTCTGTCATTTGTATGAATTCTTTCTCATCACATATATTATGGTCCATCTGTTTTTTTGTTTTGTTTTTGTCTGTTTGTTTGTTGTTTGTTTGTTTGTTTGTTTGTTTGTTGTTTTTTCTGTATGCTTACATGTGCAGAATAGCAAGGATTAGCTTTGCGACAGGTCCTGATGGGCCTGCTGTTACTATCCTTGAATATTATTAAGTAATGAAATTTGATTCTCTGCATCTCCGTCTCTCTCCCCCTAATCCTTCTGTCTTTCTCTCGTTCAGTCAGTCTGTCTTTTTCCTTTGGAGATTCGGTTCAAAGAGATGCAGTGCTCTCTCTCTCTCTCTCTCTCTCTCTCTCTCTGTCTCTCTCTCTCTCTCTCTCTCTCTCTCTTTCTTTCTTTTCTTTCTTTCTTCTCTCTCTCTGTCTCTCTGTCTCTCTCTGTCTCTCTCTCTCTCTCTCTCTCTCTCTCTCTCTCTCTCTCTCTCTCTCTCTTCTCTCCTCTCTCTTATTGCAGCCGGTTTTTTTTTCTTTTCTCTCTGTTTCACTTTGATCTGTGATTTGTTGGTAGAAGTGCTGGCCGGATGGCGGGAATCTAATTACGATGGTATTGATATCACCACGGTGCAGAAGCTGTCTTGTGAATCATAAAGACTGTGTGTGTGTTTTGCTCGCTCTGGTTCTCTCCATGCCTTTGATTCTCTTCTTTTTTTTCTCAATCTCCAGCGAGTACCATCTCTCTCTCTCTCTCTCTCTCTTCTCTTCTCTCCTCTCTCGTATCTCTCTCTCTCTCACTCTCTCTCTCTCTCTCACTCTCTTCTTCTCTCTCTCACTCACTCACTCTCTCTCTTTACTCTCTCCCCTCTCTCTCTCTCTCTCTCTCACTCTCTCTCTCTACTCTCTCTCTCCTCTCTCTCTCTTCCTCCTCTCTCTCTTCTCTCTCTCCCTCTCTCCTCTCTCTCTCTCTCCTCTCTCTCTCTCTTCTCTCTCTCTCTGCTTCTCTCTCTCTCTCTCTCTCCTCTCTCTCTCTCTCTCTCTCTTCACTGTGTACTTCAGACAACACAATTACAGAACCAGCCGTACTTGGAACAGTGCGAATGGATTTTGTTGCTTCTCCTTTTGGCTTGAACTTCTGTTCTGAGTTTGTCCTTCACACACCTTGTCTGTCTATCGTCCTTCTGTTATCATCTTTCACATCTGTTTCTACCGTGTCTTGTTTGTCTTTGACATGATATGAGTGGTTTTGTTCCCATATGCAGACATAACATAGGGTCATGTATGTTTGTTTGCTGGCCCATATGCTAGACCACATTAACATGATAGGTTTGTTCACTGTAGGATGTTGTTTGCTGGCCCATATGCTAAACAGCACATTAACATGATAGGTTTGTTCACGTAGGTGTTTGTTTGCTGGCCCATATGCTAGACCACATTAACATGATAGGTTTGTTCACGTAGGTGTTGTTTGCTGGCCCATATGCTAGACCACATTAACATGATAGGTTTGTTCACGTAGGGTGTTGTTTGCTGGCCCATATGCTAGACCACATTAACATGATAGGTTTGTTCAGTAGGGTGTTTGTTTGCTGGCCCATATGCTAGACCACATTAACATGATAGGTTTGTCCATGTAGGATGTCTGTTTGCTGGCCCATATGCTAGACCACATTCATGGCCACATAACCAGATACAATGGTACCACTACTACCACTACTGATGATGATGACGATGATGATGCTGATGATGATGATGAATGATGATGATGATGATGTGATGATGGATGATGGTGATGGTGATGAT
>JAPXFY010000026.1:18603686-18621186 GCA_030674185.1 Monoplex corrugatus
TTTCGTCTGTTAGGCTGCTCAAAGCAGGTATTTCCTATTATGATTTCATTTATTCGTGCCCTTTCAATGAGTTTCTCTCCTCTTTCATTTTGTGTACTAAGGCCATGAGGTCATCCACTCTGTCATATCCCACTTTAGCATTAAAATCTCCCATTATTACTGTAATAGCGCGTGATTTGCATTGAGCCTTGGCTGTCTCTAATACTTCATAGAAGTTGTCAATTTCTTCCTAAGTACTTACGGATGTTGGCGCATATACCTTAGATGATGTTGGTATCAAGTGGCTTGCTATCCAATTTAACAATAAAGATGCAAACGTAAAGAATTTGGAAGAAACGTATGTGATTTTTGTCAAATCTTTATCATGTTAAATATGTGACTTTTATAAAATTATATCATATGAAGTATGTGACTTTCATAAATCATATCATATGAAGTATGTGACTTTCATAAATTATGTCATATGAAGTATGTGACTTTCATAAATTATGTCATATGAAGTATGTGACTGTCATAAAATTATATCACATGAAGTCTGTGACTTATATAAAATTATAATCATATGAAATATGTGACGTCTTTAAAGTCACATAACATGTAAGTACGTGACTTTTGTAAGGTCATATTTTCTGACTTTTATGAAGTCATATTATGTGAACTTTTATATAAAGTCTTGTAATGTTACATAACTTTTATAAAGTCATATTACACTAAGTATGTGACTTTTGTCAACTCATGTCACATCAGTCAACCAACCTGGAGCGTCCAGCTTTTGACGCCGGTCCGTTAACCAGTTATTTGGTATGATACACGAACATCTTAGAAATAGAATATGCCGGCCAATTGGTTCCTTTGAGAGAACTTAGCACTCAATATACGACATCTGGAGTTCAATCCCAGCACACACAATATAACACTTGCCTGTTCGCTGCCCATCGGAATGTTCCCATCATTATGGTGATGCCAGCTTAGTGTTTCATACGTCACTTCTTGTCGTCCCCCCCCCCCCACCCCCACCCCCATCCCGTTCCTGATTGGCCAAACGTATTTCACTCATCGTGCATTACACATGATCAGACTGTTGTAGGGGAAAATGGAGAACTCCAGCTGTCGGGTGAACTGACCACATTCGCTATGTCGTTAAACAGTCTGCATCTTCAGTGGACGTGTATGCTGGGTGTTTTCATGTTTCCATCAGCAACCCCGCATTTGCCTGACTTATAGGATCTTTAACGTGTGTATTTAATATTCTAATGTTGAGAGTTTCAGCAAAGAAAACAAACGAGACAGTCTTGATGGAGGCAGACACAAGTAGATCACTCATAAGGAAGATTAGGAAAAGACAGGCAACTTTTATAGGCCATTTTATGAGGAAGGGGGATTTGGAGCACCTGGTCACAACGGGAAAGCTGGAGGGAAGGAGAGCATCGGGTAGACCCAGGGAGAAAATGCTGGACGGACTTGCAGAGTGGCTGGGACGAGGAGGGTGGGGGAGATGCTGGGGGCAAAGAGAGATAGAGACAGATGGAAGTCCATGATCGCCAACGCCATGCGGCAGGACACCTGATGATGATGATGATGATGATTTAATATTCTGTACGACTCTACAAACGGAGCGGCTTTAGGTACTGACAACTGACACATGTTGACCTGGAACAGCAGCAGCATCATCATCATCATCATCAGGTGCCCTGCCGCATGGCGTTGGCGATCATGGACCTCCATCTGTCTCTATCTCTCGTTGCCCCCAGCATCTCCCCCACCCTCCTCGTCCGCAGCCACTCTGCAAGTCCGTCCAGCATTCTCTCCCTGGGTCTACCTGGTGCTATCTTTCCCTCCAGCTTTCCCGTTGTGACCACGTGCTCCAAATCTCCCTTTCTCATAAAATGAACTATAAATGTTGCTTGTCTTTTCCTTATTTTCCTTGTGTCTGCCTCCATCAAGACTGTCTCGTTTGTTTTCTTTGCTGTCCATGGAACTCTCAACATTAGAATATATTAAACACACACGTTACAGCAGGAAACAATTTTTCAGTCTCTACCTACCAGGTGGATTGAACCCTGGAGCTCCCCACTGCACATCCCGCGTGTACCCACGTGTTACCCCGACCGTTGGCAGGTGAGCGGAGTGTAGGCCACACACACATGACACCAGCAGTATAAATAAAATAGCGAAGACAGCAAATTAAAGAAAGAACAATGCTTTCCTAGATGGAAATGTGAGTAACATGATGACATTTCCCCCTAACATCAGTCTTTGACGATTTCATTCCATGCTATCATCTATTTCAGCTGTAGGCATTGCACAGTAGCAGCAGCAGCAAGTCAAATGCTTGACATTTTCTACGCCTCTGGTCGAATTGGGCTGGTATTTGGCTTGCTGCTACGACTTCATTGTCATTGGAATTCTAATAGCTCCTGACTTTATATACTGTATCTGTTTGTCGTTACCACAAGAACATTTAAAGTTCGAATGTGTGTGTTTGTGTGTCTGTGTGGATGTGTGTATACATGTGTATGTGTTTGTACGTGTGTTTGCGTGTTTTTGTACGTGTGTGAGTGTTTGTTTGTTTGTTTGTTTGTTTGTTTGTTCGTTTGTGTGTGAGTGTGTGTGTGTGTGTGTGTGTGTGTGTGTGTGTGTGTGTGTGTGTGTGTGTGTGTGTGTGTGTGTGTGTGTGTGTCCGTGCGTATACATGTGCTTGTGTGTGTGTGCTTGCATGCGTGTGTGTACATGTATTGTGTGTGTGTGTGTGTGTGTGTGTGTGTGTGTGTGTCCGTGCGTGTACATGTGCGTGTGTGTGTTTGCTTGCATGCGTGTGTGTACATATGTGTGTGTGTGTGTGTGTGTGTGTATGTGTGTGTGTGTGTGTGTGTGTGTGTGTGTGTGTGTGTGTGTGTGTGTTGTTCTCGAGCGCGCGCGCTCGCGTAGTAATCTTTGTGGACTGATAATTGTTTACATTTCATTTGCTTTTCGTTCATACTTGTTATAATGGTATGCTTAAGTCACCTGATTGTAACATATATGGAGCATATTATTTTCGGTTCATCAAATTCAGTGTTTTCACCTTTTAAAGGTCACGTCTAATATAAACATTTGACGCTCATCCTAACCTTGTGGTGTACGTAATTGTGTCTTGTCTTGTTTGTCTGTCTTCCCAAGCTCTCTCTCTCTCTCTCTCTCTCTCTCTCTCTCTCTCTCTCTCTCTCTCTTCTCTCTCTCTCTCTCTCTCTCTCTCTCTCCCTCAATTGCTTTATCGTAATATAATGATTGTTAATCCTATGATATGCTGTCTGATTATTTCATTGTACAGCACCCCTTCAGTAGGGCCTATGGCCTTTCTTCAATAAAAAATTCTGAAGCTGAAGTCTGAAGTCTCTCTCTCCTTCTCTCTCTCTCTCTTTCTCTCTCCCGTCCCCCTCCCTCCCTCTCTCTCTCTCTCTTTCTCTCTCTCTCTCCGTCTCTATCTTTCTCTCTTTTTGTCTCTGTCTCTGCCTCTCGCGCTCTCTCTCTCTCTGTCTTTCTCTCTCTCTCTCACACACACACACACTCTATCTCTCTCTCTCTCTCTCTCTCTCTCTCTCTCTCTCTCTCTCTCTCTCTCTCTCTCTCTCTCCTCTCTCTCTCTCTCTCTTTACTGTGGCCAGTTCTCAGAAAAAATGGGATCATGGGTAAGATATTTTGCTGTTTTAAGATTATGTAAAAAGAACAAGAGTAGGATTAGAAATGAGGCTAGATTTAGTGATTGTGTCTACAGTACTCAGGGAGTGAAGCAAGGCGACGTACGCATCCCCGCGTTGTTCTCTATTTTTATCAATGAGCTAGTGTTAGATATAATCAATAATAATAAACATGGCGTAACGTTTCCAGCAGATTTGGCACAGATATTTATTGCGCTATTTGCAGATGGCATTGTTTTGCTCTGTGAGGCTGCCATAGGGCTACAAACTCAGCTGAACAATCTCCATAAACAACTAACAAAGTAGACCTGAAGTTAAATATGCAGAAAAGTAATGCAATGTTTTTTTTTTCGTAAAGGGATTTATTATTTTTAGCAGGTTGTGAAAGATGGCACTATGGACTTGTTAAAATCTCAATCGTGAATGCATACAAATACCTTGGACTCTACTTCACTACGAAATTGGGTTTTAGCTTTGCATATCCAGATTTACTGGCAAGAGCAAAAGCAAGCTGTTTTGAGTATCTTAAGTAATTTGTATAAATGTGAGTGCAGTTCTGTAGAATTTTTTTCTGAAGTTATTTGACTCACAAGTACAACCAATATTACAATATGGAGCAGAAATATGGGGACTTGAAAAAGAAATGTCTGTGGAAAAAGTGTATTTATTTGCTTCATAAACATTTCTTTGTGTTAACTGGCGCTCACCAAACCATGATTTATGGAGAGTTTGGAAGATTCCCATTAGACGTAGGCCTACAATCATTTGTGATTTTCCACCACGAAATGAGTCACTTGTCCACTTCAGGTAGTGTTCACTTTTTCATTGCTCCTAAATGTACATTTACTGCTCTTTCTAATGAAGAAAACCATTTTAAAATCGGACAATAAATACCTGAGGTACAGCCTTCCAAACATGGCACTCTTCCGAAACACAGTTTTGAGAAAATCAAGAAAAACGAAAGTGAAAGTTCAGCATCTACATGTTGGGTAGGGTAATGCAAATAGCTTTTTCACTAAGAAAGAACCACAATATGCGTAATTTATTGAATGTAGAATGTGTAGGAAGGGTTCCGGCATCCGCTAAAATCAACAACTCCATAACGAGCCCTGACACCCTCTCGCTTATTTTGCCCCATTGTTCAAAACGCTGCCAGTGGACAAGCGACTCATTCCGTGATGGAAGGTCACATTCATTCGATGTATTAGATACTGACTAAAGTGGGCCCGCATGGATACTACTAGGGTGACTTTTAAAGACCTACAAAATGTCACACTACTTAGATTGTAGAGGTATCCTGGGCATCAAATGGACGCAGGTGCTTACGTCAGTATGGTTTTGCTTTTATTTAGGAAAATCAAAATGTACACAGTTTAACAGTTTTATGTCTTGTTTAAAGCAGAGAATTATAGACTGTAGGTGGCAAGACTGGAATGATCATATACACATTAGTGACAGAATTTCCTCATACATGACGTTTAAAACTTCCAGCTCCACTGAATCTTACATTTTAATTTGTATAAAATAGATTTATTAAGCGATCACTGGCAAAATTTGGGTGTGGTATATCAAAAATCGTTATGCATTCCAGACGATATACAGCAACTGGTTCAAATGATATGATATGCACACTGTGTAAGAATGACATTAAGGATGAAGTCCATTTTGTTTTGATGTGTCCTGCTCTTTGTGACCTCAGAAAAGATTTGATTCCACAAAGATAATAATAATAATAATAATAATATATTTTATTTATATAGCGCAAAATCTTGACAAAATCAAATCTAAGCGCTGAGCGTATACATGCATACATACCTACATACATATGAGCATATACATGCATACATACATGCTTACATACTTACATACATAAATCTAAGCTGAGCGTATACATGCATACATACATACATACATCTAAGCGTATACATACATACATACATACATACATACGTACGCACATGCATACATAATAATTACAATATTTATATAGCGCAAATCTCGACAAAATCAAATCCAAGCGCCGAAAAGACACACACGCACACACGCACGCACGCCACACACACACACACACACACACACACACACACACACACACACACACACACACACACACACACACACACACACACACACACACACACACACAGCTTCATGCCAGCAGAACTATACAGTCCCTTATGTACAGATGGAAACTTGATGCATTCAAAACAAAATATACCAATAACATAGTGTGTCTGTGTGGAAAGAAGATAACACATAGTCATATTCTTTCTTGCGTTAGGGTAAAACGACATATTCCAACACTATCTGTGAGTACAGTTTCTGACATATTTGCCTCATCATCATTACTGTATGAATTTTTTGTTAGCCTGTCAAAAAGTCCTATAGCGAATTACCTTTAAAATGTTATTTGACTTGTTCATTGTTGTGGTTAGTCAATTATTAGTTTTACTTTTTATTCATTTCTTCCGGATATTTACTAATTTTGTTTGTCAGTTTGTTTTTTTTTAAATCGATAATTATGGTAACATTATTTGTTAGTTTTACCTTCCCCTCTTCAAAACAGTTGTTTTCTGGATCATCTTTTCTCAAATTCAAAATTGACAATTTTCAAATATCTTCTTCACTCCTCCTCTATCACTCCCCCCCCCCCCCCCCCTTTTTTTGTTTTTGTTTTTTTTTGTTTTGTTTTTGTTTTTTATTTTTTGTTGTTGTCTAAAATCACTTTAGTGAATAGACATTAAATCAAAGACCACCACCACACACACACATGCATGGCCACAAATGGGGAGAAAAGAATAAAAGCAATAAAAGCAAGAATAAAACCAATGGAAAACCACAGAGAGCACATCATATACAATTATATATTAAAACAAAATGATTCCCCTCCGAGCGGAGACAGGCTGCAGGGGGGGGGGGGGGGGGGTTGAGTGAGGTTAGGATTTTATGCAGAGGAGAAAAGGTGAGTTTTGAGAGCGGACTTGAAGGAGGCAAAAGTAGGTTGCTGACGGACTGAGAGAGGAAGTTTGTTCCAGGAGAGTGGACCAGAAACAGAGAAGGCTCGTGGACCATAGGTATTGAGCTTTGTGCGTGGAAAGCGAAAAGTCAGAGGATCGGAGGCAGAGCGGAGGGTACGTGAGGGAATATAGATCTCAAGTAGGCTTGACAGGTAATCGGGGGCTGCGTTATTGAGGCTTTTGTAGCACATGGTGTCTAGTTTGTAATGTATGCGCTTTGATACAGGGAGCCAGTGAAGTTGTGCCAGGAGAGGAGATATGTGGTCAGCTTTTTTCTTTTTGAGTACAAGGCGTACAGCATTGTTTTGAATGCGCTGTAGGATGTGAATGGTGGAGGCAGGAAGACCAGACAGGAGTGAATTGCAATAGTCAATGCGAGACATTATGAAGGAGAGAACGAGTTTTGCAGTTGTTTCGACAGAGAGATACTTCCTGATCAGGCTTATACGATGGAGATGATAGTAGCAAGATCTGGCAGTTTGAGAAACAAAGTTGTTCATGGACAGGGTAGAGTCAATGCAGACACCAAGGTTTTTAGCTGAATCAGAAATTGGGACTGATGTGTTACATAATGGGAGAGAAAGAGGAGGCAGCTGGGAAAGTTTCTGACGGGTGCCAATGAGGATAGCTTCTGTCTTGTCGTCATTAAGCTGAAGTCTATTGTGTGTCATCCAGTTCTTAATGTCCGAGTAACACTCAGTGGTGCGAGTCAACAGGCGCTGTATATTATCAGGTGAGTCACTATCTTGAAGTTGGGTGTCATCAGCATAGAAGTGGTGTTTTATAGAGTGGGAGTTGATGATGGTGGACAGGGGGGAGGTATAAAGAGTGAAAAGAACAGGGCCAAGGACAGATCCTTGTGGAACACCACAGGTCAGGTATGCAGGTTGAGAGTAAGTGCCATTGATGAGAACAGTTTGTTTTCTGTTTGATAAATACGAAGTGAAAAAGGAGAGAGCAATGTCAGAGATGCCAAAAGTATGATGAAGTCTAGAAAGGAGAATACCATGGTCAATGGTATCGAAAGCTGCAGACAGATCAAGGAGTGTGAGGAGAGAGACTTTGCCAGTATCAGTTGCAAGGAGGAGATTGTTGAGAATGTGTAGTAGGGCAGTTTCAGTGCTATGGCACTGGCGGTAGGCTGACTGGAAAGGATTGAGGAGATTGTTGGCAGACAGGTGAGAGTTCAGCTGGTTGAGGACGACTTTTTCAAGGAGTTTTGACAAGAAAGAGAGATTAGAGATAGGCCTGTAATTTTTCAGTTTATTTGGGTCTAAATTGTGTTTCTTGAGGAGAGGGTGAACAATAGCAGACTTGAAAGAATCTGGGACAGTTCCAGTTTGAAAAGAAGTGTTGATGATGTCAGTGATGAATGGGAGGAGAGTAGGGAGACAATCGGAGTAGAGAGAACCTGGAAGAGGATCCAGTTCGCAGGTTTTGAACGACATGGATCTGATTGTGTTGAAAATTTCTTCTTGTGAGACTGGGGTAAAAGTAGTGAGAGGTGTGCCAGAGAAGGAAGGGTCAGGTGGGCATGGTTGACAGGGTGTCCTGTCAAGCCTGTCACGAAGAGTTTGTATTTTGGTGGTGAAATACTTAGAGAATACAGATGGGAGTTCTTCATTTGTGAGTTTCCCACAAGAATGAAGTTACATCAACTTCTCTCCACAAAAAATGAATAAGTAATGAAACATTTAGCATTATTTTTCTACAGGTCTCTCCAAAAGGTAAAAAGATATTTCATAGGTATCCATGTGTTTGTGCATTAATATATGTTTGTATTTTATTTGTATGCTGTTTGTATGTGAATATGTGATTGTCCTGATGAGTACTAATAACTCAATTTTGTGAAACTTCTGTTGAATTTTGTTTTTACTTCTCTCCCCTTCATGAGCAGCAATGGCCGAAATGAATAAATCGTATGAACTCTTCTCTCTCTCTCTCTCTCTCTCTCTCTCTCTCTCTCTCTCTCTCCTCTCTCTATCTCTCTCTCTCTCTCTCTCTCTCTCTCTCTCTCTATCTCTCTCTCTCTCTCTCTCTCTCTCTCTCTCTCTCTCTCTCTCTCTCTCTCTCTCTCTTTGTCAAAAACTGATGGGATATAAAAGAAATACCGCGTAAACTAACAACGTTCCCCTTTCCCTCATCCATTCCTGCTGTATGTGTGGGTAGCAATTTTGCACAACAAACCCTGCGTCATGGTCCGAGAGTGGTTCTGTGTCTTGCTTCTGCCTTGTCTACTACCATTGCACTCGTCGTCATTTTCTCCTCAACCACAAGGTTATTAGTTTTGTACACAAACGATACACTCCATGAATGCCTCAGCGCTTACCTCTTTGTCTCTATGCATATGTCTTTTTTCCTTCTTCTCTCTAACTGTGGCTTTAAGGGGCTATCTCCTGGAGTGTATTATCAGCATTCAGGAGCAGACAGAACACTGTAGGGAGTAGCTTTCTAGTCGCTCTGCCTCTCTCTTTTCTTTTTTTACCTGCATATATATCTATCACCGTCTCTCAGCCAAGCTTGGCTGGTATGCACGGTCCGCATAGCTGGCAGCCTGCACGGGCGGTGGGGGGGGTGGGGGTGGGGGTGGAGGTAAGCGTTTTGCAGAAAGGTACACGTCCGCTGAGTTTTGTGTGTCAGTGACGTGCCTCGTGCAGCAGTTGTTCTTCTTCTGTTCTTCTGTCGGTAAGTTGCACGTGCGAACTAGTTTTCATGGTTACCAGTCCCTCTCAGTACTAGGTTTGTAGTGCCAATGTTTTTAACACACTATAAAGATCTCAGTTTGAAAAAAAAAAAATGACAAGGAGAGCGGTCAGTCTGTCTGTTGGTAAATTCACACATAAATGCATACATACATATACATACAACCAGCTCTCAGTGTATATATGCATATATACACGAATGTATTTGTATACATGGATGTACGCACGTCTCGCTATCCCTCTGTCTGTCTGTCTGTCTGTCAGTACCTAGTAATGTCACAGCTTTGCTCAATGGCGCAGTATTGTTTTGTCAGTCGTGACTGGGAGAGACTGTGACCTCCACTGCAGAACTTTTCTCTGGGAATAATAAATTGTCGGGAAACAACAGACGCTTAAAGTGCGCTGTTACCTAGCTGGGTCTGTCTGTGGTTAAGTATGACAGCATATATTCCTCAACTGTTTGTGTATGGGTTTTGACCCAATCGTTTTTTGATTAATTCTTTTGAATACGTAACAGTGGACATGGTGGTCCAACTTCTGTAAAGAGATACCTGAAGATATCTCTTGATCTGATGGGTGATGCTACCTACATTTGGGACACTAACTTTCAGTCTCAGTTTCTCAAGATCACGTCTCCGCGCTCGGAATGAATTCCATATGCACTAACGTCACAGGTGCCATATGATGGAGAAGATCCAGAATGACCACAGCACAAACCTTAAGCCTGTACATAAACCTACGAGCTCGCCAGGTCCTGAGGTCCTACCTAGATAAGTTCCATAACCATGGGGTCGTAGGGGAGTGAGGTGGCAGAGACCTCAACTTTTCCCAGGGCCAGCACCAGAAAGAGACATCAGAAAGAGAGTCCTTGAATGTTATATAGAACCAATACTGTTGTACGGATGCGAGGCGTGGACAATCAGCAAGCAAAGCCAGAGCAAGATTGAGGCAGCCGAGATGTGGTTTCTCAGAAGAATGTTGAGAGTTCCATGGACAGCAAAGAAAACAAACGAGACATTCTCGATGGAGGCAGACACAAGTAGATCACTCATAAGGAAGATTAGGAAAAGACAAGCAACATTTATAGGCCATTATTTTATGAGGAAGGGGGATTTGAAGCACCTGGTCACAATGGGAAAGCTGGAGGGAAAGACAGCACCAGGTAGATCCAGGGAGAAAATGCTGGACGGACAGAGTGGCTGGGGATGAGGGGGTGGGGGAGATGCTGGGGACAACGAGAGATAGAGGTGGTTGGAAGTCCATGGTTCGCCAACGCCATGCGGCAGGCACCTGATGATGAGTTGATGATGAGCACCACGAGGGCGGCGCCCATGCCCTTCTCCCTCGCTAAAGTGCAATCTGGCAACACCAGGATCAGTCTGCACGTGTCGTTGAAACTGGTGGTGGGTGACGATCACTGTATCCGGAGTCTGGAATTTGTTCCAAAGGGGTTCGTCTCACTCCGACACAATTCTGCCAGCAATTATCTGTCAGACTCCCTGAGCTTGCGCAATACTCTATGTGCTGGCAAGATCTTGAATTGGGGACGTGGGGGCAAGGGGGGGGGGAGAGGAGAACGGTGGACATCGACTATGGAACACTGACACCACCACAATGATGAAAATAGTAAGAAGGAAGGAAGGAATCTTTTATTTAATGTTGATTTTAGAATACATACACACTCGCGCGCGCACGAACACGCGCGCACACACACACACACACACACACACACACACACACACACACACACACACACACACACACACACACATTATGTGGATAGACATTAAATGAAACTGAATTCACACACACACAGAAAGAGAGAGAGAGAGAGAGAGAGAGAGAGAGAGAGAGAGAAAGAGAGAGAGAGCGAGAGAGAGAGAGAGAGCGAGAGAGAGAGAGAGAGAGAGAAAGAGAGAGAAACTAAAAAGAAAAAAAAATGGAGAAAAAGAAAGAGGGGAGTGGGGAGTGGGAGTTTAAATGTGAGAAAGGGAACAGTTACAGTAAATACTGTAGAACAAAGAATTAACAGCGACAAATAATAACATACAATAATCAATGAACTGTTCATACCAATCTGCCAACAGGGGATCTGAGAATCAGCTGGACTACCGAAATGATATCATTACTGTTGTTGTAAAGGATATCTCTAGAGTCAGTACATGAAAAATCAAAATTGTTATTTCTATACGTCGTAAGTAAGATAGGACATTCAAAGAGCAGATAGTAGACTGATAATGCTTTTGAACAAATACATACATTTTTGTGTATATTTTGAAAAATATTAAGACGGCCGCAAATATAGCAGGTTTTAATGTTGCAGGCTGCTGGAGCTCAACGCAATATATCAGACTTGACTTCATGGTTCTATCAAAAGGCACTACCAGCCCATTTCACAGCCCTTGCTGCACGAGCCTGGCGTCTGAACCATCTTAGCTAATAGACCACTTGGAAAAAAATGTTCAGATAGCTGTAAATAACATTGTAAGAAAAAAAAACAACCACAAATACCACAAGATACATACCAAACGTGATTTTTCGTGCCGGCAAGAATTTCTCAGTCATTTAAAGAGTGATTGTGAGCAGTTTAATGTGGACTATCATATATCACCCAGTCAAAGAACAGACACTGATGGGTCAGATCTGAATACACACCGTGTGATATACCGACAGCCGTCATTAAGAGTGTAAGAAGATAAACGACATAAAAAAAAATACCACCAGCTATATCTCCAAGTTATCATCTTACCCAAATCAGCCTTGTGCTGCAAGCTTCATAATTCAGAGCATCATCATCATCATCATCATCATCATCATCATCATCATCATCATCATTCACCACCACCACACCACCACACCACAGTATCACCATCACCACCACACCCACACTCACTATCGCCCCACCACCACCACAAGTATCACTATCACCTCCGCACCCACTACCGTTAGCACTCCATAAACCATTATCACTGCCACAATCATACCCATAACCACCACCAGTATCATCGTCATCACCATCATCATCATCGCCACCACACCCACTATCACTACTGCCACGCTACCAGCCCTAATATCATCCCATAACCACCACACCTACTACCCTTATCGTTACACCATCACCACCACTACCACCACACCTACTACCCTTATCGTTACACCACACCACCACCACCACCACCACTCCTACTACCGCTATCGTTACACCACCACCACCACCACCACACTTACTACCCTTATCGTTACACCACCACCACCACCACCACCACCAACCACCACCACCGCCACACCTACTACCCTTATCGTTACACCACCACCACCACCACCACACCTACTACCGCTATCGTTACACCACCACCACCACTACCACCACCGCCGCTATCCGTACCATCATATCCACACTTCATCACTAAATACATCAAGGGAAACGGTAAGAAGCTCAAAAAAACTCACGCCCATAAATTGTATACAAGAAAAGAAGCCGATAATTGTCGCACAAGCAAACTACAACCTGGCCAAATAAACTTTGCCAGCGGCAAGCAAAGATGGCAGACTACAACCACACTACTAACATGTTCTGGCTTGGCCAAAATCTCTTCAAAACCAAGGAGTGAACATAGCGTCTGTGGCAATGGTGTCTGGCAAAGGGAGAGAACAATGGAGTGGACAACAGGTGGCAGCAAACCCCCTCTAACACCCTTGAAACAGGACACAGAAGAGGAAGAGGACAGTAGACATCACGGCTTGGGACACAATTCATCCAGTCACGTCATGAGATGAGATGAGATGAGATGAGAAGAGAAAAATGGCTTTCGCTTCATGATCAAATAGCAAAACGTCACCTAGGTAAATAATATAAGACAACTGGTCACTGTGGTGTAGTGGTTAGCGAAAAGGACTACCGACTGGAAGGCTGTGGGTTCGAATCCCCATCAGTCCCTTCAAAACTCATTGTGGGATTTTTCGGCTCTAACCGGCTCCTTCTCAGAGTTGGGCGTGCTATGGGCTCATTGGGAAGAATGGGACCACACAATCGAATCTCATCCACTTCACAGATGCGTTATTGAGGGTGTTGCTCAAATCGTCTGACCAGCACTGCAGGTGTCTGTAATTCTCGGGTCTGGTTGACACCAGGATATATTATGATAGTAAGAGTAGAGTACAGCCCTGTCACGCAGTCTCAATCCTGAACAGAACTCCATAACAGCATGGTTATCATCCTCATCGTCATCATCATCATCATCGTATTGTTAAAACTGTTCCAGCTTCTGTGTCATTAAGGTGACGTAGAAAACGGGACTAACAAAAGTGAGCACAAAGGTAACCTCCCTGAGTGCAAAAATTACAATAATATGAAAATCGTAATCCCACATAACAGGAACTCTGAACTAAAAGCACTGAAGTACGCCTCCCTCCCGGATCCCACGATACATAGACACCACCACCACCATAAGCACCACACCCCGTTGACCTTCAACCTCAACTGAAGGCACCAAAAGAGGAGGCAAGCAGCAGGATCTCAGAATCAAACAAACAAAAAGCAGACGCTGATAATATGTGCATAGGCAAACAGTAACCCAGCCAAACAAACTTTGCCAACAGCAAAGAAAGATCGCAGACAACAATTCTTTGCTGATACACTTACGGTTTTCGTCAGAATTTCTTAAAAAGAAGGGGAGGTAATAGCATCTCCGGCACCGATCTCAGTCAAAAAAGAGAAGTACGCGAAGTCGAACCAGATGCTTCCCCATTTCAATTTCAATTTCTCAAGATGACGTCTCCTCGCTCAGAATGAATTCCATATGCACTATCGTCACAGGTGCCATGTGATGGAGAAAATCCAGAATGATCACAGCATAAACCTTAAGCCTGCATATAAACCCACCAGCTGGCCAGGTCTTGAGGTCCTACCTAGATAGTTCCATAAGTCTGAGGTCGTAGGGGAGTGAGGTGACAGACGTCAACTTTTCCCGGGGCCAGCACCACGAGGGCGACGCCCATCCCCTCTCCCTCGCTTCAAAGTCATATTCATATTCACAATTTTTCAAACCAAGACTTCACAAAGACAAGAAGGCTAATTGGTCTTTAAGGGGTGGGACCTGGGAAATCAACCTACAGTGTATCTCTCCAATGTTTTATACCAAGGCAGCTGGGCAAATAAATTTGCCAACAGGTGTTCCCAGGCGGTCACCTATCCAAGTACTAACCGGACCCGACGTTGCTTTAACTTCGGTGATCGGACGAGACACAGGTTGATAAGTTCAAATACCTGGGAACGGTCATTTCATCAGACGGCAGATGCACATCGGAAATAGCTGGCAGAATCGGCCAAGCCAAAACAGCATTCAAGAAGATGACAAGCATTCTTACCAACAAATGCCTATCAATTAACATCAGAAAGAGAGTCCTTGAATGTTATATAGAACCAATATTGTTGTACGGATGCGAGGCGTGGACAGTCAGCAAGCAAAGCCAGAGCAAGGTTGAGGCAGCCGAGATGTGGTTACTAAGAAGAATGTTGAGAGTTCCATGGACAGCAAAGAAAACAAACGAGACAGTCTTGATGGAGGTAGACACAAGTAGATCACTCATTAGGAAGATTAGGAAAAGACAGGCAAAACTTTTACATTTTATGAGGAAGGGGGATTTGGAGCACCTGGTCACAACGGGAAAGCTGGAGGGAAAGAGAGCACCAGGTAGACCCAGATAGAGAATGCTGGACGGACTTGCAGAGTGGCTGGGGATGAGGAGGGTGGGGGAGATGCTAGGGGCAACGAGAGATAGAGATGGCTGGAAGTCCATGGTCGCCAACGCCATGCGGCAGGGCACCTGATGATGATGATGATGATGATCAGACGAGAACCGGTGTTTTCAACGTGGTATGACCGTAGGCCTGACGAAGAACAGGAAGAGGACAATGCCAATGACGCCATCGTATAACACACTCCATCCTGCTGGTGGTGTTGGTGAACACTATGTGGACAATCCACAACCGCCATCAACTTAACACATATAGACCTGTTTCTTTCTTTTTTTCTTTATTTTTTTGTTCAATTATTCTTTTCCCCGATTTTTCCAGGATGCCTATATATGCATGCGCCTTGTTTTGCTAACACTGCAGGCAGTATATTGCTGCAGAGTCTGCATGCTCCATATTCGGTGGGCATGCGTGCTGGGTGTATTCGTGTTTCAGTCAGCCATCCACTAACAAGACTTGCAGATCTTTAACTCTCTGACTCCCGCACCCAATCTCACCATCATCATCATCATCATCATCATCATCATCATCATCATCATCATCATTATCATCATCATCATCATCATCAGGTGCCCTGCTGCATGGCGTTGGCGACCATGGACTTCCAGCCATCTCTATCTCTCGTTGCCCCTAGCATCTCCCCCACCCTCCTCATCCCCAGCCACTCTGCAAGTCCGTCCAGCATTCTCTCCCTGGGTCTACCCGGTGCTCTCTTTCCCTCCAGCTTTCCCGTTGTGACCAGGTGCTCCAAATCCCCCTTCCTGATAAAATGGCCTATAAATGTTGCCTGTCTTTTCCTAATCTTCCTTATGAGTGATCTACTTGTGTCTGCCTCCATCAAGACTGTCTCGTTTGTTTTCTTTGCTGTCCATGAAACTCTCAACATTCTTCTGAGAAACCACATCTCCACCCTAACTACCAACTGCAAAAACTTAACCCTTTCACTCCCTCATCCTATCCACCAGCTTCCTGCAGGAAGGTTAAGTTTTTGCTTTGCTAGCATGGTTGGCAATGCAGGATGCTGGTAGACAGGGTGCGGGGGTGACAGGGTTAACGCAGATATTTGATATTCTGTATGTGTGTGTAGGCACGAAGAGGGTTCAGCTACTGGCTTGTGTGCACACATGTTGACCTGTGAGATGGGGGACAGTCTCCAGCCTTCACCAGCAGGTGGACGTGTCTGTGCACAACGCCAGTCAACACCTTCCTGTTCAAGTCCCACCGTTACCCACACACGTTTACCGCCCGTAACATGTGAAGGTCTGCTGTTGTGTTTTGTTACACAGTGGGGCATGTAACAACGTCATAGTGGTAAATGTGTCAATACCTGTTTGTACACTTCCCACATCTCTCTGTCTGTCTGTCTGTCTGTCTGTCTGTCTGCCTGTCTGTCTGTCTGTCTGTCTGTCTCTCTCTCTCTCTCTGTCTCTCTCTCTCTCTCTCTCTCTCCCTCCCGACTCTTTCTTTCTCTTCACTTATTTGATTTTGAATATTTTCTACTTTTAGGCGGAGCAGATATGATGACTAGCAAGGGCAAGTTTAAAAGGATGCGAGGCGTGGACAGTCAGCAAGCAAAGCCAGAGCAAGATTGAGGCAGCCGAGATGTGGTTTCTCAGAAGAATGTTGAGAGTTCCATGGACAGCACAGAAAAGAAGCGAGACAGTCTCGATGGAGGCAGACACACAAGTAGATCACTCATTAGGAAGATTAGGAAAAGACAGGTAACATTTATAGGCAATTTTATCAGGAAGGGGGATTTGGAGCACCTGGTCACAACGGGAAAGCTGGAGGGAAAGAGAGCACCAGGTAGACCCAGGGAGAGAATGCTGGACGGACTTGCAGACTGGCTGGGGATGAGGAGGGTGGGGGAGATGCTGGGGGCAACGAGAGATAGAGATGGTTGGAAGTCCATGGTCGCCAACGCCATGCGGCAGGGCACCTGATGATGATGATGAAGTTTAAAAGATAAATCATTATACATCTGCCACCGTATAGTCCACAGTGTCAATCATTCACCTGTAGTAACAATCCACAAAAGCTAAGAATTCTTGCTGACACATTATGCACAGTACTGCACAGACAGGCAGGCAGGCAGACAGGCAGGCAGACAGACAGACAGACAGGCAGGCAGACAGACAGACAGACAGGCAGGCAGACAGACAGACAGACAGGCAGGCAGACAGGCAGTCGAGCAGACATACAGACAGACAGGCAGGCAGGCAGGCAGGCAGACAGACAGACAGACAGACATACAGACAGACAGGCAGACAGACAGGGAAACAGACAGGCAGGCAGGCAGGCAGGCAGACAGTCAGGCAGACAGACAGACAGACAGACAGGCAGGAAGAT
>JAPXFY010000026.1:18626186-18628686 GCA_030674185.1 Monoplex corrugatus
GCCTGGACACAGACCACAGGCCAATCATCACGACGTTGGTCACTCAGAAGAAGAGGAGGTTCACTAAAAAGAAGAAACAGCCGGAAAGACTCAACATACACAAGCTTCAAGACGAAGAGGTGCAGACTCAGATCAGATGCACCATCAGTGAAAAATTGGATGTAGTGACCCTACATTACTAAACGTAGAGGAAGCTTGGGCATCTTCAAGACAGTCCTCCTGGACACTATAAAAGAAGCCTGTGGCACCAAGAAGACAAGAGGAAGAAACAGAAAGGCAACAGCTTGGTGGAACAAAGAAGTGAAGGATGCTATCAAGGAAAAGAAGAAATTATACAAGATCTGGGTCAAGTCAAAGGATGAAGAGGACTACATCAAGTACAGACTTGCAAGAAGACACAGCAAGAAAGTTGTGAGAACAGCAAAGGAAAAGTCATGGACCCAGTATGGTGAAAAACTCTGTGAAACATGCAAAGCTTCACCAAGAGAGTTTTACAAGAGTGTGAAAGCGATGAGAGTGCGAGATGAACCTTTCGATCCAACCACTTTCATCAACGATGCAAACGGGGAAACATTGCATGGAGAGGAGAAAATAGTGAAGAGATGGGAAAACTATTTCAAAGACCTACTCAACCCATCAGGAGTATGGGCACAAGACACACAGTCCCGGTTCACCCCCAGCCACCCAGACCACTCAGAACCTACCATCCTAGAGAGTGAAGTAAGAAAAGCAGTGAAGACCAGTCCTAAAGGCAAGGCAGCTGGAGACGACGGCATAACAACTGAAGCCATCCATGTGTGCGGTGAAACCGGAATTCAGTGGCTCACCACCATCTTTCAGAAAGCTTGGGAGGAGAGAAAAGTACCAGAAGACTGGCAAAATGCAATAGTGGTACCAAATTGGAAGAAGAAGGGCAGCAAGAAAGACTGCAGTACCTACAGAGGCATATCACTACTCAGTCATGTAGGGAAAATGTACGCAAAGATCCTGGAGCAGCGCACTCGAGCGAAAACAGAACATCTCCTCAGTGACGCCCAATTTGGCTTCAGAAAAGGAAGAGGGTGCACCGATGCAATCTTTGCACTAGAAACTGTGCGAGAGGGCGATCGAATACGACCGAGATCTCCATCTTGTATTCGTTGATCAAGAAAAGGCCTTTGATCGAGTCAACAGAGACAAGCTATGGAAGGTCCATCGAGCAGTACGACGTCAAGGGCCAGCTGCTAGACAACATTCGGGCCATCTATGCCAACAGCAGGAGTGCAGTCCGCACCGCCAGTGGAACATCTGACTGGTTCCCAGTGACATCGGGGTAAGGCAGGGCTGTAATCTCTCCCCTCTTCTCTTCGTGATCTATATGGATCAGATTACGAAGGAGGAAAACCCAGACCCTGAGGCACTCAATGAATTCATGTTTGCGAACGACCAGGCAATGGTGAACAATGACAAGATACAGCTACAGGAGCACACAGACCAGCTCAGTGAAAGCTGCGAGACATACGGCATGAAGATCAGCGTCAGCAAGACCGAGGTCATGACTGTCAGTAAGAGACCAAACAAACTGGATATCAACATCAACGGAACCCAGTTGAAGCAAGCCAGTGAATTTAAATACCTGGGCAGCATCTTCACTAAAAATGGCAAACTAGACAGAGAAATCGAGACCAGATGCCAGAAAGCCAACACAGTCAGCTACCAACTTGCCCCTCTCCTGAAACACCCCAGCATTCCCACCAGCACTAAGGCGAAACTCATCAACACCATTTTTCTACCAACGCTGACATACCAGTGCCAGACATGGTCCCTAACTAAAGTCCTCGAGAGAAAACTGGTCACCTGTGAAATGAAATGCCTGAGGAAAGCAGTAAACAAGACAAGGCGGGACAAGATCAGAAATGAGGTGATACGAGACATGGTAGGAGCAACACCAATCCTACAACACATCGAACATATGAGGATCAAGTGGTTCGGACACCTCACACGTATGCCCCTAAACCAATCAGCTCTTCGGGCATACAACACCAGATACTCTGGCTGGAGAGCCAGAGGAAGACCAAGACGACGATGGAGCGACTCCGTGGCAGACACCCTCAGAGCTCACGAGATGTCCCTTCTCCAGGCCACCCGCCTTGCTGCTGACAGACGACTGTATCTCCCCGCGACGCCCACCGGTACAAACGGAAGGAAAAAGTAAAAGTAAGTAACACCAAAATGTAGTTTTCGCTCTGCAGGCTACATCTTTGCAAGCCTCGTAAAGGACCAAAAGTCTAAACATGTAGATCTAGGTGTTTCTTCGTGGTTGTGTCTGTGTGAACAATGCTCCAGCCTTAATGTGAGCACAATGCATTTCTTTTTCATACCAATTCCTCATCTCGCCTGCAGTCACTCGTGTTATTTTGTGAAATGATTACAAGACAGTTACACATTCTGACAATTAAAAGATCCTGTCACGAAATTAAAGCCCGGCGGAACGAGTCTATATATATATATATATATTATA
>JAPXFY010000026.1:18633686-18638686 GCA_030674185.1 Monoplex corrugatus
TTCCAACCATCTCTATCTCTCGTTGCCCCCAGCATCTCCCCCACCCTCCTCATCCCCAGCCACTCTGCAAGTCCGTCCAGCATTCTCTCCCTGGGTCTACCCGGTGCTTTCTTTCCCTCCAGCTTTCCCGTTGTGACCAGGTGTTCCAAATCCCCCTTCCCCATTAAATGGCCTATAAATGTTGCCTGTCTTTTCCTAATCTTCCTTATGAGTGATCTACTTGTGTCTGCCTCCATCAAGGCTGTCTCGTTTTTTTCTTTGCTGCCATGGAAACTCTCACATCTTCTGAGACATTCGGGCCTCAATCTTGCTCTGGCTTTGTTTGCTGACTGTTCACGCCTCGCATCCGTACAACAGTATTGGTTCTATATAACATCAAGGACTCTCTTTCTGATGTTAATTGATAGGCATTTGTTGGTAAGAAGGCTACTAGATTAATTAAATGATATAAGAATTGCAACATGGACTGTTAGAACATTGCTCCAGAAGGGAAACTAGAAAAGGTCAGGATGGAAGTGGAAAGACTGAACGTCGGTATTTTCGGACTAGGAGAGGTGAGACGGAAGGGAGCAGGCATGATAACATCAGGCAAGCTTGAAGTTATATATTCTGGAGGAGACGCACATGAAAGGGGGTGGGGGGGGAGGGGGGTAGGCATCATAACGGACAATGACAAGTCAAAGCCTATTACAAGATACTGGGCCATGTCAGACCGCGTTTAGTTACAGGTAGATTGGAGGGCAGGCCATTTGATACCAACAGAGTCCAAGTATATGCAAAAACATACGCAAGTACTGAGGAAGAAATTGATAACTTCTGAGTAGAATAAGGGGCAGCGAAACTGATAACTTCTAAGTAGAATAAGGGGCAGCCAAGGCTCAATGTAAACCACAGGACGCTACAATCATAATGGGAGATTCCATGCTAAAGAAAAATCATGATAAGGACAAGGAATAGAATCAAACCAGAAATACGGGAACAATGTGGATTTGTGGAAGGGAAAGGAACTGTTGATATCATGTATATCATAAAACCTCTCATAGAAAGATCAGTTGAATTGAATAATGATTTATACGTATTTTTGTTGATTATACCAAGGCAAACAAACGAGACAGTCTTGATGGAGGCAGACACAAGTAGATCACTCATAAGGAAGATTAGGAAAAGACAGGCAACATTTATAGGCCATTTTATGAGGAAGGGGGATTTGGAGCACCTGGTCACAACGGGAAAGCTGGAGGGAAAGAGAGCACCAGGTAGACCCAGGGAGAAAATGCTGGACGGACTTGCAGAGTGGGTGGGGACGAGGAGGGTGGGGGAGATGCTAGGGGCAACGAGAGATAGGGACAAATGGAAGTCCATGACCGCCAACGCCATGCGGCAGGGCACCTGATGATGATGATGATACCGAGGCATTTGGTCAGGTTATATGCTAGGAATTGATCAACCAACAGGAATAGCTCAATATTGATGGAAAGGATCTAAGACTAATAAGGAATATGCATTGGGAATAAACAACAGCAATGAAGTAGAAAATGAAATAAGCTTCTTCTTTTTTTTCAAAATATCAAATGAGGGTTTAGACAGAGATGTGTTCTGTCAACAGATTTCTTTTCACTTTTTAGCGAAACCATCCTGGGAAACCCAACAGAATGCTTTGAAACAAAAGTTGGAAATGTTATACAATCATTGTTATGCAGATGACAGTGTTCAAATTGCAGAAAATTAAAAGGACCTACAAAATATTGTAAAAAAAAAATAGAAATAGAAAACTGAAACAAATACGGTGTTATCTTCGTGTTCCTTTGGACACAAATACGGTGTTATCTTCGTGTTCCTTTAGATACAAATACGGTGTTATCTTCGTGTTCCTTTAGATACAAATACGGGTTATCTTCGTGTTCCTTTAGATACAAATACGGGGTTATCTTCGTGTTCCTTTAGATACAAATACGGTGTTATCTTCGTGTTCCTTTAGATACAAATACGGGGTTATTTTCGTGTTCCTTTAGATACAAATACGGGGTTATCTTCGTGTTCTTCTGAATACAAATAAGGAGTTATCTTTGTGTTCCTTTGGATACAAATACAGGATCATCTTCGTGTTCCTTTGGATACAAACACCGGGTTATCTTCGTCTTCCTTTGGATACAAATACGCATTTATCTTCGTGTTCCTTTGGATACAAAGACGCATTTATCTTCTTGTTCCTTCGGATAGAAATACGGGGTTATCTTTGCGTTCCTTTGGATACAAATACAGGATCATCTTAGTGTTCCTTCGGATACAAACACGGGGTTATCTTCGTGTTCCTCTGAATACAAATACTGAGTAATCTTCGTGTTCCTTTGGATACAAATACAGGATCATCTTCGTGTTCCTTTGGATACAAACACGGGGTTATCTTCGAGTTTATCTGAATACAAATACGGAGTTATCTTCGTGTTCCTTTGGATAAAAACACGGGGTTATCTTCGTGTTCCTTTGGACACAAATACGGGGTTATCTTCGTGTTCCTTTGGACACAAATACGGAATTATCTTCGTGTTCCTTTGGATACAAATACGGTATTATCTTCGTGTTCCTTTGGACACAAATACGGGGTTACCGTCGTGTTTCTTTGGACACAAATACGGAATTATCCTCGTGTTACTTTGGATACAAATACGGGGTTATCTTCGTGTTCCTTTGGACACAAATACGGGGTCATATTCGTGCTCCTTTGGACAAAAATACGGAATTATCTTCGTGTTCCTTTGGATACAAATACGGGGTTATCTTCGTGCTCCTTTGGTCAGAAATACGGGCTTATCTTTGTGTTCCTTTGGATACAAATACGGAATTATCTTCGTGTTCCTTTGGATACAAATACGGGGTTATTTTCGTGTTCTTTTGGGTACAAATACGGTGTTATCTTCGTGTTCCTTTGGATACAAATACGGGGTTATCTTCGTGTTCCTTTGGACACAAATACGGGGATATCTTCGTGTTCCTTTGGACACAAAACACGGGGATATCTTCGTGTTCTTTTTGGATACAAATACGGGGATATCTTCGTGTTCCTTTGGATACAAATACGGGGTTATCTTCGTGTTCCTTTGGATACAAATACGGAATTATCTTCGTGTTCCTTTGGATACAAATACGGGGTTATCTTCGTGTTCCTTTGGATACAAATACGGGATTATTTTCGTGTTCTTTTGGGTACAAATACGGTGTTATCTTCGTGTTCCTTTGGATACAAATACGGGGTTATCTTCGTGTTCCTTTGGACACAAATACGGGATATCTTCGTGTTCCTTTGGACACAAAACACGGGGATATCTTCGTGTTCTTTTTGGATACAAATACGGGGATATCTTCGTGTACCTTTGGACACAAATACGGGGTTATCTTCGTGTTCCTTTGGATACAAATACGGAATTATCTTCGTGTTCCTTTGGATACAAATACGGGTTATCTTCGTGTTCCTTTGGATACAAATACGGGATTATTTTCGTGTTCTTTTGGATACAAATACGAATTATCTTCGTGTTCTTTTGGATACGAATACAGGATCATCTTCGTGTTCCTTTGGATACAAATACAGGATTATCCTCGTGTTCCTTCGGATAGAAACACAGGGTTATCTTCGTGTTCCTTCGGATACAAACACGGAGTTATCTTCGTGTTCCTTTGGATACAAACACGGGGTTATCTTCGTGTTCCTTTGGATACAAACACGGGGTTATCTTCGTGTTCTTTCGGATAGAAACACAGGGTTATCTTCGTGTTCCTTCGGATACAAACACGGGGTTATCTTCGTGTTCCTTTGGAACAAACACGGGTTATCTTCGTGTTCCTTTAGATACAAACACGGGGTTATCTTCGTGTTCCTCTGAATATAAATACGGAGTTATCTTCGTGTTCCTTTGGATACAAATACAGGATCATCTTCGTGTTCCTTTGGATACAAACACGGGGTTATCTTCGTCTTCCTTTGGATACAAATACAGGGTTATCTTCGTGTTCCTTTGGATACAAATACGGGGTTATCTTTGTGTTCCTTTGGATACAAACACGGGGTTATCTTCGTGTTCCTTTGGATACATATACGGGGTTATTTTCGTGTTCCTTTGGATACAAACCGGGGTTATCTTCGTGTTCCTTTGGATACATATACGGGGTTATCTTTGTGTTCCTTTGGATACAAATACGGGGTTATCTTCGTGTTCCTTTGGATACAAATACGGGGTTATCTTCGTGTTCCTTTGGATACAAATACGGGGTTATCTTTGTGTTCCTTTGGATACAAATACGGGTTATCTTCGTGTTCCTTGGATACAAATACGGGGTTATCTTCGTGTTCCTTTGGATACAAATACGGGGTTATCTTCGTGTTCCTTTAGATACAAATACGGTGTTATCTTCGTGTTCCTTTAGATACAAATACGGTGTTATCTTTGTGTTCCAGAGTTATCTTCGTGTTCCTTTGGATACAAATACAGGATCATCTTCGTGTTCCTTTGGATACAAACACGGGGTTATATTCGTGTTCCTTTGGATACAAACACGTGGTCATATTCGTGTTCCTTTGGATACAAACACGGGGTTATCTTCGTGTTCCTTTGGATACAAATACGGGGTTATCTTCGTGTTCCTTTAGATAGAAACACGGGGTTATCTTCGTGTTCTTTGGGTACAAACACCGGGTTATCTTCGTGTTCCTTTGGATACAAATACGCATTTATCTTCGTGTTCCTTTGGATACAAACACGGGGTTATCTTCGTGTTCCTTTAGATACAAATACGGTGTTATCTTCGTGTTCCTTTAGATACAAATACGGTGTTATCTTCGTGTTCCTCTGAATACAAATACAGAGTTATCTTCGTGTTCCTTTGGATACAAATACAGGTTCATCTTCGTGTTCCTTTGGATACAAACACGGGGTTATATTCGTGTTCCTTTGGATACAAACACGTGGTCATATTCGTGTTCCTTTGGATACAAACACGGGGTC
>JAPXFY010000026.1:18646186-18648686 GCA_030674185.1 Monoplex corrugatus
ATTTTTTTGCAATTAGCACGGTGTCATCTGCGTACCGAATGTTGTTCATCATTTTCCCTCCAACCTTTAATCCAGGGTCTTCTTCTAGGTTTCTCATGATGTTTTCGCTATATAGTGAAAACAGATCTGGTGATAAAACACAACCCTGTCTGACTCCTCTTTTGATGTTTTGGAAAGAGCTTATATTGTTTTCTATTCTCATTGCAGCTGTTTGTTCCCAGTACATATTCCTGATTATTCGTAGATCTTTTTCATCAACATTGAGTCTCTCCAGTTGGCTGATCAATTCAACACGTATTTCAATACGTACATTAAAAAAGTACCAAAAAATAAAATAAAATAAAATAAAAAGACAGGGCGGGGTAGACAAGTGGGAAAGACGTCGATCTTCCAATTGAAAGAATTGAGCTCGATCGTACCAGGGTGCATCATGACTGGTGGGTAAAAGACAGAGGTTTTGAAATGAGCAGACTGTGTCTTTCCAACTGTTTTCTGTGGTCAACATGTTGCTGCCCTAACTTGTCAAACCGTATTAATATACATGTATACACACCCAGCATCCAATACACGTTGTAGAGATGATGTAAGCCATCTTGGATATGAAAACAACAAGCATGTACACCCGCTGAAGATCGGCTGTGCAGTCTACACAGCAACATACAGCCTGCATAGTGTGGAAAAAACGTGCAGATACGAATCCCCTCCTCAAACAATTAGAACGCCGAAAACGAAAGATAAAAAGAAAAGAAAGAAAGAAACAAACAAACAAACAAACGAAAACGAAAAAGAGAAAAAAGCAAAAAGAAACCAGAGGAAAAGAAGATAAAGTTAAGGAAATACAAGAGAGAGAGAGGGGGGAGAGAGAGAGGGAGACAGAGACAGAGAGACAGAGACAGTGAGATAGAAACAAAGACAGATACACAGAGGGAGAGAGACAAAGACAGAGACAGAGAGACAGAGACAGAGACAGTGAGACAGAAACAGAGACAGATACAGAGAGAGAGAGACAGAGAGACAGAGACAGTGAGATAGAGACAGACAGATACACAGAGGGAGACAGACAGAGACAGAGACAGATACACAGAGGGAGACAGAGAGAAATAGAGACAGAGACAGAGAGAGATAGACAAATACAGAGGCACAGACAGAGAGAGAGACAGAGAGAGAGACAGAGAGAGAGACAGAGAGAGACAGAGAGAAAGAGAGAGAGAGAGAGAGAGAAAGAGAGAGAGAGAGAGAGAGACAGAGAGACAGAGAGAGAGACAGAGAGAGACAGAGAGAAAGAGATAGAGAGAGGGAGAGAGAGAGAGAGAGAGAGAGAGAGAGAGAGAGAGAGAGAGAGAGAGAGAGAGAGAGAGAGAGAGAGTGAAAACAAACATTAAAAGAAAAACTCGTCATTGTATTTAATGGTTGAATTATTCCTTGGAACCAGAACATTGCACAAAGATCCGTTTCACCATTCGGAGCAAAGTTAACGTTGTACAGTGCCTATACACAACAATTAGTCCACGTGATAAATTGTACAGCAACAGGGAGATGTACGCACTGGCACTGAATAGCGGAACATTCAAACTCATCCACATCATATCTCACACCCTGCCACACCATTCTGTATGATGATGAAGCAGATAAGGTCGGGCAAACCCAAACTGCAACCATCCATCATAGTAATCCACTTGCATCTCATACCCTCCCTCCCTCCCTCCCTCCCTCTCTCTCTCTCTCTCTCTCTCTCTCTCTCTCTCTCTCTCTCAGTCTCTCTCTCTCTCTGTGCTGATCCTTCTCTCTCGCAAACAAACAAACGTGACGCTTAGGACGATCCCCAATCGGTCGTGTTGAGGTCGAACCAATTAATAACTTTCTCTCTGTCTCTCTGCCTGTCTGCCATCTCTCGATCCCCATACCCCGTCACCTCAACCACCTCACCCCCACCCCCACCCCACCCCCCACCCCCGTCCCTATTCCAACACAAACAGAGAGGAGCCACGAACTTTGTCAGGTCGTTCCAATGAACCAATCGTCCCCGTGAAGTCTGTCCCAGGCAAATGGGCAAAGCAATATTACTTCACTGACAAGTCGCCATGGTGTAGTGGTTAGCGCAACGGGGCTACCGACTGCAAGGTTATGGGTTCGAATCCCCATCAGTCCCTACAAAAATCATAGTGTTTTTTATATTTTGTTCGACTCCCACCGATATTTACAATACAACAATACAATATTTTATTTATATAGCGCAAAATCTTGATAAAATCAAATCGAAGCGCTAAAACAGACACACACGCACGCACGCACGCATGCACGCACACACACACACACACGCACGCACGCACGCACATGCACACGGCTATAAATGGGGAGAAAGAATAAAAGCAATGGAAAATTATAGAGAGCATATTATATACAATTATATATTACAATGTGATTCCCTCCGAGTGGAGACAGGCTGCAGAGGGGATTGAGTGAGGTCAGGATTTTATGCAGAGGAGAAAAGGTGAGTTTG
>JAPXFY010000026.1:18661186-18671186 GCA_030674185.1 Monoplex corrugatus
GTAGTGGTAGTGGTAGTAGTGGTAGTGGTGGTAGTGGTGGTAGTGATAGTAGTGGTAGTGGTAGTAGTGGTAGTGGTGGTAGTGATAGTAGTGGTAGTGGTGGTAGTGATAGTAGTGGTAGCGGTAGTATAGTGGTAGTGGTGGTAGTGATAGTAGTGGTAGTGGTAGTGGTAGTAGTGGTAGTGGTGGTAGTGGTGGTAGTGGTAGTGGTGGTAGTGGTAGTAGTGGTAGTAGTGGTAGTGGTAGTAGTGGTAGTGGTGGTAGTGGTAGTAGTTTACTGTTTATATGGAGACGGTAATCAACAGACGTTTTCAGCGTACAGTCAAGTAGGCAGTGTAAGACTTCAGTGACACCTGGCATTTTCAATGACGTTATGAGCGACGTGTAGATGACCAATTGTGACCTCCCACCACGAAATCAGTCTTAACTCGCAGTCAATCGAACAGCACTAGGAGCTGAAAAGGTGACTGAGGGTCTATCTGGGGCGTTTTGACTTTTTCTCAAAATTGATTTCTGTAGACTATAATCTATCCCCCACAGAAACTTTTTTTTCTTGAAATAATATTATTAATCAATTTAAAATGGTATTTTAATGCACTGATCGCAGCAGAAAGCACGCAATTTCTTACCAAAAGTACCTCTTTTTGTCTCTTATTATGAACCGTAACCTGTACAGTACCCTCACATGTGATATACTGACAGAAAGCTCTTTGGTGCACCTTTCAGATAATGACAGCGAAAATTAGAAACAAACTGGATCAAAGCCACCACATAAAGAAATTTGAGGAAAATATGTAGGAGAGCACACAAAAACTTTAGAGGCCGTTTTCTCAAAATGACCGTCATACAACTTAATGACTTTAAACATACATAACTTCTACATTTTTTTTAGTACAAGCTTTATTCAGTACCAAAATAATAAGCAGAGTGTACACTTTCCAGTGATATGCATATCTCAAAATACACAAAATGCTAGTTAAGACTGATTTCGTGGTGGGAGGTCACAATTGCAATACCATGGAACTGCAAGTCTGGATCTTGGTCTGATCGGTCATGCACCAAGCGCACCAGGACACGATACGACTGCATGACCCATCTGAGACTGAAAGTCTGCTTTGCGCTTAAGAAAACACGAGCTTTGCACGAATGCATTCAGAGGGTAGGCAAGCCTATGCTGACCGATTCTTCCTGCTAAAACCGTTAAGCGATAAGCCTTGAGATCCGCTATGCAGTCCTGCCCTGGGTATCATACACACATTGGCTCACATCAGGCGGTCGAAGAGGATCTTCGTTGCTGATGGTAAAAAGGGTACTAAGTGAGTGAGTGAGTGAGTAAATGAGTGAATGAATGAGTGAGTGAGTGAGTAAGTAAGTAAGCAGGCAAGTAAGTAAGAAAGAAAGTAAGAAAGCAAACAAGTAAGCAAGCAAGTAAGTAAGTAAGTAAGTAAGTAAAGTGAGTGAGTGAGTGAGTGAGTGAGTACGTAAGTAAGTGAGTGAATGAGTGAGTGAGTGAGTGAGTGAGTAAGTAAGTAAGCTTGCAAGTAAGTAAGAAAGAAAGTAAGCTAACAAACAAGTGAGTAAGTAAGTAAAGTGAGTGAGTGAGTGAGTGAGTAAGTAAGTAAGTAAGTAAGTAAGTTGAGTGAGTGAGTGAGTGAGTGAGTTAGTAAACACTGACCCATATCATTACTATAACCATCTCAAAACACCCACAACACCTCCGTCATCCTGAAAAACAAACCAAAACAAACAAAAAACATAAAAAAACAAAAACCAGCCATTGAGAAAACAATTAAGTACGCATACGAGTGCATTTGTGCACATGATGTAAGATCTGCCCCTGGCGATGCCATCCCGCCCAGTGTATTATCATCAGGGTTTAAAAATAACTTTAATACAAATATAAACATAAGCAACAACACTGAAACATAAAAAGCGGCCTAATTTTCCTAAAAATTGCATCTTACCTTACATTTCCATAGAGCCAAAAATGCAGTTGATATACAGGGGGGGGGGGGGGGGGTGCAAAAGTAGGTATATAGTTATGAAAAAGGAAACAATCTCATTGCATTTA
Organism: Monoplex corrugatus; assembly: GCA_030674185.1. Taxonomy (NCBI): domain Eukaryota; kingdom Metazoa; phylum Mollusca; class Gastropoda; order Littorinimorpha; family Ranellidae; genus Monoplex; species Monoplex corrugatus. The sequence continues at coordinate 18,663,258 of JAPXFY010000026.1, forward strand.
TTATACAAACAAATGAATATTGCATGTGCATGTAATAACAAGCACAGCCTTAATCCCTCAGATACTCAAACTGCTTGCCGTCGGTATTCACACACTCCTCTAATCGAGAGCGGAATTAAGCATTATAATCATGATGTGATACTTACTGTATACGTACTTTTGCATATCCCTGTGTGTAGCCAATTATCAGTCATAACAAAAAGTATGTAAGGCTTTACAGAACACATACAGGTGAATGGACCAGCAAGGAAAAAATGATAAGAAGAGATGACAGAAAGCAAAGGAGCAAGACAGAAGCAATGACAGTGACAGAAAAGATAAAATTTCTAGCCCAGAATTTCCAGAAGTTGAGAATACTGCTTATATTGAAAGATTCGCCGGAATACCCATGAGGGAGAGTAAATACGTCAGTCAATCAGTCAGTCAGTCAATCAGTCTGTCAGTCAATCAGTCAGTCAGTCAATCAGTCAGTCTGTCAGTGACTAGAAAGTAATAAGTTGAATCAAAATACGTTTACCTGTAGTGGGAAACTGAGTGCTACTGTGGTCAAATGTCAGATAATGCCCTTGTACAAACGACGTTTCTGATTTCTTCTCCCGCTTTTACTGGGCACTAATGACAGCCATAGCTATAGCACATTTCTTCAAGAGTCCAGTCTCAGATTCTGAAGACAGCGTCCTCACACTCGGAATAAAATCCGTATACAGTTTATACAACAAAAACAACAACAACAACAACAACAATCAAGAACGCCATAGCTTCAATGATGTCACGAGACACACATAGATTCAAAACTTTGCAATCCTATGGACTATCAATCATAGCCATCAGTGTCCTACTGTGCAGTGGACATTCCTTACAGGGCTATAGTGGGACATTCCTTACAGGGCTCAGTAGGACATTCCTTACAGGGCTAAAGTAGGACATTCCTTACAGGGCTATAGTGTACAGGGCTACAGTAGGACATTCCTTACAGGGCTACAGTAGGACATTCCTTACAGGGCTACATTAGGACATTCCTTACAGGGCTACAGTAGGACATTCCTTACAGGGCTACAGAAGGACATTCCTTACAGGGCTACAGTAGGACATTCCTTACAGGGCTACAGTAGGACATTCCTTACAGGGCTACAGTAGGACATTCCTTACAGGGCTACAGAAGGACATTCCTTACAGGGCTACAGTAGGACATTCCTTACAGGGCTATAGTAGGACATTCCTTACGGGGCTATCGCCCATTCTGACATCAAAGACAACCCCACGAGATTATAGCCCACTGTGACATCGAAGACAACCCTCACAGGGCTAAAAGCCCATTGTCACAAAATAGACAATCTACAGGGATAGAGTCTATTGCGACGACAAAGATAACCCTCACACAGTTCCAGTCTATTTTGACGACAAAGAAAACCCTCACATAGCTCCAGTCCACTGTGACGACAAAGAAAACCCTCACAGAGCTCCAGTCTATTGTGACGACAAAGATAACCCTCACACAGCTCCAGTCTATTGTGACGACAAAGATAACCCTCACACAGCTCCAGTCTATTGTGACGACAAAGAAAACCCTCACATAGCTCCAGTCTATTTTGACGACAAAGAAAACCCTCACAGAGCTCCAGTCCACTCTGACGACAAAGAAAACCCTCACAGAGCTCCAGTCCACTCTGACGACAAAGAAAACCCTCACAGAGCTCCAGTCCACTCTGACGACAAAGAAAACCCTCACAGAACTCCAGTCCACTCTGACGAGAAAGAAAACCGTCACAGAGCTCCAGTCCACTCTGACGACAAAGAAAACCCTCACAGAGCTCCAGTCCACTCTGACGACAAAGAAAACCCCCACAGAGCTCCATTCCACTCTGACGAGAAAGAAAACCCTCACAGAGCTCCAGTCCACTCTGACGACAAAGAAAACCCTCACAGAGCTCCAGTCCACTCTGACGACAAAGAAAACCCTCACAGAGCTCCAGTCCACTCTGACGACAAAGAAAACCCTCACAGAGTTCCATCCAGTCCATTATGACATCAGATAACCCTCACAGGGCTATAGCCCGTTGTGACATCAAAGACAACCCTCACAGGGCTATACTCCATTATGACATCAAAGACAACCCACACAGGGCTATAGCCCATCGCGATATCAAATATAACCTCACAGGGCTATAGCCCATTGTGGCATCAAACACAACCCTCACAGGGCTGTAGCTCATTGTGACATCAAACACAACCCTCACAGGGGTATAGCCCATCGTGACATCAAAGATAACCCTCACAGGGCTATAGCCCATCATGACATCAAACACAACCCTCACAGGGCTGTAGCCCATTGTGACATCAAACACAACCCTCACAGGGCTATAGCCCATTGTGACATCAAAGACAACCCTCACAGGGCTATAGCCCATTGTGACATCAAAGACAGCCCTCACAGGGCTGTAGCCTTTTATGACATCAAAGACAACCCTCACAGGGCTATAGCCCATTCTGACGTCCAAGACAACCCTCACAGGGCTATAGCCCATTCTGACGTCAAAGACAACCCTCAAAGGGCTATAGCCCATTCTGACGTCAAAGACAACCCTCACAGGGCTATAGCCCATTCTGACATCAAAGACAACCCTCAAAGGGCTATAGCCCATTATGACATCAAAGACAACTCTCACAGGGCTATAGCCCATTATGACATCAAAGACAACTCTCACAGGGCTATAGCCCATCATGACATCAAAGACAACCCTCACAGGGCTATAGCCCACTGTGACATCAAAGACAACCCTCACAGGGCTATAGTCCATTGTGACATCAAAGACAACCCTCACAGGGCTATAGCCCATTATGACATCAAAGACAACCCTCACAGGGATATAGCCCATTCTGACATCAAAGACAACCCTCACAGAGCTATAGCCCATTATGACATCAAAGACAACCCTCACAGGGCTATAGCCCATTATGACATCAAACACAACCCTCACAGGGCTATAGCTCATTGTGATATCAAAGACAAACCTCACAGGGCTATAGCTCATTGTGATATCAAAGACAAACCTCAAGGGCTATAGCTCATTGTGATATCAAAGACAACCCTCACAGGGCTGTAGCCCATTATGACATCAAACACAACCCTCACAGGGCTATAGCTCATTGTGACATCAAAGACAACCCTCACAGGGCTATAGCCCATTGTGACATCAAACACAACCCTCACAGGGCTATAGCTCATTGTGACATCAAAGACAGCCCTCACAGGGCTATAGCTCATTGTGACATCAAAGACAGCCCTCACAGAGCTATAGCCCATTGTGACATCAAACACAACCCTCACAGGGCTATAGCTCATTGTGACATCAAAGACAACCCTCACAGGGCTATAGCCCATTGTGACATCAAACACAACCCTCACAGGGCTATAGCTCATTGTGACATCAAAACAGCCCTCACAGGGCTATAGCTCATTGTGACATCAAAGACAAGCCCTCACAGAGCTATAGCCCATTGTGACATCAAACACAACCCTCACAGGGCTATAGCTCATTGTGACATCAAAGACAACCCTCACAGGGCTATAGCCCATTGTGACATCAAACACAAACCTCACAGGGCTATAGCTCATTGTGACATCAAACACAACCCACACAGGGCTATAGCTCATTGTGACATCAAACACAACCCTCACAGGGCTATAGCTCCATTGTGACATCAAACACAACTCTCACAGGGCTATAGCTTTATTGTGACATCAAAGACAACCCTCACAGGGCTATAGCTCATTGTGATATCAAAGACAACCTCACAGGGCTATAGCCCATTGTGACATCAAACACAACCTCACAGGGCTATAGCCCATTGTGATATAAAGACAAACCTCACAGGGCTATAGCCCATTGTGACATCAAAGACAACCCTCACAGGGCTATAGCCTTTTAATGACATCAAAGACAACCCTCACAGGGCATATACCTTTTAATGACATCAAAGACAACCCTTACACGCTTTTAGCCCATGAGACATCAGAGAGACTCCCGGCGGGCTATAGCCCCACGTGACATGAAAGACAACACCTTATCACGGCTGTAGCCCATTGCGAATCACTCCAGGAGGACTCCCGGCGGCTATAGCCCCACATGACATCAAAGAGAACCCTCACAGGGCTACATCACATCGTGACATGAAAGACAAGGCACAGGGCTATACTCCGTTGTGACATTAAACATTCCTCTTGCCTCTAAAACTGCTGGACATGTTTTAACATTCTCTCCGGTCTTCTTGTAGGGATAGATGGCTCAGATGATGAACATGTCAACTGAAGATCTGCATTATCTCAAATTGACTTAATCTTCTAATCCCCTCCCCCTCTCCAACACACACACACACACACACACACACACACACACACACTCTCTCTCTCTCTCCCTCCTTCTCTCCCTCCCTCTCTCTCTGTCTCCTTGCCCGCTAGCCAACATGACAATTGGCCTTTAGCGGCACAGCCAAGTTACAAGTGGCCTGTTGTGGGGCCCACTCCCATCAATCCTGGTAAAATCATTGTGGGAGTGTGTTGAGTCCAAACTGGCTTTTGCCAAACGTTGACTGTGCTGTGGGATCATTGGGAAGACTGGAATGGAATGGAATCTTTCTTTAATGTCTGTTCACAATAGTGATTTTAGACACACACACACACACACACACACACACACACACACACACACACACACACACACGCACGCACGCACGCACGCACGCACGCACGCACGCACACACACACACACACAATGGAGGGGAAAAAAAGGGTGGGGGACGGGGATGGGAAGGGGTAGTGATAGTTTCAATGTATGAAGGGGATCAATTACAATTAAGAATTCAGAACATTAAGTTAACAGTGTCAATCAATAACAGACAACAATTAATTAACTCTTCATAACAATCTGCCAACAGGGGATCTGAGAATCAGCTGGACTACCGAAATAATATTATTTTTGTTGTAAAGGATATCTCTAGAGTCAGTACGTGAAAATTCGAGATTGTTATTTCTATATGTCGTAAGTAAAATAGGACATTCAAAGAGCAGATGATGGACAGATAATGCTTTTGAACAAATACATACATTCTGTGTATATTTTGTTTTCCAAGAGTTAAGCCTTAGTTTGTGTATCAAGGACGCTAGCTGTCTGGGGCAGTTAGGTATCAGGCTTTGGGTATTGCTAAAAATGTGTATAAAGTGAACATTCTAACACAGAACCAAGTTCATGAACTGACAGTCGTATGTTATGGAAAGTTACGGTATTTGCATTATTGGATGCACCGTCTTTTGCTAATTTGTCCGAAACTTCATTCCAATAAAGTCCACAAAAATGATGGAACACAGCAAAAATTTATACCAACACCACTGGATGAAATACAATGTATCAAATGTTTGATTTCACATATAATGTCATTTCATTGGGAAGACTGGGACCACACAGCATAGTTCCATCCACTTCATTAATGCCACAGTGTGGATGTTGCTTAAACTTTCTGCCCAGCCCCGCAGCCATCTGTATCTTTCAGGCATAGTTGAGGCTAGGACATATATTACTAGAAATATTTACAGTATATGGCGCATAAACTTGATTATTCTGATCAAAGCCCGCTCACGCACCAGACATACGCATGCCATCGACGCAGACTTCATATAATAATAAAAAAAGACCTATGCAAACAGCCGGAAAGAGGCAGTTCTACGATTCACCAGTGGTTCTTAAATTGGATTTAAAACCAGAAAGGGAACGTGTTAGGCGAAGAGAGATTGGAAATCTATTCCAGGCAGACGGTCCTGAAACAGCAAAAGAAAAGAACGCTGGCGAACGGTTGATGGTTCAAATCCCAGAACCTGAAGGAAAAGTGTGTCGCAAGCTGAGCGCAAAGTGCGAGTTGGCGTATAAATATCGACGTTGTCACAAAGGTAGGATGGGGCAGACTGATGAATAGATCTGTAGCACACGATATCCAGCAAAGGAGAGAACTGACATTATCAGACTTTTTCTCTTTCAGAGGACAACACGATCAGCTATACTTTGTATGTGTAAAGCCCTGTAAAGCCCTGTAAAGTCCTGTAAAGCCATGTAAAGTCCTGTAAAGCCCTGTAAAGTCCTGTAAAGCCCTGTAAAGCCTTCAATTTGAAATGGTACTCCATAGCATCATGATTATCATCCACATCGTTCTTTCATCATGATTATCATCCACATCGTTCTTTCATCATGATCATCATCCACATCGTTCTTTCATCATGATTATCATCCACATCGTTCTACATCATGATTATCATCCACATCGTTCTTTCATCATGATCATCATCCACATCGTTCTTTCATCATGATTATCATCCACATCGTTCTACATCATAATGATTATCATCCACATCGTTCTACATCATCATGATTATCATCCACATCGTTCTACATCATCATGATTATCATCCACACCGTTCTACATCATCATGATTATCATCCACATCGTTCTACATCATCATGATTATCATCCACATCGTTCTACATCATCATGATTATCATCCACATCGTCATACATCATCATGAATTATCATCCACATCGTTCTACATCATCATGATTATCATCCACATCGTTCTACATCATCATGATTATCATCCACATCGTTCTACATCATCATAATTATCATCCACATCGTTCTACATCATCATGATTATCATCCTCATCGTCTACATCATCATAAATTATCATCCACACCGTTCTACATCATCATGATTATCATCCTCATCGTCATACATCATCATGATTATCATCCACATCGTTCTACATCATCATATTATCATCCACACCGTTCTACATCATCATGATTATCATCCACATCGTTCTACATCATCATAATTATCATCCACAACCGTTCTACATCATCATGATTATCATCCTCATCGTCATACATCATCATGATTATCATCCACACCGTTCTACATCATCATGATTATCATCCACATCCGTCATACATCATCATGATTATCATCCACATCGTTCTACATCATCATGAATTATCATCCACACCGTTCTACATCATCATGATTATCATCCTCATCGTCATCGATCATCATGATTATCATCCACACCGTTCTACATCATCATGATTATCATCCTCATCGTCATACATCATCATGATTATCATCCTCATCGTCATACATATCATGATTATACCACACGTTCTACATCATCATGATTATCATCCTCATCGTCATACATCATCATAATTATCATCCCCATCGTCATCGATCATCATGATTATCATCCTCATCGTTACATATCACCATAATTATCATCCCCATTAATACACATCATCATGATTATCATTCCCATCGTTACACATCATCATAATTATCATCTCAACCGTTATACATAATCATAATCATTCTCTCCATCGTTACATATCACCATGATTATCACCCCCATCGTTACAGACAGACAGACAATCAGACAGACAAACAATCAGACAGACAATCAGACAATCAGACAGACAGACAATCAGACAGACAAACAATCAGACAGACAATCAGACAGACAAACAATCAGACAGACAAACAATCAGACAGACAGACAATCAGACAGACAGACAATCAGACAGACAATCAGACAGACAAACAATCAGACAATCAGACAGACAGACAGACAATCAGACAATCAGACAATCAGACAGATAAACAGATACTCGCAGACAGATAGTTTCAGTTTTTCAAGATGACGTCTCCACGCTGGGAATTTATTCCATGTGCAGTGATACTACTGTTGACTTGTGATTACACATAAAATGTTCACGGCATTAACATTTAGTCTGCACTAAGTCTTAAGTGTTGGCAAAGTCTCCAAAAACAGAACGAAAAGAACAAAACAAAACAAAACAAAACAATAAAAGTACAGTCCCTACATTAT
>JAPXFY010000026.1:18676186-18681186 GCA_030674185.1 Monoplex corrugatus
CATGTTACACATATTTGCACTGGACAGTCACATGTTACACATTTTACACTGGACAGCCACATATTGCACATCTTTACACTGGACAGCCACATGTTACACATCTTTACATGGGCACAATGTTACACATCTTTACACTGGCAGCAAGATTCACACTGGTGCAATGTTACACCACTGGCAGCCAGATGTTACACACTGGCAGCCAGATGTTACACGCCTTTACACTGGGCAGCCAGATGTTACACATCTTTACACTAGACAGCCAATGTTACACATCTTTACACTGGGCAGCCAGATGTTACACATCTTTACACAGACAGCCAGATGTTACACATCTTTACACTGGGCAGCCAAGATGTTACACATCTTTACACTCGACAGCCAATGTTACACATCTTTACACTGGCAGCCAATGTTACACATCTTTACACTAGACAGCCAGATGTTACACATCTTTACACTGGCAGCCAATGTTACACATCTTTAACAAGACAGCCATATGTTACACACCTTTACATTGGTAGCCAATGTTACACATCTTTACACTAGACAGCCAGATGTTCACATCTTTACACTAGACAGCCATATGTTACACACCTTTACACTAGACAGCCAATGTTACACATCTTTACACTGGGCAGCCAGATGTTACACATCTTTACACTAGACAGCCAATGTTACACATCTTTACACTAGACAGCCAGATGTTACACATCTTTACACAAGACAGCCAATGTTACACATCTTTACACTGGCAGCCAGATGTTACACATCTTTACACTAGACAGCCATATGTTACACATATTTACACTGGCAGCCAATGTTACACATCTTTACACTAGACAGCCAATGTTACACATCTTTACACAGACAGCCAGATGTTACACATCTTTACACTAGACAGCCATATGTTACACACCTTTACATTGGGTAGCCAATGTTACACATCTTTACACTAGACAGCCAATGTTACACTCTTTACACTAGACAGCCATATGTTACAACCTTTACATTGGGTAGCCAGATGTTACACGCCTTTACACTGGCAGCCAGATGTTACACATCTTTACACTAGACAGCCAGATGTTACACATCTTTACACTGGTAGCCAGATGTTACACATCTTTACACTGGGCAGCCACATGTTACACACCTTTACACTGGGCAGCCAGATGTTACACATCTTTACACTGGGTAGCCAGATGTTACACATCTCTTACACTGGGCAGCCACATGTTACACACTTACACTGGGCAGCCAATGTTACACACTTACACTGGGCAGCCAGATGTTACACATCTTTACACTGGTAGCCAGATGTTACACACTTTACACTGGCAGCCACATGTTACACACTTTACACTGGGCAGCCAGATGTTACACTTTACACTGGACAGCCTGATGTTACACACTGGGTCAGCACTGAGTTACACACTGGGTAGCCAGATGTTACACACTAAGGCAGCCTGATGTTACACACTGGTAGCCAGATGTTACACACTGGCAGCCAGATGTTACACACTGGGCAGCCTGATGTTGCACACTGTTACACTGGGTAGCACTGTGCGATGTGCTTAGCTTGCCCATCAGATTACATGTAATGCGTAACGAGTCCCAGTGATACTGGCAAATAGCGTTATGAACAATGAGGTATTGTAATGTTGTCATCCTGTTAACCCCTTGTCACGAACGGCTAAGCCACTCCTTTCTTTTTTTTTTTTCTTTTCTTCTTCTTTTCTTCTTGTTCTTCTTGTTCTTCTGTTTCTTCTTCTTCTTCTTCTTCTTCTTCTTCTTCTTCTTTCTTCTGTTCTTCTTGTCTTCTGTTCTTCTTCTTCTTCTTCTTCTTCTTCTTCTTCTTCTTCTTCTTCTTCTTTTTTCTTTCTTCTTCTTCTTCTTCTTCCTTCTTCCTTCTTCTTCTTCTTCTTCCTTCTTCTTCTTCTCTCTTCTTCTTCTCCTTCTTCTTCTTCTTTCGTTTGCCGTCAATATGGTCAAGCCGACCTGTCCATGAAGGTGGCTATTCTCTCCAGCTTTTATTTCCTGCCGTAAATCTTGCTGGTCTGTTCAGGTCACTTCAGCAACCATCTGCAATCAGTGTTGTACTGGTATATTTCCTGGTCAGTGGAGTTGTGTGGACAGACACACATCATGTCGCTGTACTTGATTAGACTTCGCTAAAACATGTATTCAACTGCTAGACCTTTCTAAGTTACCCTTTTCGTTTCCTGGGACCAAGTGGGGAACCTGTTTTCTGTTTTTTTCTGACTTGCCTACAGACCTTGGTCACTTAGAGCACCCTGCATTCTCCAAGTTATAAACAACAGATAGGACATGTGAGAGAAAGACCACTTGATAACATTAACAGTCTTTTCTGAGCCAAGGAGGCGCCCTGCATGAGTGTCTCTGTTGTTGATCTCTGGTTGATGCAGTGTTTCGTTTTGTCTAAGCACTGTGCAATGCCGTCTCAACCATCTGAAGACAAGTATAGAAATAATAGAACAGTAGAGGACAGGACTCTACTTTGATATGGCAATTTGTATTCTTTCCCGTGATGACTCGGTTTGATAGGTATGCGGTACACATTTTTGTGTGAATTTCGAGAGATAAGAGGAAGATTGTTTGTGGCATTTGATCTCTTCGACACAAGAATGCTTTGCTGGGGAGAAGTTTTTTGGTTGGTTATGTGATGTAAGAGGATGAAATGTCTGTGGGGATGATGAACGTCGTATACCTCGAGTCAGCTTATCTTAATATTTCTAAATATTCCTTTGGTCTTTTCACACACACACACACACACACACCACACACACACACACACACACACACACACACACACACACACACACCACACACACACACACACACACAATATGGAAGGATAGTTTTGATATTAAATTTCGAAAGATTAAAGCAGATCAGAGGGATCAGACATGTCCATGAAAGTTGTTCAAAACCTTTCAGAGGTCAGAAAAAATTCGTGCTTCCATCTGCAATGTGTTACACAACCCTTTGGAGTTTTTGCTTTGTACACGTGTGATGGCTTGCTTACTTCAGTGACCCCACAACTATATAGACTTGGGACTTTCAGTTTTTGGCACGTTCAACCAAGCCAAACAGACAAGTGCACAAGTCAGACAGGTAAACTCCAGACGTCCAGAATTCCTGGGTTTTTCCATCCGCCCACACATCTTCACCTGGTGGACAAATGACGGACATTTCCTGTTTTCCCATGTCAACATGTGTGCAGAGTTGCTAGTGCTTAAACCGAGATGGTGAGTTTATGGACACACGACACCCAATCATCATCATCATCAGGTGCCCTGCCGCATGACGTTGGCGACCATGGACTTCCAACCATCTCTATCTCTCGTTGCCGCTAGCATCTCCACCACCCTCATCATCCCCAGCCTATCTACAAGTCCGTCCAGCATTCTCTCCCTGGGTCTATCTGGTGCTCTCTTTCCCTCCAGCTTTCCCGTTGTGACCAGGTGCTCCAAATCCCCCTTCCTCATAAAATGGCCTATAAATGTTGCCTGTCTTTTCCTAATCTTCCTTATGAGTGATCTACTTGTGTCTGCCTCATCAAGACTGTCTCGTTTGTTTTCTTTGCTGTCCATGAAACTCTCAACATTCTTCTGAGAAACCACATCTCGGCTGCCTCAATCTTGTTCTGGCTTTGCTTGCTGACTGTCCACGCCTCGCATCCCTACAACAGTATTGGTTCTATATAACATTCAATACCTACATTAAAAGTTCTATAAGTCATGTCAGTGTCCGATGGCTTATGGAAACATAAAACACCCAGCATGCACGTCCACCACAGATGGAGTATGCAGACTGTGCAGTAACATAACGCCTGCAGAGTGTTGGCAAACAACGTAAACACACGTACACGCATCTACACAAAACAGGAAGGCTTCCAACAAACACCCAACGAAGTCCAAGAAGTCTGTGTGGGGGTAGAGACCAGAAGAAAGAGGGCAGCTAGGCCCCAAAGGTGCTGGGTCTGTCAATGGACTAACAACCTAGTCGTTGACAAGCAAGTATGTGACATAAAAAGCAAGGTCATCTTGTACCAAGGTCATCTTGTACCAAGGTCATCTTGTACCAAGTATGTCTAGAAAAAAAAACAATGCTGACCTCTGGACACTCATGATGCACTGTAGGGGTAAGCAGAGAGGCAACAGCACAGCCTACACTCCGTCCATCACTTCAGGAGAAGCATAGAGAAGAAATCAACGCTTCTGCTATACAGGAAATCTGTGTGGACAGAAATCCCCGAAAAGGCAAGAGGCAAGGAGACACAAGTCTGTTGGAAGAAACTTAGCGTTCTTGACATCATCCTGGAGACAACAAAATGATTGGTCAGAAAATAGGAGAGAAGGTCAGTGGCTGAACTATATAGGAGAAGCATAGAAAAGAAATCAACGCTTCTGCCATACAGGGAATCTGTGTGGACAGAAATCCCCGAAAAGGCAAGGAGACACAAGTCTGTTGGGAGAAACTTAGCGTTCTTGACATCATCATGGAGACAACAAAATAATTGGTCAGAAAATAGGAGAGATGGTCAGTGGCTGAACTAAATCTGTGTTGACAGAAATCCCCGAAAAGGCAAGGAGACACAAGTATGTTGAAAGAAACTCAAACGTTCTTGACATCGTCCTGGAGACAACAAAATAATTGGCCAGAAAATAGGAGAGAAGGAAAACTGTTACAGACAGTAAAAAGGATCAAATAAGGAGATGAAGACAGTCAGTACGAGCTGTTTACTGTGTGAGGTAATAAAGACATGAAGACAGTCAGTACCAGCTGTTCACTGTGTGAGGTAATAAAGACATGAAGACAGTCAGTACCAGCTGTTCACTGTGTGAGGTAATAAAGAGATGAAGACAGTCAGTACGAGCTGTTTACTGTGTGAGGTAATAAAGACATGAAGACAGTCAGTACCAGCTGTTTACTGTGTGAGGTAATAAAGACATGAAGACAGTCAGTACCAGCTGTTTACT
>JAPXFY010000026.1:18693686-18708686 GCA_030674185.1 Monoplex corrugatus
GTCCACTCTCCTGGAACAAACTTCCTCTCTCAGTCCGTCAGCAACCTACTTTTGTCTCCTTCAAGTCCGCTCTCAAAACTCACCTTTTCTCCTCCGCATAAAATCCTAACCTCACTCAACCCCCCCCCCCCCCCCCTCTGCAGCCTGTCTCCGCTCGGAGGGAATCACATGGTTATAATATATAATTGTATGCTATGCTCTCTATAATTTTCCATTGCTTTTATTCTTGCTTTTATTGCTTTTATTCTTTCTCCCCATTTATAGCCATGCGTGTGTGTGGGTGTGTGTGTGTGTGTGTGTGTGTGTGTCTGTGTGTGTGCGTGCGTGTGTGTGCGTGCGTGCGTGCGTGCGTGCTTGCGTGTGTGTCTGCTTCAGCGCTTAGATTTGATTTTATCAAGATTTTGCGCTATATAAATATTGTAATTATTATTATTATTACACCACTAGAATGATTGGAGCTAAAACTGAGACAGACAGTGGACGATGCCATCTATATCTGTAATCTGTAGACTGGGACTCAATGTGACAGACAGATGCGCTGTTATCATTTTAACACTGTTGTGTAAGAAGCTGTTTTGGTTCATTTTGCTTTTGTGAACTGGAACACCCAAAACGACATGGCGCAGGGAAGATGGTGCGTGCTAGGTGACAAGGATAACAGGGAACTGAGGAAAGAAGCGTGCTGGGACTTGTTTCCTCTGCACAACGTAAACTTGCCCATGCTTATCAACTCAGCCCTGCTAGTCTCTTGTCTGAATTGTGGAATGATCACCTTGTTCTTTCGCTGGCACGTCATTGATGACGGCACTCTCTTGAACGTCATCATCATGACGAAAAAAAAAAATCTTAAATGGATGTAATAACGAAGGCTGTTGACAGTGCGGGCTTCGGACGTGAGGAGCGGTCTGATCTGATTGGTTCACGAGGGAGCCACACTTGTCCATAAAAAGTCCAGTTTGAGGGGTGGATGCCTGATCCAGCCCCTGGTCCTAAGCTGACAGTTTAGTGACAGTCCAACACTGGGGGTCTAACAGTGTGGAGATATATGACAATTTAGTGACAGCACACAAAAACAGCATTCAAGAAGATGGAGAGCGTTCTTACCAACAAATGCCTATCAATTAACATCAGAAAGAGAGTTCTTGAATGTTACATAGAACCAATACTGTTGTACGGATGCGAGGCGTGGACAGTCAGCAAGCAAAGCCAGCGCAAGATTGAGGCAGCCGAGATGTGGTTTCTCAGAAAAATGTTGAGAGTTTCATGGACAGCAAAGAAAACAAACGAGACAGTCTTGGAGGCAGACACAAGTAGATCACTCATAAGGAAGATTAGGAAAAGACAGGCAACATTTATAGGCCATTTTATGAGGAAGGGGGATTTGGAGCACCTGGTCACAACGGGAAAGCTGGAGGGAAAGAGAGCACCGGGTAGACCCAGCGAGAGAATGCTGGACGGACTTGCAGAGTGGCTGGGAATGAGGAGGGTGGGGGAGATGCTAGGGGGCAACGAGAGATAGAGATGGTTGGAAGTCCATGGCCGCCAACGCCATGCGGCAGGGCACCTGATGATGATGATGATGATGATGCTGATGATGACACCAATGGAGGTCTAACACAGTGTGGAGACACATGATAATATGTACATTCAACAAGCCCGCTATTTCAACAATCTACACATCTGTTTGTTCTCTGCAGGGACACCAGTCATGGTATTATACGTCATGTGCATAAACGCTAATGTTTCTTCTGTGTCGAAAACTATTTCCTAAAGAAATATTTTGAAACAAATTTGTATGTGGTACAGTCTCATTATATTCGCATTTGTGAACAAATAATTTTGAGTAGAAAATTATTGAACGTAAGACTCACATGATTTGAACCTGGTGTCACATTCAAACACTGATTATTTCGCTAATGTTTATCTTTCTTTTCTTTTTTGTTTGTTTGTTTGTTTGTTTGTTATTTTCTTTCTTCGCTTGTTCTTAATTCTTTTCAGATTGAAAAAAAAATGTTAGCTTACTTAATACATTTCGCTTGAATGCTTGCGTGATTACATATGTGTAGAATATCTAAGACTAGCTGTAAGACAAAAGATGAAAGTAAGATCCAGGGTGGTTATCCTTGACTAACAAAGCGTTTTCATGTTTCCATTTCCATGTCGTTTGGGTGTTGCGTTAGAAGCCCATAGCTCCTTACAGCAAACACCACAAATGGGGCAAAATTCCGCTGCTAACAACAACAACAACAACAACAAACAAACAAACAAAAATCCGTTGCTAATTAATCAACCTTGTCTACCTTTCTTGCCTGCATCATCAGTCACAGAGAAGGCAGTTTACATGTATCTCACCGGTCACAATGACCTTCAAATCGTTTTGCACGTGCCAGCTTTTACCGTGACTCCTGGTAATAGGAAGGCAGCAGACTGAAGGGCGACAACATTCTCAAGGGGCATAACTTAGTGGTGTTTTTTTTGTTTTTTTTTGGGGTTTTTTTTTCGGAGAGCTATGTTTTGTTGCGTTATCTTGTTGGCATTGATGGCCTTACTCGTTAGATTGAATGGCACGGGCAACCCGTTAGGTCACACTACATTCACTGTCGATCTCTGCCAGGCGCTGGGTTGTCTGGCTCGGATGCCTGCAGACTACACAAAAG
This sequence comes from Monoplex corrugatus, assembly GCA_030674185.1. NCBI lineage: Eukaryota > Metazoa > Mollusca > Gastropoda > Littorinimorpha > Ranellidae > Monoplex > Monoplex corrugatus. The sequence continues at coordinate 18,696,344 of JAPXFY010000026.1, forward strand.
CGGCAAGGATTGAATCCTCTTAACTGAATAGACTGAGGGTTGTAGTTAACGATTCCAATGTAGACTGACTTTGAAAGTGCTGAGACAGAAAAGGGATAAAGGAAAGAAAACTAGAAGCGATTCTCTTTCCTTGAAAATGTGTGTGTTGTTCTTGATGTTCTGGTGATTATGGCATGAATGTGATCTTTTTCCACAACAGATCTTTTCCACTCCGATCCTCTGACTTTTCGCTTTCCACGCACTAAGCTCAATACCTATGGTCCTCGAGCCTTCTCTGTTTCTGGTCCGCTCTCCTGGAACAAACTTCCTCTCTCAGTCCGTCAGCAACCTACTTTTGTCTCCTTCAAGTCCGCTCTCAAAACTCACCTTTTCTCCTCTGCATAAAATCCTGACCTCACTCAACCCCCTCTGCAGCCTGTCTCCACTCGGAGGGGAATCGCATTGTAATATATAATTGTGTATAATATGCTCTCTATAATTTTCCATTGCTTTTATTCTTTCTCCCCATTTATAGCCATGCGTGTGTGTGTGTGTGTGTGTGTGTGTGTGTGTGTGCGTGCGTGCGTGCGTGCGTGCGTGCGTGCGTGTGTGTGCGTGCGTGCGTGTGTGTCTGTTTCAGCGCTTAGATTTGATTTTATCAAGATTTTGCGCTATATAAATATTGTAATTATTATTATTATTACATGAAATGCTGATTCCTCTCCCTGTGGAAAACATACCGACCCGTCCCCACGAACAGGGACACCAGTTACATGAAAGTGAATCGACACACAGTCTCAGAAAGATGACTGGCCTCTGTCTGTATGACATTGTGATTTTAAGCGCAACACGTTCCTTGAATTCTTACCTAGTACCTAGGTGTAAAGTAAGTTTCAGAGTGAAATGGAGCTTAAAAGCAAGTAAAATTCAATAAAATTGGTTCTACTTACCGGCAATCCTTTATCGCAATTACCCAGAATTGGCAGTTTTCAGACCACCGTGATTCCATCTTTCACAGAACCCCACAGCATTTCATATGATATACACAGTGTTGTGAGGTTCTATCAAGCTTTGATGTCCACACAGAAATTAAAAAGAAGCAACTATACCGTTATTTCAATGGCTGCTAAGGGAAATGGGTCAATGATTTGTCTCCACCATTTTCTCAAAGCAAGGATCATGCACATGTGCCATTTTAACTGGCCACAAACTCCTATAGTGTGTGTCAAGGTAAGAGACTACTCATACTTCAAAGGGCACATGTGCCATGTTAATTGGCCACAAACTCCTATAGAGTGTGTCCAGGAGACTCTACTCATACTTCAAAGGGCACATGTGCCATGTTAATTGGCCACAAACTCCTATAGTGTGTGTCCAGGAGACCACTCATACTTCAAAGGGCACATGTGCCATGTTCACTGACCACAAACCACAAACTCCCATAGTGTGTGTCCAGGAGACTGCTCATACTTCAAAGGGCACATGTGCCATGTTAATTGGCCACAAACCACAAACTCCTATAGTGTGTGTCCAGGAGACTGCTCATACTTCAAAGGGCACATGTGCCATGTTAATTGGCCACAAACCACAAACTCCTATAGTGTGTGTCCAGGAGACTGCTCATACTTCAAAGGGCACATGTGCCATGTTAATTGGCCACAAACCACAAACTCCTATAGAGTGTGTCCAGGAGACTACTCATACTTCAAAGGGCACATGTGCCATGTTAATTGGCCACAAACTCCTATAGTGTGTGTCCAGGAGACTGCTCATATTCAAAGGGCACATGTGCCATGTTAATTGGCCACAAACTCCTATAGTGTGTGTCCAGGAGACTCTACTCATACTTCAAAGGGCACATGTGCCATGTTAATTGGCCACAAACTCCTATAGTGTGTGTCCAGGAGACTCTACTCATACTTCAAAGGGCACATGTGCCATGTTAATTGGCCACAAACTCCTATAGTGTGTGTCCAGGAGACTCTACTCATACTTCAAAGGGCACATGTGCCATGTTAATTAGCCACAAACTCCTATAGTGTGTGTCCAGGAGACTGCTCACACTTCAAAGGGCACATGTGCCATGTTAATTGGCCACAAACTCCTATAGTGTGTGTCCAGGAGACTCTACTCATACTTCAAAGGGCACATGTGCCATGTTAATTGGCCACAAACTCCTATAGTGTGTGTCCAGGAGACTCTACTCATACTTCAAAGGGCACATGTGCCATGTTAATTGGCCACAAACTCCTATAGTGTGTGTCCAGGAGACTGCTCATACTTCAAAGGGCACATGTGCCATGTTAATTGGCCACAAACTCCTATAGTGTGTGTCCAGGAGACTCTACTCATACTTCAAAGGGCACATGTGCCATGTTAATTGGCCACAAACTCCTATAGTGTGTGTCCAGGAGACTGCTCATACTTCAAAGGGCACATGTGCCATGTTAATTGGCCACAAACTCCTATAGTGTGTGTCCAGGAGACTGCTCATACTTCAAAGGGCACATGTGCAATGTTAATTGGCCACAAACTCCTATAGTGTGTGTCCAGGAGACTGCTCACACTTCAAAGGGCACATGTGCCATGTTAATTAGCCACAAACTCCTATAGTGTGTGTCCAGGAGACTGCTCACACTTCAAAGGGCACATGTGCCATGTTAATTGGCCACAAACTCCTATAGTGTGTGTCCAGGAGACTGCTCACACTTCAAAGGAAAGAACTTTCGTGTCCTTTCCTGTTTCACTTTCAGTTTCTCATGGTGACGTCTCCGTTTATATAAATGCATTAAGTATATGCTGACGCCATTGGTGCCACCCGATAGAGATCCAAAATGATCACGGCACACGCCTCAAGCCTGCGCACAAACCCATTAGCTGACCAGGTCCTGAAGCCTTAGCCATGAATGAGCTGTGTATCTTATACTGGTGTTGTATCATCTATTATTGGAACAGTCTTGGCTATACTGTGATGACATGTGTACTATGTATCATATCTTTTGGCTATACTGTGATGACATGTGTACTATGTATCATATCTTTTGGCTATACTGTGATGACATGTGTACCTATGTATCATATCTTTTGGCTATACTGTAATGACATGTGTACTATGATCATATCTTTTGGCATACTGTGATGACATGTGTACCTATGTATCATATCTTTTGGCTATACTGTGATGACATGTGTACCTATGTATCATATCTTTTGGCTATACTGTGATGACATGTGTACCTATGTATCATATCTTTTGGCTATACTGTGATGACATGTGTACCTATGTATCATATCTTTTGGCTATACTGTGATGACATGTGTATCTATGTATCATATCTTTGGCTATACTGTGATGACATGTGTATCTATGTATCATATCTTTTGGCTATACTGTAATGACATGTGTACTATGTATCATATCTTTTGGCTATACTGTGATGACATGTGTATCTATGTATCATATCTTTTGCTATACTGTGATGACATGTGTATCTATGTATCATATCTTTGGCTATACTGTAATGACATGTGTACTATGTATCATATCTTTTGGCTATACTGTGATGACATGTGTACCTATGTATCATATCTTTTGGCTATACTGTGATGACATGTGTACCTATGTATCATATCTTTTGGCTATACTGTGATGACATGTGTACCTATGTATCATATCTTTTGGCTATACTGTGATGACATGTGTATCTATGTATCATATCTTTGGCTATACTGTAATGACATGTGTATCTATGTATCATATCTTTTGGCTATACTGTGATGACATGTGTACCTATGTATCATATCTTTTGGCTATACTGTGATGATATGTGTACCTATGTATCATATCTTTTGGCTATACTGTGATGACATGTGTACCTATGTATCATATCTTTTGGCTATACTGTGATGACATGTGTACCTATGTATCATATCTTTTGGCTATACTGTGATGACATTTGTACCTATGTATCATATCTTTTGGCTATACTGTGATGACATTTGTATCTATGTATCATATCTTTTGGCTATACAGTGATGACATTTGTATCTATGTATCATATCTTTTGGCTATACTGTGATGACATTTGTATCTATGTATCATATCTTTTGGCTATACTGTGATGACATTTGTACCTATGTATCATATCTTTTGGCTATACTGTGATGACATGTGTACCTATGTATCATATCTTTTGGCTATACTGTGATGACATGTGTACCTATGTATCATATCTTTTGGCTATACTGTGATGACATGTGTACCTATGTATCATATCTTTTGGCTATACTGTGATGACATTTGTACCTATGTATCATATCTTTTGGCTATACTGTGATGACATTTGTATCTATGTATCATATCTTTTGGCTATACAGTGATGACATTTGTATCTATGTATCATATCTTTTGGCTATACTGTGATGACATTTGTACCTATGTATCATATCTTTTGGCTATACTGGATGACATTTGTACCTATGTATCATATCTTTTGGCTATACTGTGATGACATTTGTACCTATGTATCATATCTTTTGGCTATACTGTGATGACATTTGTATCTATGTATCATATCTTTTGGCTATACTGTGATGACATGTGTACCTATGTATCATATCTTTTGGCTATACTGTGATGACATGTGTACCTATGTATCATATCTTTTGGCTATACTGTGATGACATTTGTACCTATGTATCATATCTTTTGGCTATACTGTGATGACATTTGTATCTATGTATCATATCTTTTGGCTATACAGTGATGACATTTGTATCTATGTATCATATCTTTTGGCTATACTGTGATGACATTTGTACCTATGTATCATATCTTTTGGCTATACTGTGATGACATTTGTACCTATGTATCATATCTTTTGGCTATACTGTGATGACATTTGTACCTATGTATCATATCTTTTGGCTATACTGTGATGACATTTGTATCTATGTATCATATCTTTTGGCTATACTGTGATGACATGTGTACCTATGTATCATATCTTTTGGCTATACTGTGATGACATGTGTACCTATGTATCATATCTTTTGGCTATACTGTGATGACATGTGTACCTATGTATCTTACAGGGCTTAAAACGTTCCGTGTTTGGGCGGAATTCCGCGATTTCGGTTTGGAAAAAAAACAAAAAAACGAAAGGAGCAAGGCATCCGTGATCGGCTTGCAAGCGTTCATAGCAATGGCCCCTGAACTTTAAAGTGTTTGATGCAATTACTGACTTTGTGTGTTCCAGCTTCAAAATTGATATTGTGTGATCATTTAAACCTGAAAAGTGAAACTTATTGAGCAACCCAAGAAGTGAGATTTCATCCAAAGTCTACAGTTGGTGAACACCTGTAAAACACTCAAGTTAAAGGGTGAGTGTTCATTTTAGTATCATGTTTTTAACCCCTTCTCCCCTTTCCCCAAATATATCTTCCTGTAATAATTATGTGTTTACAGCAATTTTTATGCACTAAATATCTTTTGAAATTATGTCCAGAAAGCGCGAAATGGCATAGATTTACACTTGGTTTTTAAATCCTGGGGGAGCATGCCACCGGACCCCCCTAGTTTCAGTGTTTTTTTCCTCCTCCTGTTTTAAGCCCTGATCTTATCTTTTGGCTACATTGTAATTACATGTGCATCTATGTATCCTATCTTTTGGGAAAAAATACTAAAATACACAGATACACATGTCATTACAGTGTAACCAAGACTATTCCAGTGACAGACTGATACAAATACAAGCCCTTTGCAATGACACCAATGACAAATCTCCGAAAAAAAAGAATTCTATCTCTCTGGGAATGTCTGACATATTACAAAGCATAGTAAAACCCTGCTGTTTCCCCTGTATGGGTGTACTTTTACTAATCTATGGAAAAGTGTTTTTCTACAGATTGTTGTCACTGAAATATATTTTACGTTTTCATAGACTCTCCTACACGAACTATGTGCAGGCTGCTCGTGGAACTTTGCTTCATGAACCTGTCTGAAAGACTAGCATGCAGATTACAGCTCGAGGTTAAGTGAAGCAGAAATTCTGTGTTGAACCAAGTATTGAACCTGGAACACTTCACGTCATATAACAGGATGCTACAACCCAGTGGGCCAGCGCCCCACATACGCAACAGTGTATTTTACCTTACCGTCACAGTGACACGGAAATCGTTACAACACGTGCCACCTTTTCCCGCGACCTCTGGTGATTGACAAGGAGCAGACTAAAGGGCGACAACTACCTCCAGGGGCATACTTTCTCTTTTTTTTTCCGAGCTGTTTTAGTTCTTGCCCTGTCTCGCTGCATTCAGGGACCAAGCCATTACACCGGAAGGCACGAGCAATCCGTTAGGTCACACCACATTCGCTCTATGTTGGGAAACTGTTCTTCTGTCAGTGTCATGCTTCAGACCAGAGAAAAGATGGAAGGACTGAATCTTCTGAAGTTCGGGGCACTGGGGAATCGCACAGGCAATGCAAGATTGTGACATTATGTAAAATCTAAATAATTAAATTCGTTACAATCATATCTTCTTACGTTGTAGTGGAGTTGATGGATAATGCTGTGACAGTGGATGTCAGATTTTACTGTCTGATGGACAAAGCATACAAGACAAGAGTGTCAAAACGTGAACTTTGCGTGCCAACTTGTAGTGCCATTGATGGTGGACTGGAGTGGACTGGAGTGGATTGGAATCAAATTTCTATCACAACAGAATGTGCTGTCCTCTCACTAGAAAGATACCACCAGACTGTACCACCATCCCTTGGTTTTTCGTTTTGTTTTGTTTTGTTTTGTTTTGTTTTCCTGTATGGGCGTATGTTGTTAACCAATGACAGGAGCTTTCTACAGATTTTCGCAACACGCATTAATTTTTGTTGTTGAGGGCATTTCATGTGAGCCAAATGTAAAAATGATGTGTATATGCATTTCTTTTTGTATTGTAGAATTGAAAGCGATTAGAGCACCGTTAAATGTGCCATAAATGTGCATCACCATCAACAGTATCATCATCATCATCATCACCATCAGAAGCAGCAGCAGCATCATTAGCATCGTTATCATCACCATCATCAGTATTATCAGAATCATAATAATAATCATCATCAGCATCATCATCATCATCATTATCATCACCATCATCAGTATTATCAGAATAATAATAATAATCATCATCAGCATCATCATCATCATCATCATTACCATCACCATCATCAGTATTATCATAATCATAATAATAATCATCATCAGCATCAGCATCATCATCATCATTATCATCACCATCATCAGTATTATCAGAATCATAATAATGATAATCATCATCAGTATCATCATCATCATCATCATTATCATCACCATCATCAGTATTATCAGAATCATAATAATGATAATCATCATCACCATCATCATCAGTATTATTATTCTCACTATCTACACGAGCAGATTTATATTTCAGAAAGACAGAGAGACAGAGACAGAGAGACAGAGACAGACAGACAGAGACAGACAGACAGAGACAGACAGACGGAAAGAGGGGGAGGGACAGAGACAGGGGGGGGGGGGGGCAGAGACAGACAGAGAGAGAGAGGAAGAGGAAGAGACAGAAACAGACAGACAGACAGACAGAAACACAGAGAGAGAGAGACACAGAGAGAGAGACAGACAGAGAGAGAGAGACAGAGAGAGTTCAAAGTCAGGGAAAGGTAAAGCACCCAGGTAGGGGAGATAAGCAGTGTCCTGACAATGCTGGCCACGAGAAAACGAGCTCTCTACCATCTCACTCCCGTACGGCTTCAAGACTGGGGGGAACTACTCATTTGTTGATTATGGTGTTAGGACAGGAAGACTTCCATACCAGCATAGGAAGACCCCAGACAGACCCATGCTGCTAGCAGGTGGCAGATAACCACACGTCCGTGACCTGCAGACATGGAGGACAGTCGTAAATAAACTGGCTTGTTAGCAAAATAAGCACCCCAGCCCAACTGTTATGGTGTACGTATCAGGGAAAGGTGGGTCAGCCAGTGGTTCTCCGATAACCACAAATTGGCTCAGGCGTTCTGTGACGAGTTCATTAGCAGATAAAGGTTGCAACTCTAGGGTATAAATACACAGGTGTGTGGGTGGGATCTTTGGTCAAAGAAATCCTCTCTTAACTTAGATATGAGAACCTGTCAACTCAGAATCTAATAAAATGATACTACGGTCCTAATGAGTCTTATACCAGCTCGCTACGCAATATCTGGCCTGTACATGACCCATTTTGATTTGCCTAATATTGTGGTGGTGTCAGCTTAGTGTGTCGTAGGTCGTCTTTACTTTCCATTTGCAGAATTCGCTACGTATACGTTTTGGTGGGTGCTCAAATAGTCCGACAGATAACTGCTGCCAGACAGGGGGGGGGGGGGGGGGGGGGGCGATCATGTATGGCACCGCCTGAACATGGCGGAACCCGCCCTTCCTTGCTCCTTCCGTCCTGTGCTCCTAGCGCCGGATATGCGGCCAGGAGTTGAGGTCAAGGCGACCTCTACAGAAAAGACAAAAACAGACGATCTAGCTGCAGACGACAATTACAGGCCATTAAAAATATTCCAGAAAATGATGGTTCCCTGCACCTTACGTAAAGCTCTGATAACGCCGACACTGGAAAATGATAGGACGTCTGGAATGTCCCTACACCTGTCATGGGGACACTAGAATCCAGGGAAAATCAGACATGACCAATGTAAACTGCATCAGACATGACCAATGTAAACTGCATCAACATGACCAATGTAAACTGCATCAGACATGACCAATGTAAATGCTAATGTAAACTGCATCAGACATGACCAATGTAAACTGCATCAGACATGACCAATGTAAACTGCATCAGACATGACCAATGTAAACTGCATCAGATATACCAATGTAAACTGCATCAGAATAACCAGTGTATAAACGCATCAACATGACAAATGTAAACTGTATCAGACATGACCAATGTAAAGTGCATCAGACATGACCAATGTAAACTGCATCAGATATGACCAATGTAAACTGCATCAGATATGACTAATGTAAACTACATCAGACATGACCAATGTAAACTGCATCAGACATGACCAATGTAAACTGCATCAGATATGACAATGTAAACGTATCAGATATGACCAATGTAAACTGCATCAGATATGACCAATTCTACATCAGATATGACCAATGTAAACTGCATCAGACATGACCAATGTAAACTGCATCAGACATGACCAATGTAAACTGCATCAGACATGACCAATTACATCAGATATGACCAATTTAAATTGCATCAGATATGACCAATGTAAACTGCATCAGATATGACCAATGTAAACTGCATCAGACATGACCAATGTAAACTGCATCAGATATGACCAATCTACATCAGACATGACCAATGTAAACTGCATCAGACATGACCAATGTAAACTACATCAGACATGACCAATCTACATCAGATATGACCAATGTAAACTGCATCAGACATGACCAATGTAAACTGCATCAGATATGACCAATGTAAACAGCATCAGACATGACCAATCTACATCAGATATGACCAATATAAACTGCATCAGATATGACCAATGTAAACTGCATCAGATATGACCAATATAAATTGCATCAGATATGACCAATGTACACTGCATCAGATATGCCCAATGTAAACTGCATCAGATATGACCAATGTAAACTGCATCAGATATGACCAATGTAAATGCATCAATATGACCAATATAAACTGCATCAGATATGACCAATGTAAACTGCATCAGATATGACCAATGTAAACTGCATCAGATATGACCAATGTAAACTGCATCAGAATGACCAATGTAAACTGCATCAGATATGACCAATTAATCATCAGACATGACCAATGTAAACTGCATCAGACATGACCAATGTAAACTACATCAGACATGACCAATTACATCATCAGATATGACCAATTAAACTGCATCAGACATGACCAATGTAAACTGCATCAGATATGACCAATGTAAACTGCATCAGACATGACCAATCTACATCAGATATGACCAATTAAACTGCATCAGATATGACCAATATGACAATATAAATTGCATCAGATATGACCAAGTACACTGCATCAGATATGCCAATGTAAACTGCATCAGATATGACCAATGTAAACTGCATCAGATATGACCAATGTAAATGCATCAATATGACCAATATAAACTGCATCAGATATGACCAATGTAAACTGCATCAGATATGACCAATGTAAACTGCATCAGATATGACCAATCTACATCAGACATGACCAATGTAAACTGCATCAGATATGACCAATGTAAACTGCATCAGATATGACCAATCTACATCAGTATGACCAATGTAAACTACATCAGACATGACCAATGTAAACTGCATCAGACATGACCAGTGTAAACTGCAATCTTTTTATTTTTCCGATACAAACTAGATATTTCTCGCTTGTGCAAAATGGAATCAGAGATTTCACTCTGTTCTTGTGAAAATGATTATGATTCGTTCTCATTCACGCAGGTCAAGTTCCTTAACTCATGACGGAGTATGATTATTGTTTCTGTGGAAATAATGCCATCTTGAATTCTATACATACTTTGGATACTACGTTCAAGCAATAAACACACATACTGTCTACATGATTTTATCTAAAACCGTCCTTTTCGTTTTTCTGCCATGAGCTAGAATAAAATCATATTCTTTGAGGAATTGCTGTATCTTTTTTTTTTACAAATTAATAACGTAGAATTATACACTGCAGTTTATACAAGGGAGAGGATTGCAACTGATGTTGTTGTGATGGTAGTGGCGTTGATAGTGGTGGTGGTTGTGGTGATGATGGTGGTGATGGTGGTGGTGGTGGGTGTGTCTTACATCGAATTACATACAATCCAGACAATGTGTCTCAGAAGATTACTATGGCCACGATCAAACATCAGACAGAATATATCTTGATGTGAAGTGAGGGCGATAGCAGATAGTTAGGGAAGTGAAAACAGAGTGTCTTGTTTTTTCCTGAGAAGCGCTGTTCACACACCATACAATTGCTGACATTTCACCACACTGTGTTTTGTGTGTGTGTGTGTGTGTGTTGTGTGTGTGTGTGCGGTCCACGTTAGTGTGACTTGACACCACAACTTCCATACGTCCACATTGGCCACTCCTTTACATCTACATCCACGTAAAGATTCGTCCAGAAATAGAGGAGAAACGATTGATGACACATTTAGTCTCTCTCCTCTCCTCATCCCTCACTACTCATCTCCACACACTCCTCACATCCTCTCATCTCCTACACACAGACACACACACACACACACACACACACACACACACACACACACACACACACACACACATCTTGGTTCGATATGAAACAAAAGTTGTTGGGTTTTTTTTCTCTTTTTTCAAAGGAAGATTGAACAAATGAAAAGAACGGGAAAGAAAATGAATTTCTGTGCTGTCTGACCCGTCAGCCGAAACAACAAGCAAACAAAACATGTATATATATATATATATATATATGGTGTGTCGCCAGCCAGACCTTTAGCTAAAACAAAACTAAAAGCGCCTTAGTATAGTGGTTAAGCAACGGACTACCCACTGGACGGTTGTGGGTTCGCATCCTCATAATAATAATAATAATAATAATTACAAAATTTTATATAGCGCAAAATCTTGATAAAATCAAATCTAAGCGCTGAAGCAGACACACACGCACGCACGCACACACACACGCACGCACGCACACACTCCACATCTCACACACAACACACACACACACACACACACACAACACACACACCACACACACGGCTATAAATGGGGAGAAAGAATAAAAGCAATGGAAAATTATAGAGAGCATATTATATACAATTATATTATTCAATGTGATTCCCCCCGAGTGGAGACAGGCTGCAGAGGGGTTAAGTGAGGTCAGGATTTTATGCAGAGGAGAAAAGGTGAGTTTTGAGAGCGGACTTGAAGGAGACAAAAGTAGGTTGCTGACGGAACTGAGAGAGGAAGTTTGTTCCAGGAGAGCGGACCAGAAACAGAGAAGGCTCGTGGACCATAGGCATTGAGCTTAGTGCGTGGAAAGCGAAAAGTCAGAGGATCATCAGTCATTTCAAAATCGTTCTGGGGTTTTTCGGCCCCAACCGGTTTTACTCAGAGTTGAGCGTGCTACAGACTTATCGGGAAGACTGTGGGACCACACAGTCAAGGCTGATCCATTTCACAGATACTGCATTCCAGATATCGCTCTAAGCTTCCATTTCACAGATACTGCATTCCAGATATCGCTCTAAGCTTCCATTTCACAG
>JAPXFY010000026.1:18721186-18736186 GCA_030674185.1 Monoplex corrugatus
GAAGGAGAGAGTGGGAGAAGGTGAGAGAGAGAGAGAGAGGAGAGGGGAGGGAGAGCAGGGACTAAAATCAGCTTCCGCGCTGAGAAGATAAAATCAATTAGTAAGCGGCCAAAGTGAAAGTTCAATCGCAATGTCCGCCAGCAATTTGCAGTTCCCAACAGCACGAGATCACGCAGCCTGCCTGCCTGCCTTGTCTGTTGTCCTCTCTCACGATGGGGATACGCTTCCTCACGACCAACCGCCGAGCCGCTGTCGGTAATCTACTGTCTGGGCGAAGCAGACGACACTTTTCCGCCGGCTTTTATCCCACCATGCCCCGCGCGGAAAGTCTGGGAACTCGACGACTTTTGGATGGCGCCACCGTGCAGGCCGGTGTGCCCCTGTAGGCTCCCGGCGCCGACTGCAATTGTTCCAGCTCCACTGGAGTTGGGGGGGTTACACTGACAAATGGTTACAAATCAGACTGCTGCTGTCTGATCCACTAACACCACTGACAGCGGAGAAAGTTGCACTGCACTGTGTGAGACTTCAAGCCTTTGTAGCGATACAGAAAACTAGTCAATAATTTCAGTTAGAATGCTGTAGACAATCATTTCAGTGTAGTATGCTGTAGACGATTCATTTAGAGTAACTGATATTTTCACTTCACAATAGGCCCTATCACCCTACACACACGACACACACACACAGCACACAGCACACACACACAACACACACAACACACACACACACACACCACACACAACACACACAACACACACACACACACACACACAAACACACACACACAATACACACACCACACACACACACACACACACACACACACACACACACACACACACACACACACACACACACAACACACACACACACACACACACACACACACACACACACACACAACACAACACACACACACACACACACAAACACACACACACACACACAACACACACACACACACACACACACACACACACACACACACACACACACCAAATAACGATAATATAAAAAACAACAAAAAGGTCGTGCCTATTTCCTGACCTACCTATGCAATATTGAAAGCGCAGAGATTAAAATGAAGGGGGCATAATCATCTGCGTGCTTTTCTCAATCTGTCAGCAGCATGCTTGTATGAAACAAGAAGAAAACAGCCAACCTATTCAATAGATATTCATTCACAAGGAAAGCTGATAATATAGGTTATAGCCTACACTGAATTCTCTCCTCTTAAACAACCCAAACAGGTGGCTTCGTTCAGTCACACATAACTCTACCTGGTTCTTCCTGCCCGCTTTCTTTACAACCAGCAAAACAACAACAACAACAACAACATCTCTAACACTTCCTTAGTTCAGACTGTCCAGGATACAAGATTTGAACAGCCTGGCAAGGCGACAAGTTGACTGGAAGGTAGAAAGATATCTTCGCACAAGCCTGTGATCTTGGAGAGAGAAAAAAAACAACACCGCACGATTGAGCGATGAGGGGCATGAGGAGAGAGTATTGGAGTGTTGCGTGGTGTACCAGCCCCAGGCAAGATTTCTCAATGATACAAGTACAATGTATAGCGGTACTTGAGACTGTGATCCTTCCTTGCATGCGCAGTTGCTGTGGTAGCGTTGCAGCTGTAGTACTCTCTCTCTCTCTCTCTCTCTCTCTCTCTCTCTCTCTCTCTCTCTCTCTCTCTCTCTCTCTCTCTTTCTTTCTTTCTTTCTGTCTCTCTCTCTCCCTCTCTCTCTCTTTCTTTCTTTCTCTCTTTCTCTCTCTGTCTCTGTCTCTCTGTCTCTTTGTGTATGTCTCTCTCTCTCCCTCTCTTTCTCTCTCTCTCTCTCTTTGTCTCTGTCTGTCTGTCTGTCTCTGTCTCTGTCTGTCTGTCTCTCTATCTCTGTCTGTCTGTCTGTCTGTCTCTATCTCTCTCTCTCTCTTTCTCTCCTTCTTTCTCTCTCTTAGGCACATACAAACACATACACAGACACACGTACACTCACACACACACGCACACACACACACACACTCTCTCTCTCTCAAACACAAACACACACACACAAACACACACACACACACACACAAAGACACAAACAAAGAGAGAGGGAGAGAGAGAGAGAGAGAGAGAGAGAGAGAGAGAGAGAGAGAGAGAGAGAGAGAGAATGATAGAAATACGAACATGCCTACACAGACACACACGACAAACACACGCACAGACACACAGATACACAGACACACAGACACAGACCACACACACAACGACACACACACCAACACACACACACACACACACACACACACACTCAAACACACACACACACACTCAAATCACACACACACATACACACACACACCACACACACACACACACACACACACAAACACACAACCACACACACACACACACACTTATACTCTTTCTCTCTCTCTCACACACACACACACTCATACTCTCTCTCTCTCTCTCTCTCTCTCTCACACACACACACACACACACACACACACACACACCACAAACAGGCTCTCTGTGTGTCTCTCTCTGTCACTTTTAATAATAATAATTACAATATTTATATAGCGCAAAATCTTGATAAAATCAAATCTAAGCGCTGAAGCAGACACACACGCAAGCACGCACGCACGCACGCACACACACGCACGCACGCACACACACACACACACACACACACACACACACACACACTCACACACACGCATAGCTATAAATGGGGAGAAAGAATAAAAGCAATAAAAGCAAGAATAAAAGCAATGGAAAATTATAGAGAGCATAGCATATACAATTATATATTATAACCATGTGATTCCCCTCCGAGCGGAGACAGGCTGCAGAGGGGGGGGGGGGGGGGGTTGAGTGAGGTTAGGATTTTATGCGGAGGAGAAAAGGTGAGTTTTGAGAGCGGACTTGAAGGAGACAAAAGTAGGTTGCTGACGGACTGAGAGAGGAAGTTTGTTCCAGGAGAGTGGACCAGAAACAGAGAATGCTCGTGGACCATAGGTATTTTAGCTTAGTGCGTGGAAAGCGAAAAGTCAGAGGATCGGAGGCAGAGCGGAGGGTACGTGAGGGAACATAGATCTCAAGTAGGCTTGACAGGTAATCGGGGGCTGCGTTATTGAGGCTTTTGTAGCACATGGTGTCTAGTTTGTACTGTGTGCGCTTTGATACAGGGAGCCAGTGAAGTTGTGCCAGGAGAGGAGATATGTGGTCAGCTTTTTTCTTTTTGAATACAAGGCGTACAGCATTGTTTTGAATGCGCTGTAGGATGTGAATGGTGGAGGCAGGAAGACCAGACAGGAGTGAATTGCAATAGTCAATGCGAGACATTATGAAGGAGAGAACGAGTTTTGCAGTTGTTTCGACAGAGAGATACTTCCTGATCAGCCTTATACGATGGAGATGATAGTAGCAAGATCTGGCAGTTTGAGAAACAAAGTTGTTCATGGAGAGGGTAGAGTCAATGCAGACACCAAGGTTTTTAGCTGAATCAGAAATTGGGACTGATGTGTTACATAATGGAGAGAAAGAGGAAGCAGCTGAGAAAGTTTCTGACGGGTGCCAATGAGGATAGCTTCTGTCTTGTCGTCATTAAGCTGAAGTTTGTTGAACGTCATCCAGTTCTTAATGTCTGAGTAACACTCAGTGGTGCGAGTCAACAGGCGCTGTATATTATCAGGTGAGTCACTGTCTTGAAGTTGGGTGTCATCAGCATAGAAGTGGTGTTTTATAGAGTGGGAGTTGATGATGGTGGACAGGGGGGAGGTGTAAAGAGTGAAAAGAACAGGGGAAGGACAGATCCTTGTGGAACACCACAGGTCAGGTATGCAGGTTGAGAGTAAGTGCCATTGATGAGAACAGTTTGTTTTCTGTTTGATAAATACGAAGTGAAAAAGGAGAGAGCAATGTCAGAGATGCCAAAAGTATGATGAAGTCTAGAAAGGAGAATGCCATGGTCAATGGTATCGAAGGCTGCAGACAGATCAAGGAGTGTGAGGAGAGAGACTTTGCCAGTATCAGTTGCAAGGAGGAGATTGTTGAGAATGTGTAGTAGGGCAGTTTCAGTGCTATGGCACTGGCGGTAGGCTGACTGGAAAGGATTGAGGAGATTGTTGGCAGACAGGTGAGAGTTCAGCTGGTTGAGGACGACTTTTTCAAGGAGTTTTGACAAGAAAGAGAGATTAGAGATAGGCCGGTAATTTTTCAGTTCATTTGGGTCTAAATTGTGTTTCTTGAGGAGAGGGTGAACAATAGCAGACTTGAAAGAATCTGGGACAGTTCCAGTTTGAAGAGAAGTGTTGATGATGTCAGTGATGAATGGGAGGAGAGTAGGGAGACAGTCGGCGTAGAGAGAACCTGGAAGAGGATCCAGTTCGCAGGTTTTGAACGACATGGATCTGATTGTGTTGAGAATTTCTTCTTGTGAGACTGGGGTAAAAGTAGTAAGAGGTGTGCCAGAGAAGGAAGGGTCAGGTGGGCATGGTTGACAGGGTGTCCTGTCAAGCCTGTCACGAAGAGTTTGTATTTTGGTGGTGAAATAGTTGGAGAATACAGATGGGAGTTCTTCATTTGTATGTTTTGTTGGGAGAGGTAAATCTTTTCGTGTGCCAAGGAGATGATTCATGGTTGTAAAGAGTTCTTTTGAAGAAGAGGCATTCAGGATTTTGGTTTGGAAATAGCTTGTTTTTGCTGATGCAATGAGGGTGGATACTTTTGTTTTAGAGGCTTGGAAAAGTTGCCTGTGTACAGTGAGTTTGGATTTGCGCCAGCGGCGCTCTGCTCTGCGGCGGGCACGTTTTGCACAGGCGATCTCATGAGTGAGCCAGGGGGTAGGGGGGCGGTCAGGTAAAAGACGGGTTGTGCTGGAGCATGAGTGTCCAGAAGATGGTGGAGAGTAGTATAGAATTCATCGGCAAGGTTATGTGACTTTTCAGAAAGGAGACGGGAGGCATCAGATGAAAATGTGGAGAGGTCGATAGATTTGAGATTGCGTCGAGTCACTGTGCGCATGGTACGGGAAGGAGGAGAAATGTCGAGAGAACAGAGAATTGCAGAGTGGTCAGATGGAAGGGCTGAAGTTAGACGGGTAGAAAGAACTAAGCAGTTGTCAGTAGCGGAATTGTGGTGATCACGAGAAATGATCCAGTCAAGAATGTGACCTTTTTGATGGGTTGGTTCAGAAATGTGTTGAGTCATATTGTGATTGGACAGAGAGTTGATGATATGTCTTGTGTCATAACGGTGAGTGTTGTCATAGTGGACATTGATGTCACCTAGAATGATGAGATTTCCAGGTAAGAGGCAGTAGTGGTCAAGCAATTGGTCAAAGTCAGAGAGAAACGTGGATGTGGTGAGTTTGTTGGCAGAGCTAGGTGGGGGTCGATAGACACAGGAGAAGGTGATGGGGTGAGGGGTGGATTGGAAGGATACTTCAACGTGCTCGAAAGAAGGATGGGAGAAAGGCAGAGACAGCGAGAAAGATAGGCGGGAATGGAGTGAGTCGTTGTAGAGGATGGCGATACCGCCACCTCGGGATGAGCGATGGAAAGAAGCAAGCCTGTAACCACTCAGAGTGAGGCTAGCATGTATAGGTTCGTGACCAAGGGGGTTAAGCCATGTCTCTGTGATAAAAGCAATGTCAACATGCTCATCTGCGATAAAATCAGCAATGACTTCGGCTTTGCCATCAGTGCATGTTGACTGAGCATTAAAAAGGCATAGTTTCAGCCTATCACAGTCATATGGTGGCGGCCGAGGTGGCGACGAAGGCGGCACCGACGGGACAGAAGGCGAAAGCGGCACCGGCGGGACAGAAGGCGAAGGCGGCACCATCAGGACAGAAGGCGAAGGCGAAGACGGCAGAGGAGGAGACAAAGCTTGCAGCAGCGAGGTCGAGGGCAGGGGCAGTGGAGGAGAAGAAGAAGCAGGAGACGAAAAGTGGCGTCGGGCAGGAGGCAGGTTGTGCCAAAGACGGTGGAGACGTCCACCACGACAGGATCGCGCAGTGCGGGGCTTAGGACACAGCCCCAGTGTTCGTATTCGCTGGTAGACGCCTCCACCGAGGTGGCATTTGCTGTGTTTAAAAAGTGTCAGTCCAATTTGTTTTATAAAATACGGGTCCATAATTGCGAGCCAGGCAGGAGAGGAAGATACTTGCAGGTTGGTGTGTGGGTTGGTCAGTTCACAACACTTAAATCCAGAGAACGCAGAACACAAAGGTTTGGAAGCTGTAGCGTTGGGCGAACACAGTAGGCTAAGATGTAAACACAGTTCACAGATAAAATGTCCGACTTGAGCGGCTGAATTAAAATGATGAAAAGTAGGTATAAAAACTTTAAAATCAGATTATCTGGTAAAATATTCAAAATTTAAAAAAAATATTTACATCACCGTGTGTCAGAATTTCAAAGCAACAAACTGATACAAAATTCAATGCATAAAACCAAATAGAACCACGATAAAATCACTGTAAAACACCACACACACTTTTGCTGCCTGCTGGCGCGACATCTACTCACAATCTACTCACTTTTGCTCTCTGTGTGTCTCTCTGTGTGTCACTTTTGCTCTCTGTGTGTGTCTCTGTGTGTCACTTTTGCTCTCTGTCTCTCTCTGTCACTTTTGTTCTCTGTGTGTGTCTCTGTCTGTCACTTTTGCTCTCTGTGTGTCTCTGTGTGTCACTTTTGCTCTCTGTGTGTCTCTCTCTGTCACTTTTGTTCTCTGTGTGTGTCTCTCTCTGTCACTTTTGCTCTGTGTGTGTGTCTCCTCTCTGTCACTTTTGATCTGTGTGTGTGTCTCTCTCTGTCACTTTTGCTCTGTGTGTGTCTCTCTCTGTCACTTTTGTTCTCTGTGTGTGTCTCTCTCTGTGTCACTTTTGCTCTGTGTGTGTGTCTCTCTCTGTGTCACTTTTGTTCTCTGTGTGTGTCTCTCTCTGTCACTTTTGTTCTCTGTGTGTGTCTCTCTCTGTCACTTTTGTTCTCTGTGTGTGTCTCTCTGTCACTTTTGCACTCTGTGTGTCTCTCTCTGTGTTACTTTTGCTCTCTGTGTGTCTCTCTCTGTTTACTTTTGTCTCTGTGTGTTCTCTTGTCACTTTTGTTCTCTGTGTGTGTCTCTCTCTGTCACTTTTGTTCTCTGTGTGTGTCTCTCTGTCACTTTGCTCTCTGTGTGTCTCTCTCTGTGTTACTTTTGTCTGTGTGTGTCTCTCTCTGTCACTTTTGCTTTCTCTGTGTGTCTCTCTCTGTGTTACTTTGCTCTCTGTGTGTTCTCTCTCTTTTCACTTTTGCTCTCTGTGTGTCTCTCTCTGTCACTTTGCTTTCTCTGTGTGTCTCTCTCTGTGTTACTTTTGCTCTCTGTGTTCTCTCTCTGTCACTTTGCTCTCTGTGTGTGTCTCTCTCTGTCACTTTTGCTTTCTCTGTGTGTCTCTCTCTCTGTCACTTTTGCTCTGTCTCTCTCTCTCTCTCTGTCACTTTTGTTCTCTGTGTGTGTCTCTCTCTGTGTCACTTTGTTGCTCTGTGTGTGTCTCTCTCTCTGTCACTTTTGTTCTCTGTGTGTGTCTCTCTCTGTCACTTTTGTTCTCTGTGTGTTCTCTCTCTGTCACTTTTGTTCTCTGTGTGTGTCTCTCTCTGTCACTTTTGTTCTCTGTGTGTGTCTTCTCTGTCACTTTGCTCTCTGTGTGTTCTCTGTGTGTCACTTTTGTTCTCGTGTGTGTCTCTGTGTGTCACTTTTGTTTCTCTGTGTGTCTCTGTGTGTCACTTTTGTTCTCTGTGTGTGTCTCTCTCTGTCACTTTTGCTCTGTGTGTGTGTCTCTCTCTGTCACTTTTGCTCTGTGTGTGTATCTCTCTCTGTCTCTTTTGCTCTGTGTGTGTCTCTCTCTGTCACTTTTGTTCTCTGTGTGTGTCTCTCTCTCTGTCACTTTTGCTCTGTGTGTGTGTCTCTCTCTGTGTCACTTTTGTTCTCTGTGTGTGTCTCTCTCTGTCACTTTTGTTCCCTGTGGTGTGTCTCTCTCTGTCACTTTTGTTCTCTGTGTGTGTCTCTCTCTGTCACTTTTGTTCTCTGTGTGTGTCTCTCTCTGTCACTTTTGTTCTCTGTGTGTGTCTCTCTGTCACTTTTGCTCTCTGTGTGTCTCTCTCTGTCACTTTTGTTCTGTGTGTGTCTCTCTCTGTGTTACTTTTGCTCCTCTGTGTGTCTCTCTCTGTCACTTTTGCTCTCTGTGTGTGTCTCTCTCTGTCACTTTTGTTCTCTGTGTGTCTCTCTCGTGTTACTTTTGCTCTGTGTGTGTCTCTCTCTGTCACTTTTGTCTCTCTGTGTGTCTCTCTCTTGTCACTTTTGCTCTCTGTGTGTGTCTCTCTCTGTGTTACTTTTGCTCTCTGTGTGTCTCTCTCTCTGTCACTTTTGCTCTCTTGTGTGTCTCTCTCTGTCACTTTTGCTCTCTGTGTGTCTCTCTCTTGTCACTTTTGCTCTCTGTGTGTCTCTCTCTGTCACTTTTGCTCTCTGTGTGTCTCTCTCTGGTACTTTTGCTCTCTGTGTGTCTCTCTCTGTACTTTTGCTCTCTGTGTGTCTCTCTCTCTGTGTCACTTTTGCTCTCTGTGTGTCTCTCTCTCTGTCACTTTTGTCTCTCTGTGTGTGTCTCTCTCTGTGTTACTTTTGCTTCTCTGTGTGTGTCTCTCTCTGTCACTTTTGCTCTCTGTGTGTCTCTCTCTGTCACTTTTGCTCTCTGTGTGTCTCTCTCTGTCACTTTTGCTCTCTGTGTGTCCTCTCTGTGTACTTTTGCTCTGTGTGTGTCTCTCTCTCTGTCACTTTTGTCTCTCTGTGTGTTCTCTCTCTGTGTTACTTTGCTTCCTTGTGTGTGTCTCTCTCTGTCACTTTTGCTCTCTGTGTGTCTCTCTCTTGTCACTTTTGCTCTCTGTGTGTCTCTCTCTGTCACTTTTGCTCTCTGTGTGTCTCTCTGTGTTACTTTTGCTCTGTGTGTGTCTCTCTCTGTCACTTTTGCTCTCTGTGTGTCTCTCTCTGTGTACTTTTGCTCTCTGTGTGTCCTCTCTCTGTCACTTTTGCTCTCTGTGTGTCTCTCTCTGTCACTTTTGCTCTCTGTGTGTCTCTCTCTGTCACTTTTGCTCTCTGTGTGTCCTCTCTTGTTACTTTTGCTTCTGTGTGTGTCTCTCTCTGTCACTTTTGTTCTCTGTGTGTGTCTCTCTCTGTCACTTTTGCTCTCTGTGTCTCTCTCTGTCACTTTGCTCTGTGTGTCTCTCTCTGTGTACTTTTGCTCTCTGTGTGTCCTGTGTTACTTTTGCTCTCTGTGTGTCTCTGTACTTTTGCTCTCTGTGTGTCTCTCTCTGTCACTTTGTCTTGTTTCACTTTTGCTCTGTGTGTGCTTCTCTGTCTTGCCTGTGTTCCTCTGTGTTTTGCTCTCGTGTGTCTTCTCTCTGTCACTTTGCTTTGTGTGTCTCTTCTGTGTACTTTGCTCTCTGTGTGTCTCTCTCTTGTCACTTTTGCTCTCTGTCTCTCTCTCTCTCTCTGTCACTTTGCTCCTGCTCTCTCCTGTCACTTTTGCTCTCTGTCTCTCTCTCTCTCTCTGTCACTTTTGCTCTCTGTGTGTCTCTCTCTCTGTCACTTTTGCTCTCTTCTCTCTCTCTCTCTGTCACTTTTGCTCTCTGTCTCTCTCTCTCCTCTGTCACTTTTGCTCTCTGTGTGTCTCTCTGTGTCACTTTTGCTCTCGGTGTGTATCTCTCTCTCTGTCACTTTTGTCTCTTTTGTGTGTCTCTCTCTGTCACTTTGTTCTCTGTGTGTCCTATGTGCGTGCGTGTGTGTGTGTGGTGTGTGTGTGTGTGTGTGTGTGTGTGGTGTGTGTGTGTGTGCGCTTTATGTGCGTATCTGTGTGTGTATATGTCTGTGTGTGTTTTCTGTGTGTGTCGCGCGTGTATGTATCTGTTGTGTGGTGTGTGTGTGTTTGCATGTAAGCGTGTACCCGGTTCTTTGTATGTGTGTATCTCTCTCTCTCTCTCTCTCTCTCTCTCTCTCTCTCTCTCTCTCTCTCTCCTCTCTCTCTATCTCCTCTGTGAGTGTGTGTGTGTGTGTGTCTGTCTGGCTGGCTGGCTGGCTGGCTGGCTGGCTGTAACCACGAACGGAAAAAAAAGTGAATGGCCGCAGCATCCAGCCTGATTATACATAATGATATAATGAATCAACAGATTGGGAATGGTGGTCGATGATATTGTGGCATTTCACCGTGAAATGATTCTTGGCTGCAGCCAGTCATGGGTTACAAAAGCACTCAGTGATCTGACTTATTATTATTATTATCATTATTATTATCATTATTATTATTGTTATTATTATATTATTATTATTATTTCTGTTATCATTGTCATTATTATTATTATTATTGTTATTATGACTATTATCATCATCATCATCATCATCGTCATCGTCGTCGTCGTCGTCGTCGTCGTCGTCATCGTCGTCGTCATCATCATCATCACCATCATCATCAATATCATCATCATCATTATTGTTATTACCATTATTATTATTATTATTATTGTTGTTATTTTTATTACCATTATTATTATTATCATTGATATTGCCATTATTATTATTATCATTGTTATTGTTATTATCATTGTTATATTTGTTATTACATCATCATCATTATTATTACTATTATTATTATCATTATTGTTGTAGTTGTTGTTGTTATTATTATTATTATTGCAATTGCTGTTGTTACTATTATTTATATTATAGATCAGTGTTCTATAGCGCTATTCTCCAAACCCAGTGATAGCCAGCATTAAAAACTGACATCGTTGCTGTCCGCCCGATTGTTTCCATCATCCTAATGCTTCACATAATTATATACATAATGGTGTATACGTATGTACATAATTTTGTGCGCGCGGGTGTGTGTGTGTGTGTGTACGTATATATACGTAGATATGTACATATGTGTGTATGTATGTATATACATGTATGCATGTGTGTTTGCACGTGCGCGCGCGCGCGCGTGTGTGTGTAATGATTATACAGGATTTTCGACCTGAATTGTGTGTCTTCATTCCGTACTTTTTCAGATACATCACTTTGACAGGGAACTTTATTTCTTACATGCACAAATATCTATGTCATGCATGTCGTGTAAGATTGTATGCATGTATTTACTACAATGAAATCTTGCACCATCCCCCGTGGCGATGCCGGGGGCTCTTTCAGTATAAATAGTATCCCCACCTGGAAATTCTGTGCTAGAAATTTCCTCTTTTCTGTCATTCTCTTTCTTTCTGCCTTGTTCCTTTGCTTTTTGTCATTTCTTCCTATTGTTTTCCGCCTTGCTGGTCCATTCACCTGTATGTGTTCGATAAAGTCTTTTTGTTAGGATTGATAATTGAGTACATGTATTAAGTGCATTTTTGGCTCTAGGGAGGTGAGATATGCGGAAGCAATTTAGGTGATTTTTGCCCGTTTTTACATGTTTTAGTGTCCTTAGGTATGCTTAAATTTGTATTCAGGTGTCTTTTTTAAATCCCTTGTGCGATAAATTGGACGGAGTGGTCAACGCCAGGGGGCATCTCCTTAGATTATGTACGCGAATGCATTGATGTGTGTACTTAATTTTCTTCTTTTTTTTTCCTGTTGAAGTTTTGTATGTTTTGAGGCGGTTATAGCCCTGATATGGCTCTACGCAGTCGACTGGGCTTTAAACAAAAATAACAGTAACAGCTCCTAGATGAGCATGCACCCCCAATCACCCGTGTTCATCCTGACCACCTATTTGCACTCTGTACACAAATAACTTAGGGGTGGCCAAACAAGTTTGTAGACGTGCCAACCGCCAATGGCGCTCCTCCAAACTTAAGTTGTTCTTTCACAGATTTTTGAGAGCAAGTAAAAACAGTTACAAAAATGATCTCGAAAGCTAAAACTGACGATTATTCGACCCAAGTCCTAGAATCTACAACTACAAAGCGCTTGTTGTCTGTTATGTCTGATCTTTTGGGTACCACTAAATCATCTCCACTTCCCTCTAACATCAGTCCAAGGGCTTTTTCAACTTTTATCTCTTCCAAATTCAATGATTTTTTTTTAGCCAAACTAGACAAATCTTGCCGTCCATCTCTTCCTGACCCAGTATTGACAGGCCCACCACTCACCGCATTTCAACCAGCTTCTGAAAGTCTGGTTGCCAGCATCTTGAAAGAAATGTCATTCAAATCTTGCGAATTCGATCCCATATCTATACCTTCACAAACACTTCTGAGATTCTTCTATTTATAAAGCTTATCATCAACACCTCTCTTCTCTCTCGATCTGTCTCATCTTCTCTCAAAACAGCCATTGTTCGACCTCTGATGAAAAAAAAAATCTCGATCGTAACACTTTAAAAAACTATCGGTCAGTCTCCAACTTTTCGTTTCTTTTCAAGCTCCTTGAGAAAATGATTTGTGACCTCCCACCACGAAATCAGTCTTAACTCGCAGTCAGTCGAACAGCACTAGGAGCTGAAAAGGTGACTGAGGGTCTATCTGGGGTGTTTTGACTTTTTCTCAAAATTGATTTCTGTAAACTATAATCTATCCCCCATAGAAATTGTTTTCTTGAAAAAATATTATTAATCAATTTTAAATCAGTATTTTAATGCACTGATTGCAGCAGAAAGAACGCAATTTCCTACCAAAAGTATCCATTTTTGTCTCTTATTATGAACCGTAACCTGTACAGTACCCGCACATGTAATATACTGATGGAAAGCTCTTTGGTGCACATTTCAGATAATGACAGCGAAAATTAGAAACAAACTGAGTCAAAGCCACCAAATAAAGAAATTTAAGGAAACTGTGTAGGAGAGCACACAAAAACTTTTAGAGGCCGTTTTCAGAAAATGGCCGTCGTACAACTTAATGATTTTAAACATACATAACTTTTACATTTTTTTTTAGTACAAGCTTTATTCAAGTACCAAAATAATCAGCAGAATGTACACATTCCAGTGATATGTATATCTCAAAATGTCCAAAATGCTAGTTTAGACTGATTTCGTACTGGCAAGTCACATTTGAAACACGTGAATAATCATCTCTTAGCCAACAATCTTCACCGTCCTTTTCAGTCAGTTTACTGTTCAAACCACAGCTGTCGTTCACATTATGAATGTTTTGTTGCTTTCAGCCGACTATGGCCACATTTCCCTTCTTTTTCCTTTAGATCTTTCTACTGCATTTGATACTGTTGACCACACCATCCTCCTCTCTCGGCTGGAGCACACACACTGAATCCAAAGAAGTGCTCTTTCTTGTTTTTGTCATATCTGTCCAGCTGTTTTCGGTCAGTCATTGTAAATGAGTCTACATGTAAATCCAAGCTGGTTAAACCTGCATATGGGTCCCCCAAACCTCTGTACTGGGACCAATTACTTTGGCAATTAGTCATCTGACACGTTATCTGCCCACACCATCTGTATACGCCTGGAATCTTAGAGGCCCACTACCCCCCTCCCTCCCTCCGAAAAAAAAAGATTGGGAGTATTCAACAAACAAACACGATGGCTCTGCTTTGTTATATCAATGTTTGACGTGTTGGTGGAGGAATGTTGGACTGTTTTTTACGCTCAGAAATGTTTGTACTCCATGTTTTCACTGTGTGCTCAGTCTCAGTTTCAGTTTCAGTTTCAGTTTCAGTTTCAGTTTCTAAAGATGACGTCTCCACGCTCGGAATGAATTTCATATGCACTAACGTCACAGGTGCTAGCTATGTGGTGGAGAAAATCCAGAATGATCACGGCACAAGCCTTAATCCTGCATATAAACCCACGAGCTGGCCAGGTCGTTTGGTCCTACCTAGATAGTTCCATGAATCTGGGGTCGTAGGGGAGTGAGGTGGCAGAGACCTCAACTTTTCACGGTGCCAGCACCACGAGGGCGTCGCCCATGCCCCCTCTCTCTCACTTCAAATTCATATTCATATTCACTTTTCTTTTTCCAAGACTTTAGAAACGCAAGAAGGCTAATTGGTCTTCAAAGGGTGGGGACCTGGGAAATCAATCTATCTCTCCAATGTTTTATACCGAGGCAGCCGGGCAATGCCCCGTTCTTCACGATTTTCAACTGCCGTGGGATCTTTAGCGGTACTCAGCCAGAAGGCACACGGGTCCGACTCATTTTTCGTTCCCTTCCGAAGGACTAGACGTTCAGTTCGATTTTCGGTCAAACTGAGGAGAAACGTCGAGGTTAAAATGTTTATGTAACTTTAATCAGAGAGACAAAATTCAATGATATGAATGTATATACTTCAAACTCTGGAGCACGAGATACGTATTCACTCACACGTACACACACACACACACACACACACACACACACACTCTCTCTCTCTCTCTCTCTCTCTCTCTCTCTCTCTCTCTTTCTGTCTCTCTCATCCTCTCTTTCATTCTCTCCCTCTCATTCTCTCTCTCTCTCATTCTCTCTCTCATTCTCTCTCATTCTCTCTTTACTATTTCTCTCTGACAGAACAGCTAAACGCATTGAAAACAAAATATTGTAAAAATGTCAAGTGTATTTTGCGGCGAACAGTTCACACTGTTTCACTGTTTTTTCTACTGCAAAATGCTACGTTCTTTTATACCGAAAATGTTTACTCAAGAAAAGTATTCTGAAAATCATTTCCAAAGAATTACATCAGATCAAACTTTGTTAGTTAGAATTTCAGAATCATTAGTTCACAGTCCTGTTAATGCATTACTTTAACTTTATTCGGTTTGTGTTTTAGTGTTACAATTTCCCTTCACGTTGTTGAAGTTAATTCTTAGTGCTAAGTTCTCGTTCCATTTTACTGTTCCCCCACCTACTAATGTCTTTTTCCTCTGTCTTCCCTCCGCCCAAATCCAACCCGTCCAACTATCGTTCTACATTTCATTTTGTTCACTTTTTTTTTTAATTTGCCACTCCCCCCCCTGCCCCGTTTAATATCACTTATAGTGAAAAGACGTTAAATCAAAGAACGAACGA
>JAPXFY010000026.1:18746186-18776186 GCA_030674185.1 Monoplex corrugatus
TTGCAGTGCAAGAGAAAGATGGCTGTATGATGGCATTGCAGTGCAAGAGAAAGATGGCTGTATGATGGCATTGCAGTGCAAGAGAAAGATGGCTGTATGATGGCACTGCAGTGCAATAGAAAGATGGCTGTATGATGGCACTGCAGTGCAAGAGAAAGATGACTGTATGATGGTATTGCAATGTCTGTTGGAAATGTTTACAAAAACCTGGGGATATTTTTCACTGTATGTTTATCTTTGTCGTTGCTTGCAAAGATGTAGTCTGTGGATCGAAAACTACATTGTTATGTATCATGCAGAAATTGAATACTTAAAACACTCTAGAATTGTCAGAAATTGATTACTTTAAAAACTCTTTGGAGCTGTCAGAAACTGAATACTTTAAAAAAACTTTTTGGAACTGTCAGAAACTGAATACTTTAAAAAAAACTTTTTGGAACTGTCAGAAAATGACTACTTTAAAAAAAACTTTTTGGAGCTGTCAAAAAATGACTACTTAAAAAAACTTTTTGGAACTGTCAGAAAATGACTACTTAAAAAAACTTTTTGGAACTGTCAGAAAATGACTACTTAAAAAAACTTTTTGGAACTGTCAGAAAATGACTACTTAAAAAAACTTTTGGAACTGTCAGAAAATGACTACTTAAAAAAACTTTTTGGAACTGTCAGAAAATGACTATTTAAAAAAACTTTTTGGAACTGTCAGAAAATGACTACTTAAAAAAAATTTTTGGAGCTGTCAGAAAATGACTACTTAAAAAACCTTTTTGGAACTGTCAGAAAATGACTACTTAAAAAAGCTCTTTGGAACTGTCAGAAAATGACTACTTAAAAAAGCCCTTTGGAACTGTCAGAAAATGACTACTTAAAAAAGCTCTTTGGAACTGTCAGAAAATGACTACTTAAAAAAGCTCTTTGGAACTGTCAGAAAATGACTACTTAAAAAAGCTCTTTGGAACTGTCAGAAAATGACTACTTAAATAAAAAATTGGAGCTGTCAGAAAATGACTACTGAAAAAAAAATTTTTGGAGCTGTCAGAAAATGACTACTTAAAAAAACTTTTTGGAGCTGTCAGAAAATGACTACTTAAAAAATCTTTTTGGAACTGTCAGAAAATGACTACTTAAAAAAAAATCTTTGGAACTGTTTGTTTAACTATTTGACTCCCAAATCCGGCCAACTGTGAGTAATGAGCCAGATCTATGGGGATTAGATAAATCTGTGTATCATTGTGAAATGGTTTATTTGTTTGCTCTGGAAACGTTTTCGGAGTAGATAAGCTTTCACCTATAATGATCTTGTGTGCGGTGAACCAAACTGACACCTTATACATGTGAAATTCACACCTTATACATGTGAAATTCACACCTTATACATGTGAAATTCACACCTTATACATGTGAAATTCACACCTTATACATGTGAAATTCACACCTTATACATGTGAAATTCACACCTTATACATACAAAATTCGCATCTTATACATACGAAATTCACACCTTATACATACGAAATTCCTACTTTAGACATACGAAATTCACACCTTATACATACGAAATTCACACCTTATACTATGAAATCCACAGCTTATACATACGAAATTCACACCTTATAGGTTTTCAATACTCCTCTGTCCTTTTATTTTTCACATGACAAAGGGCCTGGGCTCGAAGCGTTGTGTTTTATACTCCAAAGGATCTTTTACAAACAAGGTATTTTTTAATATTTTGTTTTCACACCTTATACATACGAAATTCACACCTTATATATGCGAAATTCAAACCTTATACATACAAAATTCAGACCTTATACATACAAAATTCACACCTTATACATACGAAATTCACACCTTCTACATACAAAATTCGCACTTATACATACGCAATTCACACCTTATACATACGAAATTCACACCTTATACATACAAAATTCGCACCTTATACATACAAAATTCGCACCTTATACATACGCAATTCACACCGAAGTTACAGCCCCAGTTCAAGCAAATAACAACCAGTGAAAAAAACACAAAAATAGTAGCAGAACGCATATTCAACACAAAACAAGACGAGAGCAATTTTCGGCCAACTGACCTGTGTCAAACGTATAGAAAAGACATCAAAGAACAAACACAATGAAAGTATGGGAACACAACACACGTTTCATGCTGTTTCCTTCAGCGGGAGAAAGACGTGGATGTGTGTGTGTGTGTGTGTGTGTGTGGTGTGTGTGTGTGTGTGTGTGTGTGTGTGTGTGTGTGTGTGTGTGTGTGTGTGTGTGTTAGTGTGTGTGTGTTGGGGGTGTGTGTGTGTGTGTGTGTGTGTGTGTGTGTGTGTGTGTGTGTGTGTGTGTGGTGGTGGTGTGTGTGTGGTGTGGTGTGTGTTTGTGGTGTGTGTGTGTGTTGTGTGTTGGTGTGTTTGTGTGTGATGTGTGTGTGTGTGTGTGTTGTGTGTGTGTGTTGTGTGTGTGTGTGTGTGTGTTGTGTGTGTTGTGTGTGGTGTGTGTGTGTTGTGTGTGTTGTGTTGTGTGTGTTAGTGTGTGGTGTGTGTGTGTGTTGTGTGTGTGTGTGTTGTATGTGTGGTGTGGTGTGTGTGCGTGTGTGTGTGAGTGTGTGTGTGTGTGTGTTGTTGTGTGTGTGTGTTGTGTGTGTGTGTGTGTGTGTGTGTGTGTGTGTGTGTGTGTGTGTGTGTGTGTGTGTGTGTGTGTGTGTGTGTGTGTGTGTGTGTGGTGTGTGTGTGTGGTGTTGTGGTGTGTGTTGTGTGTGTGTTGTGTGTGTGTTGTGTGTGGTTGTGTGTATGTGTGTGTGTGGTGTGTGGTGTGTGTTGTGCGTGTGTGTGTGTGTGTGTGTGGTGCTGTGTGTGTGGTGTGTGTTGTGTGTTTGTGGTGTGTGTATGTGTTTTGTGTGTGTGTGTGTGTCGTGTGCGTGTGCATGTGTGTGTAGTGGTGTGCGTATTTTTGTGGTATGTGTGTATGTGCGTGTGTCAGTGTGAGTGTGTGTGTTGTGTCTGTGTGTGTCTTGTGTGTGCGTGTGTGTTGTGTGTGTGTGTGTGTGTGTGTGTGTGTGGTGTGTGTGTACGCGCGCGCACGCTCGTGCGTGTGTGTGTGTGCATTTTTTGCAAATGAAAGACAGAAAGCGAGGGGAACGACGGAGAGAGAGAGAGAGAGAGAGAGAGAGAGAGAGAGAGAGAGAGAGAAAGAAAAGGAAAGAGAGGAGACAGACAGACAGACACACAGTGAGACAGACAGACAGACAGAACACAGACACAGACCACAGACACAAACACAGACACAAACACACAGACACAGACACAAAAACACAGACACCAGACAGACACAGACACAGACACAGACCACAGACACAAACACAGACACAGACCATAGACACAGACACAAAGACACAGACACAAACACAGACACAAACACAGACACAAACACAGACACAAACAAAAACACAGACACAGACACAGACACAGACACAGACACAAACACAGACACAGACACAGACAAGACACAGACACAGACACAACACAAAAGACACAAAGACACAGACATAGACACAGACACAGACACAGACACAGACACAAGACACAGACACAGACACAAAGACACAGACACAGACACAAAGACACAGACACAGACACAAAGACACAGACACAGACACAAAGACACAGACACAGACACAAAGACACAGACACAGACACAGACACAAAGACACAGACACAGACACAGACACAAAGACACAGACACAGACACAAAGACACAGACACAGACACAAAGACACAGACACAGACACAGACACAAAGACACAGACACAGACACAAAGACACAGACACAGACACAGACACAAAGACACAGACACAAAAACAGACACAGACACAGACACAAAGACACAGACACAGGCACAAAGACAGACACAGACACAGACACAAAGACACAGACACAGACACAAAGACACAAAAACAGACACAAAAACAGACACAGACACAAAGACACAGACACAAAGACAGACACAGACACAAAGACAGACACAAAGACACAGACACAGACACAAAGACAGACACAAAGACACAGACACAGACACAGACACAAAGACACAGACACAGACACAAAGACAGACACAGACACAGATACAAACACAGACACAGACACACAGACACAAAGACACAGACACAGACACACAGACACACAGACACACAGACACACAGACACAGACACAGACACATAGACACAGACACAGACACAGACACAAAGGTACAGACACAGACACAGACACAGACACAGACACAAAGACACAGACACAGACACACAGACACAAAGACACAGACACAGACACAAAGGCACAGACACAGACACAGACACAGATAGACAGACACAGACACAGACACACAGACACACAGACACAAAGACACAGACACAGACACAGACACAAAGACACAGACACAGGCACACAGACACAAACACAGACACAGACACAAAGACACAGACACAGACACAAAGACACAGACACAGACACAAAGACACAGACACAGACACAGATACAGACACAAAGACACAGACAGAGAGCATGGACAGTGTGATTCTGTTTTCACCACTATTTACAGGATCCAAGAAAAACCTCATTTAATTGCGGTATCAGACTAAAGGAGGCAGAAGTACAAAGACTTCAACAGAGTGACAAAACCAGATAACAACACGGTCAAAACTTTTCAACTGTCATCATCATCATCATCATCAGGTGCCCTGCCGCATGGCGTTGGGCGACCATGGACTTCCAACCATCTCTATCTCTCGTTGCCCTTAGCATCTCCCCCACCCTCCTCATCCCCAGCCACTCTGCAAGTCCGTCCAGCATTCTCTCCCTGGATCTACCTGGTGCTCTCTTTCCCTCCAGCTTTCCTGTTGTGACCAGGTGCTCTAATCCCCCTGCCTCATAAAATGGCCTATAAATGTTGCCTGTCTTTTCCTAACCTTCCTTATGAGTGATATACTTGTGTCTGCCTCCATCAAGACTGTCTCGTTTGTTTTCTTTGCTGTCCATGGAACTCTCAACATTCTTCTGAGAAACCACATCTCGGCTGCCTCAATCTTGCTCTGGCTTTGCTTGCTGACTGTCCACGCCTCGCATCCGTACAACAGTATTGGTTCTATATAACATTCAAGGACTCTCTTTCTGATGTTAATTGATAGGCATTTGTTGGTAAGAATGCTTGTCATCTTCTTGAATGTTGTTTTGGCTTGGCCGATTCTGCCAGCTATTGCCGATGTGCATCTGCCGTCTGATGAAATGACCGTTCTCAGGTATTTGAACTTATTAACCTGTGTCAAGGTTGTGCCATTTTCTGTTATTTTGCATGAGGGGATTTCATGTTTTTTACTGATCACCATGACTTCAACTGTACAAAAGACGAAATGGGGAAAAAAATGAGAAAGAAAAGTGCAAGCACCCGG
This sequence comes from Monoplex corrugatus, assembly GCA_030674185.1. Taxonomy (NCBI): domain Eukaryota; kingdom Metazoa; phylum Mollusca; class Gastropoda; order Littorinimorpha; family Ranellidae; genus Monoplex; species Monoplex corrugatus. The sequence continues at coordinate 18,751,637 of JAPXFY010000026.1, forward strand.
TTTCAACTATCCCTTTAATCCCCCTCCCTCCACCTGTACATACCGAAAACCACATCCTTCACCAATAGCTCCAGAATGATTTTCTGAGGTATAATCATGTTCAAACGTTATTTGTATTTTTATTATCATATCTTATTACCGTTGGGTGAAAGGGCTGACTGGCACAAAATGAGCTGGCAAGAATGCATTTCACAGGGCTTAAAACGTTCCGCGTCTGGGCGGAATTCCGCGATTTCGGTTTGTAGAAAAAAAGAAAAGAAAAAAAAAAACCGAAAGGAGCAAGGCATCCGTGATCAGCTTGCAACATTTGGATGTTGTGACTTTCAAAATGTGCTGATTCCACAAGTTGATCTCTGTTAGATGAGACTGAACTTTAAAGTGTTTGATGCAATTACTGACTTTGTGTGCTCCAACTTCAAACTTGATATTGTGTGATCATTTAAACCTGAAAAGTGAAACTTATTGACCAACCCAAGAAGTGAGATTTCATCCAAAGACTACAGTTGGTGAACACCTGTAAAAAGCTCAAGCTAAAGGATGAGTGTTCATTTTATTATCATGTTTTTAATCCCTTCTCCCCTTTTCCTAAATATATCTTCCTGTAATAATTATGTGTTTATAGCAATTTTTATGCACTAAATATCTCTTGAAATTATGTCCAGAAAATGCAAAATGGCATAGATTTACACTTGGTTTTTAAAAAATTTTCCCGGGGGAACATGCCCCCGGACCCACCTAGTTTCAGTGGTTTTTTCCTCCTCCTGTTTTAAGCCCTGACTTCAGTCTGTGAAAGGTTAGTCCAGTCACCCCGAGTCACTCTGCTGCAAAGTGAACTGGAAGGATTGAAAGACAGTAGATTATCGGTATGGCTTGAGTGTTCTGTTTATTGGGGATGACGACGGTGAGACCTTGGCTATGTGAATTAGGATTGACTTGTGTACTTCTGAGTATTTCTGTCTCTGTATGCTTTTCTTTCGTTCCGTTTGGTGTCTGTTTCTGCCTTGCACTAGGTCTATCTTATTCACTGTATGTCTCTCTCTCTGTCTCTGTCTCTCTCTCTCTCTCTCTGCCTCTCTCTCTCTCTCTCTCTGCCTCTCTCTCTCTGCCTCTCTCTCTCTGCCTCTCTCTCTCTCTGCCTCTCTCTCTCTGCCTCTCTCTTTCTTGTGTCTGTCTCTGTCTCCCTCTGTTTCTGTCTGTATGTCTGTCTCTTTGTCTCTGTATCTCTCCCCCTTTCTCTCCCTCTCTCTCCCTCCTTCCCCCCCCTCTCTCTCTCTCTCCTTCCCTGTCCCTCTATCGTTCTCCCTCGGCCTCTGTCATGAGCACACATGTTTTTTCCTCACTCTCTCAATGGCATACAATCACATGCTGGCGCGCGCGCGCGTGTACACACACACGCACATACACACACACATACACACACACACCGTCTAATATCACTTATAGTGAAAAGACGTTAAATTAAAGAACGAACGATACACACACACATACATGCGCGCGCACACACACATACGCGCACATACACACACACACACTCACACACACACAGACACGCATACACACACACACACACACACGCATACACGTAAACACACACACACATACGCTCATGTACACACACGCACACACACACACACACACACGCATACACGTAAACACACACACACACACATACATACACACACACACGCACGCATACACGTAAACACACACACACACACACACATACACACACATACATTACATATAGTGTGTTTGTGTGGAAAGAAGATAACATATAGTCATATACTTTCATGTGTTCGGGTAACACGACATATTCCTATACTCTCTACAAAGACAATTTCTGACATATTTACCTCACCATCATTAATATATGAATTTTTTGTTAGCCTGTCAAAAAGTCCTATAGCGAATTACCTTTAACATGTTATTTCATTGTTCACCGTTGTGGTTAGTCGATTCTTAGTTTTGACTTTTATTCATTTATTCTAGATGTTTATTAATTTTGTTTATTAGACTGTTTGTTTAAATCTTTAATTGTGATGACATTATTTGTTAGATTTACCTTCCTCTCCTCAAAAATAATTGTTTTCTGGATCATTTTTTTTAAAGATCAAAATTGATAATTTTCATATACCCTCTTCACTCCTCCTGTATCCCCCCCCCCCCCCCTTTTTTTTTTTTTTTTTCTAAAATCACTTTAGTGAATAGACATTAAATCAGACACAGACAAACACACAGACAGACACACAGACAGACACACAAACACACAGAAGACGCACAGACAAACACACAAACAGACACACAGACAGGCACACAGACAAGTCTGCCAACAGATGTAAGTGATTAAGGCTCCAGTCAGTGTGGTGATATTGGGCTTGTTTTCATCGGTCCTGTCCCCCCACCCCCCTTCCATCTCAAAACAATTCCCAGTGCATTACAATCGAATCTTTTACGCAGGATTAAGGATTGTGTCAGATGTTTGATGGCAGGTTGAATGGAGCGTGTATTGAACTGTCCTTTTGAACAAACCGCCACTCCTGCAGTTGCTACCCAACATCCTATCCCTTTCCTGTCCATAAACCCATTGACCAGGTCATTGCCTTCATTTCCAAAGATCGTTTTACACATGCAGTAAGGGCCAGAATACCAGGACTGCCGTAGCCAAACACTACCAAGGTTGTAGCCACCGCACACCGCTTAGTGTCTAAATCCTTGTAGCACCATGAAAGCGAGAAACATCATTGGCCAGAACAATGGTGGTTGTTACCATGAAGGTTCACAGAAGGGGCAGATCACTTGTTGGCGCCAGCCAAAGGCTGAGACTTGTTACTGTTATTGTTGTTTAATTAAAGCCCAGCCGACAGCATAGATTTCTTGTCAGGGATATAACAGTTTCAAAACATGACAATACTTCAACAGGAAAAAAAAGAAAAGAAATTAAGCACACTCATCAATGCATTTGCGCATATAATCTAAGGAAATGCCTCTGGCGTTGACCACTCCGTCCAATTTATCGCACATGGGGATTAAAAAAAACACACACTTGAATACAAATCTAAACATAAATAAGGACACTAAAACATATATAAAAACGTAAAATCGCTTTCGACATATCTCACCTCCCTAGAGCCAAAAATACATTTAATACATGTACCCTATTATCAATCCTGAGAAAAAGTACGCAAGACTTTATCAAACACATACAGGCGAATGAACCAGCAAGGTAGAAAATGATAGGAAGAAATGACAGAAAGCAAAGAAAAGAAGAAAGAAATTAAGAGGGTTACATACTGAAAGAGTACCGGCATACTCCACGGGGGGGGGGGAGCTTAGACTGAGCTAATGTCAGTTGACTGGTAAAGGAGAGGGAAATAGTTGGACTGTCTATGGCTGGGGACCTGTCTGTGGCTGGGGACTTGTCTGTGCCTGGGGACCTGTCTGTGGCTGGGGACATGTCTGTGGCTGGGGACCTGTCTGTGGCTGTGACTGGGGACCTGTCTGTGGTTGTGGCTGGGGACCTGTCTGTGACTGGGACCTGTCTGTGACAGTGACTGAGGACCTGTCTGTGGTTGTGACTGGGGACCTGTCTGTGGCTGTGGCTGTGACATGTCTGTGACAGTGACTGGGGACCTGTCTGTGGCTGTGGCTGGGATCTGTCTGTGACAGTGACTGGGGACCTGTCTGTGGTTGTGACTGGGGACCTGTATGTGGTTGTGACTGCGGACCTGTCTGTGGTTGTGGCTGGGACATGTCTGTGACTGGGACCTGTCTTGTGGCTGGGACAAAGTCTGTGACAGTGACTGGGGACCTGTCTGTGGCTGTGGCTGGGACATGTCTGTGACAGTGACTGGGGACCTGTCTGTGGTTATGACTGTGGACCTGTCTGTGACTGTGGCTGGGGACCTGTCTGTGGCTGTGACTGGGGACCTGTCTGTGGTTGTGACTGGGGACCTGTCTGTGACTGTGGCTGGGACCTGTCTGTGGTTGTGACTGGGGACCTGTCTGTGGTTGTGACTGGGGACCTGTCTGTGACTGTGACTGGGACCTTCTGTGACTGTGACTGGGACCTGTCTGTGACTGTGACTGGGACCTGTTGTGGCTGTGACTGGGGACCTGTCTGTGCTGTGACTAGGGGACTGTCTGTGGTGTGACTGGGGACCTGTCTGTGGCTGTGCTGGGGACCTGTCTGTGACTGTGACTGGGGACCTGTCTGTGATGTGACTGGGGACCTGTCTGTGACTGTGACTGGGACCTGTCTATGGTTGTGACTGGGGACCTGTCTGTGGTTGTGACTGGGGATCTGTCTGTGACTGGGACATGTCTGTGACTGTGGCTGTGAACTTGTCTGGGCTGTGGCTGGGGACATGTCTGTGGTTGTGACTGGGGACTTGTCTGTGACTGTGGCTGGGGACCTGTCTGTGACTGGGACATGTCTGTGACTGTGATGGAGACATGTCTGTGACTGTGACTGGGACATGTCTGTGACTGTGGCTGGGGACCTGTCTGTGACTGTGATTGGGGACCTGTCTGTGAACAGTGACTAGGGACCTGTCTGTGACTGTGATTGGAGACATGTCTGTGACTGTGGCTGGGGACCTGTCTGTGACGTGGACTGGGGACCTGTTGTGGTTGTGGCTGGGGACCTGTCTGTGACTGGGACATGTCTGTGATGGGGACATGTGTGTGGTTGTGACTGGGGACCTGTCTGTGACTGGGACCTGTCTGTGGCAGTGACTGGGGACCTGTCTGTGGTGTGACTGGGGACCTGTCTGTGACTGTGACTGGGGACCTGTCTGTGACTGTGGCTGGGGCCTGTCTGTGGCTGTGGCTGGGACCTGTCTGTGGCTGTGGCTGGGGACCTGTCTGTGGTTGTGGCTGGGGACATGTCTGTGGCTGTGACTGGGGACATGTCTGTGGCTGTGACTGGGGACTGTCTGTGGCTGTGGCTGGGGACATGTCTGTGGACTGTGGACTGGGGACCTGTCTGTGGCTGTGGCTGGGGACATGTCTGTGGCTGTGGCTGGGACATGTCTGTGGTTGTGACTTGGGACCTGTCTGTGGTTGTAAATTAGGGACCTGTTTGGGACATGTCTGTGGGTGTGACTGGGGACCTGTCTGTGGTTGTGACTGGGGACCTGTCTGTGGCTGTGACTGGGGACCTGTCTGTGGCTGTGACTGGGCACCTGTCTGTGGCTGTGACTGGGGACCTGTCTGTGGCTGTGACTGGGACCTGTCTGTGGTGTGACTGGGGACCTGTCTGTGGCTGTGCTGGGACTGTTGTGGTTGACTGGGACCTGTCTGCGTGCTGGGACTTGTGCTGTGACTGGGGACCTGTCTGTGGCTGTGGACTGTGGACTGTCTGTGGCTGTGCTGGGACTTCTGTGGCTGTGACTGGGACATGTCTGTGGCTGTGACTGGGACTGTCTGTCTGTGGACTGGGACCTGTCTGTGGCTGTGACTGGGGACCTGTCTGTGGCTGTGACTGGGGACCTGTCTGTGGCTGTGACTGGGGACATGTCTGTGGCTGTGACTGGGACCTGTCTGTGGCTGTGACTGGGGACCTGTCTGTGGCTGTGGACTGGGGACTGTCTGTGGCTGTGACTGGGGACCTGTCTGTGGCTGTGGCTGGGGACCTGTCTGTGGCTGTGGACTGGGACATGTCTGTGGCTTGTGTGACTGGGGACCTGTCTGTGGCTGTGACTGGGACCATGTCTGTGGCTGTGACTGGGACACTGTCTGTGGCTGTGACTGGGACCTGTCTGTGCTGGACTGGACGTCTGGGGTGCGGACTGTCTGTGGTGTGACTGGGACCTGTCTGTGCTGTGACTGGGGACTGTCTGTGTGACTGGGACTGTCGTGGCTGTGGCTGGGACATGTCTGTGTGTGCTGGGGACTGTCTGGCTGTGACTGGGACCTGTCTGTGGCTGTGACTGGGGACCTGTCTGTGGCTGTGGCTTGGGACATGTCTGTGGCTGTGGACTGGGACATGTCTGTGGCTGTGACTGGGGACCTGTCTGTGGCTGTGGCTGGGACATGTCTGTGCGTGGGGGACTTCTGTGTTGTGCTGGGGACCTGTCTGTGGTTGTACTGGGACTGTCTGTGGCTGTGGACTGGGGACTGTCTGTGCTGACTGGGACTGTCTGTGCTGTGACTGGGGACCTGTCTGTGGCTTGGCTGGGACATGTCTGTGGCTGTGACTGGGACTGTCTGTGGCTGTGGACTGGGGACCTGTCTGTGCTGGCTGGGACTGTCTGGTGTGCTGGGGACCTGTTGGACTGGGGACCTGTCTGTGCTGTGACTGGGGACTGTCTGTGCGTGCTGGGACTGTCTGTGGTGTGACTGGGACCTGTCTGTGGCTGTGACTGGGACATGTCTGTGGCTGTGACTGGGACCTGTCTGTGGCTGGCTGGGACCTGTTTGTGACTGGGACTGTCTGTGATGCTGGGGACATGTCTGTGGCTGTGACTGGGGACCTGTCTGTGGCTGGGGACCTGTCTGTGGGACTGGGACCTGTCTGTGCTGTGACTGGGACTGTTGGACTATGTGACTGTTGCTGTGCTGTGGACTGGGACCTGTCTGTGTGGGACTGTCTGGATTGACTGGGGACCTGTCTGTGGCTGTGGACTGGGACTGTCTGTGGCTGTGACTGGGGACCTGTCTGTGTGACTGGGGACCTGTCTGTGGTGTGGACTGTCTGACTGTGGACTTGGACTGGGACTCGGACTGTCTGTTGACTGGGGACCTGTCTGTGTGGACTGGGGACCTGTCTGTGACGTGGACTGTCTGTGACTGGGGGGACTGTCTGTGGCTGTGACGGGGACTGTCTGTGGTCTGTGACTGGGGACCTGTCTGTGACGCTGGACCTGTGGCTGTGTGGACTGTCTGTGGGGACCTGTCTGTGGTGATGGCTGGGACATGTCTGTGATGGACTGTCTGTGTGTGACGGGGACCTGTTGTGGTTGTGACTGGGGACCTGTCTGTGCTGGGACATGTCTGTGACTGGGGACATGTCTGTGGCTCTGGCTGTGGACATGTTTGTGGCTAGGACCTGTCTGTGGCTGGGGATATGTATGTGGCTGGGGACCTGTCTGTGACTGGGACATGTCTGTGGCTGTGACTGGGGACTTGTCTGTGACTGTGGACATGTCTGTGGCTGGACTGCTGTGACTGGACTGTCTGTGACTGTGACAGGACCTGTTTGTGACTGTGACTATGTCTGTGACTGTGACCTGTCTGTGCTTGACTAGGGACCTGTCTGTGACTGTGACTGGGGACCTGTCTGTGACTGTGACCTGTCTGTGGCTGTGACTAGGGACTGTCTGTGACTGTGACTGGGGAATGTCTGTGACTGGGGACATGTCTGTGACTGGGGACATGTCTGTGGCTGTGACAGAGTGACATGTCTGTGGCTGTGACAGAGGGACATGTTTGTGCTGTGGCTGGGGACATGTCTGTGGCTATGGCTGGGGACATGTCTGTGGCTGTGGCTGGGGACATGTCTGTGTCTAAGGACCTGTCTGTGGCTTGGGGACATGTTTGTGGTGTGGCCTGGGACATGCTGTGGACCTGTCTGGCGGACCATGTCTGTGGCTGGGGTGGACTGTTGTGTCTAAGGACCTGTCTTGGCTGGGGACCTCTATGGCTGGGACCTGTCTAGTGTCTGAGGACCTGTCTGTGTCCTGCTGGGACTGCCCTGTGCTGGGGAAACCTGTCTGTGGCTAAGGACCTGTCTGTGGCTGGGGACCTGCCTGACAAGTACTCATAATAATGTGAACAAAATAATAAATACATAAGCCACACAGACATTACTGCACAGATAAATATATACACACATAGTTCTATAAATGACTGAATAGTTGTAATTATTTCTCAGTCGATCTTCAGTTATACATGTCTGTTTCCTCATCAAATGATGACAAGTGTTATGTGACAATGGAAAGGCTGCATGTATGAGTACAGGGCCGTGTGACACTGAATTCAGAAATCCTTTTACTTTGCTCATTTTAGGCGTCTTTATGTATGTGTAGTGCCTTCACAAAGGGAGTGAGACAGAGAAGAGAGACAGAGAGAGAGAGACAGGAAGAAAGAGAGAACAAGAGAGAGAGAGAGGGACAGACAGACAGACAGACAGACTGAATGAGAAGAGGGATGGTAATGGTGGTACAGAGTGTAACACAGACGAATGTGTGAACGAAAAAAGAAAGAAATGATAAATGAAGGAATGGTCTCTATTCTCTATCCATAAAGGACAAATTGAGTACTGCTTCAGTAAAGACTACGAGGAACAGAGAGAGAGAGGGGGGGGGGGGGGCTTAAAGAAACAGACAGACAGAGAAGAAAAAGAAAAAGAAGCAGAGAAAGAGAGGGAGAGGGAAACAGAAAAAGAAGAAGAAGGGAAGAGAAGAGAGAGAAAAGAGACAGACAGAGAAAGAGAGAGAGAGAGAGTGAGAGAGAGAAGAGAAGACGACAGACACAGACAGACAGACAGACAAACAGATCAGACAGAAACACAGACAGACAGATTGACAGAGAACACAGACAAAACCACAGTCAACGCTTGTTTAACCTCCACCCTTTCGTCACAGGAACAAAGAACTACTTCAACATAATGGTTAAGTTCTCTCAGATGGCAACAACTAAACAGTTAGCTGATCGTGAACATTATTGGACTACCATCGATGGGGGATGATTACTTGTGCGCGATAGGTCAATAAAATGTCTCCAGGCATTTGAACTGAAGGGACATGGAAAGAGAAACCCCATAAAACAGGCGGAATGTCTCTAAGCTTTGTATTCATAAACACCCGATTTCTGCAGCGTGACATCCTCGTGGTTAAAACGACTTCCCTCTCTCTCTCTCTCTCTCTCTCTCTCTCTCTCTCTCTCTCTCTCTCTCTCTCTCTCTCTCTCTCTCTCTCTCTCTCTCTCTCTCATCTCTCTCTCTCTCTCTCTCTCTCTCTCTCTCTCTCTCTCTCTTCTCTCTCATCTCTCTCTCTCTCTCTTTCTCTTTCTCTATTTGTCTGTCTAGCTATCTATCTGCCTATCTATCTACCTACCTACCTATCAATCTATCTAATCTATCTATCTATTATCTATCTATATATCTATCTATCTATATCTATCTATCCATCCATTTATCTAGTTATTCTATCTATCTATCTAGCTAGCTATTTATATATATGTATATTATGTATATCACTATCTATCTATCTATCTAATTAATTATCTATCTAATTATTATCTATCCATGTATCTATCTACCTATGTCTCTCTTCTCTTTTTCTCTATTTGTCTGTCTAGCTATCTATCTGCCTATCTATCTACCTACCTACCTATCTGTCTATCTAATCTATCTATCTATTATCTATCTATCTATATATCTATCTATTTATTATCTATCTATCTACAGGTGTATAGTCTATCTATCCATCCATTTATCTTATCTATTATAGCTAATTAGCTATTTATATATAAGTATATTATGTATGTATATATATATCTGTCTCTATCATTATCTATCTATCTAATTATCTATCTATCCATGTATCTATCTACCTATGTCTCTCTCTCTGTCTCTGTCTCTGTCTCTGTCTCTGTCTCTCTCTCTCTCTCTCTCTCTCTCTCTCTCTCTCTCTCTCTCTCTCTCCTTCCTGTAATGCTCCCATTCTTGAGTTATAATAATATTCTTTTCTGCTTTCGGGTTTCACGTTTACATTTCACTTCTTTCTTTTTTTTTTTATCTTCGTTAACAGAAAGAGCAACCCTTCTCGGTAATCTACATCAATTTCTTCTTTACTTTGTCTTGAAGGAACCGTAAAACCAGTTGTCCTTGTTGGCATCAAAACTCTGTAGAAAGCAAGATGAGAAAAAAAAACCTAAAGGGTGTGGGGGTGGGGGTGGGGGGGGTGTAAAAGCACGGTTGTAAACGCAGACAAAAGCCAGCGCGCAAGGTAATTGCATTGCAGTTCATCACGGCACAGCCGGCACCACTTTGGGGCTAATTAACAACAGCTTGGCCAAAGAAAACCCGCCTGTACAGCAGATGCCATAGGTTGCGTATGTATGTATCCGGAATCAGCATCAAGGCCACTTGGTTTACTACCAGTCTCATACTCCCCAACCTCCACCCCACCCCCCCACCCCCCCCACTCCCACCCCACTCTACCCCCCCTTCTTTCTTCATCAATTTTTACCGTCTGTCTGTCTGCTTTGTTTCAGTTCTGTCTTGGTGGTGTAGTGGTGGGGGGGGGGGGTTGGGAGGGAAAGCGATCAGTTAAGTGTGTGATGATGTGTGATGAGATGGATAGATGACGTGAGGTGAGTGATGATGAGATGGGTGATGATGGTGTGAATGATGTCGATGACAGTTAATGATGATAAATGATGCTATGATGTGATGATGATGATGATATACTAAAATGATGATGATGATGATGATGACAACTGATTAATAACAATGATGATGGATGATGATGATGATGATGATGATAATAATGATGATGATGATGGTAATAATACTAATACTTGATGATGATGATGACGACGATGACGACACTGATAATAACAATGATGATGGTGATGATGATAATTATAATAACGATAATTACAGTCATAACGTACGTTAAACTGTGTCTGACAGTGCTCTAGGCGCTTACGATTGTGCATCATCATGCACACATCTCAATAATAACATCCATAAACATCATAATACAAGAACACACAAAAAACAGGATGGAACACGGTCATTATAACAAAACTGATTAAAAAAAAAAAAAAACAGATTCACGAAAGAAAAAAAATGGGCCTGAAGTTGAGTCTTAACAAAGGAAAGGTCAGACAAAACTTTGAGATCAAAGGGCATTATCATCATATCTCAATCCATCATCATCATCATCACCATCACTCATCATTGTTATTATCAGTGTCGTCGTCGTCATCATCTCCATCATAGGTATTAGTCATCATCATCATCATCATCATCATCATCACCACATCATCATTGTCATCATATCATCATCATCAGGTGCCCTGCCGCATGGCCTTGGCGACCATGGACTTCCAACCATCTCTATCTCTCGTTGCCCCTAGCATCTCCCCCCCCCCCCCTCCTCATCCCCAGCCACTCTGCAAGTCCGTCCAGCATTCTCTCTCCCTGGGTCTACCTGGTGCTCTCTTTCCCTCCAGCTTTCCCGTTGTGACCAGGTGCTCCAAATCCCCCTTCCTCGTGAAATGACCTATAAATGTTGCCTGTCTTTTCCTAATCTTCCTTATGAATGATCTATTTGTGTCAAAGGGCAGATTATTGCCCAGAAAAAGTCCAAAATGGGCAACAGATCGGAAAACATGAGTCTCGACTTTGTACCAGAAGAGTCTGAACAGCCGAGTATCAGAAGAAGAACGAAATGTAAAGGAAGAAGAATGGGCACAGAACAATTCCGAGATATGAGCAGTACTAGAGGCAACAGTGTAACAGATACTAGCAATCTTGCATTTGATACACCCGTCAATAGGAAGCCAGTGGAGCAATCAATGCAAGGGTCTTGAACTGCATAGCAAGAAGCTTTAAGGACGAGTCTTGCAGCAAAATTCTAAACTTTCTGAAGAGGCTGAACAATAGATAAGGAGCAGCAATAAGAAGACTGTTACCATAATCAGGACGATAATCTACTTCCTTCCTTCCTTCCTGTCCCTTAACCCTATCCAGGGTCGTGGGGGCTCCACATGGATGAACGTCGCACCGTCTGTCTTCACCTCTGTCTGTCATGAGCAAGGGTCTGGGTCGTGGCAAAGCTAAGAAAGGAAAAAAAAACCAAAACCAAAAAACAAGAACCATCATCAGTCAAACATTCGTACCATCTGAACAGTAACACTGTGCAGACTCCTACAAAGTAGACTGGAAAATGTTTGGGCTTTTCCCCCCGAAACGGAGACAAAGGAAATGTGAAGAAAAGGAAAGGACAGATAAAGAACGGTGAAGGTAGTCACGCTGTTTGTGTGTTTGTGGTTGGTGTGTTGTATGTTGTATATCTTTATATTTGTTTGCTTTTTGTACTTTTGTTTGTTTTTTTGTTTTGTGTCTGTGCGGGTTCGCGTCTCTCTCTCTCTCTCTCTCTCTCTCTCTCTCTCTCTCTCTCTCTCTCTTCTCTCTCTCTCTCACACACACACACACACACACACAGAAAATACAGACAACACACACACACACACACGTACGCACACACACAGACACACACACACAGACACACACACACACACACACACACACACACAAGAGAGACATAGACAGAGAGGAGAGAGATTGTTATTGTTCTGTTTTAAAGCCCAGTCGACTGTGTAGAGCCATATCAGGGCTATAACTTTTCAAAACATACACAATACCACAATACTTAAAACAGGAAGAAAAAGAAAATTAAGTAGTCGGCTCAATGTATTCGCGCAATAATCTAAGGAGATGCCCCTGGCGTTGACCACTCCATCCCATTTATCACACAGGGGATTTAATATGCATACCTGAATACAAATTTAAACATATCTAAGGACACCAAACATGTAGAAACGGGCCTACATTCCTAAAAGCTGCTTCTGCACATAACGTTTCCCTAGAGTCAAAAATGCACATGATACATAATTATCAATCCTAAGACAAAGTACGTGAGCCTTTATCGAACACATACAGATGAAAGGACCAGTGAGGCTGAAAATATGAAGAAATGACAGAAAACAAAGGAACAAGGCAGAAGTAGTAGCAGTAAGAAACTCTCGGGAGAACCCGACAGCAGAATGTCCTCAAAGAAAAACTTCTGTTAACCTTTTCACGACACTGCCTCGCTATACCTACTATTCCCTGAGTACACTGTAGGTAGGAAGCAGATATGCCCTGGGGACACCCTATTTTTGTCATTTTTATTTAATTTTCCTGAGTAGGCCGTAAAAGTTAGCTTATTGATGTTAGAACAACTTTTTTAGATCACGCTTTCATCTCCCTAGTGAAGCAAAAATATATTCTGTAAAGATTCATTTAGTTAGTGTTTTGTACTTTTGAAAATGTCAACGTAAGCCACAAAATCAAAAACCCCAGACAGCCACAGGAGATTCATAAAAATTGTTATTTTCAGCATATGATCGCCAAAAATGCAGGAAAAAGGACATAAAAGACAATATTTCAACATTTTAGAACATAATGGTAACAAAGTGTAACATAGAAGTTACATAATTAGCAATATCATTATTCAAATAGTGTGGATGTACCATTTCAATTTCTGATTCAGCTAAAAACCTTGGTGTCTGCATTGACTCTACCCTCTCCATGAACAACTTTGTTTCTCAAACTGCCAGATCTTGCTACTATCATCTCCATCGTATAAGCCTGATCAGGAAGTATCTCTCTGTCGAAACAACTGCAAAACTCGTTCTCTCCTTCATAATGTCTCGCATTGACTATTGCAATTCACTCCTGTCTGGTCTTCCTGCCTCCACCATTCACATCCTACAGCGCATTCAAAACAATGCTGTACGCCTTGTACTCAAAAAGAAAAAAGCTGACCACATATCTCCTCTCCTGGCACAACTTCACTGGCTCCCTGTATCAAAGCGCATATAGTACAAACTAGACACCATGTGCTACAAAAGCCTCAATAACGCAGCCCCCGATTACCTGTCAAGCCTACTTGAGATCTATGTTCCCTCACGTACCCTCCGCTCTGCTTCCGATCCTCTGACTTTTCGCTTTCCACGCACTAAGCTCAATACCTATGGTCCACGAGCCTTCTCTGTTTCTGGTCCACTCTCCTGGAACAAACTTCCTTTCTCAGTCCGTCAGCAACCTACTTTTGTCTCCTTCAAGTCCGCTCTCAAAACTCACCTTTTCTCCTCTGCATAAAATCCTAACCTCACTCAACCCTCCTCTGCAGCCTGTCTCCGCTCGGAGGGGAATATTTTGTTATAATATATAATTGTATATGATATGCTCTCTATAATTTTCCATTGGTTTTATTCTTGCTTTTATTGCTTTTATTCTTTCTCCCCATTTATAGCCATGCGTGTGTGTGTGTGTGTGTGTGTGTGTGTGCGTGCGTGCGTGCGTGCGTGCGTGCGTGTCTGTTTCAGCGCTTAGATTCGATTTTGTCGAGATTTTGCGCTATATAAATATTGTAATTATTATTATTATTATTTCTGTCATTTCACATAAGTACATAGCTTCTTCTAAAGCAATGGTTTGTTCGTCCATATGATAACAGAATAGCAAATAAAAAAGTAAATGATAAAGTGCATATAATTAGGAAATTTAGAAAACCCAAAATGAAAAAAAAAAAACAAGTTAACAAACAAACAAGTAGGCCTTAAGTCCTTACACACTAAGGGAACAGGGCCGCTGTCAGGTCATGACTTCTGGGTGTCCCTCTGATGTCGTTATTTCTTTTTTTTATTGGACTTTGTTCTCCTCGGGGAATCGAACCTGCGAATCCTAGGTGGTCAGATTTTTCAAGGCAAAGTTCACTATTGTTCCTTCTGGTCATGATCCAACTGGAACTTTATTCTGCTGCTTCTATCATTGCCTTTGGGGCTCTGGTCCTCTCCCCGAAATCGAGAGCTGCTTCATGAGATCATAGGTTGATGTGCTTATCAACCCCCTTGCTCCCTCTATAGCGAGGACTTTGCCTTGAAAGCCAGATGTCCTCAAGTTGCTGGCTAGACTGGCGTACTTTTCAGTCTTGTAGATATGGGCTTTCTCCATTCTGCTTTCATACGGTACAGTTAGCTCGATTAGAATCACTTGTTTGGATGAATGGGAGTGGAGAACTATGTCCGGTCTCATGCCACTATTGCTGATGATTTTGTGTATGTGTGTGTGTGTGTGTGTGTGTGTGTGTGTGTGTGTGTGTGTGTGTGTGTGTGTGTGTGTGTGTGTGTGTGTGTGTGTTCGCGAGCGCGTATGTGTTTATATGTGTGTGTGTGTGTGTGTGTCAGAGTGATATGACCTGTAATGTCTCAGCAATGGACTTCTTGACTGCATGAAGATAGCCCTTAGCCAGACTACTGACAAGCCAGACCTAACAGGACAATAAGAACTCACAGATCAAGGACTGTAGGCAACACTGGGCCACAATATCAACATGTTTTCATGACAAATCCTCTGTCATGTGTCGATTTCAGCCACGTGTGGATGAACTGCTCGATACAACAGAGTCCCATTTATGTGGGTTGCCTAATTTTAAAAACAAACTGACTAAAGTAGGTTTTCTAGACGTTCTGATTTTTTTTTCGGATACATGTTATTCAGTATTCACTATGCAGGTGTTATGTTTCTGCAGAGTCTGCATTCTCCATTTTTAGTGAGTGTGTGTGTTTGGTTGTGTTTTCACGTTTCGATGATGTTGATAGAACTCTCAACATTCTTCTGAGAAACCAGTTGAGAGTTCCAAGGACAGCAAAGAAAACAAACGAGACAGGCTTGATGGAGGCAGACACAAGTAGATCACTCATAAGGAAGATTAGGAAAAGACAGGCAACATTTATAGGCCATTTTATGAGGAAGGGGGATTTGGGCACCTGGTCGCAGCGGGAGATCTGGAGGGAAAGAGAGCACCAGGTAGACCCAGGGAGAGAATGCTGGACGGACTTGCAGAGTGGCTGGGGATGAGGAGGGTGGGGGAGATGCTGGGGGCAACGAGAGATAGAGATGGTTGGCAGTCCATGGTCGCCAAGGCCATGCGGCAGGGCACCTGATGATGATGATGATGATGATGATGATGAGGGATGATGATGATGTGATGGCATGCAGCGTATACACTCGAAGGAGGTTTATACACTAGCAGAACTACGCACATGGTGATTATGTAGAAGATCGGATAAAAGCTCTCTGCCATTTACCAGCCAGGTGGGAGGTACCAAGGCAGGAGCGAACCTAAGACATTCCGATTGGAAGTCTGGACTCTTGTCCGCATGACTATCATGCTCGTCTAAAACAAGAGTACGGTCAAAATGAAAATCAAGAGAAATTCATTCAAAGGCAGGAGAAAGAACAAAAAAGGAGTATGTTTGTATGGTTCTGCCATTCTGACTATAAAGAAAAAAAAAGAATGAAAAAGGGATGGTAAGGCGCGAGTGTCCTTTGTGGTCATCGCAGCGTAAAATAGCCACTACCGTTCATTGCGTAACCAGTTGTTGGAAGCGGGTGGGTGGGTGCAGACACACATGCAGCTTTTTCAGTCTCCAAGCCTCAATGCATTCTCTGGCACTCCTAAATCAGGATAAAGTAGTCTCTGAACAAGCTTCACCATTCCATAGATTCCTGACAGGTGAATCTCTTTTCGTATCTGCCTTTTAGAAAAGAAAGCAAAACAAACGACACAAAACGAAACTGGTTATACGGCTGTGCTGCTTTCATTCATACATTGGCACATCAACAGGTACAATCAATTTTGTCACTATTCTAGGCAGCACCTAGCTGACCGAAAAAAGAAAATAAAGCCTAAAACATTCAATCAAACAAAAGACAACAATGATGAATAACTGAAGAAAAAAAAGAGATAAAGAAAAAATTATATCAGTTTTTCGAAGAAGAAAAACGTAAAAAACAATGGTAAAGAGAAGAAGAGAAGAGAAGGAGGAGAGAGAGAGAGAGAAGAGAGAGAGAGAGACGCTTGACGCTTGACGCGCCTAGCGCGCCATTTATTGACGTAACCATATACATAGTTTTAGCGCCAAGGGGTATAACTCATCCCTCTCATGCTGGCAACAAATGTAAATAAAGGGAAACAAATAAAGGAAACAAAAAATGGAAGATTCAAATAAAAAGCACAAAAGTAATATTCACAAGATCAAAACAACAGTTTTACAGTAGAAATGGACACACGTGACCACCCAACTACGCGTAATATTGAACTTTACTATATTGGTTAAGGAAAAGCTAGTCTTAACAGAAAACTTTTTCATATTGAAATTTAAAGCAGCAATGTTCTTTTTCTTGTCCCATGTGCTTCCCCGATATATTTGGAAATTGACTGTAAATTCTCTGTTTTTTCACATGCTAATATTGACTTTAGATCATGTCTCAACGCTGCTCTGGAGGAAAATACATACATCTATTTCTAACAGTGCTATTAGCTTCACATTCAAAAATAAAATGATTTTCTTCTTCCTGTTTTTGGTGGCATAATCTACAAAGTAAACCATCTTCCTGCTCCGCTGAAACCATCGTTGCCTCTCATCAAGACCAAGTATTCTGTTCTAAAACTTGCAAGTTAGCTCCGGTGCCATATATTTGTAACAACTGAAAGATATTTTTCTGTATGGAAAATGTTTTTTAAAGGAGAAATACCATGCACATTTTGTATCTTCTTCTACTGGGAATGCCAATTTGTTATAAGAGCTTAATAAACGGTCTTTGAATTTCAGATAGAAATGCAATTTCACTACCTACAAACCTAACTAATCCAAACTATTCCAAACCCATTATTTGTCAAAATGTTCTTTAAATTTTTATCCAATTATGTTTTCCTCTTTCGTGTTCGTGTAGCATCATTCCATAAGCCTGTCTACATAATCTTGTTGGTAGTTTCAAAATTCTTAGCCAGTACTTTACACACTTAACGTTTGTACGAATACTTAGCGGATATCTGCCACTTTCTCCATACGCCATGTTATTAGAAGAATGAATTGGCACATTGAGAAAACGTTTGATTGCAAATGTATGTACAATTTCCATGTGTTTATTTTCTAAAGTACCCCAAACTTGTCCTGCGTATGTTAGTGTTGGTTCAGTTTGTGTATCGAAAAGCTTCCAATAAAGAGAGGGGTCAACAGAGTTTCATTTTTTCATCGCTCTCAGTATTTCAAATACGCCCTTTTTGCTTTCGTACACATTTCCCGACCAGGCTGCTGTTAATTAGGCTTAATAACATTTCGTAGTAAAAATCAGTCCAAGATATTCATACGAATTGATCACTTTAACCTGACAATCCCCATACCGCCAATTTTCATTTTTGAAAGGTGCCCACCCTTACGGAAAACAAGTATATTAGTTTTATCAAAATTAACACTTAAGTAAAAGACCGGTGTGGCCTCTTTGGCACATAAAACTCTGGTGCCTGCAGTTTATGCTAATAAGTTCCTCTGGCCTCTACTGACATACGTATCAGTACTAGCGTATGGAATCAACGGAAGCCAAAATCAACAAATACACATGAACTGTTTGCTGTCCCAACCTGGTATCACTGATGTTGCGATCCATTGTGTCGCCAGACAAAGCTGAAGCTAAACCTAAAATCCATCGTGGAACATGTTGAGGACTCGGGAGGTAAGGTCGTGAGATCAATCCAGCCAAAGCTGAAGACTGAAAGAAAATGGAAGTCTAGGAGGCAGCGAATTCAGCAAAGAAAAGCCCGATGGTCACAGAAATTATTGTAATAGTTCACTCACAAACCAGTAGACAGGGATTGTGATCAACAAGAACGGAATGGTGGCCAAAGGTGGCGGAAAAGCAAAAGAGACATGGTGATACAAGAGATTAAGAAAGGATACCTAAAGAAGGCAGTCCAGCGAGTCCAACAGGTGCAACGAACAGCGTGAGAAAGTGTTCTCCAAAGATGTTTCAGATGGATCAGTTTCATCTTCATCATTTATGACCTCCTGCCCTTGAAGCAAAAACACAGACATGATTATGCCAAACCCAAACTGAATGCCTGTCTGTGCTAAGTGATTCGTTAGTTACATCACAGCTTCGCCCCTTTCATGTCTCACAAGCACTTGGCGCATGGATCCCCAGCAAACTAAATCACTCACATCATAAAAATCAATCTACATCAGCTGAGCCATTTTGTCAACGAGTAAGCTGCCCTTTCTGTGACCTGCCCTGCTAACAAGGCCTATTGTGCCAGTGTGTGAAATTTTCGCTTCCATAGTGCACCAAGCGATCAATTAATCTGTGTTAAGCAATGGCAGAAGTATTGGCCAAGCTTCTCTTCAGCAGTCGGGCTGTCTGGCCCTTACTGCCAGAACAGAACAACCATGTCTGAATGAATCATTCTGATAGCGGTGCTGGAATCGAACATGGTAAAAGCCTAATCATTGGCTGCACAGACAGGAAAACGTTGGGAGGGGGGATAGTGATGGCGAGGGTTTAGGGCGAAAAAATATTAAAAAGCGATCTATTGCAATACCAGGACAAGGCTTTAATGCGAACAATCCTGGTGTGTGTGTGAGTCATAGCTCCGAGGACAAGCAGTCTATTCTGTTAGTTTCTCCGCCAGTGTTGGCTGAGATCAAATGTCTGGATAACATGGATCGATCAGACGATCATGACTTTACAGTGAGGAAGCGATAGCCATTATCAACACACTGATCAGTTGTTACAGTCCTGTAGTGAATCATGATGATGAGTGACGGCCATCCGTCTGTCTGTCTGTTTGTCTGTCTGGCTCTCTCTCTTTCAGTGTGTGTGTGTGTGTGTGTGTGTGTGTGTGTGTGTGTGTGTGTGTGTGTGTGTGTGTGTGTGTGTGTGTGTGTAGTGTGGTGTGTGTGTGTGAGTGAGTGTGTGTGTGTGTGTGTGTGTGTGTGTGTGTGTGTGTGTTCGTTCGTTCCTTGATTTAACGTCTTTTCACTATAAGTGATATTAGACGGTCGGTGTGTGTGTGTGTGTGTGTGTGTGTGTGTGTGTGTGTGTGTGTGTGTGTGTGTGTGTGTGTGTGTGTGCTTATCTATCTATTATCTATCTATCATCTATCTATCTATCTATCATCTATCTATCTATCTATCTATCTATCATCTATCTATCTATGTATCTATCTATCTATCTATATTTCTGCTATCTATTTGTTTGTCTGTCTGAATTTTAGAGTGATCATGCTGATGCGTGACGGCCGTCCGTCCGTCTGTCTGTCTGTCTGTCTGTCTATTTATCTATCTATCTATCTATTATCTATCTATCTATCTATCTATCTATCTGTCTGTCTATCTATCTATCTATCTATCTGTGTATCCATCTATCTATATATCTATCTATTTATCTATCTACCTATCTATCTATCTATTTCTGCTCTCTATGTGTTTGTCTGTCTGACTTTCGTCATTCTTATTTAGTTACCATTACCTGTGTTTATCTTGACAGGTTTCCTGAAAGAACTCTGACTCTCCAGCATAGTGATAGATATTCCAGTCGTATTGTAACAAGATCTAGCTCTGCCATTTCTAATAATATATTACTTTGTTTATTTGTTCTGTTTCAGACAACCGGGGACGTGTAATGTGGTTTCTCTTCATCTTCAAACGAACCGAGGTATGAAACTATGTTCTTACTTTTGTTTGCCATGCTGAATGACCAAGCAGATTTCCACATGCCACTACAACAGTTGTGACATTTTTGTTAGATCCCCTTGTCGCTTTAACCCTTTGACACCTGCACCATGTCCACCAGCTTCCTGCATCGTCAGTCATGCTAGTAAAGCGAACACTTAACCCTTTGACTCCATCACCCTATCCACCAGCCTCTCGCAGGAATGAAAGGGTTATGTTTTGCATTTGGTGGTATAGGGTGTGGAAGTCAAAGGGTTAATGTTATCACTTAACAAAAAGACGGTGAAACTGGTTGTTATTTACTGCATACATTTTTTTGTTAAAAACACACTTAGTGCCTTTTGTGACTTGATGTTATTATTGTTGCTTTATATTAGACACTTTGCTAGGTTCCAGCCTTTATCAATAGCTGTCGGTCATTCTGTCTTTGCTAGGTTCTAGCCTTTATCAATAGCTGTCAGTCATTCTGTCTTTGCTAGGTTCCAGCCTTTATCAATAGCTGTCGGTCATTCTGTCTTTGCTAGGTTCCAGCCTTTATCAATAGCTGTCAGTCATTCTGTCTTTGCTAGGTTCCGCCTTTATCAATGGCTGTCAGTCATCTGTCTTGCTGGTTCCAGCTTTATCAATAGCTGTCGTCATGTCTGTCTTTGCTAGGTCCTCACCTTTATCAATGGCTCTCGGTCATTCTGTCTTTGCTAGGTTCCAGCTTATCAATAGCTCTCAGTCATTCTGTCTTTGCTAGGTCTGGCCTTTATCAATAGCTCTGAGTCATTCTGTCTTGCTATGTTCTGGCCTTATCAATAGCTCTCAGTCATTCTGTCTTTGCTAGGTTCTGGCCTTAATCAATAGCTCTCAGTCATTCTGTCTTTGCTAGGTTCTGGCCTTTATCAATAGCTCCAGTCATTGTCTTGCTATGTTCCCGCCTTTATCAATAGCTCTAGTCATTTGTCTTTGCTAGGTTCCAGCTTTATCAATAGCTGTCATCATTCTGTCTTTGCTATGTTCCAGCCTTTCAATAGCTCTCAGTCATCTGTCTTTGCTAGGTTTCTGGCCTTTATCAATAGCTGTCAGTCATCTGTCTTTGCTAGTTCCAGCCTTTATCAATAGCTCTCAGTCATTCTGTCTTTGCTAGGTTCTGGCCTTTATCATAGCTGTCAGTCATTCTGTCTTTGCTATGTTCCAGCCTTTATCATAGCTCTCATATTCTGTCTTTGCTAGGTTCCAGCCTTTATCAATAGCTCTCAGTCATTCTGTCTTTGCTAGGTTCCAGCCTTTATCAATAGTCTCATGTCATTCTGTCTTTGCTAGGTTCCGCCTTTATCATAGCTCTCGGTCATTCTGGCTTTGCTAGGTTCCAGCCTTTATCATAGCTGTCGGTCATTCTGTCTTTGCTAGGTTCCAGCCTTTATCAATAGCTCTCGGTCATTCTGTCTTTGCTAGGTTCCAGCCTTTATCAATAGCTGTCAGTCATTCTGTCTTTGCTAGGTTCCAGCCTTTATCAATAGCTCTCGGTCATTCTGTCTTTGCTATGTTCTGGCCTTTATCAATAGCTCTCAGTCATTCTGTCTTTGCTAGGTTCCGGCCTTTATCAATAGCTCTCAGTCATTCTGTCTTTGCTAGGTTCCGGCCTTTATCAATAGCTCTCAGTCATTCTGTCTTTGCTAGGTTCTGGCCTTTATCAATAGCTCTCGGTCATTCTGTCTTTGCTAGGTTCCAGCCTTTATCAATAGCTGTCAGTCATTCTGTCTTTGCTATGTTCTGGCCTTTATCAATAGCTCTCAGTCATTCTGTCTTTGCTATGTTCCGGCCTTTATCAATAGCTCTCAGTCATTCTGTCTTTGCTAGGTTCTGGCCTTTATCAATAGCTCTCAGTCATTCTGTCTTTGCTAGGTTCTGGCCTTTATCAATAGCTGTCAGTCATTCTGTCTTTGCTAGGTTCTGGCCTTTATCAATAGCTGTCAGTCATTCTGTCTTTGCTATGTTCTGGCCTTTATCAATAGCTGTCGGTCATTCTGTCTTTGCTATGTTCCGACCTTTATCAATAGCTGTCGGTCATTCTGTTTTTGCTATGTTCCAGCCTTTATCAATAGCTGTCAGTCATTCTGTCTTTGCTATGTTCCAGCCTTTATCAATAGCTGTCAGTCATTCTGTCTTTGCTAGGTTCCAGCCTTTATCAATAGCTGTCAGTCATTCTGTCTTTGCTATGTTCTGGCCTTTATCAATAGCTGTCAGTCATTCTGTCTTTGCTATGTTCCAGCCTTTATCAATAGCTCTCAGTCATTCTGTCTTTGCTAGGTTCTGGCCTTTATCAATAGCTCTCAGTCATTCTGTCTTTGCTATGTTCTGGCCTTTATCAATAGCTGTCAGTCATTCTGTCTTTGCTATGTTCTGGCCTTTATCAATAGCTGTCAGTCATTCTGTCTTTGCTATGTTCTGGCCTTTATCAATAGCTGTCAGTCATTCTGTCTTTGCTAGGTTTTGGCCTTTATCAATAGCTCTCAGTCATTCTGTCTTTGCTAGGTTCCAGCCTTTATCAATAGCTGTCAGTCATTCTGTCTTGCTAGGTTCTGGCCTTTATCAATAGCTCTCAGTCATTCTGTCTTTGCTATGTTTGGCCTTTATCAAAGCTGTCAGTCATTCTGTCTTTGCTATGTTCTGGCCTTTATCATAGCTGTCAGTCATTCTGTCTTTGCTAGTTCTGGCCTTTATCAATAGCTGTCAGTCATTCTGTCTTTGCTAGGTTCTGGGCCTTTATCAATAGCTGTCAGTCATTCTGTCTTTGCTAGGTTCTGGCCTTTATCAATAGCTGTCAGTCATTCTGTCTTTGCTATGGTTCTGGCCTTTATCAATAGCTGTCGGTCATTCTGTCTTGCTTCCTCCCTCCTTCCCCCACTCTCTCTCTCTCTCTCTTTGTCTGTCTGTCTGTCTGTCTGTCTGTCTTCTCTCTCTCTCTCTCTCTCTCTCTCTCTCTCTCTGTTCTGAAGGAATGTGTTCACTAGGAATGCGACCTATATGAGTCTAGTGCCTGGATTTGTTCAAAAGGGATTCGTTGCATTCGGACAAGTCCATATGAGTTCCATGAAGATCTTTGAAGAAACTGGCACAAAGTCTTGAAATAGAAAAGGAAACAGGATCTATGAAAATCTGATGCCACCAGAACGATCGGGCATTAGGATGGGCAGCTAAGAAAGCAAGCAGAAGGGTGAGATGGCCGTGAAGACAGGGGATCATGACGGCATGCTCTGTCAATAGGGCGTGTTCAGAATGCTGGACTGCGGTTGTTAGTGCGTCCATCAAAGGAAGCTGGTGGACGCTTCCCAAGCTGCAAGGAGCTCTTTCAATCCAGAAGGCTGGTGTCCTTGTTGGTCACACGTTTCAAGTGTCAGTTTGTCAAGATGACGTCTATGCGCGTGGAACGATTCCAAATGTACTGACGTCACAGATGCCATGTGAGGGACCAGATCCAAGATGATCCATGGCACAAGCGTTAAGCCTGCACATAAATTCTTAAGCTGGCCAGGTCTTGAGGTGTTGCATAAGTTATGAGTTTTGCATCTGATACTGGTATTTGTACCAGTCTGTTATTGGAGGAAAGGTAACGACAGACTGGCAGGGCTATGATTAAGTTTGTTGATAGGCAGGTGAGGCTTTGTGCATTGACTGGGGGGGGGGGGGGGGTTCTCTCATGTGAGACGAGTTTATACTGATTAGCTAGTTGTGTCGTGATTCAGACCTTTGATTGTTTACTTATTTACTTTATACGTATCTGTTCTTTTCTTTGAAGATAAGGTACGCAGCTAGACATGTCAGTTACATATAACCAAAGTTGTTCCAGTGATAAGCTGATACAATACTAATTCAAAAAGATATAGACTAGGTAAAACATAGTCTAGGTAGGGCCTCAGGACCTGGACAGTTCATGGTTTTATGTGCAGGCTTAAGGCTTGTGCCATGAGCACCATATACGTGGCACCTGTGACGTTAGTCATATGCAATTCGTTCCGAGCGTGGAGACTCGTCTTAGGAAACAAAAACTCAAACTGAATCTGTCAATGGAAAAATCTTGCCTACATTATAATGACGTGTGTCTATGAATCTCGTTTTAAAAAGAAGAGTTGGTGGGGGGGGGGGGGGGCTGAATGAAAACACAGCTGGCTACTAACTATAATTGTGATCTCCCCCACGAAATCAGTCTTAACTCGCAGTCAGTCGAACAGCACTAGGAGCTGAAAAGGTGACTGAGGGTCTATCTGGGGTG
>JAPXFY010000026.1:18783686-18796186 GCA_030674185.1 Monoplex corrugatus
GAGAAAAAGACAGAGACAGAGAGACTAGAGAGAGAAACGGTGAGAGAGAGGGGGGATGGAAGACAGAGACAAAGAGAGAGAGAGAGAGAGAAAGAAACAGACAGACAGACAGACGGGGATAGAGAGAGAGAGAGAGGAGAGAGAGACAGACAGACAGACAGACATACACATACGCAGAGCATGATGCTAAAAGATATATGGTTTGTATGAGTCATAGTTTCAGAAAGATTCCTTCGTTTACTGGTTTGTCTGTTCATGATTGTTCAGATCAACAGTATAGAGACATGCTAGTTACCACACTCTATGCAGTTGTCTCTCTATGCGAAACCTGGACCATAACAGCAGACATTGAAAGAAGGATACAGGCAATGGAGATGAGATGCTTCCGCAAACTCCTTGGTATCTCGTACAAAGATCATATAACCAATAAGGAAGTGAAAACCCGAATCGAAAACGCCATCGGGCCGTATGAAGACCTCTCCTGACTTCAGTGAAAAGACGCAAACTTGAGGTGGTACGGGCACGTCGCACGATCATCTGGACTGGCTAAGACCGTCTCGCTGGGAACAGTTCAGGGAGGGAGACGAAGAGGCAGACAGAGAAAAAGATGGGAAGAAAAAATATCAGAGAGTGGGCTGGTCTTGAATGGAACATCATTCTGCGGAAAGCTGAGGACCGTGAGGAGTGGAGGAAGTTGGTTGCAAAATATTCAGTGGTGCCCCAACGGTCAACCAGACTACGGGACTGATGATGATGATGATGATGATGATGATGATGATGATGATGATGATGATGATGATGATGATGATGATGATGATGATGATGATGATGATGATGATGATAGATGATGCAGTTGTCCATAGGTCCGCTGATAGACCTCACCCTGTAGCCACGGAACTGCTGTAATCTGATACAGAGGCAGTTCCATTCAAATGGTTCTCCATTGTCCCTTTGGAAAGAGTCAAAGACTTTTTTTTTCCAAAGTGTGCCATCACCCCTCTCTTCTTTCTCTGGCTCACTCCGTGTTACTCTCTATCTCTGTCTCAGTTTCTATCTCTGTCTTTCTCTCTGTGTCTGTCTGCCTGTCTGTCTGTCTGCTATCTGTCCTGTCTGTTTCTTTCTCTCTCTCTCTCTCTTCTCTCTCTCTTTCTCTCGCTCTCAGTCTGTCTGTCTGTTAGTCTGTCAGTCTGTCTGGCTGTCTGTCTCTCTCTCTCTAATGCTACTGTATGAGTCAGAAATATGGGGATATACAGAAATGAGTCATTGGATAAAGAACGCCTGTTTTTGTTTGCAAGAGATTTCTGAAGATTTCATTAAGAGCTTCAAATAACTTAGCATACGGGGAGTAGGGAAGACGTCCACTGTACATAAATTCTGCACTTAGTTATATTAGATTGTGGTTCCAATATATTAGATTGTGGTTCCAACTATCAAAACTGCATAACAACAAAATTGATACAACACGTTGTTAGAAATGACAAAGGGAGGTCATATAACTTGAGTACCTCACACGCAAAATTTGCTGTGCTATAATGGGTTCTGTTATGTTTGGCTGTTCGATGGCGTTGGGACGAGAAGGCTTTTTTACAAGAATTACGGTATAAGGCCTGTGTGAACAGCTAGGGGCTTATCTGTGACATGAAGTGTGAGAGAGGGTAGGCAGATCCCTCACATCAACTGGCAGTTAATACCAAACAAACGGTGCAATGAAACTGGTTGCTCGTTCTTCATGACTTTTACACATTACATTTTACACTGTGAGAAACGTTTGTTTTGGGAATCTCAGCGTGTGGATGTCTGTTGTGTACAGACTCCATCTGGTTAAAAAAAACAAAACACCATCAAATGGACGATAAGCAAGACTTTCATTTTATGATTCTAATAAACATGAATTAGTAACCAGTGGAGTTCCCTGAGCAATATTGTTACGTGATCATGATAGCTTCAAAGTTTTATTACATTTTGAAACGTAACCCTGGGTGTGACCTTGGACAACACTCTCTCCAGCAAAAGTTTCTACCACTGCCAACCATGCTACTATCAGATCCGACGCATTGATTACATTAGAAAGATACCTTTCAACTGAGGCTGCATCTTAAGCTCGTGACATCTGTCATTTTGTCTCGTCTTGATAACTGTAATGCTCTCCACACTGGACTACCAGCTTCTTCTCTCCTGTGTCTGCGCAACGCATACAAATCAGCTGCTGTCTTGTCCTCAAGAAGAAAAGTCTGATCATATCAGTCATCTCCTTCGCTCTTTTCACTGGTTACCTCTCTTAAAAAGAAATGAATATAAGCTGGATACCTTGTGTTACAAATCTATTCACCAGTCTGCTCCATCATATCTTTGCGACAACATTTAACATTTATATACCCAACTCACACTTGCGCTCACTTCAGAACTCTTTCCCTTCAGGTCCCTAGATTTGAACTATCAATGTTGGCCAGCATTCTTTTGCTGTCTCAGGACCATCAGTCTCGAATGGACTTTCCATTCTGCCTTCGCCTAACACCTATCCCCTTTCTGCTTTTAAATCCAATTTAAAAACACACTTCTTTTCCCAACAAGGAATTCTCCTACGTCTTTCCCTCAGTCTGTGTATTAAATATTGTAATGTGGTCTTTGTCGATTGTATGCGTGTGCTTGGTGCGTGAGCGTGTTTTGATTTGAATTGTCAAGATTTGGTGCCGT
This sequence comes from Monoplex corrugatus, assembly GCA_030674185.1. NCBI lineage: Eukaryota > Metazoa > Mollusca > Gastropoda > Littorinimorpha > Ranellidae > Monoplex > Monoplex corrugatus. The sequence goes on from JAPXFY010000026.1 coordinate 18,786,381, forward strand.
ATAAATACTATGATGATGATGATGATGATGATGATGATGATGATAATGATGATTATCATTATTATTACCATTATTATTATATATTTGTTATTATTATCATTATTATTATTATTATCATTATCATTATTATCAGCAGCATCATCATTACTAAACAGAAAATAATCGAAATAACAAAAGATTGAATAACATAGCGTACAATGAATTCAGCAATGAAAGTTGATGAATAAAGGAACAGACGGAAGGTTTTGAATATGCACGTTGGACATGTGCGTACAACTATGAACGGGATAAAAGAGTACCGACTGACGTGAGCATGCAAGATTAATTCTGTATCACATAGGGGCTTGCACTCCACACACACAATGGAGCTATACATCAGCAGGACAAGGTGACCTTGGAAAAGAGCCGTTTTTACAACGACACTTTGCGTGGTTTATATTACAGATACAGGACACCTGTGGAAAATTGATTTCAACCGCTAAGTCGTTTCCCTTACGGCGTTACGTAGTTAATCGATTTCTCACTGTCTGGTTCACACACGGTGATGTACGGGGTGTATTTTTACTCTGTTTAAAAATGTATGAAGATTTTTTTAATTGAATAAGATTTCGACAAAGTGATCAAGGCTTTCTGTCAATCTATCTTCTTGCACTTTTTATTGCTTTTTTGCGTGTTGTGTCTACCTTAACAAAAATCAGGTGATTTCAATGTATGTTAATACTGCCATAACATTCCCGAACGATTTAATCACGCTATACTCATTTGAATGTTATATAGAACCAATACTGTTGTACGGATGCGAGGCGTGGACAATCAGCAAGCAAAGCCAGAGCAGGATCAAGGCAGCCGAGATGTGGTTTCTCAGAAGAATGTTGAGAGTTCCATGGACAGCTAAGAAAACAAACGAGAGTCTTGATGGAGGCAGACACAAGTAGATCACTCATAAGGAAGATTAGGAAAAGACAAGCAACATTTATAGGCCATTTTATGAGGAAAGGGGTTTGGAGCACCTAGTCACAACGGGGAAGCTGGAGAGAAAGAGAGCACCAGGTAGACCCAGGGAGAGAATGCTGGACGGACTTGCAGAGTGGCTGGGGATGAGGAGGGTGGGGGAGATGCTGGGGGCAACGAGAGATAGAGATGGTTGGAAGTCCATGGTCGCCAACGCCATGCGGCAGGGCACCTGATGATGATGATAATGATGTCCTGACTGTTGTTACTTTTCATGCTTTGTTGTCATGGTGACTTCCGTTTTGGCAAGGACCTTCCCCGCAGAGCACAGGAGCGATGTCCTACCACATGAGATCTAATTTCCCTTAATCCCCTTTCCTCTTCTAGGTGTGAATGAACATAGCATCTTTACGGTCTTCAGGAATCGTTTTCCTCTTGCCATATAGACTGCTACATGTCATCAGCTTTTCTACGTATATCCTACCTCCATTCCTGTAGACATCTGCAGGAATACCATAAGCTCCTGATGCCTTTCAGGACAAATGAGGCAGGTTTGCCAAAGAAATAAAAGGGAAGCAGGGAGAATTTTTATAATGTTAAATCAAAGGACATAACTCTTGAGAATTATCTCCCATGTTGTATAGATCTTCTCAAATCAACCACAGTTTGCGCTACCCATTCAGCTAGCATAGAAGCAGATACAAAGTACAAAAACAGTAAGCTCAGAACACTCCTCACTACGCAACAGCCACTATACCTGTGGAACTACGAGCGTTAATAGGTGGGAGATTGGAGAGAGCATTGCTGGCCCCCAAATCAGTTAGAAACTTTCTGTGCTGGTTAAGCATACAGAATGGCCGGAACAATGAGCCATTCAATCACTTTTTAAGACAATACCTGAGACGATAGAGAAGTGGTGACGAGTACAGGCAAAACAGTACCGTCCATGGAAAAGGATGCTTTATCGCTGTTTGAGGATACGAACACGACATTTGCTTCAGGTCTACTACAGTGGACGACCATCCCACCACAACCATCTAGGTGCAAAGTCATAGCTAGACTTCCAACATTCTCTATCCTCTGCCAGTCCTCGTCACCACTTCTCTATCGTGTCAGGCATTGTCTCAAAAAGTGATTGAATGGCTCGTTGTTCCGGCCATTCTGTGTGCTTAATTTAACCATCACAGGAAGTTTCTAACTGTTTTGGGGGGGCCTGCACAACTCTCCCCACTCTCCCACCTACTAACGCTCGTAGTTCCACAGGTGTAGTGACTGTTACGTAGTGAATGGTTTCAGCAGGTGTAGTGACTGTTACGTAGTGAATGGTTTCAGCAGGTGTAACTTTGCAGTTCAGACTACCTGTCTCTCGGCCATTAGCTCAAGAACCCGCCTTACAAGCACACATAATGCAAACAATTTGTAATACCACTTTCACAAGCCCAAAGCGTTTTTCAGCAGCGAGTGGATACATAAATAACAGATATAACACAGACAAGTTAACAGTATCTATGGCTTAGAATCAATTCAAGCACACAGCTTACAGACCTTACACTCCTAAATCAAACGCTCCCCACACACAGAGTAGAAAAAAAGCAAACAAACAACCAAACCAAAACAAAATAACCAAACCAAAATAAAATCTTTACTGCAGTATGCTCCTTCCAATACAGACACATACACACGATATATCAGATTGTCAAATACTTACAAAAACCAAAGGAAGACTAATTTTAATGGTTTGCGAGGAACCTAAGGGACAAGATCGTACATTTTTACAAATCACTCAAACTCGTAAGATATAAACTAGCGTACGTGAGAGAAACTTCCTTGAGCGCACCAAAATAACTGATTAAAAAGCTACAGAACACAAAATGTAAAGGTTGAAAACTTGTGCTTGGTCTTCCAATGCTGTGTTATACACAGTGAAGATGTGGCTACTTGATGAACAGAGGTTAAAGATGTAACTTGATGAACAAAGATTACAGATGTTGTGACTTAATGAACAAAGATTAAATATGTTGTAACTTAACGAACAAAGACTAAAGATGTTGTAACTGAATCAACAAAGATTACAGATGTTATAGCTTAATTAACAAAGGTTAAAGATGTTGTAACTTAATGAACAAAGATTACAGATGTTGCAACTTAGTGAATAAAGATTAGAGATGTAACTTAATGGACACAGATTACATATAATGTAACTTAGTGAAGAAGGATTATAAATTATGTAACTTAATAAACAAAGATTATAAAATATGTAACTTAATGAACAAAGATTATAAATATGTAACTCAATGAACAAAGATTAAAGGTGTTGTAACTTGATGAACAAAAGTTAAAGATGTTGTAAGTTGATGAACAAAGTTTAAAGATGTTGCAATTCGTTGAACAAAGGAAAGTAACACAACTCGGTGGATGATATTTTGAAACAAGCTAAAGTAAGGTCAGACACTGACAATCCAATAGGAACTAAAACAATATCTTCACAGGTTACAGCTGCAGCATACGCATAAGATGTCATGAATGTTCTGGAATTGGTGTAGGAGCAGATTGTAAATCAATACGACCTTTACTCTAAGCAGTACCCGTGTGGGAACTCCAAAGAACACAGTTTGATATACGACACGATGTTTTGATAAAGAAGGATAACGCAAATCACCTAGTACGTAACGTTTAATGTCATATTGAAAATAATCATCCCAGTAGTGGAATCAAGACTTGATAAAGAGCCTGGGCTCGAAACGTTGTGCTTATATTACACCAAAGGATCTTTCACAAACAAGCTACTTTCAATGTTTTAAGTCATCCAAATAGTTTGAGAATGTACACTGATAGGTCCTTAACCCTTGGACTCCCACACCCTATCCATCAACTGCAAAAACGTAACCCTTTGGCTCCCTCACGCTATCCACCAGCTTCCTGGGGGTGAGGGAGCCAAAGGGTGAATTTTTTGCTTTGCTAGCATGGTTAACAATGCAGGATGCTGGTGGACAGGGTGCAGGAGACAAAGGATTAATAGAAAAATCAGGTTTGGTATATTCGATACCTGCTCTCTTAGAACAGAAATTGAAATTCAAATAAGACCCAACAAATCAGTATTTACAACTGAACTCTTTGCGGTACTGATGGTTTTGCATTACTTAATCAGTTGTTAAGACAATATTACGATATTAATTCGCGTCAATTCAAAATCAGTACTTAAAGCTCTGGAATTGCTACAATCACGAGTAAGATCAAAATTGATATAAAAAATGTGCCTCTTGATTGATAGTCTATTCTTAGGAAGCACTTCTATTTTCTTCTGTTGGATACCATCTCATTGTTCGTTTCATTATAATAATGATAACGTTTGCGGTTGACAGGACTGCTAAAACAGGGGCTAATAGCTTATCGGATTTAAAAAAAATATACAGATCCGCTCTCTAAATGAAGTAATATTATATCTGAGTGGGCACATATGTTTGGAAGCAATTCAAAATCTCTATCAAATATGAAAATAACAATACGAATTTTGAATTCAGCAAATTGAATAAACAGTTTAATGTCAGCAGAATTATGCAATCTCCTAATTACAGGTGGCAACTTGGTGCCTTCAAAACAAACTAGGCTAGGTGTATCAAGGTGTCTTTGTGGACACACGTTAACGACCAGTCACAGTTTTTCTTGTGTTAATATACAACAATACATTCCAATATTTTCTAAAAACATAATATATGGCATATTTTAGTCAGCATCATTAACATACGAATGTTTCGTTAGCCTGTCAAAAAAGTCCACTAGCTAATCATAATGAGTCTTAACTGTTCTGTTCAGCCTGTTCATTATTCAAATAGTTATTAGTGGTAAGTGACTTCGGTGGTTGCTCTACGCTCTTTTCTTTCATGTGTCATTTGTGACCTCCCACCACGAAATCAGTCTTAACTCGCAGTCAGTCGAACAGCACTAGGAGCTGAAAAGGTGACTGAGGGTCTATCTGGGGTGTTTTGACTTTTTCTCAAAATTGATTTCTGTAGACTATAATCTATCCCCCTCAGAAATTTTTTTCTTGAAAAAATATTATTAATCAATTTAAAATGGTATTTCAATGTACTGATCGCAGCAGAAAGAATGCAATTTCTTACCAAAAGTACCTACTTTTGTCTCTTATTATGAACCGTAACCTGTACAGTACCCGCACATGTAATATACTGACAGAAAGCTCTTTGGTGCACCTTTCTGATAATGACAGCGAAAATTAGAAACAAACTGGGTAAAAGCCACCAAATAAAGAAATTTTTAAAGAAAATGTGTAGGAGAGCACACAAAAACTTTAGAGGCCGTTTTCTCAAAATGGCCGTCATATAACTTAATGACTTTAAACATACATAACTTCTACATTTTTTTTGAGTACAAGCTTCATTCAAGTACCCAAAAAATCAGCAGAATGTACACTTTCCAGTGATATTAATATATCAAAATACCCAAAATGCTAGTTAAGACTGATGTCGTGGTTGGAGGTCACATTTTAGTCCTTTTTCCTCTCTCAAATCTAACATATGCCCTTCCTCCACCCCCAACACCCGTCCCCTTTATTTTTGTTTCTGTAACACTGTAACATTACTTATGTGAATAGACGTTACATCAGTGGCCATCACCACACGTACATGCACAGAGAGAGAGAGAGGACAGACGACGACAGACAGACAGACAGACACAGACACACAGACAGCAGACAGACAGACAGAGAGACAGACAGACAGACAGCAAAACAGACACACAGACATACAGACACAGAGAGACAGAGACAGACAGACAGACAGACAAGAGACACACAGACATACAGACAACAACAGACAACAGAAGACAGAAAAGAAGACAGACAGACAGAATAGACAGACAGCAGCAGAGAAAATAAGAGGGACGAGAAGTAGGAAAAATGGAAGGAAAAACAGAGACAGACAGACAGACAGATCGGTGATGATGACGACAACTTTGATGAAAACGATGGCGATGACGTAGACGATAAAATCATTATGGTTATAAACATGACCATGGGGAGAATTTTGGTGGTAGTTGCAGCAGTGTATTTTTAAGGATGATGGCAATGACCGAGGTAAAGACCGTGACGGTGATGATTATGGCCATGAATTAATCAGGAGTATGAGAGATGGTTAGTAATAGCCACTTGCAATGCGTGTTGTGAATGTGCTCGGTGAATTCAGCCATTTGTTGATTTCATCATCATCATCATCATCATCAGTCCCGTCGTCTGGTTGACCGTTGGGGCACCACTGAAGATTTTGCAACCAACTTCCTCCACTCCTCACGGTCCTCAGCTTTCCGCAGAATGATAGTTCCATTCAAGGCCAGTCCACTCTCTGATATTGTCTTCCCATCTTTTTCTCTGTCTGCCTCTTCGTCTCCCTCCCTGAACTGCTCCCTGCAAGACGGTCTTGGCCAGTCCAGATGATCGTGTGACGTGCCCGTACCACCTCAGTTTGCATCTTTTCACTGAGGTCAGGAGGTCTTCATACGGCCGATGGCGCTTTCGATTCGGGTTTTCACTTCCTTATTGGTTATATGATCTTTGTACGAGATACCAAGGAGTTTGCGGAAGCATCTCATCTCATTTGTTGATTTTAATCGAGGCCAAATCAAATGACTCATCAACTAGGAAAAGACAGAGATGAATAATTAGGTTTACTGAAAATTAAGTTGACTTGACTGACCGCTGAGGAAATGTGTCAACAGATGGATGGCCACATGGATTGATGGATTAACAGATGTGGTTTGGAGTTCATTCAAGACAGATTCATGGCACTGGGACAATTCCATACGCCCTCCATCCAAATCTGCATGCAATCATCGGGTACTCTCTGAGCCTGCGCAAAACAATATGTACACTTCAAAGATCTTGAAATCAGAAGTAGGGGAGGGGTGGGGATGGAAAGGAAACGCTGAGCTGACACCACCAGAGAGATGGAAACATTCAGATGGGCAGCAAACAGAACACTGACATCACCAGAATGATGGAAACATTCAGATGGACAGCACACATGTCACTGACACCACCAGAATATGAAACATTCAGATGGACAATAAACAGAACACTGACATCCACCAGAATGAAGAAACATTCAGATGGACAGAAACATGTCACTGACACCACCAAATGAGGAAACATTCAGATGGACAGCAAACAGAACAATGACATCCACCACAATGAGGAAACATTCAGATGGACACAAACAGACAATGACACACCAAATGAGGAAACATTCAGATGGACAGTAAACAGGTCAATGACACCACCAAATGAGGAAACATTCAGATGGACAACAAACAGGTCAATGACACCACACAATGATGGAAACATTCAGATGGACAAAAACAGGTCAATGACACCACCAAATGACGGAAACATTCAGATGGACAGCACACAGTCAATGACACCACCACAATGATGGAAACATTCAGATGGCAGCACACAGGCATGACACCACCAGAATGAGGAAACATTCAGATGGACAACAACAGGTCAATGACACCACCACAATGAGGAAACATTCAGATGGACAGTAACACAGGTCATGACATCACCACAATGACGGAAACATTCAGATGGACACAAACAGGACACTGACACCACCACAATGAGGAAACATTCAGATGGGACAGCAAACAGGTCAACTGACACCACCACAATGATGGAAACATTCAGATGGGCAGCAAACAGGTCAATGACACCACCAAATGAGGAAACATTCAGATGGACAATAAACAGTACAATGACACCACCAAATGAAGGAAACATTCAGATGGACAGTAAAACAGGTCAATGACATCACCACAATGATGGAAACATTCAGATGGACAAAACAGATCAATGACACACCACAATGACGGAAACATTCAGATGGACAACAAACAGATCAATGACATCACCAGAATGATGGAAACATTCAGATGGACAGCAAACAGTCACTGACACCACACAATGATGGAAACATTCAGATGGACAGCAACAGATCAATGACACCACACAATGATGGAAACATTCAGTGGTCACACACAGTCATGACACCACCACAATGATGGAAACATTCAGATGGACAGCACACAGCCACTGACACCACCACAATGATGGAAACATTCAGATGGGCAGCACACAGGCCACTGACACCACAAGTGATGGAAACATTCAGATGGGCAGCACACAGGCACTGACACCATCAGAATGATGGAAACATTCAGATGGACAGCACACAGGTCACTGACATCACCACAATGATGGAAACATTCAGATGGACAGCAAACAGAACACTGACACCACCAGAATGATGGAAACATTCAGATGGGCAGCAAACAGGTCACTGACACCACCACAATGTTGGAAACATTCAGATGGACAACACAAGGCCATTGACACCACCAGAATGATGGAAACATTCAGATGGACAGCACACAGAACACTGACAGCACCAGAATGATGGAAACATTCAGATTGGCAGCACACAGGCCAGATTTTAATGCTGCGGGCTGGGATTGAACTCAAGATACCAGATCTCGAGTCCAAGAACCAACCAGTTTTCTTAGATGGATACATGGATACATGGATACATGGATAGATGGATACATGGATACATGGATACATGGATAGATGGATACATGGATACATGGATACATGGATCGATGGAAGGATATGAATATGAAAATATGGATGACTATTCATGGATTATGAATGGATCGATTGACAGAGGGATGGATATGCAGACATGGATGGAAGACTTGGTGGAAAATGGATGATGTATGGATGGATGGATGAATGGATGCACATTGGAAGGATAAAAGATATATGGCTGGATGGATGGATAGAAAAATGGATGGATCGATGGATGAGTGGCTGTACGGCTGGTTTGGCTGGACAGGTGGGTAGATGGACGCATGAATGGATAGATAATAGAATAAATATATGAATGATAAGATGGAATTTGTGCAAAGATGGATGGCTTAAAGGGTACATAGACACAGACTGGCTGGTTGCTGGCTGGCTGGCTGGCTGGATGGATGGCTGGTTGGCTGGATGGCTGGTTGGCTGGATGGCTGGTTGGCTGGATGGCTGGTTGCAGATAGCTGGCTGGTTGCTGGCTGGCTGGCTGGCTGGTTACTGGCTGGCTGGCTGGTTGCTGGCTGGGTGGTTGCTGGCTGGCTGGTTGCTGGCTGTCTGGCTGGATGCTGACTGGCTGGCTGGTTGGCTGGGTGGCTGGCTGGCTGGTTGGCTGGTTGCTGGATGGCTGGCTGGTTGGCTGGGTGGCTGGCTGGTTGCTGGCTGGCTGGTTGCTGGCTGGTTGGCTGGTTGCTGGATGGCTGACTGGTTGGATGGGTGGCTGGTTGGTTGCTGGCTGGCTGGCTGGTTGCTGGATGGCTGGCTGGTTGCTGGATGGATGGCTGGTTGCTGGATGGCTGGCTGGTTGCTGGCTGGCTGGCTGGCTGGTTGCTGGATGGATGGCTGGTTGCTGGCTGGCTGGTTGCTGGATGGATGGCTGGCAGGTTGCTGGATGGATGTCTGGTTGCTGGATGGATGGATGGCTGGTTGCTGGCTGGCTGGCTGGTTGGCTGGTTGCTGGCTGGTTGCTGGCTGGTTGCTGGCTGGCTGGCTGGCTGGTTGCTGGCTGGTTGCTGGCTGGCTGGATGGATGGATGGATGATTTACTGCATGGATGGATGGCTAGAAGGCTGGTTAGATGGATGGATAAACAAAATGTTTTCAATTGAAGAAGAGAGGCTAAACAGTAAAAGGGAAAACAACCAGCCAACGTGTCAGCATTTCTGGTTTTGATCTTTATGTGCAGAGACAGGCTGACTACCGTCAGACAG
>JAPXFY010000026.1:18798686-18801186 GCA_030674185.1 Monoplex corrugatus
TCTCTAACTCTCTCTTTTCTTTTCTTTCTCTCTCTCTCTCTCTCGCTCCCCCCCCCCCCTCTCTCTCTCTCTCTCACTCAGTATAACCAATAAAGTTGAAAAATCGATCCAATCGAGTAAGCTCAGCAATTGTAGGAGAGGGAATGTTAGATGTAATACCTACCGGATGTTGTCTAAAAGCACATACGTGAATAGAAGTTAAAAGAAATAACGAACGAACATATCGGGTGATCAGCGACATAAGGACGGTCCCCATCTCTTCTCCTTCATTTCTGTAATCTTCTCCTTCTCTCGTCAGCTGGGTGAAGTGGGATTGTATGTTCAGTTGAGAAGACGAATCTGATCATCTTTCCATTTAGCAACCGCTATCATACTTCATCATCATCATCATCAGGTGGCCTGCCGCATGGCGTTGGCGACCATGGACTTCCAACTGTCTTTATCTCTCGTTGCCCCCAGCATCTCCCCCACCCTCCTCATCCCCAGCCACTCTGCATGTCCGTCCAGCATTCTCTCCCTGGGTCTACCTGGTGCTCTCTTTCCCTCCAGCTTTCCCGTTGTGACCAGGTGCTCCAAATCCCCCTTCCTCATAAAATGTACTATAAATGTTGCCTGTCTTTTCCTAATCTTTCTTATGAGTGATCTACTTGTGTCTGCTTCCATCAAGACTGTCTCGTTTGTTTTCGTTGCTGTCCATGGAACTCTCAACATTCCTCTGAGAAACCACATCTCGGCTGCCTCAATCTTGCTCTGGCTTTGTTTCTTGACTGTCCACGCCTCGCATCCGTACAACAGTATTGGTTCTATATAACATTCAAGGACTTCAGGTTTTTCTTCTTCCTGCTTTTACCGGGGAGGTGTCGTGGTGAGATGACGCCAGACTGCAAAACCGTGACATAGAGTCCTGTTGAAGATGTGGACTGTGTCTGCCATTCCATCTACCCAGCCCCGTCAAGGTCTTCGTCTAGCTTTGAAACCCCTACACTTGGTGTTACTAGCTCCAAGGGCTGATTGGTTGATTGACACCTTGATCAAGTGGTCAAATCTCTTGGTCCGCTGTTGTGTGACGTATTCATCATCATCAGTTGCCCTGCCGCATGGCGTTGGCGAACATGGACTTCCATCTGTCTTTATCTCTCGTTGCTCCTAGCATCTTCCCCACCTTCCTCATCCCTAGCCACTCTGCAAGTCCGTCCAGCATTCTCTCCTTGGGTCTACCTGGCGCTCTCTTTCCCTCCAGCTTTCCCGTTGTGACCAGGTGCTCCAAATCCCCCTGCCTCATAAAATGGCCTATAAATGTTGCCTGTCTTTTCCTAATCTTCCTTATGAGTGATCTACTTGTGTCTGCCTCCATCAAGACTGTTTCATTTTCTTTGCTGTCCATGGAACTCTCAACATTCTTCTGAGAAACCACATCTCGGCTGCCTCAATCTTGCTCTGGCTTTGTTTGCTGACTGTCCACGCCTCGCATCCCTACAACAGTATTGGTTCTATATAACATTCAAAGACTCTCTTTCTGATATTAATTGATAGGCATTTGTTGGTAAGAATGCTTGTCATCTTCTTGAATGCTGTTTTGGCTTTTCCGATTCTGCCAGCTATTTCCGATGTGCATCTGCCGTCTGATGAAATGTAATCCGCTCAGATTATGAATTATAAATGGGCAAATACTATCCAATGAAATCAGCTGGAAGGGAGTTAAGAGAAGACAGAGAAATATTCAGCTGTTTAACACAGGAAAACGATGGCTTAAACCTGAGATACAAGTAAATCCGTGTGTCGTTTTGAGGCCGATTCAAGATTGCATTAACACAGTGTGTGTAGCTCTAGAAAAGAGGATTCATGTAGAATAATTAGTTTTGTTCTTTCAAGCAGATATCTGTCAAGTTTTTATTCTAAGCAACTTAGTAATCTGCATGCCTTTATGCTGGTGGCCAATGAATTCCAGAAATACGTACCAGAATGTGAGATGCTTGCTTTAAATATGTCAAATCTTGGAAGATGAAGACTTTATCTTGATGTCACGTAAAACTATTTGAAGCGGATCTGTGTACACTGTTGTGCATTGGTGTGATTTTGTTTTGTTTTTGTTTTTGTTTTTGTTTTTCAGTTCGCCAATATTCCTTTTGTGTGTGTATGGTTTTCTTACTGGTTTGTGGTTGTGGAGCTGTCACTTACTAAAAGATTTCCTGCTCTTCTATGCAGGATCCCCCCCCCCACACACACACACTTTATATAGAACTTTATTGCAACCGTCCCATGTTGAGATAGATAGATAGACAGACAGACAGACAGACAGACAGACAGAAAGAAAGAGGGAGATGGAGGTAGGGAGAGATAGAGATAGACAGAGAGACAGAGACAGAGAGAGAGAAGAGACAGACAAATAGACAGACAGACAGACAGACATACAGACACAGAGAGAGGAAGGGAAAGAGAGAGAGAGAGAGAGAGAAAGAGAGAGACAGACAGACAGGCAAACTGAAAGACAGACAGACAA
>JAPXFY010000026.1:18813686-18823686 GCA_030674185.1 Monoplex corrugatus
TGTCTTCAGCCACTCTGTAAGTCCGTCTAGTATCTTCTCCTTTGGGTCTACCTGGTGCTCTCCTTCCCTCCAGCTTTCCCGTTGTGACCAGGTGCTCCAATTCCCCTTTCCTCATAAAATGGCCTATGAATGTTGCCTGCCTTTTCTTAATCTTCCGTATGAATGATCTACTTGTGTCTGCCTCCATCAAGACTGTCTCGTTTGTTTTCTTTGCTGTCCATGGAACTCTCAACATCCTTCTTAGAAACCACACCTACACACACAGACATATACATGTCAGAAAACACCACACACACAACACACACTCGCACACACACACACACACTCACACACACACACACACACACACACTCACACTCACACCACACACACACACACACACACACACAACACACACACACACACACACTCGCACACACGCGTACACGCACACTCCCACACACGCATACCCGCACGCACACACGCCCACGCTCATACCCACACAACACATTTCTCTCACACAGGCCCCTAAACAATGATATCAGCACACGTATACTTGCTTGAGTAATAAAAAAACTCTAAATGAACTAAATAAAATAGTATGATATAGTAGAAACAATCGAATTAAGACCCAAAATTATCAGTTTAAAAAACGTAAGAATTAAGATTAATGGTCTGTGCCCTACATTCATTCCGTACAATAACTTACACTACATGCATACCTGTGTATATACCAACACATTCAGAAAGACATATATACTACTTTCACACCCCACTCCCCACCCCACATTTTCACATGCACATGGATACGTATAACAAGGCAACAAACAGTAGGCTTAGAAGCAGAGGCAAACTGAAGACAAAGAGGGTCAACACGTTGTGAAAATCACATCGACCACATTAAAATTTAGAATGGATGGTATTAAAACCATTTGGAGATATTGCTTGCATCTTCGTCATCCAAAAGTGTTCTCTGCTTAGACGCTGAGTGCGGGAACTGGAATATTGTTTTTCTATGGCGATACATCGGAGCAGAGAGGAGTGCTCAGGTAAGTTAAGTGTTGGTCACAGGAACCAGTGTTGCGTTTAACCCTTTGACTCCCGCACCCTGCCAACCAACACCTTGCATTGTCAACCATGCTAGCAAATCAAAAACTTAACCCTTTTATTTCCTCGCCCTATCCACCAGCTTCCTGCAGGAAGCTGGTGGATAGGGCGAGGAAGTAAAAGGGTTAAGTTTTTGCAGTTGATGGATAGGTAGCGGAGTCAAAGGGTTAATATTTGAACGATGGAGGTAGAACCTTTGTTTGAGGGAGTTTTTTGTTTCACCAATGTATTGAGATTTGGCGCACTTGACACAAAACAGTAGATATTTAGGTTGATAGTTTCACAGCACATTTCGTTCGGATGATAAAAGTTTCTGAGGTGACAGAGCTTGTGAAAGTTGTGGTTTGTACAACGTGATTATCACAAATTACACAGTGGTCCTTGTCGCATTTGAAACAGCCTGGTTGTCTATTTGTTGCGGGAGAGTGAAGGGCAGATGGCATCAATAACTTCCTTAAAAAAAAACAGCTGCTCCTTTGTCCAAGGATAGGTGGGTCCGGAATGATCTCCTGTAGTCTGTTGTTTGTGTGTAAGTGTGGTAGGTATTGCTGGAACCAGTGTTGAGTTTGGATAATGCTTTGGGGATAACCCTTTGTTGACGGTGTAGCATCATCTCCTTGGAGCGGTCTGTGAAATTCTGTTCACTGGAGCAGAGTCTTTTAGTCTCAAAAACTGACTGAAAGGTACATGTATATTTCTTTTGTAATGTGTTGGGTGGGCTGACTTGAAGCGTAAATAGTTGTGTGCATCTATAGGTTTGGTATATAGATCTATCTGCAGCATTCCATCCCTAAGTTTGATCAGGATGTCTAGAAATGGGAGCTCATTTTTGGAAGAACACATTGTGAACTTCATTGTGTGATGGACCGAGTTGAGGGATATCAGGAATCTGTCCAGTTCCTCCTCTGATCCTCTCCACAAGACAAAGACAGCATCCAAGAATCGCCTCCACAAATCCTCAGGAATGTTGATGGGCTATTGGCATACGTGTGTTGTTTGGTATGTGGTTGTGTGTGTGTGTGTGTGTGTGTGTGTGTGTGTGTGTGTGTGTGTGTGTGTGTGTGTGGTGTGTGTGTATGTGTGTGTGTGTGAGTGTATGATGTGTATTGAGTGTGTCTGCGTGAGTGTGTGTGCGTGAGTGCATACGTTTCTTATATGAGTTATCAGTTAATAACAAATAATGGTTATAAAATAATGATGATAATGATAATAGAAATGATAATGATATGAACAAACAACATCAACAAATAATTAATAAAATAATAATAATATAATAACAATAATAATAGTAATAATAGTAACAGTACATGATGATGATGATGATAACAATAATAATGATAATATCAATGCTATAACAATAATTGTAATAATGTTGATAACAATTAAAAGCAAACTATTATTAATGTTTTTGATAATTACGATAGCTATCAATACAATTATTATGATTAATGTTATTATCATTATTATTATCGTCATTATTGTTGTTATCACCATGATTTATTATCATCATTATCATATTCATTTGCTATGATTTGCTATTATATTTATTATTATTATTATCATCATCATTTTTATCATTATTAATATTATTATTATTATTATTATTATTATATTATTATTATTATCATTACTGACTCATTGTTACGTAACGTTATTCTCCAATCTCACTTACAGGCACTGTGCATTATACATATTACACGACACAGAGTGTAACACAAACAGAAGCAGCAATACATCATACGAACACATCAATGTACTCGATTAATACATGTGCACAAAGGAATATGTGACCTCCCACCACGAAATGAGTCTTAACTAGCATTTTGGGCATTTTCAGATATACATATCACTGGAAAGTGTACGCTCTGCTGATTATTTCGGTACTTGAATAAAGCTTTACTCAAAATAATGTGGAAGTTATGTATGTTTAAAGTCATTAAGTTGTATGACGGACATTTTGAGAAAACAGCCTCTGAAGTTTTTGTGTACTCTCCTACACATTTTCCTTAAATTTCTTTCATTTGGTGGCTTTGAGCCAGTTTGTTTCTAATTTTCGCTGTCATTATCTGAAAGGTGCACCAAAGAGCTTTCCATCGGTATATTACATGTGGGGGTACTGTACAGGTTAGGGTTCATAATAAGAGACAAAAATAGGTATTTCGTAGCAAATTGTGGTTCTTTCTGCTGCGATCAGTGCATTAAAATACCGATTTAAATTGATAAATAATATTTTTTCAAGAAAAAAACTTCTGTGGGGGATAGATTACAGTTTACAGAAATCAATTTTGAGAAAAAGTCAAAACACCCCAGATAGACCCTCAGTCACCTTTTCAGCTCCTAGTGCTGTTCAACTGACTGCGAGTTAAGACTGATTTCGTGGTGGGAGGTCACATATGTACTAACCATGTCTGACCATGCATCCACACAGGGTGGAAATAAACGTGTCCATACATTAATGATGACACCATGCTAGGTGACTGGTAGTTGGAAAGTTGGAAATGGACCTGCTTATCTGATGCACATAATCCGTTCATGTTCTGATATATGTTTCCTTCAAAACTGTTCTTGGTGACAAGCATTTTCTCATCAACAGAGATGTTACACGTCATAAAGCATTTCAGTAAGCGCAAAACAACTGATATTGACCAGAAGAGAGACTGACGTAGTATTAAGAGACTGATGTAGAATTTAGACGCTGGAGTAGAATTTAGAGACAGACGTAGAACCAAGAGACTGACGTAGAATCAAGAGACTGACGTAGAATTAAGAGACTGACGTAGAATTAAGAGACTGACGTAGAATTTAGAGACTGACGTAGAATTTAGAGACTGACGTAAATTTAGAGACTGAGTAGAATCAAGAGACTGACGTAGAATTAAGAGACTGACGTAGAATTTAGAGAATGACGTAGAATTAAGAGACTGACATAGAATTAAGAGACTGACATAGAATTAAGAGACTGACGTAGAATTAAGAGACTGACGTAGAATGAAGAGACTGATGTAGAATTAAGAGACTGACATAGAATTAAGAGACTGACGTAGAATTAAGAGACTGACGTAGAATTAAGAGACTGACATAGAATGAAGAGACTGATGTAGAATCAAGAGACTGACGTAGAATCAAGAGACTGACGTAGAATTAAGAGACTGACGTAGAATTAAGAGACTGACGTAGAATTTAGAGACTGACGTAGAATGTACAGCTGCAGGACTCGTCCCCATACAGAGCCTGCAGAAGAACATGGGATTCTAGGACCGGTCTTGTGTTCCATATAAAGACCACACCAGGCGATGAAAGACCAGTATGTATACTTATCCATCCAATCAACGGGAGAATCCATCATCAACATCGTCGTCGTCATCATCATCATCATCATCATCATCATCATCATCATCATCATCATCATCATCATCATCATCATCACCAATCAGACAACCATTGATATCATCTCAAAAACAACACTGCGCAAATTCATGAAAGAAAGTTTTTCATATTCTTTTTTTTTTTTTTTTTTTTTTTTTGTCACAGTGGATTTACCATGTGAAGCTCGGGCTGCTCTCCCCTTTGAGAGCGCACTGAAGCAGTGCAGCGCCACCCAACTTTTTTCTTGACCATGCCCCCAGACAGGCAAGGAGACTAATTGGTCTTTTAGGGGAGGGACCCGGGAAATCAATCATGGCAGCCGGGCAATGCACTGCTCTTCACGATTTTCAACTGCCATGGGATCTTTGCCGTGTGCAGGCCAGAAGGCACACGGGTCCGACTCGTTTTTTGTCCCCTTCCGAAGGACTACACACACCACACACACACACACACCCCACACACACACACACACACACACACACACACACACACACACACACACACACACACATTATCTGTCTGATGATGATGATAATACCAGTAGTAGTCGTAGTAATAATAATAATAATGAGAACAATAATAATGATAAAATAATGATGATAATACTTATACTAATACTGATACTAATAGTAATAATAATAGATAAATAAACAAATAAATTACATAATCATTATCACTTTCAGTTTCTGCTGTCTGTGCAAACACAGTCCGGTCTTGCTCCCCACCAGCTTCCCTAATACCAGGGTAGGCCTATATGGCCTTGATGGGAGACCAGACAGTGAACTGCTAGGCTACTGCCACTCGGATGTAAATAGTGCTTGGCATCCATTATACATTTTCATTCAAAAATGTGTCAACAACTAATCAAAAACACGAAGAAATTACGTCACTCATGACATTCATGATGCTTTGCATCCACAAAATAGCTTTTCATAGCTAAATTGTGGTTGAACCGGGCCTACTAGCTGAAGTCTTGTTCAAAATTATACTTCGGTCAGTTGCCGATATGTGCTTCCCAGCAGCTGGGCTTTTGCTTGCTGATACTTGGTGCATTTGGTCGACTCGTACATGAATTGTTTAAAACTCAGTGACATAAGACATACATAACAAGGTAGAGAAAGGGTTTCAAAATCCAACCAAAATATTACTTACCTTGACACTTGAGATATGCAGTCCCAAACTAGATACCGGCGAGAGCACGTATAACCTGACTTCCATACGTAGTTACGTCAGTATCGAAGTGGTACGTATCAATAAAATCATGCTAGAAAGAGCGATACGTAGTCGGTACGTTACGTATCTGGCTGGTGTCGGATACGTGACGTGAAATCTAAGTCTCTAGTGAGACAAACACATTCACACGAATGTTTAAGTTTTGTTGTAGTATCCCTGTTAAAAAAGAAATGGGAAGATAAATAAATGTTTTTCTTTGTTCCAGAATCTCGGTTATTTCTTTTGTTTTAAGGGGGAAAGAGTATTCACGAATAAACAAGACAGACTTGAAAACGAACCCACGGAACATGCAGAAAAAAAGAAGTAACAGACGTCAATGAGGTCATGGTGTCCAGTCCATTGGACATGTCTACTGGAATAAAGAGGGGGTCAGATGCTTTGTGAAGGTTGGTAAGCACATGCACTGACACTGCTCATTCCTGCACAAACATCACAGTTTGACTGCTTTTTATCTCCGTCCCCACATCTCCCCCAACTTTTCCAGCAGTGATCATCCTTTTAAGATTGGAGATGAGATTTGAAGCTTTATGGGTTTTTCTTGGATACGTGAATGCAAGATGACAAGAAGATGACAAGCATTCTTACCAACAAATGCCTATCAGTTAACATCAGAAAGAGAGTCCTTGAATGTTAAATAGAACCAATACTGTTGTACGGATGCAAGGCGTGGACAGTCAGCAAGCAAACCAGAGATGTGGTTTCTAGAAGAATGTTGAGAGTTTCATGGACAGCAAAGAAAACAAACGAAACAGTCTTGATGGAGGCAGACACAAAGTAGATCACTCATAAGGAAAATTAGGAAAACACAGGCAACATTTATAGGCCATTTTATGAGGAAGGGGGATTTGGAGCACCTGGTCACAACAGGAAAGCTGGAGGGAAAGAGAGCACCAGGTAGACCCAGGAAGAGAATGCTGGACGGACTTGCAGAGTGGCTGGGGATGGGGAGGGTGGGGGAGATGCTAGGGCAACGAGAGATAGAGATGGTTGGAAGTCCATGGTCGTCCAACGCCATGCGGCAGGGCACCTGATGATGATGATGTTGTTGCATTTTCTTTACCCAAGATGTGCTTACTCCATATTGGGTAAGTCTGTAATGCTGGCTGTTCTCATGTTTCCATAAGGCACCAGACGTTTAAGTGATAGCATGATCTTTAACATGTGTACTTGATGCTCTGCGTGCATGTATTCACGAAAAGGAATTTGGAATTACCAGATCTGCACGCACGTTGGCCAGGAAGATCAGGAAAAAAAATGTCTACATTTTCCCCCACTACGCAACAGACACTCAGACATCAGACAGGATCTAAGCTAACCTTTTGATTAGAAGTCTGACAGCTTGTCCTCTTCACTGCCCTGCCCGTCTTAAGATGATTTGACGTCTTTTTCTTGTGAGGTTTTTGGAGTCAAACAAGTGTGAGAATAAACAACATAGACATAAAACAAGAACACTAAAACACACAAAAAATCAAAGCCACACCTGTATCTGCGTGTTTTTCCAAGCCATCAGGAGTGCCCCTAGCGGGTAAAGGGAGGTAAAACAAGAGGCTGGGTAATGTTTTGTGACGTGCACAACACCAGATGACAGCGGATGAAGGAACGATAATATTCTCGGCATCTCTTGAAGTCATTGCAGTTACCTGCCCTCCCACTGAGCCCTGTGTATGTTGTTTTGATGAAAAAGGATGGGAATCGAAAAACACTTGGACTGCAGAAGACTAGGATGAATGTATTCTGCACAAGAATGTCTGCAGAAAACTTCAAGACGCTTCTTGCCGTTAACTTTTTTTTTCCCCCACGACAAAATTCGAAGTGCTGACGGTGGAAGACGAAGGCAGAAACAGTTATGGTTAGGAATGCGTTTTTTTTTCTCCTTCAACGGGCTGGTTGCCCAATGTGCTGGTATACCCGTACACTCGAGACTTCATGTCTGGAGTTCAGTTCCAGCCCACAACGTATGTATGAGTTGGCCTGCTCGGCGCCCATCGTAATCTGCCAATCATTCTGATGATGTCATCTTAACCTTTCATACATTCCGGTCTTCTCCACGCCCCCCCCCCCCTCCCCCACATTCCCTATTTAAGACCTTGCCAGCACACAAGGGGTTGTGCATGCCGAGAGAATCTGGCACATACTCATTGGATGATCACGTGGTGATTTAGGCAACATTTTGTTCGGTCTGGGTGACCTGACTGACTTATATAATGTGCAGCATTACGACTTAGCACCGGTCAACACGTGCGACCAAATTTGGTAACTATTCATCCATAAACTAATGAAAACATCTGGATGCCACCTTTGGCTAACGTCCAGACAGACAGGCACCAGACAGCCAGCCAAACACACACACACACACACACACACACACTACACACACACACTCACTCACACTACACACACACACACACACACACACACACTCACACACACACACACACACACACACACACACACACACACAACACACACACTCACAACACAACACACACACACACACACCACACACACACACACACACACACACACACACACACACACCACGCACATATATGTATATATACACACAAACACACACTCACAAACACACACACTCACACACTCACACACACACACACACCACACAACACACACACACACACACACACACGCACAAACACACACACACACACATACATACATCCCTCCCAGGTATTATGAAAAACTTCCCTTTAAAAGAATTTAAACATTACTAACACATACACCAAAACAAAAAAAAAGTCCCCCTCACCAATTCATATTTATGTAGGCTACATGTAATGCACACGCTACAGAACACAAGTGCACCCAGAAAACTGAGTGCATAACCTGTCTGATCCCTTACACTTCTCTGGCTCTGGTATGTGAGATTTTTAATATGTGACCCCCCCCCCCCCCCCCACCACGAAATCAGTCTTAACTCGCAGTCAGTCGAACAGCATTAGGAGCTGAAAAGGTGACTGAGGGTCTATCTGGGGTGTTTTGACTTTTTCTCAAAATTGATTTCTGTAGGCTATAATCTATATCCCACAGAAATGTTTTTCTTGAAAAAATATTACTAATCAATTTAAATCGTATTTTAATGCACTGATCGCAGCAGAAAGAACGCAATTTCCTACCAAAAGTACCTATTCTTGTCTCTTATTATGAACCGTAACCTGTACAATACCCGCACATGTAATATACTGACGGAAAGCGCTTTGGTGCACCTTTCAGATAATGACAGCGAAAATTGAAACACACTGGGTCAAAGCCACCAAATATAGAAATTTAAGGGAAATGTGTAGGAGAGTACACAAAAACTTTAGAGGCCGTTTTCTCAAAATGGCCGTTATACAACTTAATGACTTTAAAACACACATAACTTCTACATTTTTTTGAGTACAAGCTTTATTCAAGTACCAAAATAATCAGCAAAATGTACACTTTCCAGTGATATGTATATCTCAAAATGCCCAAAATGCTAGTTAAGACTGATTTCGTAGGGAAGTCACATACATCATATTATGAAAACACAAGCTCAACAATTCAGATTCAAATCACTACTATTCACGGCATTTGAATAAACACGTATCCAGGTAATATAAAAAGTTGAAAATAAAGTCTCCACAGAATTGAAAACTAGCTATGTAGTATAGTATGTGCATAACACAACACACACACACACACACACACACACACACACACACACACAACACACCGCGCACCACACACACACACACACACACACACACACACGCACACTCAAAAGGAATGCACACACACACACACACACACACACACACAAACAAACAAACAAACACACACACACACACACACACTTCAAATGGAATGCACACACACAAACAAACACACACACACACACAACAAACACACACACACACTTCAAAATGGAATGCACACACACACACACACACACACACACACACAAACACACACACACACACACACACACAAACAAACACACACACACACACACACACACACAAACCCACACACACACACACACACTTGAAACAGAAACAAAGCAGTTCAGTGTTGTGTGCAAGAGACAACAACTGTTCATACAAACTGAAAGCACAGAAGGAAGCTTACGTTTGCCAAAGAAAATGATTATTTGTTTACATCAGTGATTTACATTCACTGTTCATCCATCAGTGACTGAAAACAAGATGTAACATGAATACACAAATACACCCACATCACAAACACTATGCCCACTGCCGTTTATGACAGATGAACCAGACAGAAGGAGGCGGAGGGGTGGGTGGGTAGAGAAAGAGTGAGAGAGAGTGAGAGA
>JAPXFY010000026.1:18831186-18833686 GCA_030674185.1 Monoplex corrugatus
GTAGGGAGAAAATTGAAATGTGTTGACTGATCAGAGATTTTCATCCATTGTCTTGTTCATTGTTGTTGTCAGTGTGGTTGTTGTTATCTGTGTGGTTGTTGTTGTTGTCAGTGTGGTTGTTGTTGTTGTCTGTGTGGTTGTTGTTGATCATGTGTGGTTGTTGTTGTTGTCGTGTGTGTTGTTCTGTGTGTTGTTGTTGTTGTCAGTGTGGTTGTTGTTTCTGTGTGGTTGTTGTTGTTGTCAGTGTGGTTGTTGTTTCAGTGTGGTGTTGTTGTTATCTGTGTGGTTGTTGTTGTTGTCAGTGTGGTTGTTGTTTGTGTGGTTGTGTTGTTGTCGTGTGGTTGTTGTTATCGTGTGGTTGTTGTTGTTGTCTGTGTGGTTGTTGTTGTTGTCAGTTGTTGTTGTTGTCTGTGTGGTTGTTGTTGTTGTCAGTGTGGTTGTTGTTATCTGTGTGGTTGTTGTTGTTGTCTGTGTGGTTGTTGTTATCTGTGGTGTTGTGTTGTTGTGTGGTTGTTTGTTGTCGTATGGTTGTTGTTTCTGTGTGGTTGTTGTTGTCGTGTGGTTGTTGTTGTCTGTGTTGTTGTTGTTGTCTGTGTGGTTGTTGTTGTTCTGTGTGGTTGTTTGTTGTCAGTGTGGGGTTTGTTGTTGTCTGTGGTTGGTTGTTTGTTGTGTGTTGGTTGTTGTTGTTGTCGTGTGGTTGTTGTTGTCTGTGTGTTGTTGTTGTTTGTTGTCTGTGTGGTTGTGTTGTTGTCAGTGTGGTTGTTGTTGTTGTCTGTGGTTGTTGTTGTCTGTGTGTTGTTGTTGTTGTGTGGTGTTGTTGTTGTCAGTGTGGTTGTTGTTGTCTGTGTGGTTGTTGTTGTCTGTGTGGTTGTTGTTGTTGTCTGTGTGTTGGTTTGTTGTTGTCTGTGTGGTTGTTGTTGTCAGTGTGGTTGTTGTTTCAGTGTGGTTGTTGTTGTCGTGTGGTTGTTGTTGTCAGTGTGGTTGTTGTTGTCATGTGTGTTTGTTGTTTGTCTGTGTGGTTGTTGTTGTCGTGTGGTTGGTTGTTGTTGTCTGTGTGGTTGTTGTTGTCGTGTGGTTGTTGTTGTTGTCAGTGTGTTGTTGTTGTCAGTGGTTGTTGTTGTTGTCTGTGTTGTTGTTTTGTCGGTTGTTGGTTGTTTTTTGTCAGTGTGTGTTGTTGTTTGTTGTCTTGTTGTGGTCTGTTGTTGTGTCCCGTGTGGTTTGCTTGATTGTTTTGTCATGTGTGTTTGTTTTGTTTTGTTATCAGTGTGGTTGTTGTTGTTGTTGATAGTGGTTGTTGTTGTTGTGTGTTGTTGTAGTTGTTGTCTGTACTGAATTTGATGATGACAAATGAGGATGAGAAGAAAGTGGAAAGGATGATGATAAAAACGGAGATGGAAGGAAGAAGTAAAAAAGCAAATATTGAGAAGAGGAAGAGGAAGGAGAGAGAGAAAAAACAAGAACAAGAACGAGAACAAGAACAAGAACAAGAACAAGGAAGAAGAAGAAGAAGAACAACAACAACAACAGCAACAACAAAAACAATGATCTCATAGTGAGCTATATCTTGATGCATAATTCATATCAACGCGCGCAAAGAAAAGAAAGGGAGTAAGAATTAGCAGTGGTGGAGGTAATTGGGAGGTAGCCAAGAAGGTATATGATACAAAAGCAGTGGTGGAGGTAACTGGGAGGTAGCCAAAGGTTTAGCAGTGGTGGAGGTAACTGGGTCGTAGGGTAGTCACCAAAGGTTTCAGCAGTGGTGGAGGTAATTGGGAGGTAGCCAAAGGTTTTAGCAGTGGTGGAGGTAATTGGGAGGTAGCCAAAGGTTTTAGCAGTGGTGGAGGTAACTGGGAGGTAGCCAAAGGTTTAGCAGTGGTGGAGGTAACTGGGAGGTAGCCAAAGGTTTTAGCAGTGGTCGGAGGTAATTGGAGGTAGCCAAAGGTTTTAGCAGTGGTGGAGGTAACTGGAGGTAGCCAAAGGTTTTAGCAGTGGTCGGAGGTAACTGGAGGTAGCCAAAGGTTTTAGCAGTGGTGGAGGTAATTTGGAGGTAGCCAAAGGTTTTAGCAGTGGTGGAGGTAACTGGAGGTAGCCAAAGGTTTTAGCAGTGGTGGAGGTAACTGGAAGGTAGCCAAAGGTTTTAGCAGTGGTGGAGGTAACTGGGAGGTAGCCAAAGGTTTTAGCAGTGGTGGAGGTAACTGGAGGTAGCCAAAGGTTTTAGCAGTGGTGGAGGTAACTGGGAGGTAGCCAAAGGTTTTAGCAGTGGTGGAGGTAACGGGGAGGTAGCCAAAGGTTTTTAGCAGTGGTGGAGGTAACTGGGAGGTAGCCAAAGGTTTTAGCAGTGGTGGAGGTAACTGGGAGGTAGCCAAAGGTTTTAGCAGTGGTGGAGGTAACTGGGAGGTAGCCAAAGGTTTTAGCAGTGGTGGAGGTAACTGGGAGGTAGCCAAAGGTTTTAGCAGTGGTGGAGGTAACTGGGAGGTAGCCAAAGGTTTTAGCAGTGGTG
>JAPXFY010000026.1:18838686-18893686 GCA_030674185.1 Monoplex corrugatus
GCGTTTCTTGCACTAAGGGAAAGAACTCATTATTGTCATGGATTATGCGTAGCTGCATAGTCGTTGTTACTTCCCTTGGTCAGCTATGG
Source organism: Monoplex corrugatus (assembly GCA_030674185.1). Lineage (NCBI taxonomy): Eukaryota > Metazoa > Mollusca > Gastropoda > Littorinimorpha > Ranellidae > Monoplex > Monoplex corrugatus. The sequence goes on from JAPXFY010000026.1 coordinate 18,838,776, forward strand.
CGATGGATATCAAGCCGAGGGAGTGGGTGGTCTGTTTGATGTTACAATTATCAGCAAAATGAAGGGTTTTTTTCTCTGACGATATATCGAGGAAGTTTTCCGCATTCTGTTGTATGGAGTGAAAATAAGGGAGTAAAGTCCTTAACTTTATTCGGCGGTCATCTCACCGCTCTCTAGTTAAACTACTTTACCTTCCGCAACCTTAAACACGGTCTTTGATGTCCTTTCACACACAACAGGGCGGATTGTGGGAGGCTGCATGCACAAAGTATATTTTAGTAGAACACTAGGTTTGAACCCACGCAGTTAAATTGGCATGCATGAGGTATACCTCTACGCTACGTGCTTCTTGTTCTTCTGTTATATGATTAATTTATTTGTTTATTTATTCGTTCGTTTATTTATTTATTTTGTTTATTTATTTGTTTGTTTGTTTATTATTTATTCAATTATGTATTTGTTTGTTTATTATTTATTCTCAAACTTTTTAATTTTACTCATTAAATTTCAATCCATGAACAGCGTGGTCTTGGGGAGGGAGAGGAGGGAGGGGGGGGGGGGAACTCGTGGGACGCAGCAGCAGCTAGGATTCTCCATCTCAGTCTGTAAGGTGCGGCAACAAGCAGTTGAGAAGTTCTGATAATAATAATAATTACAATATTTATATAGCGCAAAATCTTGATAAAATCAAATCAAAGCGCTGAACATACACACACGCACGCACGCACACACATGCATGCACGCACGCACACACACACACACACACACACACACACACACACACACACCACACACACACACACACACACGCATGGCTATGAATGGGAAGAAAGAATATAAGCAATGGAAAATTATAGAGAGCATATTATATACAATTATATATTACAATGTGATTCCCCTCGAGTGGAGACAGGCTGCAGAGGGGGTTGAGTGAGGTCAGGATTTTATGCAGAGGAGAAAAGGTGAGTTTTGAGAGCGGACTTGAAGGAGACAAAAGTAGGTTGCTGACGGACTGAGAGAGGAAGTTTGTTCCAGGAGAGTGGACCAGAAACAGAGAAGGCTCGTGGACCATAGGTATTGAGCTTAGTGCGTGGAAAGCGAAAAGTCAGAGGATCGGAGGCAGAGCGGAGGGTACGTGAGGGAAGATAGATCTCAAGTAGGCTTGACAGGTAATTGAGGGCTGCGTTATTGAGGCTTTTGTAGCACATGGTGTCTAGTTTGTACTGTACGCTTTGATACAGAGAGCCAGTGAAGTTTGTACCAGGAGAGGAGATATATGGTCAGCTTTTTTCTTTTTGAGTACAAGGCGTGCAGCATTGTTTTGAATGCGCTGTAGGATGTGAATGGTGGAGGCAGGAAGACCAGACAGGAGTGAATTGCAATAGTCAATGCGAGACATTATGAAGGAGAGAACGAATTTTGCAGATCAGTCCAGTCTTAGTACCACTCAAGCCACCATCGTTCACTTATACGATATATTTATTTTCTTGGGTCTTCTGTCGTCCTCTGTAATATAGGCCAGCCTGCAACTGTAAAAACAATCCCCTGTTTGTTGCCCATGTGAAGGTTTCCATCATTCTGCGGGCATCATTTAATACTGCATGGCTCCCTTCACTAATCCCTTGGCCCCTTGCCCATGTCAACACATTGCTTGTATAGGGTTTTGTGCAAAGCTCAGATTTGGGTGGGGAGCGTATGAAATTGTCCGAGTATGATGAACCTCTCTTCAATAAGCAAAACAAACAAAGAAACAAACAAAGAAACAAACAAAGAAACAAACTGGATGAAAGTGTCCCTGCTGGAGTAGCACACAAGCTACAAATGGCCACATGCAAAGCCAAGGGAAGCTGTCGCGGGTTAATTAAAGCATTAAGGAAGCGTACGCAGTTGTTTCCCTTTATCACTTGTGCAATTTGCACCTCTTCAGGTCATGTATCATGTCTAAATGATGACCAGTTAAACCCAGAGAAACAGGTATACATAAATAATTTAACCCTTTGACTCCTGCACCCTATCTACTTACTACAAAAACTTAACCCTTTAATCCCTCACGCTATAGGGTGAGGGAATCAAAGGGTTAAATTTTTGCTTTGCCAGCGTGGTGGACAATGCAGGATGCTGGTGGACAAGATGCGGGAATCAAAGGGTTAATATCTCACACGCAGAGACAGACGCCAATAAATAAATGAAACTGGAGAACCTGACAAACAACTCGCATCTCCCTCTGTGTCTCTGTGTCTCTCTCTCATACACACACACAAACACTTGTGTGCACACGCTTAAACATACCAAACTAGCACGTGCAATACGTACTTCGCAATCTAAACGTGTACCTTGTGAACAGTGAAAAGTTTGGACACGCGCTGAGAAACGTTCAGGTGAACGGTCAGATTCTGGCCACCATCGTTCGTCGTTACGTTTTATTTCAGTGGACAGGGTCGGAGCAGGCTTTACTTCCAGAGCAATTTTCCACCTTCAGTCATGTACCGTGGTTTCCCCTGTCGTGCCAACGTCTGACTAGATGTGAACAAAAAGTAAGTATAAAGGTTTTTGATGTATAAATATACAGCTTCTCTTTTCTTTTTTATTCTGTCATTTGTGTTTTTGGTAAAGCTTAAGGTGCAGTTTACTTTACTTTATGCGTAGCGTGCTGGTTTTCATGGGTGTGTGTGTCGGTCAGCACTTTGTTTTGTCCACACTGTCACTGTGCAGCGGAGCATTAACAGTCTGCGTTCTTCAGTGTTTTGGTAGGCATGCGAGTAGCCCCTTTGTGGAATAAACTCCCCACTAACATAAAATTTGCACAAGATACTAACAAATTCAAGAGTTTTTTGGACGAAAGTCCAAAATTCAAAGAACTTTTCATCGATTATGACGATTAAAGGCCTGATTAGGCTTATGCAAACAAAAAGAAAATGCGCATTTTAACATCTGTATTAGAAATAGTTGAGAAAGAGGGGACGTAAATAGGCCGCAAGGCCTGGGCCATTGAAAGCCAGTCCCTGATACTACTACTACTACTACTACTACATGCGTGCTGGTGTTTTCATGTTTCCAAGGGCCACTGGATACTGATATGACTGGCGGGGTCTTTAACCTGCGTATTTGATTTCCTGGGTGCGTAAACACAGAACTGAGATTAGTTACTGGCAGGTGTGCAGGCATGTTGATCTGGGACATCAGAAAAGTCTATTTCCCCATCAGGCAAGAGGTGTCTGGGCAGACCGAAAGCAGGCCCTTCCGATTAGAGGTCCGAAGTTTACTACCCACTTCCCCATAGTGTCAGAACTGCATTACTGTCTCTCCTCCATACAGACAATGCAGTGATGTATGGCTGGACGATACTTGACTCCAAGGCTAGCGTTAAAGGTTTTCACCTGTTGGGTTGCCGGGGGCTTCAGTATAAGTAGTATCCCCACCTGGAGGAAATTCTGTGCTAGAAATTTCCTCTTTTCTGTCACTTTGTTTCTGCCTTGTTGCTTTGCTTTCATTTCTACTTGTCATTTTCTGCCATAATGGTCCATTCACCTGTATTTGTTCGATAAAATCTTACGTACTTTTTCTTTGGATTGATAATTGGGTACATGTATTAAGTGCATTTTGGGGCTCTAAGGAGGTGAGATATGCGGAAGCAATTTAAGGTAATTTATGCCTGTTTTTATATGTTTTGGTGTCCTTATGTATGCTTATATTTGTATTCAGATGTTTTTTAAATCTTCCCTGTGCGATAAATTGGACGGAATGGTCCTGCGCCGGGGGCATGTCCTTAGATTATGTGCACGAATGCATTATGTACTTTTTTTTCTTTTTTTTTTCCCTGTTGAAGTTTTGTGTTTTGAAGCGGTCATAGCCCTGATAATGCCCTGTGCAGTCAGCTGGGCTTTAACAACAAAAAGTTTAAGTTTAAAGGATAAAAGTTGTGTCTTAACCTTGAGGTCGGTAGGGTGGTGGTGGTGCTTATGTGGGACGGTTTTCTTGAGGCCAGCGCTATGAATTTGGTACCCAACTTCTCTTCTGCGTTCAGATCAAACCTTTAACTGTATAAATGCTGTGTATATCATTGACCACAATCACGTGAATGGGAACGTTTTCCCTTGTCTGTTTTCTACTTTAATCTTGGAAGCTGTACAACCTCTTCATTTAGAATGTGGAGGTTCTTGTTTTCTTTTTAATATGCGTCACAAAATTTAATGAAATGTAGTTGATTAGCTGGACGATAGTACGTAGCTGTGAATACTGCCATATCCCGTGACATAGCAGCCGTATCACAGTGCGGAAGAACTAGTTATTTCCCATGTCTGCCTGATACAGCCATTGTTTCAAAAAACGATATCCGATCACCCCTGTTGAACCCTTGGGGTCGACGGGGGCTCTCAATATAAGTAGTATACCCACCTTGTGTAAACTGTGCTAAACATTTCGTCTCAAAAGTGTCATTTGTTTTGTTTTTGCCATGTGCCTTTGATTCCTGTTATCTTTTTCATTATTTCTGCTTGCTGGTTCATTTACCTTTGTTTTGCATTAAACAGTGCGTACTTTTTAGTGGGATTGATAGAGTACGTACGGACTGCAGTACCTCCAAGGAAATGTGAACTGCTTGATCATTTTCCCTCTTGAGGATGGCGGCGGCTCTCACAAACACTATCCTCACCTTCTGAAAATTCCTTGCTAAAAATGTAAGATTTCCTCTTTTGCCATTTTCTCCCTTGAGCTCCTTTGTTTCATCATTTTCTGCCTTGCTGGTCCATTCATCTGTCAAAAGTCTCAAACTTTGTACGATTGATGATTGGATAAATGTGGTAAGTGCATGTTTTGGCTTAGGGAGGTGAGATATACTAAAGCAATTTTGGGTAATTTATGCCCATTTTTATATGTTTTGTTAGGTATGCTTGAATTTGTATCTAGATGTTTTTTGTATATACCCTGTGCGATAAATTGGACATCAACGGCAGGGACATGTCCTTAGATTGTGCTCGAATGCATTGATATATGAACTAATTTGTTTTACTGTTTTGTTTTGAAGCGGTCATAGCCTTGATGTGGCACTACGTATTCGGCTGGGCGTTAAACAGTAACAAGTGCACCTACATGCGGATGTTTTTATGCTTCCATGAACGGTCAGACGACTTAAAGGATCTTTAGCATGCATACCTGTTATCCGCATATAGACGTAGGTAGTTGAGGCACCTACAGATCTGCAAATATGTTGAGAGATAGGAAAAACTGTTTACCTACTTTAACACCAGTTAGGAGGTAGCCATGGATTTGACCCATCACGCAGTATCCATGGATTGGAACTCGTGATCTTTGTTCTGGGAGTGTGACGTTTTATGCATTTATCAATTACACCCGTCGCTTCCTTATAATCAAAGGACATAACTCTTCCTTAGTTTCAGTCCCGCCTGTAAACGCAATGGGGTTTTTTGGGGTTTTTTTGCTTTGTTTTTTTCGTGTTACCTATTTGCGCTGCTGAGTTCAAATCGGCATTAAATTTTTTTCAGAGCCTTCATCCTGCCCTTGTCCACTTCACCGTTTCAAGTCGCCATGGAATTTCGCCCTGTGGAAAACAAACTCCTCACTCCGCCGCCACTGGGATCGGTGGAGGGTCCATCTCCATGCCCCGACCAACCCCACCGCATTTGCTGCCACGATGCCTAATCTGGGTTCCAATGGACCCACTCCATTTGGCGGGGCTGAGTACCAATGCACCGACTCCATCTGGCAGTTTTTTTTACCAATGCAATGACTCCATGTGACAGGTTGGGTACCAATGCGCCAACGTTTTGTGACAGAATTAGTGACAAGGCATCGGGTACGACTGGTGTGATAGACGCCTTAAGATTAAGTATAGTAAAGATGAGTGCTAAATCAACCTGCAAGATAGGTGCTTGTGTACTACTGCTCAGTCAGAAAAAGATATCGGTGCCTATTTCTTGCTGACATGACGGGTACCAATGCACCAAACTGTACTGACATGACGGGTACCAATGCACCAAACTGTACTGACATGACGGGTACCAATGCACCAAACTGTACTGACATTACGGGTGCCGATGTGCTTGTTTACTGATATGATGGATGCCACTGCACCAACTTCAACTAAACATGGCTGGTATCGGTGAACCAGCTAGTAAGATGTGAACCAAAGGTCCACTGTGTAGGAAAGTTACTCATCTAAGAGGCTTTATACAAAAGGTACCCACCTAAGAGGCTTTCAACACTCGAATGACTACCGCCCACAGCCAGTCGTCCAGAACTTGGAGCACTGATAAAGTTATCCAACCCCCAGCCTTCAAGGTCACGCTTGCCCAACGATCCGGTTTCTCTTCAAACGGTTTTTTCTTACCCAGCTGTTCCAGGAATGAACCGTCCTGACAGTCCTGTTTTTCCCGGATGTTTCTAATATTTCATCAGTGCCTGAAGACGCAGTCTCCATGGATTCATTTCGTGACGTTATTCACCCTTGCCATAACCCACTTCAACTACAACGAATAGTCATCTATATTTGTAGCCACAGTTGAAAATGACAGAATGAGGATGCTGCACACCATCGTCACGTCGGCATCTTAGACCTTGACATCTCAGTTTAGCGAGTACAGAGAGCTCTGTTTACAAGTATTTGTGTCGCTGTCAACACTGCATCCACCATAAACCTGACATTGACCAGAAATCCGTCAGACTTGAGAACTCGTGTCTCAATTATTACTTGACCCCCTCCCTTCCACAGCCCATGTTACCTGTTGCTGCTTCCACTCCTGTCTCAGTGCCTGTCTTCACAAGCCAACATTTCGGCAGAAACTCGCCCATCTGGCCAACCAGACAATGTCTCCTACTTTATGCATCCATCCATCCAACCCCCTCCCACCTGACCAAATAACGTACTGACAAAGGTATCCCAATATTCCTGTTTGAAAGGTTCTGTTCTCCACCTGCTGAACCCAGAGGAATTCAGTCGCGTTAATGCAGGAATAGATAACTTCTTTCAAGGTCATGTTTTAATACAACCAGGACTTCACCTATCATCCTAGCCCGCCGACATCCCTCATACTCTTCAGTCGTTAAAACAGCCCCCATCCCTTTCTCAAAGCCCTCAACCGTCTGATGGTGATTATGCGCAAGCCAAACATCCACCAGTGTTATCACAGTGTGATGTGATTGGTGTGTAGTATCCGATCTGTACACCCAGGGCCCTCCACTGCCAAATGGACAAACGAATCAGGAAGACGATGATTTCTGAAGGTTTGATCCGCTTGGACACTGAATTTTTGAACTTCTGTCTGACTTAGGTCTGCTTCAAGTTTAGCTTCGAGCGTCGACATGAAGATGGGCGTCTGACTGTTGATCAGGATTTGCTAGGTGCACATCATTGGAAGTCCGAGTTGGGAGATGCCGGAAAATATTGTGACCTCAACAAATACGCTGTCTATAAGTAGAATGCTGAAACGCCGAAGAATTACCAAAGTGACAACTCTTAACATCCAACAAGAAGCTAACGTTAAATTTGATGCAAGAGGTGCACATGTCAGACAATCCCCATCTGCTAAACGAAGCCCAGACAGAAAAAAAATGCATCAACAAAATACTGGCGCAAAACGTTTATCAACGAAACGATGACTGGAGCCACATCGAATTGTAATCCATGTTGGTCGTGTCTACAGACCGAACAGACCACCGTGTTAGAACGATGGACCACCGTCACGATCAGTGCACAACTGGCACCGCTGTTTTGTGGCTGCAATGAAGTCGGCGCTATGTCTGTGGATAGCAGCAGGTCAGGTTGGTTATATCCATGAATGCATTCAACTATAACTTAATGTACATGTTCAAGATAAAAGTATAAAAGGGTCTTTACAGAAAGCTGTGCTTTGACAGTTGTACGTAAACCTCACATTCCCCTGTGGGAATGCCGGGGGCTCTTTCAGTATAAATAGTATCTCCACTTTCTGGAAATTCTGTGCTAGAAATTTCCTCTTTTCTGTCAGTTTTCTACTTTGTTCCTTTGCTTTCTGTCATTTCTTCCTATCATCTGCCTTGCTGTTCTATTCACCTATATGTGTTCGATAAAGTCTTACGTACTTTTATCTTAGGATTGATAATTGGGTATATGTATTAAGTGCATTTTGGGCTCTAGATGCAGAAGCAATGTTAGGTAATTTAACCCGTTCTTAGATATGTTTAAGTGTCCTTAGTTACATCTAAATTTGTATTCAGGGGCATCCCCTCAGATTATGTGCTCGAATGCATGTTTCATGGGTCACTACTTCACCCCCTCTTTCCAATTTCAAGACCTTGTCAGCGCATTGGGCATTGGGCACGCTTTGGAAAACATCCAGATATTTGTTGGCAGGTTTGGGTGGAAGGCATATACACATGGAATAGTCGGTGTGATAAATCCCTCACAGAATGCAAACTGGACGCCATTCGGGGTGGGAATGGTAGTGAAAGGGACAGGTGGGCACCTATCTCATAATGTTGTACCTGTGTGAAATCTCACTCCTTACACAGTGATGTCCATGTTCATGGAATGCTTGTCCTCGTACACATCTAAAGACTTTATCACTTAACCATGGATTGATTGGACTGAACAACCAGCGGTACTTATCATGAACTGTAATAATTCTTTTACCGTAGTAAGTGAATTTTCTTTACAAAAAGAAATGTAAAATTTTCAAAACACCAGAATTTTATATTTTAGCCGGAACTTTGATGCCATCACATTCACAAGGAGGCAAAAGTGGATTTTACACCGTATAAGATCGTGATGTCTGCTTTGGGGGGTTGTTTTTTGTTTTTTGTTTTGTTCGTTTTTTTTGTTTTTGTTTTGCTTTGTTTTGTTTTTGTTTTTATTTACTTTTGCGTTTTATAATTTATTTTTTATCCAAAACAACCTATCGACGTTCTTAGTCCCATACAGTTAACATTTTTTTGCTTTTAAGATCCGTAAGTAGTGTCGAGCCAGCCGAGTTAAGTACCTTGTTCTGTGAGCACCAAACGTTGACGTGAATCAAGGTACGGGGATTTGGACTTGACTTCAACATCTGTTGCCTTTTGGAGGTGGACAGTTTGTGGGGTGGTGTCCATGTGGAATGGAGATCATCTTCGTGCTTCATAAAAAAAACTATTTGCTTAGTTCGTGAGGCTGAAATGTTTTTCTTGTTACTTTTGGGTTTTGTTTTCGTTCTTTTTTTCTTATTACGTCTACACGCACTGTCGGATGACAGTCGTTTGTACACCGTGGAAAATACTCAGTGTGTTCAAGTTATTACCAAATGTGTTCAAGTTATTACCATTCAGTATTGTGTTCAAGTTATTACCATTCAGTATTGCACATTTATGTGCGGCTCTAACAGTGAAACTGGTGGCGTTCTTTTGTGTGCGTTAAATCGGTCCACTTTTCAGATTTTTCATTTCTGAAATTTTTGTAGTTGCTGTTGCATTTTTGTCGTTCAAAAGTCGCATGATTATATGCCAGCTGTGAAACTTATTTCTCCAGTCGTACATTGTATACAGCTACACGATGAATGAACGATGTGTACATGCCGTGTGTGGGCGTGAGGGAGACGAGTGGGAAATGGATGCCCTCATTTGCTGTTCTGTCATGAATAGACATCGTATTTTCAGTTTAAGTATTTCACACCTGGTAGTGGCACAACATATTTTACAAGTGTTCTCTTCAATTTGACGTGGTCATGTTATTCTACGAGGTAACGGAAGGGTACAGAAAACTTTATTTTACAAATCAAATTCATTTATTTGTGGAGAGGTTGGGTTTTTTGTTGTTGCTTTTTTTTGGTTTTTTTGTGGTTCCTGTAAACTATTTTTTCGTAGTTTTAGAATGAAAAAGGATGAAAGTTATTTTTGCTTGCATGGCTATAAACTGAAACGAAATATTAAAGTCAATGGTTCCAGCATGAACAAAACGATCCTTTTTTTTCAGTTACAATTATGTATCTCGAACGTGGACTATTAGCACATCGGAAAATGGTAATACTCAATAACATTTTACAAGGACAATTAATTCACTCAATAACATTTTAGGAGGATAATTAATAATAAGTTTACAAACACGCAGACATCGTTACCCTTTCATTCCGCCATGTGTTGGAAGTGTGGAGATTAACGGAATGGCAAGTCTTGATTGAATCATGTCGCTTTCTGAAGAGGTGGGTGGGGTTTTTTTTTTCCTTTTTTTTCCTTTTTTTAATTGCCATAAACTCATTGTTGATTCTGTCGTAACGTTTCAAAAAAGGATAAAAGGTTGTGTGTGTGTGTGTGTGTGTGTGTGTGTGTGTGTGTGTGGTGTGTGGTGTGTGGTGTGTGTGTGTGTGTGTGTGTGTGTGTGCGCGCGCACGCGTTCCACTCGACTGTATAACTGTAATACGAAATGGCCTATTAAGTCGTTTGTTCTACCATGAAAGAAACATCTTTATTTTTAGTCGGTCATATTCTGTGAAGTCAGAGCGGGCTAGCTTGGTAGTCATGGACTCAGCATTAAAAACTGGCCTGTTGACTGCCTGTCTTAATGTCTCTATCGTTCTGGTGGCGTCAGCTTAGTGTTTGATAGGTCCTTTCTCTCCTTTCTGTTTGAAGACCTTGCCAGTGCATAGGGTTTGTGCAGGCTCAGGAAATCGGTCACATAATTGCTGGCAATTTGGGCGGAGCGCATATGGAGCTGTCCGAGTGCGGTGAATTCTTAAATAACTTCAATAACTCCAATAACTATAGTCATTTCTTCTACCACAAGTAAACATTCCTTCGTTTTTGATTATGGTCTGTAGATTCATTGTTTTACAATTATTTGAAGTCGTTTCTTCTGCCGTAAGTTTACAGCCATTTGTTTTTCTATGAAGTCATTTGTTAGTCCGTATGTAAACTTTCATTTGTAGTCATGTTCTAGGACGTTTGTTCTTCCACAAGTAAACAGTTTATTTTCATTTATGTTCTATGAAATTTGTTCTTCCATTTAACATCGACTCATTTTCAGTTATGTTCTATGAAGTCATTTGTTTTTCCATTTGTTAACATCGACTTATTTTCAGTTATGTTCTATGAAGTCATTTGTTTTTCCATTTGTTAACATCGACTTATTTTCAGTTATGTTCTATGAAGCCATTTGTTTTTCCATTTGTTAACATCGACTTATTTTCAGTTATGTTCTATGAAGCCATTTGTTTTTCCATTTGTTAACATCGACTCATTTTCAGTTATGTTCTATGAAGTCATTTGTTTTTCCATTTGTTAACATCGACTTATTTTCAGTTATGTTCTATGAAGCCATTTGTTTTTCCATTTGTTAACATCGACTCATTTTCAGTTATGTTCTATGAAGCCATTTGTTTTTCCATTTGTTAACATGGACTTATTTTCAGTTATGTTCTATGAAGCCATTTGTTTTTCCATTTGTTAACATCGACTCATTTTCAGTTATGTTCTATGAAGCCATTTGTTTTTCCATTTGTTAACATCGATTTATGTTCAGTTATGTTCGATGAAGCCATTTGTTTTTCCATTTGTTAACATCGACTCATTTTCAGTTATGTTCTATGAAGCCATTTGTTTTTCCATTTGTTAACATCGATTTATGTTCAGTTATGTTCGATGAAGCCATTTGTTTTTCCATTTGTTAACATCGACTCATTTTCAGTTATGTTCTATGAAGCCATTTGTTTTTCCATTTGTTAACATCGATTTATGTTCAGTTATGTTCGATGAAGCCATTTGTTTTTCCATTTGTTAACATCGACTTATGTTCAGTTATGTTCGATGAAGTCATTTGTTTTAAGTAAACGTCTATTTTCAGTTGTATTCTCTGAAACATTTGTTCCTCAGAAGTAAACATGCATTTATTTTCAGTCTTGTTGTGGTGTATTCCATACAGGGGAGTGACACCTGATTTTAAGATTTTTTTTTTCTGTACGTGGATATTGCTCTGTGGATGATAAAATCGGCAGTATGCAAAAAACACTGCCTGTGGTCAGGACATTGCGCTGTTCTGTCTGTGCGTGGGAAGGGTGGAGGTGAGCAGCATTGCAAGTTTTTTTGTTTGTTTTGTTTTGGTTTTAAAAAAGATGAACGTATTCTGGTAATGAGTCACCTTTTTTCTGTGTGTGTGTGTGTGTGTGTGTGTGTGTGTGTGTGTGTGTGTGTGTGTGTGTGTGTGTGTGTGGTGTGTGTGTAATAATTCGGAGATTCTTCAGTTTTGTATTTTATTTTCCGACATTTGTACTTACAGGTCTATAATTATTTGATGCCGTCCTTGACATAACTTTAAGTGAATCACCGTGGTCAGATGGGTAACAACGTACACATTGTTATGGGCGTTATACACCATATCCAGTGTGGTTTTTTTCATTATTTTTTTATGTGTATATACATTTAAGGAGAGGTGGGATTGATTTCGTTTTGTTTTTTGGGTTTTTTGTTTTTGTTTTTTATCTTTATGTATTTTTTACTTTTTTGTCTATATGGATGTAAAACAGTTAATTTTTCGATAAGTCATGAAGTAAATCGTATGATTATTCTTTTCAGTGTTGATGTTAGCTTAGTTGATAGACAGCTGAGCATTTGGTCACTGACTGGGGGTGGGGGTGTTCTGTCATGAGACAAATTTATGTAGGATAGTTGTGTTGATTGAGAACTTTATTTATTCACTTTCTATACATATGTTCCTTTTTGAAGGTAAGATGCATATAGTCATGTCATTTACATGTAACCAAGATTATTCCAGTGGTAGGCTGATAAAATACCAGTATAAAATATAGACTAGGTAAAACAGTCTAGATAGGGCCTCAAGACCTGGCCAGCTCATGGGTTTATGTGCAGGCTTAAGGCTTGTGCCACGATCACCATACTCGTGGCACCTGTGACGTTAGTGCATGTGGAATTCGTTCCGAGCGCGGAGACGTCATCTTGAGAAACTGAAACTGCTTATGTTCGCACATATCATTTGTGGCGAGAAATGTTCTGTAAGTCTTTTGTCTTTTCACTGTCCATATTGACTGACGTTTTTGATATCATTTGTGACAAATTCTCCCGTGGGAATGCCGGGGGTTCTTTAAGTATAAATAGTATCCCCACCATCTGGAAATTCTGTGCTAGAAATTTCCTCTTTTCTGTCACTCACTTTTTTCCTTCCTCCTTTGCTTTCTGTCATGTCTTCCCATCAGTTTCTGCCGTGCTAGTCCATTTACCTGTATGTTAGTTTTACATATTTCTTAGTTTTGACGATTGGATACATGTATAAAGTGCATCTTTGGCTGTAGGGAAGTTAGATATGCGGAAGCGAATTTAGGCCCACTTTTGTGTATGTGTCCTTAGTCATGTTTAAATTTGTATTCAGGTATTTTTTTTTTCAAATCCCCTGTGTGATACATTGGACGGAGTCACAACGCCAGAAACATCTTAGATTGTGTAGGCAAGTGCATTGATATATGTACTTTTTCCCCTTTTTTCTGAAATATTGTGTGTTTTGAAACGGTTATAGCCCTGATAAGGTTATACGCAGTCGGCTGGGCTTTAAACAAAAAGTAAAAAATATCGTGAAAAAAGTTGCTCCTCCATTTTATACGCCTTTAGTTTACATTCGGACCGTCAGTCATTTACTGAACATCAGGACCGTCAGTCATTTACTGAACATCAGGACCGTCAGTCATTTACTGAACATCAGGACCGTCAGTCATTTACTGAACATCAGGACCGTCAGTCATTTACTGAACATCAGGACCGTCTGTCATTTACTGAACATCAGGACCCTCAGTCATTTACTGAACATCAGGACCGTCAGTCATTTACTGAACATCAGGACGGTCAGTCATTTACTGAACATCAGACCCGTCAGTCATTTACTGAACATCAGGACCCGTCAGTCATTTACTGAACATCAGGACCGTCTGTCATTTACTGAACATTAGGACCGTCAGTCATTTACTGAACATTAGGACCGTCAGTCATTTACTGAACATCAGGACCCGTCAGTCATTTACTGAACATCAGACCTGTCAGTCATTTACTGAACATCAGGACCGTCAGTCATTTACTGAACATTAGGACCGTCAGTCATTTACTGAACATTAGGACCGTCAGTCATTTACTGAACATCAGGACCCGTCAGTCATTTACTGAACATCAGGACCCGTCAGTCATTTACTGAACATCAGGACCCGTCAGTCATTTACTGAACATCAGGACCTGAATATTTCGGACCATCCGTCACTCTGCTCCAATTAGCATAAATGCATAATCATTTGCCAGGTAATTATGTTCTAGCACTGCTATTATAAATATACAAGGGCTGATTTAAAAGTCGACCCGTCCAAACAGAAAGAAGTCCAACTTAATGAAATTTTCAGTCCCGCGTAGTACATTGTCAACAAATTCTAAGCTTAGAGTCGAATACTTTTTGACAGTATGACTGAGATATGGCAGTGAATGTGATTTCAGTTTTTCCGAAGTCTTGGATTCTTGAAAACTACTTGCCATCCAGGTTTTGCTCCAAAAGAGGAACGGACCAGAAGTCACGTGGGGTAAGTTAGGACTGTAAGCTGGGGTAGTGAAAACCCTGGACTGCTTTTGTAAACAGGTCAAAGTGATTTTGGCTTTATGCTCACTTCCGTTTCATGCTGGTTTTCACTTTTGAACGCTGTAGGAGAATGGACTGCACAGCTTTGGACAAAATGTTAATACATATCAGCAGTAAGAATAGAACTTTTAGGTTAAGTGCTGACCGATCCAAAGCTTTGGGACTTGGAAAAAAGAACATCCGAAAACCAGGTCTTAATACGAGGATTTTTTCTTCATTAGCGCCCACATTGGATAGGACTGTTCGAGGTGTTATAGGGGATCAGTGTTTGGATAGGACTGTACGGGATGTTATAGGGGATCAGCGTTTGGATAGGACTGTACGGGGTGTTATAGGGGATCAGCGTTTGGATAGGACTGTACGGGATGTTATAGGGGATCAGCGTTTGGATAGGACTGTACGGGGTGTTTATAGGGGATCAGCGTTTGGATAGGACTGTTCTGGGTGTTATAGGGGATCAGCGTTTGGATAGGACTGTTCTGGGTGTTATAGGGGATCGGCGTTTCTTCATCTCTATTGACATAACAATCGTGTGGGGCCCTCTGGCTCAAAAGCAGTCGCTTTAATATCTGAATTTTTGTTTTTGTCTGCTCAACTGAGACAAGTCACCCATCTGGCAGCCACTTTCTTTATCAAGATCATACCGCACCATCCATTTAGCCACACCATATGGCATACCGTAAGGTTCACTTATATCACGAACTAGCAGATCCTCTTCAACTACTCTGTTTACAAGCTGAAGTTTATTTCATTCTTGGCCTGGCCTAGACGTTCATATTGGTACTTACCTTAACTGTGGGCTTTTCTTGCTGAAAATGATCAACTTGGCGGCAAACAGTCATGTACAACACACTGCTCACCATACGCAATTCCCAAATCGTCATGACTTTTTGATTGGCCTCCAAGTTTGGACTTTGTGAAAACATTTACAATGAGATGCTTTATACTACGATCCCTGTTGGGTTTTTTTTGTGTTTTTTTGTTATGTTTTTTGGGTTTTTTTCTTTTTGGACAAGCAGTTCGTCTTCGGCCTCTTTACATCTCAGGAGATGATAGTCTGCACCAGGAGGCGTTGTGGTCATGACGTGCACTTTCTGCTGTGGCTGTGCAGGCCGATTCTTGAATGGCAATCTCTGTCACATCTGCCACATACAAACTGAGTCGCTGTTGTCTGGTTTCTGGAACGTTGCTCGCGAAGAGCCCTTTTCTCATCTGCGCTTTCTGCTCTCCTCCTCTCCGCATTCACAACGCCTTGCTGAACGGCTGTCCGCCACGCTGTCCTGTCTTCCGCCAGTCTCCCAAGAGCCTGGGTCAATCCCTGAGCTTCTAAGGTCCCTTTTGCATGCGTCTACAAAGCGTAGCTATGGGCGTCCTGGAGTTACATGTCAGATAACGTAAGTGAACTAGGTAAGGTGTCGTAATGGTGTGCATATTAATAGTGCAAAAGATGTCATTTCGTTCTGCCCCTTCCCGTCCCCCAGGAGATACCAGGGGTTCTTTCAGTATAAATAGTGTCTCCATCTTCTGGAAAATCTGTTCCAGAAATGTCCTGTGTTCTTTCACTTTGTTTTTGCCTTGCTGTTTTTGCTTTATCATCTATCATTTCTTCCTTGCTGATCCATTTACCTGTATGTGTTCTATAAAGTAAGTTTTTATAATTTGGTAAATGTTTTGACAAATTTGGCTGTGAGGAAATGTGGTGTGACCCCCGTGGGGATGCCAGAGGCTTTCAGTATAAGTAGTATCCCCATCTTCTGGAAGTTCTGTGCTAGAAATTTCCTCTTTGCTATCATTCTCGAAATTTCTGCCTTGTTCCTTTGCTTGGTCATTTTTTCCCCCTATCATTATCTTCATGGTCCATTCACCTGTATGTGAACAATGTCTTACATACTTTCTCTCCGGATTGATAATTTGGTGCATACGTAAAGTGCATTTTTGGCCTTAGGGAATGAGATATGCGGAAGCAATTGTAGGCAGTTTAGGCCCGTTTTTATTTTAGTGTCCTTATGTTTAAATTTGTATTCAGTCTTTCATCACCTTAGATTATGTGAGCGGATGCATTGATAGGTGTACATAATTTTCTGTTCAATTTTTACCTGTTGAAACACTGTATTGTATACTGAAATGATTATAGCCCTGATATGGCTCTGCGCAGTCGGCTGAGCTTTAAGCAACAATAAGAAAGGACTTCGTCTTTCTTCTCTGCTGATCGTAAAGATGGGATAGTGGCTAAAACGTCTCTGAAGGAGGCTGTCCATGTTTTTCCATGTTTTTGGGCTGTTTGATTTTTTTTTTTCTATTTATTTTGTCTGAATTTCAATATCAATAAGATAACGGCTGTATTTTTGCCAATGAAATAACGTTATCATTTTGTACTTACTTACGTATGTGTGTATGACTGCAGTTTAATTTCCTTTCTCTCTGTGCGTGTGTGTGTGTGTGCGTGTGCGTGTGCGTGTGAGTGTGCGTGTGCGTGTGCGTGTGTGTGTGTGAGAGAGAGAGTGTGTGTGTGTGTGTGTTCGAAGCGTGAACTCATAGGGTTATTCTAGCCAGTGGCCAGTGTTTCGGAATGTTGGAATGATCGTTTTTTTGTTTTTTTTCCCCAAAAGTATCAGAACAAGGATTTTTTTTACAATTTGCCTTTTTAGTTTAAGAATATAATGGACCCTAACGAGTGCGAAGTGTTCAAGAAAAGTGTTCGACTTTTTGTGTTGCTCTGAATTTAACCGTATGAAGAATACAAAGCTGTGTTTAAAAAATTCAAAATATCTTTTACTTTCATAGGACGTGCTTTCAGTCTTTCCTCAAATTGTAAAACGACAAAAATAGCGACTATAGCGATAATAAGTCTCCTAGTTGTGCATACAGTGATTGCAGAAAGAGGGCGCTGCCGTTGGTTTTACCCGTCACGATTTTTTATTTTGGTTATTTTTTATATTTATATTTTCTACTTTATACTTTTTATATTTACATAGTAATGGTTGTTTTTGATAGGGAGTTTACAATCCATTCAGTTATCCTTTAAAGTGAATACATCGACAGCCGAGCAACAAGCTGCTCTGTGTCTTTGTCAAGTATGTCCCCCATCCTAAACGGGAAGAAGGTGGCAAGATGTATGTGGACATGAGTGAGGTCACGGGATTAAATAGAAAGAGGATATCGGTTTCCGGTGGAATTGTTGAAATAATTCGGTTTCTTTTATAATTGTCATGCTATATCAAACATTTTTCTCCCCAAGAACTGATTTTGAAATTCCATGTAGAGGACAATGACTATCAACATTGTTTGTGCCAGATTTTGTATGCAGTATAGTTGCTGAACGGTTTTCTACTAGAGTACACTATTTTGAAGGATGACCGATTCGGTTGATGCAGTGCGGTAGTTTTGTTTTTTTGGGAAACACTTCTGTTTAGAAGTGAAAATATTCCAGCGTACACTGGACGATGAACAAGAGAGGACGTCGCACCTTTTGTCACCTGACGTGACGATGGACGGTGATGGTAGGACTGCACGTGCGGTCTGCTGCCATTTTTGTTTTTTGTTTTGACCCAGAAATAATTGTTTAATAGACGAGGTGGATTTCTTTTACTTTACTTTTTCCATTTTTTCCAAGACTATATATTACAGCATGGTGGAGTTGCCCGAGTTGCAAAACCATTTTGTCAAAAAATAAAAATGTAGAGGAGACGGTAAGAAAGGGAGGCTATATATTTCCTTTTCTTTCTTTGTGTAAACAATTATAATTTGAATTTTTTTTCTTGTTTTGTTCTGTTACACATTATCTATTCTTGTTAAAAAATAAATTTAAAAGAAAGGTGAAAAAAAAACAGGACAGTGAGCAAGATGATGGGGACGATAGTGAAGACATGGGAACGGTGAACAAAAAACGGGACAGTGAACAAGATGAGGGGAAGTTAGTTTTGGGCTCCAATTTCTGCTGCTGGAAGATGAACAAATGAAGGTGTGACTTGGGTGCCTGTAGTCTGCAGATTGTCATCAACACAATACTGTGAATTTTCCCAAGTAAAGGTTTTGTTTTACTGCAAGATTATAGAGGGTTTGCTCACTGTTGCAATTTTCCGATCTTATTGATTAGAATAGCATTTCCCCCCGTGGGGATGCCGGGGGCTCTTTCAGTATAAATAGTATCCCCATCTTCTGGAAATTCTGTGCTAGAAATTTCCTCTTTTCTGTCACTCTCTTGTTTCTTTCTTCCTCCTTTGTTTCTGTCATTTCTTCCTGTCATTTTCTGCCTTACTGGTCCATTCACCTGTATGTTTTCGATAAAGCCTTACGTACTTTTTCTTGGGATCGATAATTGGGTACATGCATTAAGTGCAGTTTTGGCTCTAGGGAGGAGGATATGAAATGTTCTAAAGCTTTTTACATTTCGCACACCCCAAAAAGTACAAAATTTCGTGAAAACTATGTTCATGGCATGTTGACTTTAAAAAAAAAATGTGGGACCTTAAGTGTAGTTCCAAAGGAAATGTTCTGTACAGTCTTCTGTGGTATTACACCATTTTACAATGTAGCTGTTATACCCATCGCCTTTAGTAACATTTGTAACAGTAATTGTATGAACTATTTATTTGCAAACACTTTAGTTTTACGTCACTAATTAAATGACTTTTAAAAAGTCACGAACATCAGTATTTAGGAACCAGAAAAAAACATAAAAAATCAGAATGCATAATTAGTACAACCAGACTTGGAGGGGCAGTGAACATAGAGGGGGAGTGAACATGGGGGGGGGGTCTGTGAACATGGGGGGGGGCTGTGAACATGGGGGGGGCTATGAACATAGAGGGACGAACATGGAGGGACGGTGAACATGGGGGGGGGCAGTGAACATGGAGGGGCAGTGAACATGGGGGGGGCAGTGAACATGGAGGGACGGTGAACATGGAGGGCAGTGAACATGGGGGGAGGGACGGTGAACATGGGGGGACGGTGAACATGGGGGCAGTGAACATGGGGGGGCAGTGAACATGGAGGGCAGTGAACGTGGAGGGGCAGTGAACGTGGATGGGGCAGTGAACATGGAGGGGCAGTGAACATGGAGGGGCAGTGAACATGGAGGGGCAGTGAACATGGAGGGGCAGTGAACATGGAGGGGCAGTGAACATGGAGGGGCAGTGAACATGGAGGGGCAGTGAACATGGAGGGGCAGTGAACATGGAGGGGCAGTGAACATGGAGGGGCAGTGAACATGGAGGGGCAGTGAACATGGAGGGGCAGTGAACATGGAGGGGCAGTGAAGGACAAGGATCATGAAAGGACAGTGAGTGGGAAGGGGTGGAACAGGTTTCACTGGAACTTGTCATGGGGTAGGTATAGGTGGTAGTGATGTGGTCTTTGCACTTGTCTGAATGTTTTCAACCTCAAAACACTGGAATTTTCCATTTCCTTTTTTCAAAAATCGAAGTTGTGTAAAAATGTTTTACCTTTCCGATTTTTCTCTCAAATTTTAAATTACAAACAGCACGCACCTGACACTGATAAAAAGCGCAGTAGTTTTGCTCAGTTCGGAAAATCTTTTACCTCTCCCCGTAGAAATGGCCGGTGTTCTTCCACTCTAAAGATTCTCTCCTTTTGGAAATTCTCTGCTAAAAATTTCCTATTTTGTCACTCTTTGTTTCTGCCTAGCTCCTTTGTTTTTGTCATCCCTTCCTGTCTTCCTTGATGGTGCAGTCACCTGTTGTGTAAAAGCCTTACATCCATTTTCTTAGGATGTATGCTTAGGTACTTATGTTAACTGCATTGTGTTTTCCGCGCTCTAAGACTTGATCTGCGGAAGCAATTTTTGTTTAATTAGGTCAGTTTGTTTTAGTGTCCCAGTTCACATTTGTGTTCAGCTTGTAGTTCATTAAACCTCTGATAAATTGGGCGGAATGGTCAACGCCATTAGATAATATGCTCGTTTTATTTTTTGTTTTTTGTTTTGGTTTTTCATCAGGGTCGAATTGTTTTGAGATAGTTGTATTCCTGATAATGGCTCTGCACAGTCAGCTTGATTTTAGACAAGCACAATAATAAAAGTAACCCTCTTGCCTATAAGTGAAAATAACCGGCTACAGAAGGGACACTTCACAAGAGAAAGGGTCATCGCCCTGTTCTCTGACCTTGTTCTGATATACTGTCGATAGTGTCTCTTTTCAAAGATAAGATAACACAGATACCGCATGTCATTACAATGTAACCAGGACTGTTCCGATAACAAACTGATACAAATACTGTATAAGGTAGAAAACCATACACTAGGTAGGACCTTAGGACCTGGCCAGCTCGTAGGTGTGTGTTCAAGCTTAAAGCTTTTGCCGTGAGCATTGTATGCAGCATGTGGCGTCAGCGCATACGGAAGTCTTTCCGTACGCGAAGACGTCGTCTTGAGAAACTAAAATTGATAGGCGATCGATAGTGTAATCAAGCTGCCAGCTCTTTACTTACATTTTACTGAGGTTTTATTAACCCTTTACGCGGAAGGACAAGATGGTGTGACTAAACGGCCAGGATTTTCAACTATACAATACTGGGACAATTGTTTTTTTCACTCTTCATTCCCTTAAAACACGAGTTACAATTTAATTTTGCAAACTACCAATTATCATTTTCAATACCTTTCCAACCTTTCACTCTTCATTCCCTTAAAACACGAGTTACAATTTAATTTTGCAAGATTACCAATTATCATTTTCAATACCTTTCCAACCTTTCACTCTTCATTCCGTTAAAACGCGAGTTACAATTTAATTTTGCAAGACTACCAATTATCATTTTCAATACCTTTCCAACCTTTCACTCTTCATTCCCTTAAAACGCGAGTTACAATTTAATTTTGCAAGACTACCTATTATCATTTTCAATACCTTTCCAACCTTTCACTTTCATTCCCTTAAAACACGAGTTACAATTTAATTTTGCAAGACTACCAATTATCTTTTTTCATACCTTTCAACCTTCATTTTCCGTTTAGGTAAAAGTGGTTTACGTGTATAACGACAACTGTTTTACTCGTACCTCGTGTAACAATGAAACTGCAATAAATCTATCTGACCTTACTCAGTTGACTGAAATGTATCCTATTGTCGAGACAAATAATGTTATTGTGAGACTATTCTTTTTCCCACTTTTCCATGTATGATTTATGAAGCATGACCTCAGCACAAGGCGTGTGTGGATGCGAAAGGCTTTTTAGTTTAGGCATTTTTTTTTCCTTTCCTTTTGGATTTGCTCAGGGGGTTTTTTTTTTGCTTTTTTTTGGGGGGGTGGGGGTTGTGCGTGTGGCGGTGAGTGGTTGAATGTTTGCCAGTCTTTATCTCACATTTGCTCTAAAAGAAATGTCTGGCACAGTAATTGCAGCGTTTGGCGAGTCAGGTGTGTCCAGTTTTTTTATGGAAAGAGGAAGCCAGGTTTCTGTGGCCAGGTACCAAGTGTGTTGTATCTCAGTAGGTTACCTGGCCATGTTTAGGCTTGTGGAAGGGGACGCTGGGAAGGATGGTGGACACACCCCGGTAAATTATCCCTGCATTGCTCGAATACGGAACAATGTTTACCCCTAACACTACAAGACAGTGTTTGCCCCTAAGGCTACTGGACTGTTTTCCTTAATACTGCGGACAATGTATAACCGTAATATTTACTACTGGACAATGTTACCCTAATACTTCTGGACTGTTTATCCCTAATACTAACTGGACAATGTATAACCCTAATACTGCTGGACAATGTATAACCCTAATAAAATGTTTACCTCTAATACTATATAAGGATTGACAAAGCTTCTTTCTAAAAGGGACTTTTTTCATACGTTGTCTCTTGAATTGTTTTTTTCCCTGTTTTTCCGTTTGATTTCATTAAAGACTTTTCAGACGCAACATATTTTCTCCAACATTCCGTTAAAATGCTTGATAACGTTTCATAATTTTGTACCCAAATAACCAACGGGATATGTTCTTCCACGTGTTATTTCCTCCTTGTGGGGATGCTGGAGGCTATTTCAGCATACATATCCCCATCTTCTGGAAATTCACGTGTCAGAATTTTTTTCTTTCTTTGTTGCTGCCTTGCTCCTTTGCTTTGTCATTTGGTTCTTATCATTTATTTTGCATAGCTGATCCATTCACCTGTATGTGTTCTATAAAGCCTTACGTACTTTCTCTTAGGATTGACAATTGGGCACATGTATTAAGTGCAGTTTTGGCTGTAAGGAAATGCGATGTGCAGAAGCGGTTTTGGTAACTTAGGCCCGTTATGTTTTAATGTCCTTAGTTATGTTTATATATGTGACCCTCCACCACGAAATCAGTCTCTTAACTCGCAGTCAGTCGAACAGCACCAGGAGCTGAAAAGGTGACTGAGGGTCTATCTGGGGTGTTTTGACTTTTTTCTCAAAATTGATTTCTGTAGACTATAATCTATCCCCCACAGAAATATTTTTCTTGAAAAAGTTATTAATCAATTGAAATCGGGTATTTTAACGCACTGATCGCAGCAGATAGAACGCAATTTCCTACCAAAAGTACCTATTTTTGTCTCATTATGAACCGTAACCTGTACAGTACCCGCACTCTTTGGTGCATCTTTCAGATAATGACAGCAAAAATTAGAAACAAACTGGGTCAAAGCCACCAAATAAAGAAATTTAAGGAAAATGTGTAGGAGAGCACACAAAAACTTTACAGGCCGTTTTCTCAAAATGGCCGTCATACAACTTAATGACTTGAAACATACATAACTTCATTTGTTTGAGTACAAGCTTTATTCAACTACCAAAATAATCAGCAGAATGTACACTTTCCAGTGATATGCATATCTCAAAATGCCCAGAATGCTAGTTAAGACTGATTTCGTGGTGAGAGGTCACATATTTGTATTCAGATTTGAATTTTTTTAAATCCCTTATGTAATAAATTGGAGTGATCAACGCCGAGGGCATATCCTTATGTTTGCGAATACATTGTACTGAATTTTATATTCCAGCTGTTCTCCAGTGAGGTATGGAGTACATTAAGAGATGGATATCACAAATGCATCTCATGGATATCACAAATGTATCATGGATATCACAAATGTATCATGGATATCACAATGTATCTCCCAAATTTCATACCAAAAGTAGTTTTGTGATACCCTGTTGTTTCCCTAATTTTGTATCACATTTAACGTGGAAGAAAGGTTCTCCCAGATCTACTTGAAGTGTGGTATGCTATAACCAAAACACCCGGTTTGTCCCTGTGTAGAGTAGAAAACGGTCGATGTACAGTGGCTAAGGAGCTTACTTCGTTTTGGTGGACATGATGTGGCTGAAGTCTTGTTAGGCCTGGACTACACAATGCTGACCTGCACTTTTTTCCTTTTTTCTTTTACCTTTTTATTCCAGAAATAAAGAACGTTTCATTTGGAGATCTTAAGGCAAGTTTTTACATTTGTGGACCAGCGTTGCTAGGTTTACTCTACATCATGGAGGATGATCAGGTGATGCACCACACTTTTAATGATCAACAATTGAATGTTATAGAATGTTTATGTATTTTGTTTTTTTGGTTTTGATCTTTATTTTCTTTATATTCCAGCTTCACGTTGTCCATCTCTTTCTGTATATGTGAAGTGTGGATGTGGAAATAGGATGACCTACCGACATGTTTTTTTTTTTTTGTTTTTTTTGTTTTGATTTTGATTTTCTTTATATTCCAGCTTCACGTTGTCCATCTCTTTCTGTATATGTGAAGTGTGGATGTGGAAATAGGATGACCTACCGACATGGTTTTTTTTTGTTTGTTTGTTTTTTGTTTGATTTTTATTTTCTTTATATTCCAGCTTCACGTTGTCCATCTCTTTCTGTATATGTGAAGTATGGATGTGGAAATAGGATGACCTACCGACATGTTTGCCAGCCAAATAGGGGCAGCTTATCGCCGCTAAACTTGATGGGAATATGTTAACGTTTCTGCAAGAATGGGGGTAAAGGGAGGGCAGGCTGACTATTTTATTTTGTGTAGTGTAGAGTAGTCTTTCTTGTCGTTTATGAACGGCTTAATGCAAAAGACAGAGCAGAGCAGACACTGCAAAAGACAGAGCAGAGCAGACACTGCAAAAGACAGAGCAGAGCAGACACTGCAAAAGACAGAGCAGAGCAGACACTGCAAAAGACAGAGCAGAGCAGACACTGCAAAAGACAAAATGCAGAACAGGCAAAATGAAGACTTACCATGCTGCAATCAGCGGTCGCTGTGTTCGTGCGCGCGCACGTGCGTGTGTGTGTTCGTGTGTGTGTTAGTGTATGTTTGTGTTCGTGTGTGTGTGTGCGTGTGTGTTTGTTGAATGTAAACGTGGGAAGAAGGCCTGAAGGTGTTTCGGTTCTGATTGCTTGTACTTTTCGTTTCAAACTTTTTGAGGTAAGATCGGTACAGTTTTTTTTGGGTTTTTTTTTAACCTAGGCTGACGTCAGAAGTGGGTGAGGTCTACTTCTTGTAGATTTGTTTGTTTTGCTACTGCTAGGGGCGATAGTGGAGGAGGAGGTGTACATTTTTGTATGCATTTATAAGACATTTTGCCCCGGTTTTTATTTCACTACTTTTTCGTTGGAAGACATACACAGGACTCTTAGTATCGTCTTCATTTTCTCCTTTGGTTTTTCTAACACAAGTTAGAGTACTACCATTATGGACAACCGCAGTCGAACATTTCAAGCTTTTTTTGAGTTCCCATTTTTTTCCGACGCTTGTTTGTACGTTGCTTTCCCACACTGTGCAGGCTTTGTGTTGCTACTCAGTCTACATAGTCTGGTGGGCGTGCATGCACTCTCAAGCACATAAGCAAGCACGCATGCACGAGCACATTTGCAAGCAGATGCGCACATGCACGCACGCACGCATTTTTAAAAGGAATACAAAGCTTGTTTTTTCGAGAGATAATGGAATCATTACATATTTTTTGTTTTTCTTTTTTGTTTTGTTTTTCCTTTTTTTAAGAATGCTTTCCGTGTATTTGAAGTGTGTGTGTGTGGAAAATTACAAATGAAGTAGCTGCCAATGTGTCGGTTAAATGAGCAAGCTTGTTGCCGCTGGGCGTGAAGGAAACATACGTCTGGTACTTGGAAAGGACATCTTTACTGACAGCTCTGTCTGTCTGTCTGTCTTGTCTCTGTGTGTGTGTGTGTGTGTGTGTGTGTGTGTGTGTGTGTGTGTGTGTGTGTGTGTGTGTGTGTGTATTATATATTTTATTATGTGTGTGTGTGTGTGTGTGTGTGCGTGTGTGTGTATGTATATATATATATTTAATGTACATGTATGTATTTATGTATAACCTGCTCGTCATGTTGTAGACGGTTTTATCAAAAGAATATTCGCGTTGACTGGACTCTGATCCGATCTGTGCAGTGCAACCAAATGGAGACGTTTTATACCGCCACATAGACGCTGTTGTGAAAGTGGGTAGAATACCTGATGTTAGGTTGGTGCTGATTGCCGATACGTGGTGTTAGGTTGGTGCTGATTGCCGATATCTGACGTTAGGTTGGTGCTGACTGCCGATATCTGACGTTAGGTTGGTGCTGACTGCCGATACCTGATGTTAGGTTGGTGCTGACTGCCGATACGTGATGTTAGGTTGGTGCTGATTGCCGATACCTGATGTTAGGTTGGTGCTGATTGCCGATACCTGATGTTAGGTTGGTGCTGATTGCCGATACCTGATGTTAGGTTGATGCTGATTGCCGATACCTGATGTTAGGTTGATGCTGATTGCCGATACCTGATGTTAGGTTGATGCTGATTGCCGATACCTGATGTTAGGTTGATGCTGATTGCCGATACCTGACGTTAGGTTGGTGCTGATTGCCGATACCTGATGTTAGGTTGGTGCTGATTGCCGATACCTGATGTTAGGTTGATGCTGATTGCCGATACCTGATGTTAGGTTGGTGCTGATTGCCGATACCTGATGTTAGGTTGATGCTGATTGCCGATACCTGACGTTAGGTTGGTGCTGATTGCCGATACCTGACGTTAGGTTGGTGATGATTGCCGATACCTGATGTTAGGTTGGTGCTGATTGCCGATACCTGATGTTAGGTTGGTGCTGATTGCCGATACTTTCAGTTTATTCCGTGATGGTGTGCAGACTGTGCAGATTTGATGTGTTCGGTTTTTATTTTTGCTTTCGGTTTTTCCTCATTTAAAGCGGCTCTTAAATGCAATTTGAATTCCACAACCTGTTGTGTTCACCAAAAGACGACCTGACTGTGACCTCATCCATGATACTGAATGTGACTTAGGATTTGCTGGAGCACTAAACCAGGAATCGGAGTGGTCTTGATTATTTTATTTTATTAAGACCATGATGGATGTGTGTGGTGCGACTTTGGAGAGACTGTTTCGTCCGATTCACATTTTCAATAGAACTTTACAAACATTACTGACATGCCTTAGAATTGTGTGGAAGTTTGGTGACGTTTGGGAATAGTGTCAACCACAACTGTACTGCGACTTTTTCTTTTTTTTTTGTGGTTTTTTTTTTTTTTTTTAAGGTATGGTTGATGTCGTCTGCAGTCAGATCTGACGAGAGGCATACATCCATGTTCTGTTTTCTGTTTGCTACAGTTGGCGGTTATAGTCTTCTTCAGAAATTATTTACTTCCTAAGCACGGGTATAGTACATTTCCTTCGGTTTTTACTTTTGATTTGGTGGCAAATAATAGAACATATAAAATCTCGGTGTCCTTTTCAGCTTGTGTTCTGTCTGACATGTTGGACGCAGATCGTGCAATGAGGAACCCCAGATGATCATTTAAAACGTTTCATTTTTTTTTTTTTTATTTCATTTTCGTTTTTTCATTTTTATTTCTGGGGCGTTCGGATTTTTGCGGGATACATGTATGAACGTTGTGTTGCTCACAGTCAGCAGGCGGTATGTTGCTGTAGTCTTTGACACTGTCCACAGTCAGCAGGCGGTATGTTGCTGTACAGTCTTTGACACTGTCCACAGTCAGCAGGCGGTATGTTGCTGTAGTCTTTGACACTGTCCACAGTCAGCAGGCGGTATGTTGCTGTAGTCTTTGACACTGTCCACAGTCAGCAGGCGGTATGTTGCTGTACACTGTCCACAGTCAGCAGGCGGTATGTTGCTGTAGTCTTTGACACTGTCCACAGTCAGCAGGCGGTATGTTGCTGTACAGTCTTTGCCACTGTCCACAGTCAGCAGGCGGTGTGTTGCTGTAGTCTTTGACACTGTCCACAGTCAGCAGGCGGTATGTTGCTGTACACTGTCCACAGTCAGCAGGCGGTATGTTGCTGTAGTCTTTGACACTGTCCACAGTCAGCAGGCGGTATGTTGCTGTACAGTCTTTGCCACTGTCCACAGTCAGCAGGCGGTGTGTTGCTGTAGTCTTTGCCACTGTCCACAGTCAGCAGGCGGTGTGTTGTTGTAGTCTTTGACACTGTCCACAGTCAGCAGGCGGTATGTTGCTGTACACTGTCCACAGTCAGCAGGCGGTATGTTGCTGTACACTGTCCACAGTCAGCAGGCGGTATGTTGTTGTAGTCTTTGACACTGTCCACAGTCAGCAGGCGGTATGTTGCTGTACACTGTCCACAGTCAGCAGGCGGTATGTTGCTGTAGTCTTTGACACTGTCCACAGTCAGCAGGCGGTATGTTGCTGTACAGTCTTTGACACTGTCCACAGTCAGCAGGCGGTATGTTGCTGTAGTCTTTGACACTGTCCACAGTCAGCAGGCGGTATGTTGCTGTAGTCTTTGACACTGTCCACAGTCAGCAGGTGGTATGTTGCTGTAGTCTTTGACACTGTCCACAGTCAGCAGCGGTATGTTGCTGTAGTCTTTGACACTGTCCACAGTCAGCAGGCGGTATGTTGCTGTAGTCTTTGACACTGTCCACAGTGGGTTCGTATGATGGGTGTGTTCAGGTTTCCACCCGACATAGACATGGATAACGTTGATCTTCAACGTGCGCAAATTGGTCTGTGTGTACACACAAAGGGGGATTTGAGCACTAACAGGGGTCACATGTTGACTGGCAGATCGCAAAAAATGTCTAGCACCCTTTTACACCAGGCAAGTGGTAGCCAGGCAGAATGGAACTGCGGACCTTTGTTTTGAACGTCTGACATATTAACCACGTGTCTTTCTCTCCCGTTATTGTTTAACCCCTTAAGTTGATATTCACTGACCAGATCGGATTGACAAAATCAGAAAACCTGAACTGACAGACAAACATGATAGTCAACTAGGATAGTGTGGTGTTTAGCAAGTTTTGTCTCTCCCTGAACTGCCTGAAGGCAGTGGTGTACTGTACCATACAACTGGTCACCACAGTCCTCAGCTTTGTTATATGTGTGTGAGCCTGTCTCTTTGCAAACGTTGTCTGTCCATTCTGCTGTGTGAGTCATCGGTTCTTACGTCTTCCCCCTCCGTCTTCTTCCTTCAGTAGTTTCCCACAGTATTTTCTTTTCTTAACTGTCGGCAGATTGTCCTGAGAGCATCTGACGTTGTGAAATCTATTCCTCTTAAGATCGTCTTTTGTTGGGTTCTTTCCCCATGCACGGCATGAGCTGAGACGTATTGCTTCAATCCGTCACTTTCTCACAGTTGATGCTACAAAAGTCCTTGTTTGTGCGTTTGTTTTGTCACGCATTGACTACTGCAATTCTCTCTTGTCTGGTTGCCCACATTATTTGCTAGAGAAACTTCAGAAAGTTCAAAATGCAGCAGCCAGGTTAATTTTGAAAGCGTCCAAGAAAGATGTTCAGCCCTTACTCAGAACTCTACACTGGCTTCCCGTAAATGCGAGGATTCAGTTCAAAATCTCCACTCTCTGTTATAACTGTGTCACTTCCTCCTGTCCCTCTTACCTGTCCTCTTTCTTACAGCTCTATACACCGTCAAGAGAGCTCCGTTCCTCCGCAGACACACGCATCCTTTGTATTCCAAAGATCAGAACCAAAACCTTTGGCCAGCGAGCCTTTCATTATAACGGTCCTTCAGTCTGGAACAGTCTGCCACAAACAGTTCGCTTCGCTGATTCCAAAGTTACTTTGAAGTCGGCCCTGAAAACTCATCTATTTGCGTGAACCTGCTCTGCTTAATCTCAACTTTCTGTATTTTTGATAATTCCTTCTGACAGCATAAGTTTGTGCGTGTGTGCGTGTGCGTGTGTGTGTGTGTGTGTGTGTGTGTGTGTGTGTGTGTGTGTGTGTGTGTGTGTGTGTGTGTGCGTGGGTGTGTGTGTGTGTGTTTGGGTGTGTGGGTGAGGTGTTTCATTTTTGCATTTGTATATATTCTTGATGTAATTGTCATTTTTGTTCTGTATTGAATTGTTTGTAAAGCGCCCTGGGCACCTTCGGGTGAAAAGGCGCTTAATAAGTGCACATTATTATTATTATTATTATACCATGGCTACAAGAAAACCTTTGACCTGGCACTGTGACTACATTGGTCGATAGTGATGAACGATTTTCTGCTTACGTGTGCGGTTTTTTGTTTTGTTTTTTGTTTTTGTTTTAGTTTATTTACTTTTTCTGACTTAAAAGGTTTCATGTGTATTTAGTGATGCGCCCGGGATGGATAAAGCTACTGTACAAGCAAGCACACACACTTGCAAGCACGCACGCACGCATATGCACGCATACACCAGTTTTAAAAGGAAAAGAGTGGCTCTGTCGAAAAGAAATGGCGTTTTATGTAATCTTCACTGCCGTCCTTATTTCAGATGTTTTCGGTGTGATTCACGTGGCTACTGCAGTTAGACTGAGTCTGAACGATGCTTTTTCTTTTTTTTTCTTTTTTTTTCTTTTTTTTTTCTTCTTTTTTTTCCCCAAGCCTGAACTTCAGAAAGTGGTATGATTGAAATGGCTGCTGCAGGTGTTGTGCTAAGTTTGAGGCTGTTACGGGAATTCCTTTTTTGTTTTTGTTTTAACATTTTTATTTTCTTCTTTCATTATTACCCAAGCCTGAACTTCAGAAAGTGGTATGATTGAAATGGCTACTGCAGGTGTTGTGCTAAGTTTGAGGCTGTTACGGGAATTCCTTTTTTGTTTTTGTTTTAACATTTTTATTTTCTTCTTTCCTTATTACCCAAGCCTGAACTTCAGAAAGTGGTATGATTGAAATGGCTGCTGCAGGTGTTGTGCTAAGTTTGAGGCTGTTACGGGAATTCCTTTTTTGTTTTCGTTTTAACATTTTTATTTTCTTCTTTCCTTATTACCCAAGCCTGAACTTCAGAAAGTGGTATGATTGAAATGGCTATTGCAGGTGTTGTGCTAAGTTTGAGCCTGTTACGGGAATTCCTTTTTTGTTTTCGTTTTAACAGTTTTACTTTCTTCTTTCCCTATTAATCTGTATTGCTATTTTGTGAATATATGAAAGCATTTGGAAAGTGGAACAATAGATTAAATGCAAATACTGTATGTGTGACTGGTCTGGAGAAAGAACACCGGGACACACTTGTTAATCAAAGAGTTGGAGGTACAAGTGTATATAAATAACATTACTAACTGGTTAACATGCAGGCACACACTATCACTCACGCGCACGCATACACACACGCGCGTGCACAATCACTGTTTCCGTTGTGGTAGAACTATAAATTGGTTTAAAGATGAACAAAAATTTTAAGCAGAGCATGAACTAGTCATTAGAGATGATTGTATATCATTTTGAGTCTTTAAAAAATGTGAATCGGAACTTCAGTCAGCATTGACAGTTTGTGTTAATATGGAAATAGACTATGTCAACATACCTGAACAGATTGCACTAGTGTCGAAAAAAGTGTGTGTGTGTGTGTGTGTGTGTGTGTGTGTGTGTGTGTGTGTGTGTGTGTGTGTGTGTGTGTGTGTGTGTGTGTGTGTGTGTGTGTGTGTGTGTGTGTGTGTGCCTATTGCTCCGTGTCAAAGTAAAAATCAGTGGTACTACAGCTGTTGGATATTAAGCCCGGTATGGATATGAATGTCGCACAATTTTATTTATTTTTGAGTGAGAATGATAGGGTGGTGTGTGTGTGTGCAGGAGATAGAGTAAGATGGGTGTATGATTGTATCAGATTTGTAAAGATGTGTCAAATCTTACTCCTGTTCTTCCCTAAGCAACTGTCACACTGAACGTGTATCGTACTCCGTATTGTCTGGAACATTGTTCATTCAGAGAATGGTCACACGGTCAACAGCCAACAGCCATGACCACACTGAACACTGTCTTCTCTTAACAATGGGTGGATCTTAACAATGGGTGGATCTTAACAATGGGTGGAGTTTGGAACAGCAGGAGTGAGGAGGAGGATGGGATTGCTGTTTCATTTTAAGACTTGCTAAGGTGTGCGTGGCTTTTTTTGTTTTTTGTTTTTTTGTTTTTTCCTCCATCGTTTTCGTTGCCTGCAATTTTTAATTTACATCAACTAGCTGAGTTTTATTTTCTCTTTTTCCTGAAAGGTGTTAACTTTTGTTCAACTGTATTATTGTGGAATGAATCTTGGGTTCATTTTTACCTGTTTTTTCGGTTGGCGATGGCTGAAATAGGTTTGTTTTCAGTGTGACAGTAAAGTGGATCATTCACATAGGGACTGGCGAGCAGACAAATAAGAATGGAAAGTATCGTGCTAACAGGCAACCAAACTTAGACATAAAAGTGAAAACACTACAGTGCCTATCACAGGAGGAAGGACCACCCACCATTCAGCCTACTAAATGAAAATGAACTAGGTGTTTGATAGACTAGTTGAGGTTCGTGGTGGATATAGTGGGGTTTTTTTGTTTTTTGTTTTTGTTTTTTTCTTTAATTTCTCGTGAGCAATAACAAGTCGACATTACATTTTTCTTTCTTCTTTGAATCTTTTCTTTCCTTTTGTGCCCCTAACGACAAAACGCATAGCTTTCGTCACTGTCCAAAACGTTTTTCCTTCACAATCAGTACAGTTAATGTGAATGTTGCTGACAATCGGACACCTCAAGAAAATCGATGAAAACGCGTCTTTAATTCAGATTTATTTATATTCCTTTCAAATTGTTACACCGACACACATGCTCCAACAGCATGCATGTAGATTTTTTCTCTACTGCACCGTTCTTTGCGGTCTTTGTCTTTATAATTGTCATCAACCTTCATTACAATTTTACACATTTGCCTGTAGCAATAAATGTGTATAAACATCGTTGTCATCAGTATTACTTAAAGTATTATCTGTGGTATTAATTTGTCACTATAACATATATACATAAAATGTACAGCGTCATAGGTATAGTTATTGTTCAGGAAGCTGGTGGGTAGGGTAAGGGAGTCAAGAGTTAATGTCTGCTGTCTCTATTTAAAGTCTGGAGTCTACATCTTAACGTCTGAAATCTACAGCCGTATAGAACGAGAGTAAAACAATTCATTTCGGTTTCGGTTTTTAAATCGTATATGTACATGTATTTGTGGTGAGAAGGGTTTCGTTTTTTGTTTTCAGTTTGTGTGTGTGGTTTTTTGGTTTGTTTGTTTTTTTCATTTCTAGGAGTGAGATTTTGTGTGGTTTTTTGTTTTGTTTTTTCATTTCTAGGAGTGATTTTGTGTGGGTTTTTTTTGTTTTGTTTTTTCATTTCTAGGAGAGATTTTGTGTGGGTTTTTTTTTGTTTTTTCATTTCTAGGAGTGAGATTTTGTGTGGGTTTTTTTTTCAATCGCGCATGTGTGTTTGATGTGCGTGAGGGTATTGGTCCCTTCTGATGCAGTATTTGTCGTGAGTTTTCTTGGATCTGCCTCCTGATATACAACTACTACCTCAGCCACTAGACATTTCCCCTGATACTTGTCATTGTAGGGGTCATCAACTCCTATACAAAAAATGTCCTTTCCTATTGGGATGTTAGGGTAATATGACGGTTTGATGCTGATCTTAAAACAACAGATTTACGTTCTACTTCACTCTTAGTGCTTGTCATTTGGCTTTGTGTTCACTTCGGTTTTTCCCCTATTTGTTGATTCTAGCGACGTTTTTACCGGTTTCATTTTCATTTTCGTGCTTCATTTTGAGAGGTTAAAATTATGTTTGGAAAGATTCTGTATTTCGCCAGAAATGTTTGGTATTTGGGTTTGGGGCGAATTTTTTTTGGCTTGTGAAACTGATCTTTTTGTTTAGTTAACTCAAAAGTATTTTTGCTTTATCAACAGTAAGCATGTGCTCAGATACCCTGTTTCACGTTCAGAATGAGGAATTGCAGAAGAATAGAAAAAAGATGAGAAAACGTGAGGTACGAGTAAAATATTTCGTTATATTCGGCGCTTTCTGGATTCCAAAATCTTTTACAAAGTGCACAAGTGGTACAGTTTTTAATGACACGTTTTAACATAGCCTAAACGTTGGCTCGGTTTGTTTTGTTTTGTTCTGTTTTTCTTTAACCTGAGACGTGCTGTATAAAGAATCCACATCAGAAGTGACTTCCAGCATTTAAGCAAACAGAAAACAGAAACGACAGAAAAACTGGAATACGAACTCAATACCTAAAGCAATACAGGTGTACATTTTCATGGAGACTTTTTCAGCCGTACGCAAGACGACGAAGAGCAAGTAAACCAAACAGCTGTGTGACTTAACTGCTGTTTCGTTGAGCGGGTGTGTTGCAGTCCCACCCACCCCCCCCCCCACCCCATTTTGTGTGTTGTGTGTGCTGTGTAGCTTGACATAGGCCGGTTAGTCCACAGAGTACCCCTGTCTTGTGTATTAAATACATGTTTTGTGTGTGCTGTGTAGCTTGACATAGGCTAGTTAGCCCACAGAGTACCCCTGTGTTGTGTATTACATGTTTTGTTGTGTGCTGTGTAGCTTGACATAGGCCGGTTAGTCCACAGAGTACCCCTGTCTTGTGTATTAAATACATGTTTTGTGTGTGCTGTGTAGCTTGACATAGGCTAGTTAGCCACAGAGTACCCTGTGTTGTGTTTACATGTTTTGTGTGTGCTGTGTAGCTTGACATAGGCCGGTTAGTCCACAGAGTACCCCTGTCTTGTGTATTAAATACATGTTTTGTGTGTGCTGTGTAGCTTGACATAGGCCGGTTAGCCCACAGAGTACCCCTGTCTTGTGTATTAAATACATGTTTTGTGTGCTGTGTAGCTTGACATAGGCCGGTTAGCCCACAGAGTACCCCTGTCTTGTGTATTAAATACATGTTTTGTGTTGTGTGTGCTGTGTAGCTTGACATAGGCTAGTTAGCCCACAGAGTACTCCTGTCTTGTGTATTAAATACGTGTTACTATTCGGTCCTGGGTGTTTCTGGTACTGTCTGTATGGAGAAAGGGGGATGGTATCGTCCACACCACACACCACACTTCTTGATCATTTGAACCATAGCCGATGATTTCTGTGCGCTCGTCTTTGTGTGTGTGTGTGTGTGTGTGTGTGTGTGTGTGTCTGTAGTGTGTGTGTGTGTCTGTAGTGTGTGTGTGTGTCTGTAGTGTGTGTGTGTGTCTGTAGTGTGTGTGTGTGAAGTGTGTGTGTGTGTCTGTAGTGTGTGTGTGTGTGTGTGTGTGTGTCTGTAGTGTGTGTGTGTCTGTGTGTGTGTGTCTGTGTGTGTGTGTGTGTCTGTGTGTGTGATTATAGTGATGACGATGACCAATACGTTTTCCTTTTTGAGTTTTTAATTTCTACATGAAATACGTTCACTGCCACAGGGGACTGAATCTGTTGTATCTTGACTTTTGTTTGCTTTTGTAGAATTGTCAAA
This sequence comes from Monoplex corrugatus, assembly GCA_030674185.1. NCBI lineage: Eukaryota > Metazoa > Mollusca > Gastropoda > Littorinimorpha > Ranellidae > Monoplex > Monoplex corrugatus. The sequence goes on from JAPXFY010000026.1 coordinate 18,874,059, forward strand.
TGTTGGAGTGTTATCGACATACCAGTTTGAACGTACGGCGGTTCTCTTCCTGCAATGTAGTATTTGTGGTAGTGGTTGTCCAGTTCAGTTTTTGTTCCCTTAGTTTGTCTTTTCTTCTTGGGGTCTACAATACATATCAGATCCAAAGCATCGTGTATTCATTCATCTAAAAAAATACACATACATATATATCCATATATCCATATACATATATATATATGATAATGTATATATATATATTATATATATACGTATATATATATATATACATTAAATGCATGCACGCATACATGCATTCACAAACATACACGTGATGTGTGTGTGAAAGTTTTCGCGATTTTTTTTTTTTCGTTTTTTCTTTAACTTGTTGGTTATGAAAAAGGAGGGATTCTTGAGTTTTTGGTTTGATTTTATTTTTTATTTTTTGGAAATTTATTTTTTTTTTTTTTTTTTTTTTTTTAGGTTTTATTTTTCGGTCGGATTTGTTTGGCAGCTTTACAGTTAACAGTGACAATGACGTAGTCTTGTGACAGTTGCTCGATACCTTATATTCTGCAGCAATGTCTGTGCAGATGGGTGTGTTTGTGTGCGGGAGTGCTTGCCTGTGTGTGCTTGTGTGTATATGTGTGTATTGTGTATGTATGTTTTATGGGATTTTACACTTGGTAATCGCCCTCTTTTGGGATACTGGGGGCTCTCTCAGTATAAACAGTATCCACACCTTCAGAAAAATCTGTGCTAGAAGTGTCCTTTTTTTTCTGTCAGTCTTTGTTTCTCTCCTGCTTGTTTGCTTTCTGCCATTTCTTCCTATCATTTTCTGCCTTATGGTTCATTCACATGTATGTTCAATAAGGTCTTACATATTTTCTGTTAAGATTGATAAATGGGTACTACATTAAGTGCATTTTTGGCTCTAGGAAAATGAGATTCGGAAGCAAAGGCCATTTAGGCCGGTTATGTTTTTAGTGTCCTTGGTTATAATTTGTATAATTTGTACTCAGGTATTTTTTTAATCTGTGAATTGGGCGAAGTTGTCAGCGTCAGAAGCATCTCCTTCGATTATATGAACAAATGTATTGATATGTTAATTTTCTGTTCCTTTCTACCAGCAGTCGGCTGGGCTCTAAGCAACAATAAGAATAAGAATAACTTGGTAATTGTCGAAGCAAAATTACTGATCGTTACAAGGCAGCATGATACACTTTCTAATTTGTTGGAATGGGTGTGGTTTGTGTGTTCGAGCGCTTGTGTGCGTCCGTACGCTTGTGTGGCCGAGTGACCAGACAGACAAATGGAAGACATGAAATGATTCTGAAACTAGTTTTTTGAAAATATTTTAAGTTCGGATGCTTGATGAACGTTGTTTTGCCCAGAGTATGCAAAGGGTATAATCTTTACCCTCTGACTCTCGCAACCTGTTAATTACATCATGCATTGTCAGCCATGCTGGCAAAGCAAAAACCTACCTCTCTGATTCCCTCACCCTATCTACCAGCTTCCTGCAGAAAGTTGGTGGATAGTGTGAGAGAATCAAAGGGTTAAGATTTGCTGTTGGTGGATAGGGTACAGGAGTCAAAGGGTTAATGAATTGTTTTTTGGTTGTTGTTTTTTTGTTTTTTTCTCTCCATATTACTCTAACTATATGGCAGCTCATTTTTCGTTTTATATATGTCAATCCCATGTTGAGTTTTTTCTTCTTGGTTATAACCGATTTCATTTCTGTAAAAAAAAAGCGTTTGAGAAACTACGAATACCATATTCTGGTTTCCCTTCTAGGATTTGGTTTGGTTTGGTCATTTATCAACAATGTACCAGTCAACCAGTCTAGTCACCTTTATTTTTCTGCAAATTCACCCTCGGATAAATATTCTGTTGATGCTTGGGTTGTGCCGTTTTGAACAAGCCCCAACACTCCTCCCATTCCTTTTTTTTGTTTGTTGTTTTTGTTTTTCTGAGTGGATTGGGTGGAAGAGTTGGAATGTCGGGCACAATCATTATATGTCCGGATCTGTCTAGGATGTATGCATGCATGCATGTTGGTGGGCACAAACTTTAAAGGCTGCTGCACAGTCTGCGTACTGCAGTCTTCTGTGGGCTGATATGCTCTGTGCTGGCAACTCTCCATGAGTCACTGTACCAACAAGACTGGCACGATCTGTAACGGGCATACTTCACGTTTGTCATTTATATACTGACGGCGTTCTAGGCACTTGCAGATGACATGGGTGGGGGGAGGGAATTGTGGTTAGGATGCGTTTTTTGTTCTGTTTTGTTTTTGTTTTTTAAGTACAGACAATATACTCAACGTCTGGAAATTCTGTGCTTGAAATATCCTCTTTTAATTCACTCTTGGGGTTTCTTCATACCTTTGCTTTGTCATTTCTTCACTTTTTTTCATTGAGATGAAGACATTATAAAGATGGTTATAGCCCTGGTATGACTCTACGCAGTCCGCTGGGCTTTAAGCAACAATAACAACTTGACATTTATTGATCTTGAGTTTCAGGTTTTTGTTCTGTTTAAAATTTAAAACCTTGACAGACTGAGTGAATTGGGTCAGCTTTAGGTGTGTAGGAATTTCATAACAATGTTATAAACAGTTGCCTGCCTTGTATTGCCAGTGTGGACAGACCGTTATTTGGTTTTGTATTGTTTGCTTATGTTATATCTGCATTGTCATGATTTTTTTCCTTTTTCCTGGGGCTTACCATTTGACTATACTGTACATTTTCAGACTATTGATTTCTTTCTATTTGGTTTTCTTGTAGACATGTGAAGTTATACAATTACAATTTTCTGAATTTTGTTATTATTTGTCTTGTTTACAAGTAAAGTAATACGACTGATTTTTTTTTTAATCGTTTATCGTGTTTTCATATCCAATTCGCTGACGCTTGCTCTGCACTGAGACATGTCGTGTGTGTGGGATGTTGCAGATGTGTGCGCATACTTCAGATACGTGTTGCTTGTTTCTCTGCGTGTGTGTGCGTGACTATTGCGCGCGGGTGTGTATTTACACGTGTATGCATGTGTATGTGTGTGAGGAGCGAGTATGTGCGTAAGGTTAAGAACATTTCCCAATATGAGAACACAGGTACTTCTTGCTTGAATGTGTCTTCCCAGGTAAAGAAACATTCTTGTTTGAATAAATGTCTTGGGAAAGATAACATTCTTGCCTGAACACGTGTGGGAAAAGGTGATCTTGCTTGAACGCATCTTGTCAAAATTAAAACTTGTTGGAAAATGAGATTCTTCTTTAAGTAGTCTTGGAAAATGTAGCAACATCTCTTAAAGGCAACATTCTTAAGGCAACATTCTTGTTGCCAATGTTCCCAACGTAACATTCTTGCTTTAAAATGGGACATTCTTGCTTAAATAGTCTTGGGAGATGTGGCATTCTTGCTTTGAAAATGCAATATTCTTGCTGACATTGTTCCCAAGGTAGCATTCTTGCTCGGAAAGGTAACATTGAGTTGTCATGGGAAATATATTTTTACATGAGTAGTCTTGGAATGTGTAGCAGTATGTTTAAAAGAAGGCAATATTTCTGCCGACATTGTTCCCAAATCAACATTCTTGTCGGAAATGTAACATTCTTGCTTGAGTAGTCTTAGCAAATGTAACATTCTTGCTTGAAGCAAATATTCTGCCGAAAATTGTCTAGGGATAGGGAACATTTTTGCTTGAAAAGGTAATCTTTTGCTGAAATTCACTCACGACAGGAAAAATTTAACAGTAAGAAATTATGCTTGCTGAAATTGCCTTGGGAAATGTAACATTAGTGCTTGAAAGGGTAACATTTTTAAAGAAATTGTTTCTGGAAAGATAACTTTGTGGCTTCAAAGGAAAAGATTCTTGCTGAAATTTGTCTTAGAAAATGTAACATTCATGCAGTCTTCGGAAATGTAAGTCATGCTTGAAAAGGTAATGTCCTTTTTGAGATTGCCTAGTAAAGGCAACGTTCTTGCTGAAATTTTCTGCGTGATTCCACTTAACAAAACGTCAGTCCTTCACTATGTGTACATCAATTTTCACTTTTTTGTTTTGTTTTCCTTATTTTTTGTCTTTAGGAAGGAAGGGCAGTGATGTCCTTAGTACAAATTCTAGTATATTTCTTTTGAAACGTTTGTCCAAGTTGTGCGGTTATTTTGATTTAATGTTTATGTGTGAACAAGAACATTTAAGACAAAAAGCGACGATAAAAAGTTAACTGTTTGAATCATGCAGAAGAAAGCCCTATTTACATTACTACAGGTGTGTGGTCTGACTTTCATTAAACCAGTTCTGAAGTTTCAGATCTAGATGTCGTATATTTTGACCTTTCATTTCTGTATGCACTGATTTACTATTGACAATTTTATGCAGACAAGATTTAAGAAATAAAGACAACAGGAATTTTGCTGTGTGTCGGTGTGGACGTGTGTTGGTATGCATGCGTGCTGAGATATTCGAATGAAATACTTGCCTAGCGTTGTTTGATGCAAAAGTTTCATGCCCACATACTTGAAATTGACGACACTGGTAATCATTAAAACATAAGTGATACGAGAATTCCATATTTGCTGTATGCTCTATTGTGAACTAGGAATGAAGCAAGATTTTACAGCTGTTGTAAGCTAAAGGTCAGATTTCTGGACATCAGTCCAAGTCTTTGGTTCAATCTGCGGAGACGCCTGTCTGGAACACGTGAAGACACGCCAGTGGCTGTGTGTAGACGTCTGTCTGGAAAGAATCAGACAGGCATGTTATGTCTTATTAATCATGCCACTGGCTGGCTGATGGAAAACCATAAACACCCAGTATGTACGCCTCCAAAGCAGGCTGTGTCACAACAGTTTCAAGTGGTCAGCTTGCCTGAGAACTTAGGTTCTCCTTGCTCCACTAAAACTGAATATTGCACACTGTGTACAAGTAACTTAGAGAATAGTGCTATACAGGAATGATTAACTATAACCGATTTAAAAACCATAATCAGCCACTTAAAACCGCCGTCTAGAAATCGAAGAAAAAAACAGGTCACTGTGAAGACCTCGGCTTTACTGAGGGACAGTAGTAAGAGGGTGGAGCACGTCATTTTTTCTTCACTGCTTTACTTCACTAGCTCTGAAAAGGGTCAGGAACCTGGTCACAGCTGGGTAGATTGGAGTCCATTCAGACGGGAGCAACTGAATATAAGACGGGAGCAATCTGAATATAAGACGGAGCTTTGCCTCTAGACCAACCAGATTAAATCCTATTTCTTCATTAACCCCTGAGCTTGAACGAAATCGACATACATTTCTGGTTCAGAGATGGCCATATTAAACGAATCGGATTGATGAGTATGACACAAGTGACCTGGCAGAACAGCACAAGCTGTCTATTGAATGACCCACAATGATTTGATGAATCATGATGATGACAATAATACTACTATTATTACAATTATAATGACGAAGCATGCTTGTTGCACGTAATAACAAAACGTAATTCTTATCAAATGCTGACCCGGACACTAGGACAGAACTAAACTTGCTTGCTGTGTCACTGTCTTGGCGATCGGGAATGAGCGGAGGTGCTGACACGGCGCACGCTCGAAATCCCAACCTAAACCATTCTGGCCCTAAATAAGAGTCAGGCCATACTAATACTGGCCTGTCCTTGTGGCTGGTTGGCTTCTGTGATAGGAACTGCAGACTCAAGATCTCGTGTGTCGGCTTACACGTTCCGTAGGTCCCTCCTCCCCCCCCCCCCCTTAGTTCCCCATTACAAGACAGTGTCAGCGCAAATGGTTTGTGCGTGCTGAGGCAGCCTGCCAGATAACTGCTGGCAGGATGGGTGGAGCTCATATGGAATTGTAGGAGTACGGTGAATCTCTCGTGAATTAAACTTCCATCACAATCGGAATTCATCCATGAAATCATTTGAGAATAAAACAAAGGAAGTCTGGCACATCCCCACTCTGCCAGACTTCAATGACTTTGATCTTTACCAATCAAGACAACAAAGTACACATGCACAACACTTTTGATCTTTGACAATCAAGACAAAGTACAGATACACAACACTTTTGATCTTTGACAATCAAGACAAAGTACAGATACACAACACTTTTGATCTTTGACAATCAAGACATCAAAGTACAAATACACAACACTTTTGATCTTTGACAATCAAACAAAGTACACATACACAACACTTTTGATCTTTGACAATCAAGATAACAAAGTACACATACACAACACTTTTGATCTTTGACAATCAAGACAACAAAGTACACATACACAACACTTTTGATCTTTAACAATCAAGACAAAGTACACATACACAACACTTTTGATCTTTAACAATCAAGACAAAGTTCAGATACACAACACTTTTGATCTTTGACAATCAAGACAACAAAGTACAGATACACAACACTTTTGATCTTTACCAATCAAGACAACAAAGTACACATACACAACACTTTTGATCTTTAACAATCAAGACAACAAAGTACAGATACACAAAACTTTGATCTTTGACAAGACAAAGTACAGATACACAACACTTTTGATCTTTAACAATCAAGACAACAAAGTACAGATACACAACACTTTTGATCTTTAACAATCAAGACAAAGTACACATACACACTTTTGATCTTTGACAATCAAGACAAAGTACAGATACACAACACTTTTGATCTTTGACAATCAAGACAACAAAGTACAGACACACAACACTTTTGATCTTTAACAAGACAACAAAGTACAGATACACAACACTTTTGATCTTTAACAATCAAGACAACAAAGTACAGATGCACAACACTTTGATCTTTAACAATCAAGACAACAAAGTACAATACACAACACTTTTGATCTTTGACAATCAAGACAACAAAGTACAGATACACAACACTTTTGATCTTTGACAATCAAGACAAAGTACATATACACAACACTTTGATCTTTGACAATCAAGACATCAAGGTACACATACACAAACATTTGATCTTTGACAATCGAGACAACAAAGTACACATACACAACACTTTTGATCTTTACCAATCAAGACAAAGTACAGATGCACAACACTTTTGATCTTTACCAATCAAGACGACAAGTACACATACACAACACTTTTGATCTTTAACAATCAAGACAACAAAGTACAGATACACAACACTTTTGATCTTTACCAATCAAGACAACAAAGTACGATACACAACACTTTTGATCTTTAACAATCAAGACAACAAAGTACAGATACACAACACTTTTGATCTTTACCAATCAAGACAACAAAGTACAGATACACAACACTTTTGATCTTTGACAATCAAGACAACAAGTACACATACACAACGCTTTGATCTTTAACAATCAAGATAACAAAGTACATACACAACACTTTTGATCTTTTACCAATCAAGACAACAAAGTACAGATACACAACACTTTGATCTTTACCAATCAAGACAACAAAGTACACATACACAACACTTTGATCTTTAACAATCAAGACAACAAAGTACATTTGCCAACACTTTTGATCTTTAACAAAGTACACATACACAACACTTTTGATCTTTACCAATCGAGACAACAAAGTACAGATGCACAACACTTTGATCTTTACCAATCAAGACAACAAAGTACACATACACAACACTTTTGATCTTTACAATCAAGACAAAGTACAGATACACAACACTTTTGATCTTTGACAATCAAGACAAAGTACAGATACACAACACTTTTGATCTTTGACCAATCAAGACAACAAAGTACAATACACAACACTTTTGATCTTTGACAATCAAGACACAAGTACACATACACAACACTTTTGATCTTTGACAATCAAGATAACAAAGTACACATACACAACACTTTTGATCTTTGACAATCAAGACAACAAAGTACAGATACACAACACTTTTGATCTTTAACAATCAAGACAAAGTACAATACACAACACTTTTGATTTTTTAACAATCAACAACAAAGTTCGATCACAACACTTTTGATCTTTTGACAATCAAGACAACACTGATACAAGCATACAACAACACTTTTGATCTTTACCAATCAAGACAACAAAGTACACATACACAACACTTTTGATCTTTAACAATCAAGACAACAAAGTACAGATACACAACACTTTGATCTTTCAGATCAAGACAAAAGTACAATACACAACACTTTTGATCTTTAACAATCAAGACAACAAAGTACAGATACACAACACTTTTGATCTTTACCAATCAACAAACAAAGTACACACACACACTTTTGATCTTTACAATCAGAACAAAGTACAGATACACAACACTTTTGATCTTTGACAATCAAGACAACAAAGTACAGACACACAACACTTTTGATCTTTAACAATCAAGACAACAAAGTAACAGATACACAACACTTTTGATCTTTAACAACTCAAGACAACAAATGTACAAGTATCACACAACACTTTGATCTTTAACAATCAAGACAACAAAGTACACATACACAACACTTTTGATCTTTGACAATCAAGACAACAAAGTACAGATACACAACACTTTTGATCTTTGACAATCAAGACAAAGTACACATACACAACACTTTTTATCTTTGACAATCAAGACAACAAAGTACAGATACACAACACTTTTGATCTTTGACAATCAAGACAACAAAGTACAGATGCACAACACTTATGAGCTTTGACAATCAAAACAACAAAGTACAGATACACAACACTTTTGATCTTCACCAATCAAGACAACAAAGTACAGATACACAACACTTTGATCTTTAACAATCAAGACAAAAAAGTACAGATACCAACACTTTGATCATTGCCAATCAAGACAACAAAGTACAGATACACAACAATTTTGATCTTTGTCAATCAAGCCAACAAAGTACAGATACCAACACTTTGATCTTTGACAATCAAGACAACAAAGTACAGATGCACAACACTTTTGATCTTTACCAATCAAGACAACAAAGTACAGATACACAACACTTTGATCTTTAACAATCAAGACAACAAAGTACAGATACCAACACTTTGATCTTTGACAATCAAAACAACAAAGTACAGATACACAACACTTATGAGCTTTGACAATCAAAACAACAAAGTACAGATACACAACACTTTTGATCTTTAACAATCAAGACAACAAAGTACAAATACACAACACTTTGATCTTTATCAATCAAGACAACAAAGTACAGATGCACAACACTTTGATCTTTAACAATCAAGACAACAAAGTACACATACACAACACTTTTGATCTTTGACAATCAAGACAACAAAGTACAGATACACAACACTTTTGATCTTTGACAATCAAGACAAAGTACAGATACACAACACTTTGATCTTTGACAATCAAGACATCAAAGTACAGATACACAACACATTTGATCTTTGACAATCAAGACAACAAAGTACACATACACAACACTTTTGATCTTTACCAATCAAGACAACAAAGTACAGATGCACAACACTTTTGATCTTTACCAATCAAGACAACAAAGTACACATACACAACACTTTGATCTTTGACAATCAAGACAACAAAGTACAGATACACAACACTTTTGATCTTTGACAATCAAGACAACAAAGTACACATACAACATTTTTTATCTTTGACAATCAAGACAACAAAGTACACATACACAACACTTTGATCTTTACCAATCAAGACAACAAAGTACACATACACAACACTTTGATCTTTGACAATCAAGACAACAAAGTACAGATACACAACACTTTTGATCTTTACCAATCAAGACAAAGTACAGATGCACAACACTTTTGATCTTTACCAATCAAGACAACAAAGTACACATACACAACACTTTGATCTTTGACAATCAAGACAACAAAGTACACTACACACTTTTGATCTTTAGCAATCAAGACAACAAAGTAACACATACACAACACTTTTGATCTTTGACAATCAAGACAACAAAGTACAGATACACAACATTTTGATCTTTGACAATCAAGACAACAAAGTGCACATACACAACACTTTGATCTTTAACAATTAAGACAAAGTACACATACACAACACTTTTGATCTTTGACAATCAAGACAACAAAGTACAGATACACAACACTTTTGATCTTTGACATTCAAGACATCAAAGTACACATACACAACACATTTGATCTTTGACAATCAAGACAACAAAGTACAGATACACAACACTTTTGATCTTTCCCAATCAAGACAACAAAGTACAGATACACAACACTTTTGATCTTTGACAATCAAGACAACAAAGTACACATACACAACACTTTTGATCTTTGACAATCAAGACAACAAAGTACACATACACAACACTTTGATCTTTGACAATCAAGACAACAAAGTACAGATACACAACACTTTGATCTTTGACAATCAAGACAACAAAGTACAGATACACAACACTTTTGATCTTTGACAATCAAGACAACAAAGTACACAGACACAACACTTTGATCTTTACCAATCAAGACAACAATGTACACATACACAACACTTTTGATCTTTACCAATCAAAACAAAGTACACATACACAACACTTTTGATCTTTGACAATCAAAACAAAGTACACATACACAACACTTTTGATCTTTAACAATCAAGAGAACAAAGTACAACTACACAACACTTGATCTTTAACAATCAAGACAACAAAGTACAGATACACAACACTTTTGATCTTTAACAATCAAGACAACAAAGTACAACTACACAAACACTAAGGAGAAGAACTTACCCCATGTTTCGTTGTACAGGACAAAGTGTAGGAAAGGAAGGTGGCACAATGGTTCAGACGTTCGTCTGTCAGTAACTAGAGGTGCCAGGATTCGTTTCCCATTCAGGTTCACCAGAAAATCGAACTGATCGTGGGAAGGGGACCAAAGTCGGACCTGTGTGCCTTCTGGTCTGCACACGCTACAGATCCCACGGCAGTTGAAAATCGTGAAGAACAGGGCATTCGCCCGGCCGCCCTGGTGTAAAATTTTGGAGGGATCGGTCAATCTTCTGGGTCCATCCTCTTGAAGACCAGTCAAATTTGCCTTTCTGAAGTTTTGGTAAAAAGTACAAAATGGGCGACACTGCACGCGGCAATGTTTTCTCAACGGGGAGGACAAAAAGGAATGGATAGGAATATGAAGATGAACTAATTGGTGTCAACATGTGGGCAAATAAAATTCATCATGAATGAAAGTCGACAAGCAAGTTTAAACAAGGATCGAATCGGGGTACACAAAACGCGCACAGGCACATTCGCACACATACACACACGCACATACAAATGCACGCACGCACGCTCGCTCACTCACTCACTCACTCCCACACACACGCTCTCTATCTTTCTCTCTCTCTCTCTCTCTCTCTCTCTCTCTCTCTCTCTCTCTCTCTCTCTCTGTCCCTCTGTCCCTCTCTCTCTCTCTGTCCCTCTCTCTCACAGTTTTTCCTCTTTCTCTCCCAGGTAGGGAGTTTGATTCATATATACCTCATATAATCAAAGTTGAAAAAGCCACTCGGTGCAAATGAAAAAAATGAATAAAGAAATAATTAATTTCAACCAGACTATCGTATAACTAAACAGCAAGAAACAAGCTGTATCAATGGTAACAATATCAACAAGAACGAAAATACAGAAGAAAAAACTGCTTGCCTCTATTTTCCACCTACTCGACTGAGCTCGCTGTGTCTCTGTCTCTGTTTGTCTCTGTCACTCTGTCTCTGTCTCTGTCTGTCTGTCTGTCTGTCTGTCTGTCTGTCTGTCTCTCTCTCTCTCTCTCTCTCTCTCTCTCTCTCTCTCTCTCTCTCTCCCAAACTTAATTTTTTCTAGCACCAGGACTCGCCATCTAAATCTGCCCAGATGACATAGTTATAGGATACGCCAAGCGCTGACAGCCTCGAGTCGACCAGGAATTTTCTCTGCTGTAAAAACCTGGTCCGTTGATTCACTGTAATGGTGATTTGGATATCGATTAAGGTGACGGCGATTTAAAGTGTAATTACACGCCCCACAACAGCCATGATGGTACAGGGGAACATAAGGGATGGCCATGTTAAAAAGGGGCAATAACTGTACATTCAATAGACACAGTGACCGTTAAATTCTAATCACATGCACATCTGTGAAGAGCAGTGGCGTTAAGGACTATAACGATCGTGTCGTTAAAGAGACAATAACGATCAATTGTGACATTAAAGAGACAATAACGATCAATTGTGACATTAAAGAGAATAACGATTGTGACATTAAAGAGACAATAACGATCAATTGTGACATTACATTAAAGAGACAATAACGATCAATTGTGACATTACATTAAAGAGACAATAACGATCAAGTGTGACATTAAAGAGACAATAACGATCAATTGTGACATTAAAGAGACAATAACGATCAATTGTGACATTACATTAAAGAGACAATAACGATCAAGTGTGACATTAAAGAGACAATAACGATCAATTGTGACATTACATTAAAGAGACAATAACGATCAATGTGACATTAAAGAGACAATAACGATCAATTGTGACATTAAAGAGACAATAACGATCAATTCTGACATTCCATTAAAGAGACAATAACGATCAAGTGTGACATTAAAGAGACAATAATGATCAATTGTGACATTAAAGAGACAATAGCGATCAATGTGACATTAAAGAGACAATAGCGATCAATGTGACATTACATTAAAGAGACAATAACGATCAATTGTGACATTAAAGAGACAATAGCGATCAATGTGACATTACATTAAAGAGACAATAGCGATCAATGTGACATTAAAGAGACAATAGCGATCAATGTGACATTACATTAAAGAGACAATAGCGATCAATTGTGACATTAAAGAGACAATAGCGATCAATGTGACATTACATTAAAGAGACAATAGCGATCAATGTGACATTAAAGAGACAATAGCGATCAATGTGACATTACATTAAAGAGACAATAACGATCAATTGTGACATTAAAGAGACAATAATGATCAATCCTGACATTAAAGAGACAATAACGATCAATTGTGACATTAAAGAGACAATAACGATCAATTGTGACATTACATTAAAGAGACAATAACGATCAATTGTGACATTACATTAAAGAGACAATAACGATCAATTGTGACATTAAAGAGACAATAACGATCAATTGTGACATTAAAGAGACAATAACGATCAATTGTGACATTACATTAAAGAGACAATAACGATCAATTGTGACATTACATTAAAGAGACAATAACGATCAATTGTGACATTAAAGAGACAATAACGATCAATTGTGACATTAAAGAGACAATAACGATCAATTGTGACATTACATTAAAGAGACAATAACGGTCAATTGTGACATTAAAGAGACAATAACGATCAATTGTGACATTAAAGAGACAATAACGATCAATTGTGACATTACATTAAAGAGACAATAACGATCAATTGTGACATTACATAAAGAGACAATAACGATCAATTGTGACATTAAAGAGACAATAACGATCAATTGTGACATTAAAGAGACAATAACGATCAATTGTGACATTACATTAAAGAGACAATAACGGTCCAATTGTGACATTAAAGAGACAATAACGATCAATTGTGACATTAAAGAGACAATAACGATCAATTGTGACATTAAAAGAGACAATAACGATCAATTGTGACATTACATAAAAGACAATAACGATCAATTGTGACATTAAAGAGACAATAGCGATCAATTGTGACATTAAAGAGACAATAACGATCAATTGTGACATTTAAAGAGACAATAACGATCAATTGACTATTAAAGAGACAATAACGATCAATTGTGACATTAAAGAGACAATAACGATCAATTGTGACATTACATTAAAGAGACAATAACGATCAATGTGACATTAAAGAGACAATAACGATCAATTGTGACATTAAAGAGACAATAACGATCAATGTGACATTAAAGAGACAATAACGATCAATGTGACATTAAAGAGACAATGACGATCAATTGTGACATTAAAGAGACAATAACGATCAATGTGACATTAAAGAGACAATAACGATCAATTGTGACATTAAAGAGACAATAACGATCAATTGTGACATCTTAAAGAGACAATAACGATCAATGTGACATTAAAGAGACAATAACGATCAATTGTGACATTAAAGAGACAATAACGATCAATTGTGACATTAAAGAGACAATAACGATCAATTGTGACATTACATTAAGAGACAATAACGATCAATTGTGACATTACATTAAAGAGACAATAACGATCAATTGTGACATTAAAGAGACAATAACGATCAATTGTGACATTAAAGAGACAATAACGATCAATTGTGACATTACATTAAAGAGACAATAACGGTCAATTGTGACATTAAAGAGACAATAACGATCAATTGTGACATTAAAGAGACAATAACGATCAATTGTGACATTACATTAAAGAGACAATAACGATCAATTGTGACATTACATTAAAGAGACAATAACGATCAATTGTGACATTAAAGAGACAATAGCGATCAATTGTGACATTAAAGAGACAATAACGATCAATTGTGACATTACATTAAAGAGACAATAACGATCAAGTGTGACATTACATTAAAGAGACAATAACGATCAATTGTGACATTAAAGAGACAATAATGATCAATCGTGACATTAAAGAGACAATAACGATCAATTGTGACATTACATTAAAGAGACAATAACGATCAATTGTGACATTACATTAAAGAGACAATAACGATCAATTGTGACATTACATTAAAGAGACAATAACGATCAATTGTGACATTAAAGAGACAATAGCGATCAATTGTGACATTAAAGAGACAATAACGATCAATTGTGACATTAAAGAGACAATAGCGATCAATTGTGACATTAAAGAGACAATAACGATCAATTGTGACATTAAAGAGACAATAACGATCAATTTAAGTCTTCGGTTTCAAGTTTGGAGAAGACGGGCATGATGGTCTTGTGGTTTTAGAAACAGCTTTTCAGATTGGAAGGTTTAGTTCCAAATCCGTTCGATTATTGTCTGGTGGGTAAGGGGGATTCCCCCGATCTTCCAGATTAATCCTTTCACTACCGCAGCCTGAACAGAAGTTGCAAAAATTTAACCCTTTCACTCCCTCACCCTATCCCACAACTGTCTGCTGGAAGTAGGTGGAAGGGTGAGGGAATGAAACCGGTAAGTTTTTGCTTTGCAGTCATGGTTGACAATGCGGAATGCTGGCAGATGTTAGGCAGCCTGAGGATTAATTAAGGTATATGTCTTTGTATACACAAACACGCTGACCATGAAAAACATGTTCCATAGGTTGTGAAGCCATGTAATGTTCGGTGGTTTACCGAAACGAGAAACACAGCATGATTATGTATAATACTATACAGTAGCAAGGTTTTGTTTTAATTCTATGGTTATCAAGAACATGTGGAAGGGGACCCATAAAACATTAAGCCGGAGTCAGCAGAATAGTTGGAAAATTGAGATAGACTGCGAACAGTTTATATGTATTCGTCAAGCCGAAATTAAACTCAAGACCTCGGATTTTGAGCTTCGTGCTCTATCCACTGAGACATACAAGGCAAGGCAGCTCCAACACAGTATGCGTATCATCAATCACCCAAATAAGGTCGTGCTGAAAGTAATACTCAATACATTGAAACCACAGACAAAAGAAATCGTTGCCAAGGAAAAGATAGCTTTTAGCGCAGACAAGAGCACCACAGAGCAGATCTTCAGACTATCCTCTGAAATACCTGGAGCAAGTGAAGCCTGTATTTGTGGATGTTATAAAGGCTTTTGACAGGGTTTGGCATGCAGTCTTATTCATAACCATGCGAAAGTACAATTTCAATTCCATTCCTGTGTGAGTCGAACATCTGTATGACAAAGGCAACGGTCCAATCGTCAACAATGGCGCTGATGGAACAGAGTCCGAGCAACAGTTGGAGTCGAACAGGGAGATTTATTCTCACCTACTGTCTTCAAGATATTACTAGGGGTATCATGACTGAAAGACTAGAAAACTATGAACGAAGTCAGTGCGAGGAGCTAAAATTTACTAATATTCGTTTTGCTGAAAAAGATGAAACCAGGAAAAACCTCAGGATCAGACAACGTTACTACAGAGATGATTGAAGCCCTGGAGGAATTTGGTATTGAATAAATAAGTCCTAAATGAAATTTATGACATCGGAAAAATCCTCAAAGATATGTCAAAATCAATTTTCATTGCACTTCCAAAGAAAGCAGGGGCTATAGAATACAAACTCCATCGCACAATCAGCTTGATGAGTCATGTAACAAATATCCTATTAAGAATAATCATGATGAGGACAAGGAATAGAATCAAAAGAGAAATAGCAGAAGAACAGTATGGATTTGTAGAAGGGAAAGGAACTACTAATGCCATATCATCCTAAGTACTATCATAGAGAGGTCAATCGAGTTGAATAAGGATTTTTTCAACTCGACTAGCCTCTCTATGCTTTGATTATACCTAGACTTTCGATCGGGTAAGACATGAAGAATTGATCAACCAAATAAGAAGACTCAGTATTGATGGAAAAGATCTACGAATAAGCAGAAATATGTATTTGGAACAAACAGCAGCAATGAGAATAGAAAACGATACAAGTTCTTTCCAAAATATCAAAAGAGGAGTCAGGCAGGGTTGTGTTCAGTCACCAGATTTGTTTTCACTTTACAGCGAAAACATCATGAGAAACCTAGAAGAATGCCCTGATTAAAGATTGGAGGAAAAATGATAAACAACTGTTGTTACGCAGATGACACCGTGCTGATTGCAGAAAATTAAAAGGACTTACAACTATGTATAACGCGTTCACACACATTTTAAATCCTTTCAAGGTCATTGATGGACATATGTTAAGCAGCTTCAAAGAATGCATTCAATTTAATATATGGTGTTAGGTGTGTACATTCAAATAAATACGGACCAATATTTCCCCTGACGTGGCTAGAATGTAACAGAAATATTTAGGTAATTATTGACTGCAAAGCGTTTTATCTGTCACAATGATTTTCTCCTTGAAGAAAAACCACTTTACATAACACATTGCCATAGCCACACCACGTGTGCATTTCTTCACCGATAAAGCTAAGATGTCCATAAATCTTGTCTTGAATTGCTTTATGTACCACTGAAAGATTACTGCTTGGAAGGTCTTAGCTTTTAGTGTCACCCAAAAGACTGGTATCCTGATAACCTCTCAAGATTAACTAGAGAAGAAGATGGGAAAAATCCTGTCCAAAAAGCAATTGAACCTGTAGCCTCTTACAGTCCAGTCAGAGACTTTAACCGCTGAGCCACCACTGTGCACACTCGTTCCATGCTAAGCCTATCTTGACAGTACTGTCTTTATCACTCCACATACCCTGCATTTTACACACGCGACACAGCGATCTAATGGTGCCTTTGACTTGATTAACTTCTTAATCCTGCCTGATAATTGATTGCCAACAGTCCGCCCTCAGGTCATACATCTTACCGAGCAATTATGCTGGATCGAAGAGCTGCTGTAAAGAAACTGTCGCCAAATTTATTACTTAATGTTAATTACAGCTGACACCAAACGACCTACCCTCCAGCATAAAAGAACGTCCGAAAAGCGAACTTGTTAACACTGTTGCTTCTCAAGTTGTTGGAAGCTTGACTCATCTGCCTTGACGAACCAAAGCTGCCAAACCAGAACGAAAATGTTGCCACAGCTGTGTTTCTTCTTAGTTTGTGCTGCGCTGAGTTTTGACTTCGGCTCTTCAAGCGATTGTCCGTAAGTCTGAATTCGTTATAGAAAAGAACCAACCGTACATGCAGAGGAAGAAAAAGAAGCAGTAAAAGTAGTTGTAGTAGAAGCAGAAACCAAAAAAATGTAGTCGTAATTATGACAATGGTAGTAATGGCAGAAGTAGTAGTAGAACAAACAGTAGCAATATTTTGTTGTTATTGTTAGATAGCGAGTCAGAGCGCCATGTGATGAAGCGTGAGTTGTTTCAACTACATAGTGATTCAACGAGAGAGAGAGACACTAAACCAAAATAGAACCCTGCGACCACGAAGGGTTAAGTGCAGGCTGATGGCTTTTGTAATGATCATTATAGATCTTACCCAGCACATGGCAACTGTAGCATTGTTGTTTGTGGAATATATTGTTAGCGTAGAGACGCCATCTTGAGAAACTGAAACTGAAACTTGTAATATTAATAATAGTAGGAGAAATGGTCAGAATTGACATAAACATTACAATAGCTGTTGTCATGCTCGTAGCAACTGCCTTTTGGATTGTGGTTACATAAATGAATAAATGTATATATAATATATATATGTATATGTACATATATAAAAACACATAAACAAAGTGCTTTTGTAATGTGGGTGTCCACATCATTCTTTTACTTGGAATGACCTGGTGTATGGAGAAACAGGACGCGATTCCATTCACATGACCTCGTATGTACGTTGCCATAGATATTGGACAAGAATTTTTCACAAGGATGAAAATAAATTATCACTTAAAGTTTACAAGATGTTCATGCACATCGATCAAATGGAAAACAACTCGAGTATCAGATGTTAATAATGTAAGCTTATGCTTAGAGTGGTTTGTATTTGAGACGTTGAATCAAGAAGTTAACATTTTTAAAAATGTGAATAGCCCTTTGAAGGAATTAGAGATAAATTGAACTTAGGTGGCAAAATTGGAATGATCTTGTGCAGTTTATTCAGACTTTCTTTCTAAAGGACAATTAGGTAATGCGGAAGTTAGGAAACGGTTCTTTGTGGAGAAATGAAAGACATCACTAACAGTATGACAGGGTTTCGGGTTGGAATAACAAACATTACGGTCGATACGAACATGTTTCAGACAACACAATTCATGTCAGTATGTAATTATGTGATACAGGACGGAGTATACTTTGTCCACTTTTGTACGGATATTAAATCCAAAAAGTACATAGCCCATAAGTTTTGTACACTCCACATCTTTTTCGTGTCAGAGTACTTCTAGCAAATCAGAATAGAAGGCAATAAAAATGTCTGTTTCTATCCAGCTGTCAAATGGCAAACAAACATACTCACTGATCACATTCTTTTGGCTTCTACATATGCACGATGTTAATGTAGTGTTGCTTACGTCTTGTTATTCTGTATGACATGTTCACTGCTGTATTTTGTATTCCCTTCAAAACAGACTGTGGCCTAAACTGAATACGTTTTGTTTACCTATTTGTTTGTCTTGGCTGGGGCTGGGATTGGGAGGCTTTCTTTCTTTTCTATTTAATATTTCTTACACACATTGCAGTGTACACACTGCAGTAATCAGTATTCTTATCAATGCATGTTTGACCACAATTGAAAACATAGTTCCGAGAATCAATGATATAGCAGGCAATTTTCCAGGAGAACGCTTTTTGGTGATTTTGAAATTTTATTTTATTTTCAGGGCTTGGCATTTTTTTATGTCTGAATAAGAATGTTTTTCATTGTAAAGTGTTTTACTTTATCTTTGGCAATTACAGTGCTGCCTGTCAGGCCGAAATGAAGAACTATGTGA
>JAPXFY010000026.1:18898686-18921186 GCA_030674185.1 Monoplex corrugatus
CCATAGCAAACTGATCTATAGAGTAAGTCAGTCACAATCACAACTGTACGAGATGCCACTTACAGGCATACAAGCTGATCTATAGATAAGTCCACTGTCAGGCCATAGCAACTGATCTATAGAGGTAAGTCCACTGTACAGGCCATAGCAAGCTGATCTATAGATAAGTCCACTGTACAGGCCATAGCAAGCTGATCTATAGAGGTAAGTCCACTGTACAGGCCATAGCAAGCTGATCTATAGTAGTAGGTCCACTGTACAGGCCATAGCAAGCTGATCTATAGAGGTAAGTCCACTGTACAGGCCAAGCAAGCTGATCTATAGAGGTAAGGTCCACTGTACAGGCCATAGCAACTGATCTATAGAGGTAAGTCCACTGTACAGGCCACAGCAAGCTGATCTATAGAGGTAAGTCCACTGTACAGGCCATAGCGAGATGTCATGACCATAGATAAGATTACACTGATACAGGCCATAGCAAGCTGAATCTATAGAGGTAAGTCCACTGTACAGGCCATAGCAAACTGATCTATAGATAAGTCCACTGTACAGGCCATAGAAAGCTGATCTATACATAAGTCCACTGTACAGGCCATAGCAAGCTGATCTATAGAGGTAAGTCCACTGTACAGGCCATAGCAAACTGATCTATAGATAAGTCCACTGTACAGCATAGAGGCTGATAGAAAGTCCACTGTACAGCCTAGCAAGCTATCTATAGAGTAAGTCCACTGTACAGGCCATAGCAAGCTGATCTATAGAGGTAAGTCCACTGTACAGGCCATAGAAACTGATCTATAGATAAGTCCACTGTACAGGCCATAGAAGCTGATCTATACATAAGTCCACTGTACAGGCCATAGCAAGCTGATCTATAGAGGTAAGTCCACTGTACAGGCCATAGCAAACTGATCTATAGATAAGTCCACTGTACAGGCCATAGAAAGCTGATCTATAGCAGTAAGTCCACTGTACAGGCCATAGCAAGCTGATCTATAGAGTAAGTCCACTGTACAGGCCATAGCAAGCTGATCTATAGAGGTAAGTCCACTGTACAGGCCATAGCAAAGCTGATCTATAGAGTAAGTCCACTGTACAGGCCATAGCAAGCTGATCTATAGAGGTAAGTCCACTGTACAGGCATAGCAAGCGATCTATAGAGTAAGTCACTGAAGCCATAGAAGCTGTCTTAAGTCCACTGTACAGGCCATAGCAAGCTGATCTATAGATAAGTCCACTGTACAGGCCATAGCAAGCTGATCTATAGAGTAAGTCCACTGTACAGGCCATAGCAAGCTGATCTATAGAGGTAAGTCCACTGTCAGCACAAGCATCAGTGCCAGTAGCAAAAGCTGATCTATAGAGGTAAGTCCACTGTACAGGCCATAGCAAGCTGATCTATAGAGTAAGTCCACTGTACAGGCCATAGCAAGCTGATCTATAGAGGTAAGTCCACATACAGGCCATAGCAAGCTGATCTATAGAGGTAAGTCCACTGTACAGGCACAGCAAGCTGATCTATAGATGTAAGTCCACTATACAGGCCAAGCAAGCTGATCTATAGTAAGTCCACTGTACAGGCCATAGCAAGCTGATCTATAGAGGTAGGTCCACTGTACAGCCAAGCAAGCTGATCTATAGAGGTAGGTCCACTGTACAGCATAGCAAGCTGATCTATAGATAAGTCCACTGTACGGCCATAGAAGCTGATCTATAGAGTAAGTCCACTGTACAGGCCATAGCAAGCTGATCTATAGAGGTAGTCCACTGTCAGGCCATAGCACTGATCTATAGAGTAAGTCCACTGTACAGCCATAGCAAGCTGATCTATAGAGGTAAGTCCACTGTACAGGCCATAGCAAGCTGATCTATAGAGGTAAGTCCACTGTACAGGCCATAGCAAGCTGATCTATAGAGTAGTCCACAGTACAGCACTAGCAAGCTGATCTATAGAGGTAAGTCCACTGTACAGGCCATAGAAGCTGATCTATAGAGGTAAGTCCACTGTACAGGCCATAGCAAGCTGATCTATAGAGTAAGTCCACTGTGCAGGCCAACAAGCTGATCTATAGAGTAAGTCCACTGTACAGGCCATAGCAAGCTGATCTATAGAGTAAGTCCACTGTACAGGCCATAGCAACTGATCTATAGAGGTAAGTCCACTGTAAACAGGCCATAGAAGCTGATCTAAGAGTAAGTCCACTGTCAAGGACACACAAGCTGATTCTATAGATGTAGTCCACTGTGCAGGCCAAGCAAGTTGATCTATAGATGTAGTCATGTCCTGAAACATCGTTAATGTTTCGGTACGAAGTGTCTAAGAAGTAAGTCACTGAACAGACCAAGAACTGATTATAGAGTAAGTCCACGATACAGGCCATTTCAAGCTGACTAAGTAGTAAGTCTCTGTAAGGATAGAACTGAATTATTAATGCTGAACTTTGTTCGTCTACTTTTAGTAATGTACAGAAGAAACTATAATAAAACACATCAACATTATACGTAACAAGCAAGCAGACTAGTACAGGCCATAGCAAGCTGATCTATAGAGGTAAGTCCACTGTACAGGCCATAGCAAGCTGATCTATAGAGTAGTCCACTGTACAGGCCATAGCAAGCTGATCTATAGAGGTAAGTCCACTGTACAGGCCATAGCAAGCTGATCTATAGAGGTAAGTCCACTGTACAGGCCATAGCAAGCTGATCTATAGATGTAAGTCCACTGTGCAGGCCACACAAGCTGATCTATAGATGTAAGTCCACTGTACAGGCCATAGCAAGCTGATCTATAGATGTAAGTCCACTGTACAGGCCATAGCAAGCTGATCTATAGAGGTAAGTCCACTGTACAGCCACATAGCACTGATCTATAAGATGTAAGTCCACTGTACAGGCCACACAAGCTGATCTATAGAGTAAGTCCACTGTCAGGCCACAGCAAGCTGATCTATAGAGTAAGTCCACTGTACAGGCCATAGCAAGCTGATCTATAGAGTAAGTCCACTGTACAGGCCATAGCAAGCTGATCTATAGAGGTAAGTCCACTGTACAGGCCAAGCAAGCTGATCTATAGAGGTAAGTCCACTGTACAGGCCACAGCAAGCTGATCTATAGAGTAAGTCCACTGTACAGGCCACAGCAAGCTGATCTATAGATGTAAGTCCACTGTACAGGCCATAGCAAGCTGATCTATAGAGGTAAGTCCACTGTACAGGCCATAGCAAGCTGATCTATAGAGGTAAGTCCACTGTACAGGCCACAGCAAGCTGATCTATAGAGGTAAGTCCACTGTACAGGCCATAGCAAGCTGATCTATAGAGTAAGTCCACTGTACAGGCCATAGCAAGCTGATCTATAGAGGTAAGTCCACTGTACAGGCCATAGCAAGCTGATCTATAGAGTAAGTCCACTGTACAGGCCACAGCAAGCTGATCTATAGAGGTAAGTCCACTGTAACAGGCCATAGCAAGCTGATCTATAGAGGTAAGTCCACTGTACAGGCCATAGCAAGCTGATCTATAGAGGTAAGTCCACTGTACAGGCCATAGCAAGCTGATCTATAGAGGTAAGTCCACTGTACAGGCCATAGCAAGCTGATCTATAGAGGTAAGTCCACTGTACAGGCCATACAGCAAGCTGATCTATAGAGGTAAGTCCACTGTACAGGCCATAGCAAGCTGATCTATAGAGGTAAGTCCACTGTACAGGCCATAGCAAGCTGATCTATAGAGGTAAGTCCACTGTACAGGCCATAGCAAGCTGATCTATAGAGGTAAGTCCACTGTACAGCCATAGCAAGCTGATCTATAGAGGTAAGTCCACTGTAAGCAAGCAGTGACCATATAGTCACAGCTAGCTGATCTATAGAGTAAGTTCCACTGTACAGGCATACAAGCTGATCTATAGAGGTAAGTCCACTGTACAGGCCATAGCAAGCTGACTATAGAGAAGTCCACTGTACAGGCCATAGAAGCTGATCTATAAGGTAAGTCCACTGTACAGGCCATAGCAAGCTGATCTATAGAGGTAAGTCCACTGTACAGGCATAGAACATCTAGTATCAAGAGTAGCAACATCATGAGGCACTGACAGGCAAGACTGATCTATAGAGGTAAGTCCACTGTACAGGCCAAGCAAGCTGATCTATAGATGTAAGTCCACTGTACAGGCCACAGCAAGCTGATCTATAGAGTAAGTCCACAGTACAGCCATAGCAAGCTGATCTATAGATAAGTCCACTAGGTACTGAGCCCGATAGCAACTGATCTATAAGGTAAGTCCACTGTACAGGCCATAGCAAGCTGATCTATAGAGGTAAGTCCACTGTGCAGGCCATAGCAAGCTGATCTATAGAGGTAAGTCCACTGTACAGGCCATAGCAAGCTGATCTATAGAGGTAAGTCCACTGTACAGGCCATAGCAAGCTGATCTATAGAGGTAAGTCCACTTACAGGCCATAGCAAGCTGATCTATAGAGGTAGGTCTACTGTCAAGGACACAGCAAGCTGATCTCTATAGAGGTAGGTCCACTGTGCAGGCCATAGCAAGTTGATCTATAGATGTAAGTCCACTGTACAAGCCATAGCAAGTTGACTAGGCATTCAGTTCAATTTTCCGGTCGAAGTGTGAAGAAAAGTCAAGGCCTCAACTGGAAACAAACCCCGGAACCTCGAGTTTAGTAATCGGCAGACGAATGTCCGAACGATTCTGCCACTTTCCTAGGACATACACGTTTTGTTTAGTAAATGTTTTGTTATTAATTAAGTGATGGAAGACTGAAATGTATTATGCATGAACACTTTTATGTTTCTGTCGATACGTTCTTTATGTAATGTTATCTAGAAGAAAAAATAAAACACATCGAAACTTTACGAATAAATAAACAAGCAGACACGAAAGTAAGCAAGTACAAAGGTCACTTAGCCAAATATAAACGAAACCTATTTTTTCAGTGTGTGTGTGTGTGTGTGTGTGTGTGTGTGTGTGTGTGTGTGTGTGTGTGTGTGTGTGTGTGTGTGTGTGTGTGTGTGTGTGTGTGTGTAAGTGTGCGCGTGCGTGCGTAGGTGTGTGTATTGTCACCTTGTTTTCAGACTGTTCTGGAGTCAGCTGTGTGTGTGTGTGTGTGTGTGTATGTGTGTGTGTGTGTGTGTGTGCGTGCGTGCGTGCGTGTGTGTGTGTGTGTGTGTGTGTGTGTGTGTGTGTGTGTGTGTGTGTTTGGTTATTTCACACTTTGTTTGCTGTAAGGCCACAGGCGAACAACA
Source organism: Monoplex corrugatus (assembly GCA_030674185.1). Classification (NCBI taxonomy): domain Eukaryota; kingdom Metazoa; phylum Mollusca; class Gastropoda; order Littorinimorpha; family Ranellidae; genus Monoplex; species Monoplex corrugatus. The sequence goes on from JAPXFY010000026.1 coordinate 18,903,948, forward strand.
TAACGTTATGGTGCACACATACAGAAGATGATGTTATGAAGTTTATGCATTAGCTTGTGACACAGAACATGATTACTTGATGACGGTTGTGGTGTCAGTGGTCAATTCTTGTCTCACAATAACTGAAAGGAAAACCAAAAGCTGGTAAAAACCATTTATGAGAGCGAAGCTGTTTTTATTAATTTAGGTTCAATCTAAATTGTCACGAAAACATTAAAAACATACGCAGACAGAGTGTGTTTATGTAAATCAGCCAAATTCAGCCCTGATATACCTCTATGCAGTCAGCTGGGCTTTGAAGAACAATAACAATAACAATTTGTTTAACGACACACACTAATAGACAGCATGTGGCAGAAGTTGTTGGATGTTCATTGATTTCTAGCATCGTGTGAATCATGGCGTTTTGTTGTGATGGTGATGTTTGTGAAGTGTGGACTTTGTTCATAAAGGATTCGCCACGCTGGGGCAATACCATACGCCCTCCACCCAAATTTGCCAAGAACTACCCCGCTGACTCTCTTAGTCTGTACAAAAAGCTCTTTTGCTGGCAAGGTCTTTGAAGACGTAATATAGTTGCCTTGCACAACCACTGTGGACGCGATCAACGGGACCTGCCACAACCCTTGGTGACGCACGATTTTGGTTTTTTTTTCAAAAATTCTCAAAAATACAGATTTTACAGCACAAGAACATATTTTATATCAAAATAAAATTCAGTTTACGCTCTTTGAGCTGAAGCTACATACAAGGACAATACATCTATTCTACTTACCTTCCTAGAAGGTGAAATGGGGTAGGGTTTTGGCTCTGGGAAAAAAAGTTTTTGATTGACAATAATCCAACACATAAAGTCAGTGAAACACCCATTCTTGACCAGGTAATCCAGAAATCCAGGTAATCACAAGTCCTTGGTATGACCAGAAGATATAAAAGAACAAACACAGCTTTGTTTTCACCCAGGTGAAGCAGCAAAGTGATTATGACGATCCTTTGAAGAAGAAGAAGAAGGCCTAAATGTCGCTATTTTGGTGCAAGGACGGTCACTCCGGTTGGTTTGGATAAAGGCAAAAACTGTAACTAATCGGGATAAAATCGATGCAAGGGAAGTAACAAACACTTCAGAAGATACCAAAGAGTGTTCCTATATGTGTAGTTAGTTCCCCTAGATCAGCAACCGGCTTGCATCTATTTTTAAAAACCGCAGCGGAATATCCGCTTTTCACGCCTCTAATGATTTGGCCAGCTGCAGTGGAATATCCGCTGTTACGTCTCCGAAGAGTTAAAATATAAAAGGGTTAGGGGAGACATGTAATTATCACTAGGCTGACAACACGAAAATGACAAACAGCGAAGAGGCCAGTTGTTAGTGCTGTAAGCTGGGATTGAACCTGAGACATCAGGGGCTCTTCAATGACAAACAAACAGCAGTATCTACCAGTGCACTGAAGACTCATTTTTCCTGAAGTGTCAGTATCAGTTTCAGTTTCTCAATGTAGTGTCCACATGCCTGGCATGAAATCCACATGTGTTTGTGACAGATGCCACGTGACGGAGAAGATCCAAACTGATCATAGCGTAAGAGATAAGTCAACGTCAAGGCAAAAGCACTGCCGGCTGGCAAAGGCTTGAGGTCCAACCTTACGTACGAGTCCATGTCTGTCTCTTTATCGGTCTGTCACTGGGAAAAAAAACAGCTGCATTATAGTCAAATCTATTTCTCTGTTGGCAGTGTTGAGAACAAATCCCGTGAAAACAGCAAACTGCCATCACTTGTGTTGTACATTTCCAGGAAACACACACACTTTCTGGAGCAAACTCACACTGATGGCCTTTAAATAAGTGGCAGTGCAGCACAATGTACATATAAGCTTGCAACGCCATACACTGTTTATTTTCTTTGTTAAATGAAATCAAACTTACTGTAATTGCAGTGTACCAAACTGAACAACTCTCTGCAGTCTAGTTTTTAGCAAATCGAGCATGACTTATTGAATCTGGAGCCATTTGTCATTGCAATGTAAATAGAATCTCCCGAATCTCCCGAAACTGAAACTAGCACAGCAACCAGTTAGTTCTAATCAAAACGTGATGCACTATCTTAGAACTGTAGTTTCAGGGTATGTTTCCATTTGTCAAAGTAAAGCAAAAAGAACGTAGTGTTGCCGTGTATTACAGTGTATAACATTAACGTTTTGTTTCTCCTCTGTGCAGGTCAGGCCTTCGGAAAATCCGTGGGAGATGAAGGAAGTGGCACTAACCAACTGTGTCTCCCTTATGATATTGACAACAGCGACAAAGACGTGAAGGACACTTACGGCCGACTGTACCCTGCTCAGTATGGTAAAGATGTCAGCATTGGCAATAGTAACGAAAAGGGTGTGCCCTGTGCCCTCTGTCTGGCTACATACCCCGTCACCATCCTGTACCCTGCAAAAGAGAAATGTCCCGATGGTTTTCAAGAGCAGTACTCTGGCTTCCTGTCTTCTCAGACCTACCAGCAACGTGCCAGCCAGTATGTCTGCTTGGACAAGAACGCCATAGCCATATCCTCACAAGCTGGAGACCGTCACGAGTTCAGTTATGTGGTATTTGGCTCTGAGGAAAGTAAGGCGGTTAGATGCGTTGTGTGCTCGAAGAAACCCGAAATTGTGTAAAGAAAGAGAACAATTTAGGGTGTAAAGATACGTGACAAATGATCTGTTGAATTGGAATTGCTTATAACCATTGCAATTGTTTACGTAGATAGTCGAAGATAGAAATCATTTTAGCAATAGAGGTATTTGCAGTGATTGTGTCAGTAGTGAGGTTTTGGACATTTCATAGAAACCAAATTGTAGCAGTGATGGTAGTAGTTGTGCCGCTGGTAAAAGAAGTATCAATCATATCAGCAGAAACAGTCATTCTGGTAGGTCAGTAATAATATTATCTCAGTTAGTACAAGTAGCAGTAGTAGTAGTGACAGCAACTGTAGTAATAGCAGTAGAAAGAAAGAAGTAGTAATAGTTTTTGTCGCTGTAAGTTGCAGTAGCAGTACCATAAACAAGACACTTTCACTGTCTTTTGGAAGGAAGGATAAATACATCAGAAAAATGGTAACAGATGACGAATTATGCAGAAGTTAAAAACGATTCATAAAATAGCTTTGTAATGCATGAAATATGTATTTGTTGGTCTTGAGAAAACATGAAGCTGAATGTTCAATAAAGGAAACCAAAACGTTTTTGCACTCTTGTGCGTGCTTGCGTATGTGTGTGCGTGTATGTGTGTATGTATGTGTGTATGTGTGTGTGTGGTGTGTGTGTGTGTGTGTGTGTGTGTGTGTGTGTATGTGTGTGTGTGTGTATGTGTGTGTATGTGTGTGTGTGCGTGTGTGTGTGTGTGTGTGCGTGTGTGTGTGAGTGTTCGTGTATTCGAGTGCGTACGTGTATCTGCAGTGTGCGTGTATGTGTGTGTGATGTGTCTCAATCTGTCTGTCAGTCTGTCAGTCTGTCTGTCTGTCTGTCTGTCTGTCTCTCTCTCTCTCTCTCTCTCTCTCTCTCTCTCTCTTTCTATCTATCTATCCATTTATATATCTATCTGTCACTCACGCTCCCTCTGAATATCTATCTCTCTGTCTCTTTATCTTTCTATCTTTGTCTGTCTGTCTGTCTGTCTGCCTGTCTGTCCATCCACCCATCAATCAATCTATCTGCCTGGTTATGTTTATCTACCCATCCATCCATCCATCCATCCATCCATCCATCTATCTATCTATCTATCTATCTATCTATCTATCTATTATCTATTTATCGATCTGTCTGTCTGTCTGTCTATCTATCTATCTGTCTTCTGTCTGTCTGTCTGTCTAGCTATCTATCTATCCATCCATCCATCCATCTATTTATCTATCTATCTATTTATATATCTATTTATCTATCTACCCAACTGTAAACTGAAATTAATCTTAATTTTTCATTTGAAACTATTCTCTGGACCGGAAATAAATTTTCATTCAAAGTGAATTTCTAAAAACATCCGAAAGTCACTCCTCCTTTAGGAATCCGTATCCGTCCTCAGATGTATATTTAGCAGTTGGTTCCGACTTCAACAAATTTGTGGACAGCCCACCATGGACCTTGAAAACACTAACGGTCAAAACATATTCGTCCTGCCAGAGATTTCTCACATAACTGTGATTTCACATCTGTGTAAGGAATGAAGGATTTGGACATCTTTTCTCTTGTGGCCTTCTTAGCCAGGCAGTCAGCCTTCTCACTGCCTCCATACCAATATAGCCATGAATCCAGGCAAAAACAGTCCGGTAATTTTCACTGTAAGAGTACATCATTATCATCATCATCATCAGTCCTGTAGTCTGGTTGACCGTTGGGGCAAAACTGAAGATTTTGCAACCAACTTCCTCGACTCCTCACGGTCCTCAGCTTTCCGCAGAATGACGTTCCATTCAAGGCCAGTCCACTCTCTGATATTGTCTTCCCATCTTTTTCGCTGTCTGCTTCTTCGTCTCCCTCCGTGAACTGTTCCCTGCAAGACGGTCTTGGCCAGTCCAGATGATCGTGTGACGTGCCCGTACCACTTCCGTTTGCGTCTTTTCACTGAAGTCAAGAGGTCTTCATACGGCCGGATGGCGTTTTCGATTCGGGTTTCCACTTCCTTATTGGTTATATGATCTTTGTACGAGATACCAAGGAGTTTGCGGAAGCATCTCATCTCCATTGGCTGTATCCTTCTTTCAATGTATGCTGTTATGGTCCATGTTTCGCATGCATACAAAAATATTGACATGACCAGGGAACGCATCAGTCTGATCTTGGAACCGATAGCGATATTCTTGTCGTTCCAGATGACTTTTAGCTTGGTCATTGCAGCTTTGGTCTGGGCAGTCCTGGAAAGTACTTCGGGCTTTGATCCTTCATCTGATACTATAGCTCTCAGATAGTTAAATCTATGGACGGTCTCAAGTTTCTAGTTGTCTATGGTAATGTCAGTGCTGATGCCATTGGTATTATTTGTCATCAACTGGGTTTTCTCTGCACTGATCTGCATGCCATATGCTGTGGAGGCCTCATCAAGATGTTTTATCAAGCTGACTAGCTCTTGCTCTTGCCCAGCTAGTCCGTCAATGACATCAGCAAAACGCAAATTTTGTGATTGTTCTACCTCCGATGCTGACTGTCCCCTCGTGGTCTTCAAGTGCGTCAGCCATTATTCTCTCCAAGAAGATGTTAAAGAGAGTGGGGGAGAGCAGGCATCCTTGGCGTACTCCAACTGAGGTTTGGAAGCATTCTTCTATGTTGTTGTCATGGTAGACTGCACTGGTCCCTTTTCGTAGAGGCATTCTATGGTTCTGATCAGGTTGGCATTGATGTTGTACAGCCTCATGGTTGCCCATAAGGCTGTGTGCCAAACTCTGTCGAATGCCTTCTTGAAGTCCACGAAGACATGGTAAAGGCCTTGCTGGTGTTGCAGGTATTTCTCACAGAGCAACCTGAGGTTGAAAATTTGCTCTGTGGTACATCTTCCTGGTCTGAAACCTGCCTGCTCCTCTTTTATTATCTCCTCAGCTTGTGACTTCAGTCTACTGGAAGGATTTTTAGCATGACCTTACTTGGATGGCTGATCAGGCTGATGGTACGGTAGTTTTGGCATAGTTGTAGGTTGCCTTTCTTCGGGAGAGTGATGATCAGGGACTGGGTCCAAGGTGTTGGCCATTCACCTGTCCCGATCCAGATCAGTTCATTCACTGTCGCAGATCTATGCAGATGATGAGTAACATATCTATCATGGCCTCTCCTCCTGCCTGGACCAGTTCTGAGGGAATGTTGTCCATTCCTGCCGACTTGCCTTTCTTCAATGATTTTACTGCAGCTTCAACTTCTTCTCGCACGATGGGGTAGCTGTCGTTGTTGGTTGGTGGAGGAACGTCTAGCACCTTGGGATCTCCTGTTGTTGTGTGTGTGTATAATTCGGAGCAGTACCGAAAAAAAATACAAAACTGTTCAAAGAACTTCAGAAGCTCTGGGTGACTGACATTTTGGCCAGCAATTGCCTGCAAAGCAGAAAGGGAGTCAGAAAAATTGAAAACATGGGCATTCCATTTCTTACCCACTGGACGAGGCGGCAGGGAAGTTTTTAGTCCCGTTTTTATTAACCATTGTTTGGTGTTTGTGACCGTGCGTTCGCGCTTGACAAAGGCTAGTTGGCCGAAAATTTGCGCTTGTTTTGTTTTGTTTTGTTGGATACGCGCTTATATTGGTTTTCGTGTTCTTCTGGTTCCTGTTTGCTTGGGCGCGGGCAGTCACACTTGTTTTGGATCTCAAAATCTTTATGCTTGGATTTGGACACCATTATTAGTGGCAAAACCGAAGCAGTCAGTTCAGCAGTATACACGGAACTGTCAGACGGATTATGTTTTGAAAATGAACGATTGGGAACCGCGGAACAGAAGGCAGCAGCAGCAACACCATCATCAGACTTGGATCCGTCATTGAATATTCTGCATAAAACAACTTGTATGCCAGTGACTGGTGCAGTCTTTACGGAAGGAAGCAGGATCAAAACAGACCGTTAGTGTTTTCAAGGTCCATGGTGGGATGTCCACAAATTTGTTGAAGTCGGAACCAACTGCTAAATATACATCTGAGGACGGATACGGATTCCTAAAGGAGGAGTGACTTTCGGATGTTTTCAGAAATTCGCTTCGAAAATGTATTTCCGGTCCAGAGAATAGTTTCAAATGAAAATTTAAGATTAATTTCAGTTTACAGTTGGGTAGATAGATAAATAGATATATAAATAGATAGATAGATAAAATAGATAGATAGATAGATAGATAGATAAATAGATAGACAGATAGATAGAGATAGATAGATAGATAGATAGACAGATAAGATAGATAGATAGGTAGTAGTAGATAGATAGATAGATAAATAGATAGATAGATAGGTAGTTAGATAGATAAATAGATAGATAGATAGATAGATAGATAGATAGATAGATAAGATAGAAATAGATAGATAGATAGATAGATAGATAGATAGATAGATAGATAGACAGATAGATAGATAGACAGATAGATAGATAGATAGGTAGATAGATAGATAGATAGATAGATAGATAGATGGATGGATGAATGGATGGATGGATGGATGGAAGGATCGATGGATGGATCGATGGATGGATCGATGGATAGGTAGATAAACAGACAGATCGATTGATGGGTGGATGGACAGACAGACAGACAGACAAAGATAGAAAGATAAGGAGACAGATAGATGGATATTCAGAGGGAGCGTGAGTGACAGATAGATGTATAAATGGATAGATAAATAGAGAAAGAGAGAGAGAGACAGACAGACAGACAGACAGACAGAAAGACTGACAGACTGACAGACAGATTGAGACAGATCACACACACATACATACACGCACACTACACATACACGTACGCACTCGAATACACACACACACACACACACACACACACACACACACACACACACACACACACACACACACGCACACACACACACACGCACACACACACACACACATACACACACATATACACATACACATACACACACACACACACACACACACACACAAACATACATACATACATACACACACACGCACACACATACGCAAGCACGCACAAGAGTGCAAAAACGTTTTGGTTTCCTTTATTGAACATTCAGCTTCATGTTTTCTCAAGACCAACAAATACATATTTCATGCATTACAAAGCTATTTTATGAATCGTTTTTAACTTCTGCATAATTCGTCATCTGTTACCATCTTTCTGATGTATTTATCCTTCCTTCCAAAAGACAGTGAAAGTGTTTTGTTTATGGTACTGCTACTGCAACTTACAGCGACAAAAACTATTACTATTTCTTTCTTTCTACTGCTATTACTACAGTTGCTGTCACTACTACTACTGCTACTTGTACTAACTGAGATAATATTATTACTGACCTACCAGAATGACTGTTTCTGCTGATATGATTGATACTTCTTTTACCAGCGGCACAACTACTACCATCACTGCTACAATTTGTTTTCTATGAAATGTCAAAAACCTCACTACCGACACAATCACTGCAAATACCTCTATTGCTAAAATGATTTCTATCTTCGACTGTAGCAATGGCAAACAATTTCTATCCATAAAACAGCAAGAGATGTCAGAAAATGAAAACAGAATGGAAAACACCGCTAACATCAACAAACGAACGGGACATTATTGATGTTGAGAAAAACGGAAACTGAAGCAGAATAACATACGTTACTACATGCAAGCGTTGTGCCTTGGATAGGGCCTAATGAACTATACGGACAAATGACATTTACGAAGCTGGAACTGATCACATTCATGCTTTGTTCAGTGCCTGTGCTTTGCGGGGATTATAAAGACCTGTAACAACTGTGTCCGAGAGCTGTACTGCAATCAAAGTTTGTGGAACTGACAAATTTACTGTTGTTCACCACTATTAAGTATGGAAACGTGTATGACTATTGGAAAATGAGTTGAAGTATGCAGCTAGCATTCTGGTGACAACAGCGCTATGAGTGTTCAGCTTGGTTTAACGTGTCAAGGTGTATATACCATGTACAGCCATGACACGTTAGGTGGTACCATGACCGTCAGCCGCGTCGTCAACAGTTTTGGACTTGGGACCAGTTTTGCTGACAGCAGTTACACACAAGGCTGCCCTGCCCTCCAATAACACTACCATAACAACAACAGTACACCATGTCAACCTTCAGCGATAATTCATCCTGAACAGATGTCCGGACAGTCAGGGACGTGGATCCAAACGAAACGCCTATATTGTCATCATCCGTTGATTTAACGGCATGAAGTGACTGGCAGAAAGTCCTGTTTGGGAGAGTGCAAGAATTCCTGAATACAGTTGTGATATTTCTTGAGAAGGTTTGTAAAATATAGGGACGTAAACAATTGCAATGGTTATGAGCAATTCCAATTCAACAGATCATTTGTCACGTATCTTTACACCCTAAATTGTTCTCTTTCTTTACACAATTTTGAGTTTCTTCGAGCACACAACGCATCTAACCGCCTTACTTCCCGTAGAGCCAAATACCACATAACTGAACTCGTGACGGTCTCCAGCTTGTGATGGTGTGGCTATGGCGTTGGCGTTCTCGTCCAAGCAGACATACTGGCTGGCGCGTTGCTGGTAGGTCTGAGAAGACAGGAAGCCAGAGTACTGCTTTTGAAAATCATCGGGACATTTCTCTTTTGCAGGGTACAGGATGGTGACGGGGTATGTGGCAAGACAGAGGGCACAGGGCACACCCTTTTCGTTACTATTGCCAATGCCGACATTGTCACCATATTGAGCAGGGTACAGTCGGCCGTAAGTGTCATTAACCTCTTTGTCGCTTTTGTCAATATCATAAGGGAGACACAGTTGGTTAGTGCCACTTCCTTCATCTCCCACGGATTTTCCGAAGGCCCGACCTGCACAGAGGAGAAACAAAACGTTAATGTTATACACTGTAATACACGGCAACACTCTACGTTCTTTTTGCTTTACTTTGACAAATGGAAACATACCCTGAAACTTCAGTTGCAAGATAGTGCATCACGTTTTGTTTAGAACTCAAATGGTTGCTGTGCTAGTTTCAGTTTCGGGAGATTCGGGAGATTTATTTACATTGCAATGACAAATGGCTCCAGATTCAATAAGTCATGCTCGATTTGCTAAAAACTAGACTGCAGAGAGTTGTTCAGTTTGGTACACTGCAATTACAGTAAGTTTGATTTCATTTAACAAAGAAAATAAACAGTGTATGGCGTTGCAAGCTTATATGTACATTGTGCTGCACTGCCACTTATTTAAAGGCCATCAGTGTGAGTTTGCTCCAGAAAGTGTGTGTGTTTCCTGGAAATGTACAACACAAGTGATGGCAGTTTGCTGTTTTCACGGGATTTGTTTCTCAACACTGCCAACAGAGAAATAGATTTGACTATAATGCAGCTGGGTTTTTTTTTTCCAGTGACAGACCGATAAAGAGACAGACATGGACTCGTACGTAAAGGTTGACGTTGACTTATCTCTTACGCTATGATCAGTTTGGATCTTCTCCGTCACGTGGCATCTGTCATAAACACATGTGGATTTCATGCCAGGCATGTGGACACTACATTGAGAAACTGAAACTGATACTGACACTTCAGGAAAAATGAGTCTTCAGTGCACTGGTAGATACTGCTGTGTTTGTTTGTCATTGAAGAGCCCCTGATGTCTCAGGTTCAATCCCAGCTTACAGCACTAACAACTGGCCTCTTCGCTGTCTATCATTTTCGTGTTGTCAGCCTAGTGATAATTACATGTCTCCCCCTAACCCTTTTATATTTTAAGACCTTGCCAGCAAAAGAGCTTTTTGTACAGACTAAGAGAGTCAGCGGGGTAATTCTTGGCAAATTTGGGTGGAGGGCGTATGGTATTGCCCCAGCATGATGAATCCTTTATGAACAAAGTGCACACTTCACAAAGAACATCATCACAACAAAACGCCATGATTCACACGATGCTAGATATCAATGAACACCCAACAACTTCTGCCACATGCTGTCTATTAGTGTGTGTCGTTAAACAAATCGTTATTGTTATTGTTGTTCAAAGTCCAGCTGACTGCATAGAGGTATACCAGGGCTGAATTTGGCTGACTTACATAAACACACTCTGTCTGCGTATGTTTTCGTGACAATTAAGATTGAACCTAAATTGATGAAAACAGCTTCGCTCTCATAAATGGTTTATACCAGCTTTTCTCTTTCCTTTCAGTTATTGTGAGCAAGATTTGACTATACAACACACATCACACACCCCACACACACACACACACACACACACACCACACACACACACACACACACACACACACACACACACACACACACACACAGTTGACTCCAGAACAGTCTGAAAACAAGGTGACAATACACACACTCACGCACGCGCGCGCGCACACACACACATACACACAAAACACACACACACACACACCACACACACACACACACACACACACACACACACTGAAAAAAATGGTCTCGTTTATATTTGGCAAAGTGACCTTTGTACTTGCTTACTTTCTTGTTTGCTTGTTTATTTATTCGTAACAGAAACATAAAAGTGTTCATGCATAATACATTTCAGTCTTCCATCATTTAATTCAGAACAAAACATTTACAAAACAAACGTGTATGTCCTATGAAAGTGGCAGAATCGTTGGGGCATTCGTCTGCCGATTACTAAACTCGAGGTTCCGGGGTTTGTTTCCAGTTGAGGCCATGACTTTTCTTCACACTTCGACCGGAAAATTGAAGCGAATGCCTAGTCAACTTGCTATGGCCTGTACAGTGGACTTACATCTATAGATCAGTTGCTGTGTCCTGTACAGTGGACTTATCTATAGAGATCAGCTTGCTATGGCCTGTACAGTGGACTTACTCTATAGATCAGTTTGTTGTGGCCTGTACAGTGGACTTACATCTATAGATCAGTTGCTGGTCCTGTACAGTGGACTTATCTATAGAGATCAGCTTGCTGTGGCCTGTACAGTGGACTTATCTATAGAGATCAGCTTGCTGTGTTCTGTACAGTGGACTTATCTATAGAGATCAGCTTGCTGTGGCCTGTACAGTGGACATACATCTATAGATCAGCTTGCTGTGGCCTGTACAGTGGACCTACCTCTATAGATCAGTTTGCTATGGCCTGTACAGTGGACTTACATCTATAGATCAGTTTGCTATGGCCTGTACAGTAGACCTACCTCTATAGATCAGCTTGCTATGGCCTGTACAGTGGACTTACATCTATAGATCAGATTGCTATGGCCTGTACAGTGGACTTACATCTATAGATCAGATTGCTATGGCCTGTACAGTGGACTTACATCTATAGATCAGCTTGCTATGGCCTGTACAGTGGACCTACCTCTATAGATCAGTTGCTATGGCCTGTACAGTGGACTTACACTCTATAGATCAGTTTGCTATGGCCTGTATAGTGGACTTACCTCTATAGATCAGCTTGCTATGGCCTGTACAGTGGACTTACCTCTATAGATCAGCTTGCTATGGCCTGTACTGTGGATTTACATCTATAGATCAGCTTGCTATGGCCTGTACAGTGGACTTATCTATAGAGATCAGCTTACTATGGCCTGTACAGTGGACCTACCTCTATAGATCAGCTTGCTATGGCCTGTACAGTGGACTTATCTATAGAGATCAGCTTGCTATGGCCTGTACAGTGGACTTATCTATAGAGATCAGCTTGCTATGGCCTGTACAGTGGACTTATCTATAGAGATCAGCTTGCTATGGCCTGTACAGTGGACTTATCTATAGAGATCAGCTTGCTATGGCCTGTACAGTGGACTTATCTATAGAGATCAGCTTGCTATGGCCTGTACAGTGGACTTACATCTATAGATCAGCTTGCTGTGGCCTGTACAGTGGACTTATCTATAGATCAGCTTGCTATGGCCTGTACAGTGGACTTACCTCTATAGATCAGCTTGCTATGGCCTGTGCAGTGGACTTACCTCTATAGCTCAGCTTGCTGTGGCCTGTACAGTGGACTTACCTCTATAGATCAGCTTGCTGTGGCCTGTACAGTGGACTTACATCTATAGATCAGCTTGCTGTGGCCTGTACAATGGACTTATCTATAGAGATCAGCTTGCTGTGGCCTGTACAGTGGACTTACCTCTATAGATCAGCTTGCTGTGGCCTGTACAGTGGACTTATCTATAGAGATCATTTTGCTATGGCCTGTACAGTGGACTTACATCTATAGATCAGCTTGCTATGACCTGTACAGTGGACTTTTCTAAGATCAGCTTGCTATGGCCTGTACAGTGGACTTACATCTATAGATCAGCTTCCTATGGCCTGTACAGTGGACCTACCTCATAGATCAGCTTCCTATGGCCTGTACAGTGACTTACATCTATAGATCAGCTTGCTATGGCCTGTACAGTGGACTTACCTCTATAGATCAGCTTCCTATGGCCTGTACAGTGGACTTACATCTATAGATCAGCTTGCTATGTCCTATACAGTGGACTTATCTATAGAGATCAGTTTGCTATGGCCTGTATAGTGGACTTACCTCTATAGATCAGCTTGCTATGGCCTGTACAGTGGACTTACCTCTATAGATCAGCTTGCTATGGCCTATACAGTGGACTTACATCTATAGATCAGCTTCCTATGGCCTGTACAGTGGACTTACATCTATAGATCAGCTTGCTATGGCCTGTACAGTGGACTTACCTCTATAGATCAGCTTCCTAGGCCTGTACAGTGGACTTACATCTATAGATCAGCTTGCTATGGCCTGTACAGTGGACTTACCTCTATAGATCAGTTTGCTATGGCCTGTACAGTGGACTTACCCTATAGATCAGCTTGCTATGGCCTGTACAGTGGACCTACCTCTATAATCATCTTGCTATGGCCTGTACAGTGAACTTACATCTATAGATCAGCTTGCTATGGCCTGTGCAGTGGACTTACCTCTATAGATCAGCTTGCTGTGGCCTGTACAGTGGACTTATCTATAGAGATCAGTTTTGCTATGGCCTGTGCAGTGGACTTACATCTATAGATCAGCTTGCTATGGTCTGTACAGTGGACTTATCTATAGATCAGCTTGCTATGGCCTGTACAGTGGACTTACATCTATAGATCAGCTTCCTATGGCCTGTACAGTGGACTTACATCTATAGATCAGCTTGCTATGTCCTATACAGTGGACTTATCTATAGAGATCAGTTTGCTATGGCCTGTATAGTGGACTTACCTCTATAGATCAGCTTGCTATGGCCTGTACAGTGGACTTACCTCTATAGATCAGCTTGCTGTGGCCTGTACAGTGGACTTACATCTATAGATCAGCTTGCTGTGGCCTGTACAATGGACTTACATCTATAGATCAGCTTCCTATGGCCTGTACAATGGACTTACATCTATAGATCAGCTTGCTATGGCCTGTACAGAGGACTTACATCTATAGATCAGCTTGCTGTGGCCTGTACAGTGGACTTACATCTATAGATCAGCTTGCTGTGGCCTGTACAGTGGACTTACATCTATAGATCAGCTTGCTGTGGCCTGTACAATGGACTTACATCTATAGATCAGCTTGCTATGGCCTGTACAGTGGACTTACCTTTATAGATCAGTTTGCTATGGCCTGTACAGTGGACTTACATCTATATATCAGCTTGCTATGGCCTGTACAGTGGACTTACATCTATAGATCAGCTTGCTATGGCCTGTACAGTGGACTTACATCTATATATCAGCTTGCTATGGCCTGTACAGTGGACTTACCTCTATAGATCAGCTTGCTATGGCCTGTACAGTGGACTTACCTCTATAGATCAGCTTGCTATGGCCTGTACAGTGGACTTACCTCTATAGATCAGCTTGCTATGGCCTGTACAGTGAACTTACGTCTATAGATCAGCTTGCTGTGACCTGTACAATGGACTTATCTATAGAGATCAGCTTGCTATGGCCTGTACAGTGGACTTACCTCTATAGAGATCAGCTTGCTGTGGCCTGTACAGTGGACTTATCTATAGAGATCAGCTTGCTGTGCTCTGTACAGTGGACTTATCTATAGAGATCAGCTTGCTGTGGCCTGTACAGTGGACATACATCTATAGATCAGCTTGCTGTGGCCTGTACAGTGGACCTACCTCTATAGATCAGTTTGCTATGGCCTGTACAGTGGACTTACATCTATAGATCAGTTTGCTATGGCCTGTACAGTAGACCTACCTCTATAGATCAGCTTGCTATGACCTGTACAGTGGACTTACATCTATAGATCAGATTGCTATGGCCTGTACAGTGGACTTACATCTATAGATCAGCTTGCTATGGCCTGTACAGTGGACCTACCTCTATAGATCAGTTTGCTATGGCCTGTACAGTGGACTTACATCTATAGATCAGTTTGCTATGGCCTGTATAGTGGACTTACCTCTATAGATCAGCTTGCTATGGCCTGTACAGTGGACTTACCTCTATAGATCAGCTTGCTATGGCCTGTACTGTGGATTTACATCTATAGATCAGCTTGCTGTGGCCTGTACAGTGGACTTATCTATAGAGATCAGCTTACTATGGCCTGTACAGTGGACCTACCTCTATAGATCAGCTTGCTATGGCCTGTACAGTGGACTTATCTATAGAGATCAGCTTGCTATGGCCTGTACAGTGGACTAATCTATAGAGATCAGCTTGCTATGGCCTGTACAGTGGACTTATCTATAGAGATCAGCTTGCTATGGCCTGTACAGTGGACTTATCTATAGAGATCAGCTTGCTATGGCCTGTACAGTGGACTTATCTATAGAGATCAGCTTGCTATGGCCTGTACAGTGGACTTACAACTATAGATCAGCTTGCTGTGGCCTGTACAGTGGACTTATCTATAGATCAGCTTGCTATGGCCTGTACAGTGGACTTACCTCTATAGATCAGCTTGCTATGGCCTGTGCAGTGGACTTACCTCTATAGCTCAGCTTGCTGTGGCCTGTACAGTGGACTTACCTCTATAGATCAGCTTGCTGTGGCCTGTACAGTGGACTTACATCTATAGATCAGCTTGCTGTGGCCTGTACAATGGACTTATCTATAGAGATCAGCTTGCTGTGGCCTGTACAGTGGACTTACCTCTATAGATCAGCTTGCTGTGGCCTGTACAGTGGACTTATCTATAGAGATCATTTTGCTATGGCCTGTACAGTGGACTTACATCTATAGATCAGCTTGCTATGACCTGTACAGTGGACTTTTCTATAGATCAGCTTGCTATGGCCTGTACAGTGGACTTACATCTATAGATCAGCTTCCTATGGCCTGTACAGTGGACCTACCTCTATAGATCAGCTTCCTATGGCCTGTACAGTGGACTTACATCTATAGATCAGCTTGCTATGGCCTGTACAGTGGATTACCTCTATAGATCAGCTTCCTATGGCCTGTACAGTGGACTTACATCTATAGATCAGCTTGCTATGTCCTATACAGTGGACTTATCTATAGAGATCAGTTTGCTATGGCCTGTATAGTGGACTTACCTCTATAGATCAGCTTGCTATGGCCTGTACAGTGGACTTACCTCTATAGATCAGCTTGCTATGGCCTATACAGTGGACTTACATCTATAGATCAGCTTCCTATGGCCTGTACAGTGGACTTACCTCTATAGATCAGCTTGCTATGGCCTGTACAGTGGACTTACATCTATAGATCAGCTTCCTATGGCCTGTACAGTGACTTACATCTATAGATCAGCTTGCTATGGCCTGTACAGTGGACTTACCTCTATAGATCAGTTTGCTATGGCCTGTACAGTGGACTTACCTCTATAGATCAGCTTGCTATGGCCTGTACAGTGGACCTACCTCTATAGATCATCTTGCTATGGCCTGTACAGTGATCTTACATCTATAGATCAGCTTGCTATGGCCTGTGCAGTGGACTTACCTCTATAGATCAGCTTGCTATGGCCTGTACAGTGGACTTATCTATAGAGATCAGTTTGCTATGGCCTGTGCAGTGGACTTACATCTATAGATCAGCTTGCTATGGTCTGTACAGTGGACTTATCTATAGATCAGCTTGCTATGGCCTGTACAGTGGACTTACATCTATAGATCAGCTTCCTATGGCCTGTACAGTGGACTTACATCTATAGATCAGCTTGCTATGTCCTATACAGTGGACTTATCTATAGAGATCAGTTTGCTATGGCCTGTATAGTGGACTTACCTCTATAGATCAGCTTGCTATGGCCTGTACAGTGGACTTACCTCTATAGATCAGCTTGCTGTGGCCTGTACAGTGGACTTACATCTATAGATCAGCTTGCTGTGGCCTGTACAATGGACTTGCATCTATAGATCAGCTTCCTATGGCCTGTACAATGGACTTACATCTATAGATCAGCTTGCTATGGCCTGTACAGTGGACTTACATCTATAGATCAGCTTGCTGTGGCCTGTACAGTGGACTTACATCTATAGATCAGCTTGCTGTGGCCTGTACAGTGGACTTACATCTATAGATCAGCTTGCTGTGGCCTGTACAATGGACTTACATCTATAGATCAGCTTGCTATGGCCTGTACAGTGGACTTACCTTTATAGATCAGTTTGCTATGGCCTG
>JAPXFY010000026.1:18926186-18931186 GCA_030674185.1 Monoplex corrugatus
TATGGTTGAAAACATACTGGTACCAATAAACGTTACTTTAGTTTTGTCTCCATTGAACTGTACCTTATCCTGTAGAAATCCAGTTCTGGGTTTGAACAGAACACTTAGAAGCGTTGGAAAGAAAGGCTGAAATATTTTCAGGAGATGCGTTGTTCTGAGTCATCAGAATGAAAATGACATCTACAATTGCCCTGACTGATGACACTGGCAAGAGGTGAGGTGTAGAATGTGAAGAGATTTGGCTTAAATACACAGCCTTGGAAGACCCCATGTGTAACTGACTGGGACTTACCATCATGTAACGTGACTGACTGAAAACAGTTACACAGATATGGCAAAAGCCATAACAAAGCACTGCCTTGTATCTGAACATGTCCTCAGGTCCAGATAGGAGGATCAGCTGGTCAACAGAATCAAAAGCAGCAGAAAGATCCAAAACAATAAGGTGTGAAACTCAGCTGTCAGTTCAAAGCAGCTGAACATTCTGATGTGAAGAAGGGAAGGATAATTCATAATTTGAATGAAGGCAAACACACATACACACACACACACACACACACACACACACACACACACACACAGCACATACACACACAACACACACACAACATCACGCAGATACACAGTGTGCGTGCGTGCACACACACTCACACACACAAACACATCACACACAACACACACACACTACACACACACATACATGCACGCAGATACACACGTGTTCGTGCGTGCCAACACAACACACTACACACCACACACACACACACACACACACATCACACACACCCACACACATCCCTCACACACACACATACATGTACGCAGATACACACGTGTGCGTCCGTGCACACACTCACACACGCACAGACACACACACACACACACACACACACACTCACACACCCACACACACACATACATGCACGCAGATACACACGTGTGGTGCGTGCACACACTCACCACACACACACACACTCACACATACACACATACACACACACACACGTACACACAAACACACACACATACATACATATGTATGTTTGATCAAGAAAACGGCGATGTAGCATGGAAAGGGCTTCAAGCAAGTTGAAAGACTATCAGTAATGTCATACCTGCTACGTTTTAGTTTTCACAGAATTTCCTTTCGAAAAAATACACTGTTTTGTGCGTTTAACACCACCTTTAACAATAAAATACATTACTCTGAGGTCAATGTCTCCATACTCTAACTATGAAAAGTTAACTAAATGGGGCAGAGTTACATATACAAGCATAAAACTTACCCAGGACGTCTTTCGCATAGTTCTTCATTATGGCCTGACAGGCAGCACTGCAATTGCCAAAGATAAAGTAAAACACTTTACAATGAAAAACATTTTATTCAGGCATAAAAAGAATGGCAAGCCCTGAAAATAAAATAAAATTTCAAAATCACCAAAAAGCGTTTTCGTAGAAAATTGCCTGCTGTATCATGATTCTCGGAACTATGTTTTCATTGATGGTCTGAAGGTCAAAATGCATATCAAACATGTATTGATAAGAATACTGATTACTGCAGTGTGTACACTGCAATGTGTGTAAGAAAGATTAAATAGAAAAGAAAGAAAGCCTCCCAATCCCCAGCCCCAGACCAAGACAAACAAATAGGTAAACAAAACGTATTCAGTTTAGGCCACAGTCTGTTTTGAAGGGAATACAAAATACAGCACTGAACATGTCATACAGAATAACAAGACGTAAGCAACACTACGTTAACATCGTGCATATGTAGAAGCAAAAAGAATGTGATCAGCTGAGTATGTTTGTTTGCCATTTGACAGCTGGATAGAAACAGACATTTTTATTGCCTTCCATTCTGATTTGCTAGAAGTACTCTGACACGAAAAAGATGTGGAGTGTACAAAACTTATGGGCTATGTACTTTTTGGATTTAATATCCGTACAAAAGTGGACAAAGTATATTCCGTCCTGTATCGCATAATTACATACTGACATGAATTGTGTTGTCTGAAACATGTTCGTATCGACCGTAATGTTTGTTATTCCAACCCGAAACCCTGCCATACTGTTAGTGATGTCTTTCATTTCTCCACAAAGAACCGTTTCCTAACTTCCGCATTACCTAATTGTCCTTTAGAAAGAAAGTCTGAATAAACTGCACAAGATCATTCCAATTTTGCCACCTACGTTCAATTTATCTCTAATTCCTTCAAAGGGCTATTCACATTTTTTAAAAATGTTAACTTCTTGATTCAACGTCTCAAATACAAACTACTCTAAGCACTAAGCTTACATATAAACATTGATACTCGAGTTGTTTTCCATTTGATCGATGTGCATGAACATCTTGTAAACTTTAAGTGATAATTTCATTTTCATCCGTGTGTAAAATTCTTGTCCAATATCTATGGCAACGTACATACGAGGTCATGTAAATGGAATCGCGTCCTATTTCTCCATACACCAGGTCATTCCAAGTAAAAGAATGATGTGGACACCCACATTACAAAAGCACTTATTGTTTTTATGTGTTTTTATATATTAAATATACATATATATATATATATATATATATATACATTTATTTATTTATGTAACCACGATCCCAAAGGCAGTTGCTACGAGCATGACAACAGCTGTTGTAATGTTTATGTCAATTCTGACCATTTCTCCTACTATTAATATTACACAGTTTCAGTCTCAGTTTCTCAAGATGGCGTCTCTACGCTAACAATATATTCCACAAACAACAATGCTACAGTGCATGTGCTGGGTAAGATCTATAATGATCATTACAAAAGCCATCAGCCTGCACTTAACCCTTCGTGGTCGCAGGGTTCTACTTTGGTTTAGTGTCTCTCTCTCTCATTGAATCACTATGTAGTTGAAACAACTCACGCTTCATCACATGGCGCTCTGACTTGCTGATCTAACAATAACAACAAAATATTGCTACTGTTTGTACTACTACTACTTTGCCATTACTACCATTGTCATAATTACGACTACATTTTTTTGTTTCTGCTTCTACTACAACTACTTTTACTGCTTCTTTTTCTTCCTCTGCATCTACTGTTGGATCTTTTCTATAACGAATTCAGACTTACGGACAATCGCTTGAAGAGCTGAAGTCAAAACTCAGCGCAGCACAAACTAAGAAGAAACACAGCTGTGGCAACATTTTCGTTCTGGTTTGGCAGCTTTGGTTCGTCAAGGTAGATGAGTCAAGCTTCCAACAACTTGAGAAGCAACAGCGTTAACAAATTCGCTTTTCGGACGTTCTTTTATGCTGGAGGGTAGGTCGTTTGGTGTCAGCTGTAATTAACATTAAGTAATAAATTTGGCGACAGTTTCTTTACAGCAGCTCTTCGATCCAGCATAATTGCTCGGTAAGATGTATGACCTGAGGGCGGACTGTTGGCAATCAATTATCAGGCAGGATTAAGAAGTTAATCAAGTCAAAGGCACCGTTAGATCGCTGTGTCGCGTGTGTAAAATGCAGGTATAGAGTGATAAGAAATACTGTCAAGATAGGCTTAGCATGGAACGGGTGTGCACAGTGGTGGCTCAGCGGTTAAACTCTCTGACTGGACTGTAAGAGGCTACAGGTTCAATTGCTTTTTGGACAGGATTTTTCCCATCTTCTTCTCTAGTTAATCTTGAGAGGTTATCAGGATACCAGTCTTTTGGGTGACACTAAAACTAAGGTCTTCAAGCAGTAATCTTTCAGTGGTACATAAAGCAACTTAAGACAAGATTTATGGACATCTTAGCTTTATCGATGAAGAAATGACACGTGGTGTGGCTATGGCAATGTTTATATAAGAGGTTTTTCTTCAAGGAGAAAATCATTGTGACAGATAAAACGCTTTGCAATCAATAATTACCTAAATGTTTCTGTTACATTCTAGCCACGTCAGCGAAAATATTGGTCCGTATTTATTTGAATCTATACACCTAACACTATATATTAAACTGAATGCATTCTTTGAAGCAACAAACAGTGCAGGATATTTATTAGCCAATATAAATATTGGACTACTGCAGTCTAGACTTATACATCTGTGTTGACATATTAAAGATATGTACGTTCCATATGAATTTTGATAATGATATTACAATATCCATACAGCGCCAAATCTTGACAATTCAAATCAAAGTGCACTCACGCACCAAGCATACGCATACAATCGACAAAGACCACCTTACAATATTTAATCAAAGACTTAGGATATTTTGCAGAATTCATTGTTCGGAAAAGAGGTGGGTTTTTACATTGCATTTAAAAGCAGAAAGGGTAGGTGTTAAGCGAAGTCTATTCTATGCAGATGGTCGTGAGACAGCAACGCTGGGCAACACTTGATAGCTTAAATCTACAGACCTGAAGGGAAATTTCTGAAGCTGAGTGCAAGGTGTGAGTTGGCGTATAAATGTTGATGTTGCTGCAAAGATATGATGGAGCCGACTGGAGAATAGATTTGTAACACAAGGTATCCAGCTTATATTTAATTCTTTTTAAGATAGGCAACCAGTGAAGAGAGTGAAGGAGAGGACTGATTGTCTTTTAAGTCAGGCAACAAAAAGCAGAGAAATTACTTGGATCTTCATCTTGGTGTGGCCATTGCCCCAGGGAGGTGGTTAGGGCACACCAGATGCTTTCCTGACGATTGTCCCCCTTTGTCTTGTACATGTACAACTACCTGTGGGTCAGCGTTATCTACAATCCTCCGCTCTTGGTATGGCCTTCCCACCTTTTCCTTGGTCTGCCTCTGTCCTTGATCCCCTGGGTTCAATCCTGCAGCATGCCACAATTTTCCTCAGGTAATTGCCGGCAAATTTAATTTTGGTTAAAACACATACAAAATTGTCCAAGTGAATGAATCCATCTTTCGTGACAAGCTAATAACAAAAGTGTTAGAACTTTCTGGTAAAATTTCATTACAATTGCCTTGATTCTTTGCTACGGCTCTGTTGCGAGAATCCACGATACACAGGAG
>JAPXFY010000026.1:18936186-18948686 GCA_030674185.1 Monoplex corrugatus
TTTGTTGTCTTGATTGTCAAAGATCAAAAGTGTTGTGTATGTGTACTTTGTTGTCTTGATTGGTAAAGATCAAAATGTTGTGTATGTGTACTTTGTTGTCTTGATTGTCAAAGATCAAAAGTGTTGTGTATGTGTACTTTGTTGTCTTGATTGGTAAAGATCAAAAGTGTTGGTATCTGTACTTTGTTGTCTTGATTGGTAAAGATCAAAAGTGTTGTGTATGTGTACTTTGTTGTCTTGATTGTCAAAGATCAAAAGTGTTGTGTATGTGTACTTTTTTGTCTTGATTGTCAAAGATCAAAGTCATTAAAGTCTGGCAGAGTCGGGATGTGCCAGCTTCCTTTGTTTTTTTCTCAAATGATTTCATCGATAAATTCCGATTATGAAGGAAGTTTAATTCACGAGAGATTCACCGTACTCCTACAATTTCATATGAGCTCCACCCATCCTGCCAGCAGTTATCTGGCAGACTGCCTCAGCACGCACAAACCATTTGCGCTGACACTGTCTTGTAATGGGGAAATAAGGGGGGGGGGGAGGAGGGACCTACGGAACGTGTAAGCCGACACACGAGATCTTGAGTCTGCAATTCCTAGCAAAGAAGCCAACCAGCCATAAGGACAGGCCAGTATTAGTATGGCCTGACTTTCTTATTTAGAGGCCAGAGTGGTTTATGGTTGGGATTTCGAGCGTGCGCCGTGTCAGCACCTCCGCTCATTCCCGATCGCCAAGACAGTGACACAGCAAGCAAGTTTAGTTCTGTCCTAGTGTCCGGGTCAACATTTGATAAGAATTATGTTTTGTTATTACGTGCAACAAGCATGCTTCGTCATTATAATTGTAATAATAGTAGTATTATTGTCATCATCATGATCATCAAACCATTGCGGGTCATTCAATAGACAGCTTGTGCTGTTCTGCCAGGTCACTTGTGTCGTACTCATCAATCCGATTCGTTTAATGTGGCCATCTCTGAACCAGAAATTTATGTCGATTTCGTTCAAGCTCAGAGCTAAATGAAGAAATAGGATTTAATCTGGTTGGTCTAGAGGCAAAGATCCCGTCTTATATTCAGACTGCTCCCGTCTGAATGGACTCCAATCCACCCAGCTGTGACCAGGTACCTGACCCTTTTCAGAGCTAGTGAAGTAAAGCAGTGAAGGAAAAATGACCTGCTCCACGCTCTTATTGCTGTCCCTCAGTAAAGCCGAGGTCTTCACAGTGCCCTTTGTTTTCTTCTTCGATTTCTAGATGGTGGTTTTAAGTGGCTGAATATGGTTTTTAAATCGTTGGTTATAGTTAATCATTCCTGTATAGCACTATTCTCTAAGTTACTTGTACACAGTGTGCAATATTCAGTTTTAGTGGAGCATGGAGAATTTTAAGTTCTCATGCAAGCTGACCACTTGACACTATGTTGTGACACAGTCTGCTTTGGTGGCCTACATGCTGGGTGTTTATGGGTTTTCCGTCAGCCAGCCAGTGGCATGATTAATAAGACATAACATGCCTGTCTGATTCTTTCCAGACAGACGTCTACACACAGCCACTGGCGTGTCTTCACGTGTTCCAGACTGGCGTCTCCGCAGATTGAACCAAAGACTTTGGACTGGATGTCCAGAAATCTGACCTTTAGCTTACAACAGCAGTAAAATCTTACTTCATTCCTAGTTCACAATAGAGCATACAGCAAATATGGAATTCTCGTATCACTTATGTTTTAATGATTACCACAGTCGTCAATTTCAAGTATGTGGGCATGAACTTTTACATCAAACAACGCTAGGCAAGTATTTCATTCGAATGCCTCAGCACGCATGCATACCAACACACGTCCACACCGACACACAGCAAAATTCCTGTTGTCTTTATTTCTTAAATCTTGTCTGAATAAAATTGTCAATAGTAAATCAGTGTATACAGAAATGTAAGGGTCAAAATATACGACATCTAGATCTGAAACTTCAGAATTGGTTTAATGAAAATCAGACCACACACCTGTAGTAATGTAAATAGGGCTTTCTTCTGCATCATTCAAACAGTTAACTTTTTATCGTCGCTTTTTGTCTTAAATGTTCTTGTTCACACATAAACATTAAATCAAAATAACCGCACAACTTGGACAAACGTTTCAAAAGAAATATACTAGGATGGTACTAAGGACATGTGATGTACACATAGTGAAGGACTGACGTTTTGTTAAGTGGCATCATGCAGAAAATTTCAGCAAGAACGTTGCCTTTACTAGTTAATTTCAACAAAGACATTACCTTTTCAAGCATGACTTACATTTCCGAAGACTCTGCATGAATGTTACATTTTTTAAGACAAATTTCAGCAAGAATCTTTTCCTTTGAAGCCACAAGGTTATCTTTCCAGAAACAATTTCTTTAAAAATGGTATTCTTTCAAGACTAATGTTACATTTCCCAAGGCAATTTCAGCAAGCATGATTTATTACTCTTTAATTTTCTGCTGACAATGGAGCCATTATGAGTCCCACGCTCCGCTGGACTCACTTTTTTCTCCCAGCGGTCTGGTGATGTAGTGGTTATCAAAGTCATCCCACATGCCAAATGTTTTGTATGTTTCTCTGTTTATTTATGTGTGTGCGTGCGTGCGTGCGTGTGTGTGTGTGTGTGTGTGTGTGTGTCATGTATGTGTGTGTGCACGTGTGTTCAAGAGGGGTGTGTGTGTATGTGTGTGTGCGTGCGCGAGTGTGTGTGTATGTGTGTGTGTTCGTGTGTTCGTGTGTTCGTATGTGTTGTGCGCCTGCGTGTGTTGTGTGGGTGTGTGTGTGTGTGTGGTTGTGTGTGTGTGTGTGTGTGTGTGTGTGTGTATGTGGGCATGTATGTGTGTGTGTTTGTGCGTGTTGTGCGTATTTGATTGTGTGTGTATGTGTGCGTGCCTGTGTACGCGCGCGCGTGCTTCTGTACCTGTGTCTGTGTGTATGTAGGTCTGTTGGTCATGTGCATGGGCGTGTGTCTTTGTGTGTGTGTGTGTGTTTGTGTGTGTGTGTTGTGTGTGTGTTATTTGTGTGTGTATGTGTGTGTGTGTCTTTGTGTGTGTGTCTTTGTGTGTGTCTTTGTGTGTGTATGTGAGTGTTGTGTGTGTGTGGTGTGTGTGTGTGTGTGTGTGTGTGTGGTGTGTGTGTTGTGTGTGTGTGTGTGTGTGTGTGTGTGTGTGTGTGTTTATTATGTGCTTATGTGCTCACTTGCTCTTGAAATTCATCGACAAAGAATGGCGACACATACGTTAACAACTTTTGAATGTTAACTCTCTCTCTTCTCTCTCTCTCTCTCTCTCTCTCTCCTCTCTCTCTCTCCTCTCTCTCCTCTCTCTCTCTCTCTCCCTCTTTTCCTCTCTCTCTCTCTTCCATATTCTATATCACACCACAAACACGAAGTCAATGTTCATTAATGAGTACTTTATTCACTTATTTCGTTTCTGAACAGTCAAATATGACAACGGTTATTTTATACAAGAAAGACCATGATCACGTATTTATTTATTTATGAATGTATTATTTATTAACACATATTTTATTTAATTCTTTTTTCGTTTCCTCACTTGTATACACTTTCATCGATTTGATGAATCAGCCTAGCCATGAAACACATTTGTGACCCTCCACCACGGAATGAGTCGGATTGCACCTGACACACTTTTTCGCTAGCAGCGATAGTTCATGTAGGGGGGTCAGGGTACCAATTTTGAGATTTTCACTGAAAATGATTCTGTGGTCATTATTTTATGTCTTGTTAAAATACTTGTGCTTATTTGATCTTATAAACGGGTGAAAAGTGTAGCTCTATTTGAAGTACCTGGTTGCTATGGGCATAAGTGTGACATTTTCAAACTGCGATTTCTCAAATATGCATTTTTTCCACATATCCAACTTTAAAAGGTCATAACTTTGAAAAGGAATGCCCGATTTTAATAAACTTTGGATCTGTGAAAGCTGCGTTTTTTGCTTATTCATTTCATTTAAAAACAAAAAAAATCACCCCAGGTGCATTGTGACTCATTCCGTGGTGAAGGGTCACATTTACTGAATCCAGTTGTGTGTTCTAAGTGTGTGCTTCCATGTGGTTTACTGTCACAAAAATTCTTCTGTTCGGTCAAAAAGTGATTGAAGACAGAGTATATCATCAAACAACGGTAACAGAAGGTACAAAGTGAGCTAGTGCACATCAATACAGGTGTTGATCTGTCTTAGTAACTCAATTCTACACAGACACCCATCCACATCAATACGTGTTGATCTGTCTTAGTAACTCAATTCTACACAGACACCACACATCATACAAGTGTTGATCTGTCTTAGTAACTCAATTCTACACAGACACCCATCCACATCATACAAGTGTTGATCTGTCTTAGTAACTCAATTCTACACAGACACCCATCCACATCAATACAAGTTTGATCTGTCTAGTAACTCATTCTACACAGACACCCATCCACATCAATACGTGTTGATCTGTCTTTGTAACTCATTCTACACAGACACCCATCCACATCATACAAGTGTTGATCTGTCTTAGTAACTCAATTCTACACAGACACCCATCCACATCAATACAAGTGTTGATCTGTCTTAGTAACTCAATTCTACACAGACACCCATCCACATCAAAACGTGTTGATCTGTCTAGTAACTCAATTCTACACAGACACCCATCCACATCAATACGTGTTGATCTGTCTTAGTTTCTGACATTGGACACAGGTATTCATTACTCCGATACATGTGTAAAAGATTATTCTAACAAATATGAAACTGAAGATGGAGAAGAGAAAAGTCGAGGTTGTGTGTATGACTATAAAGTGCCAAGTCACAACAAAACATAACTTTTTTTTTGTACAAATGAATAAATGGACTTTGAATGTCTGCTGACGTTTACAGAGAAAGAAACAAAAAAGAGAAAGACAAAGACAATGACAGAAAAAACAAAGAGAGACCGAGACCGAGACAAAGAAAGAGCGAGAGAGAGAGAGAGAAAGAGACAGACAGACAGACAGACAGACAGACAGACAAAGACAGAGACAGAGACTGGCAGATTTAATTTAAAGGAAAAATAAAGTGACGGGATGATACCAATCCGGACTATGTATCAATCATTTCTTATAATAACTGCTTGAAGACATGTACAGAACAAGTGCACAGATGCGAAATTTAGTACAGAGTAAAACTGTGGCCTTTCCTAACGTCACGACCTTACTTAGAGCAGACAACGCAGGTGACCACCCTATTATCAATAAAGGGTGGACACGGCAGACTGCCACACTTAGAGGCCACCAAGTAAAAGAGAAATCCGTTGGAATTGAGCTTAGCAGACCCATTGACACTTTCAGGGTCCTCATCTAAACAGGAAAACTGGTTGGCAAACTGACTAGCATGGGCAGACGCTAGGTACCCTTTGTATTGAACCGTCCATTCATCTGGACAAATCCTGGTACCCGGAATCATAACAGTGCTGGAGTGGTTGGTGTGGCATACGGAGCATGGGATTTCCCGATCCTGGAGAGAGTTGACACTCTCGTATTCTGCACCATACAGCAAGCCAGTGCTGGCAGGTTTGAGTTTGGCATCGTACAAGGGAGACTTTGTGAGACACAGAGGGTTTGTGCCACTTCCCTTGTGAGTGTAATGTTTCCCTGCCACGTAACCTTTTGATAAACAATACAAAGTAATCATCCAGTGTTAAACACCAGTCGTGTAAACTATGGAAACCCGCCAGACCAACATTTAGCACATACCTACCAGCTGAGAGCAAACCATATGGTTTGCTCTCAGCTGGTAGGTATGTGCTAAATGTTGGTCTGCGATGAGCGGTAACTACATGAACAGTTCACATGATAAAAAACAGTCTGTAATTTGCCACACATATTTACCTACCATACCGATGATAGTAAAACCATTGCTAATTAAGGCCTCTCGTGAGGATCTTGTGGAACGGTTTTGCCACTATAAACAATAACCTGACCTGATGGTAGTGGTTTGAACTGATTTGCCAGGACCTGACTAACAAATCTGAGCCGCTCAAACACACACACACACACACACACACACACCACACCACACACACACACACACACACACACACACACACACACACACACACACACACACACACACACACACACACACACACACACACACACACACACACACACACACACACACACACACAGCAGCTTACCAGAATAGACCAAACTGGTGTTTTTGTTATCCGGACAGGTGTCTTGGCCCCAACGGATGTACGTGGACCCTGATCAACCAAAAGATATTGTATAACTGTCATCTATCATGTTGTATAACTGTCATCTAATATACTGTATAACTGTCATCCATTGTATTGTACGACTGTCATTTATAACATTGTATAACTGTCATGTATAACATTGTACATCTCTGATGTATAATATTGTATAACTGTCATGTATAACATTATCTAACTGTCATGCATAAGATTGTATAATCTCCCGTGTATAACATTGCATGCCTGTCTCGTATAACATGTGTGACTGTCAAATTTTAACATTATAACTATCATGTATAACATTGTATACTTCATGTATAACTTTGTATGCTTGTCATGTATAACTTTGTATGTGTGTCATGTATAACATTGTATGTTGTCATGTATAACATTGTATGTCTGTCATGTATAACATTGTATGTGTGTCATGTATAACATTGTATAGTCTATCACGTATAACAATGTATGTACTGTCATGTATAACAATGTATGCTGTCATGTATAACATTGTATGACTGTCATGTATAACATTGTATGTCTGTCATGTATAACATTGTATGTCTGTCATGTATAACATTGTATGACTATCATGTATAACATTGCATGTCTGTCATATATAACATTGTATGACTGTCATGTATAACATTGTATGTCTGTCATGTATAACATTGTATGTCTATCATGTATAACATTGTATGTCTGTCATGTATAACATTGTATGTCTATCATGTATAACATTGTATGACTGTCATGTATAACATTGTATGTGCTATCATGTATAACATTGTATGTCTGTCATGTATAACATTGTATGTCTTCATGTATAACATTGTATGTCTGTCATGTATAACATTGTATGTCTATCATGTATAACATTGTATGTCTGTCATGTATAACATTGTATGTCTGTCATGTATAACATTGTATGTCTGTCATGTATAACATTGTATGTCTGTCATGTATAACATTGTATGTCTGTCATGTATAACATTGTATGTCTGTCATGTGAAGTCTGTCATGTATAACATTGTTGTCTGTCATTGTAAGTCTGTCATGTAAACATTGTGTGTCTGTCATGTGTAAGTCTGTCATGTATAACGTTGTATGTCTGTCATGTATAACATTGTATGTCTGTCATGTGTAAGTCTGTCATGTATAACGTTGTATGTCTGTCATGTATAACATTGTATGTCTGTCATGTATAACATTATATGTCTGTCATGTATAACATTGTATGTCTGTCATGTATAACATTGTATGTCTACATGTATAAACATTGTATGTCTGTCATGTATAACATTGTATGTCTGTCATGTATAACATTGTATGTCTGTCATGTATAACATTGTATGTCTGTCATGTATAACATTGTATGTCTGTCATGTATAACATTGTATAACTATCATGTATAGCATTGTATGTCTGTCATGTATAACATTGTATGACTGTCATGTATAACATTGTATGTCTGTCATGTGTATGTCTGTCATGTATAACGTTGTATGTCTGTCATGTATAACATTGTATGTCTGTCATGTATAACATGTCATGTATAACTTTCATATATAACATTGTATAACTATCATGTGTAACATTGCATAGCGATCATGTGGACACAACACTGTATGACTGTCATGTACACACAATATCATGTGACGGTCATGTACACACAATGCTATATGACACAACTTTATATGACTGTCATGTACATACAATATTACACGACTGTCATGTACACACAACATTATATGACTGTCATGTACATACAATATTACACGACTGTCATGTACACACAGCATTATATGTCTGTCATGTACACTAAACAGTATGTGACTGTCATGTACACACAACATTATTTGACTGTCATGTACATACAATGTTACACGACTGTCATGTACATACAATATTACACGACTGTCATGTACACACAACATTATATGACTGTCATGTACATACAATATTACACGACTGTCATGTACATGCAACATTATATGACTGTCATGTACACTAAACATTATGTAACTGTCACGTACACACAACATTATATGACTCTCATGTACACACAACATTATATGACTGTCATGTGCAACATTATATGACTGTCACGTACACACAACATTATATGACTGTCATGTACACACAACATTATATGACTCTCATGTACACACAACATTATATGACTGTCATGTACATACAACATTATGTGGCTGTCACGTACATAAAACATTATATGACTGTCATGTACACACAACATTATATGACTGTCATGTACATACAACATTATGTGGCTGTCACGTACATAAAACATTATATGACTGTCATGTACACACAACATTATATGACTGTCATGTACACACAACATTATATGACTGTCATGTACACACAATATTATATGACTGTCATGTACACACAACATTATGTGGCTGTCATGTACATACAACATTATATGACTGTCATGTATACACAACATTATATGACTGTCATGTACATACAACATTATATGACTGTCATGTACACACAACATTATATGACTGTCATGTACACAACATTATATGACTGTCATGTACGCACAACATTATATGACTGTCATGTACACACCACATTATATGACTGTCATGTACACACAACATTATATGACTGTCATGTACACACAACATTACATGACCGTCATGTACACACAACATTATATGACTGTCATGTACATACAACATTACATGACTGTTATGTACACAGAACATTACATGACTGTCATGTACACACAACAATATATGACTGTCAGAGAGAGAAAGAGAGAGACAGAGAGGGAGGGAGAGAGAGAAAGAGACAGAGACAGAGAGACAGAGAGATAGAGAGAGACAGAGAGACTCGGAAAGTGTCTATAGGAAAAATGACATAAATAAGTATGTCATGAATTACTCGGACCTAGTCAAAAAAGCCAGGAACCCATCAAAACTGACAACTTGGGTGATATCCCATCAGTAAACAATTCATGTTTCAGCTACTCAACTTCTACTGACTTGTATTCAATTTAAACATGGTGCTCGGCTCGATTCCAATCGTGCCCCCTTGTTTTGGCTGAAACTGGGTGGCACGTAACAGTTTTTTTTTTTTCCATATAAACATGATTATGTCTTTCTGCATCAGTGAACTCTCAGATTTACATCACTGACAGAAAACACTCTTCTAATCTTACTACTCCTAATACTACTCCTACTCCTACTATTTTTTCTACTACTACTACTGCTACCACCACCACCACCACCACCACCGCTAATGCAGGTGCTGGAAATTCACAAGAAGAATGGTGCTACGACTGGATTTCACACATATTTATTTACAGACCAAATGAACACACAAACACAGACGTCACATGAACACAGATATATGATATGTACATTCACACCAATTTCGACATACACAATGCACACACCCATACATTACATACTGTATGTATGTATGTATACATATATACAATATATATATATGTATAATGTATATATCGGTGTGTGGTGTGTGAGTGTGAGCGTGTGTGTGCGTGTGTCTGTCTTCTGTGTGTAGAGAAGAGAGAGAGAAAGAGAGAGGGAGGAGACAGAGAGAGAGAGAGAAACAGAGAGAAACAGAAAGAAACAGAAAGAGACGAGACAGATATACAGATATCAGATCCGCAGTCCAAATTATAGAGACAATGAGAAGACACAGAGCTCAAAGCACCCAACTCAAACTGCAGAAATAAAGTGTGATCGAGCGTGGTTTTTTAATGGATAGATGACAACTTTTGGACTTAGCTTGAATATATCACCCTGCATCACTCACCTGTACAACGAATAGTTGTCCTTCTTCAGGGGTGACAAAGGTAAAAGCATCGAGGAAGAGGAGAAGTTTCAACCTGTCGAAAAATCGCGCAGAGATAAGTCGAAGTTCCTGACAACTTCCTCCCCAAAGAGGAATCGCCACTCTTAGAACGCGGAGACTCTGGGTTCGATCCTTCATGCTGCTCTTTCTCTGTGTGCAGGCTGATTGGTTATTCATCTTTTTTCATCAGTTTTGTCCCTCAACCCCAATTTCTGTTCAATTCATCACCATTCACCAGCGCAAAGGATTTCCGCAGGCTCAAGGCGTCTGCCAGAGAATTACTGTTGGATATAAGCAGAGCGCATATTGGATTGTCTGAATGTGAGGAACCCCTCTGATACAAACTGAAAACCCAGAATGTAAATAAAAACATTTGCCTTTATCTTAAAACAGCTTTACATACTGATTTTAAGTCATGCACATTTCTGCTACCTTCAACGTCAGTTGAAGCATGGCACACATATTCAGGCATCTCACCAGCCAACAGGTTCACTTAGCCTCACTGGGGCAGGCCTCTTGAGGACACTGATCTTTAGCATTGGCGACAACAAGTGACCCTTGAAGGTAATGCTTTTGTTCTTTTAATGGGAAAATGATGAAACGAAAGTGAAAAAATGTAGATAGGACACTTTTTATACCTTGTTCCCTCCACAGCTGAGCTTCTATCTCACGCAGTTTCTCTTCCAGATCTTTCAGCTTGTCCCTGAGAGACTTCAGCTCAGCTTTGACAGACTGAAGCTCCATCTTGGTAGATTGCAGCTCGGTCTTTGTAGCCTGCAGGTCTGCATTCGTAGCTTCCAGTTTGTCTTCTACGTCCTTTATTTCTGCCTTCGTTACATCTTTGAGATTGGACATCTGATTCGTCAGTGATTGTATATCTCTCATCAATTCTATCAAGACTTGGTTTTGTTGAGCCACGATGGCTCCCAGCCCTGGTGCTGGACACTCGTTATTGCCACGTTTCCTGTAATTATAAGTATTACTTTATTTTCATTGACATTTGCGCATTCTTTTTATTTGTGCGCTTATGGGCGGCAACCCCGACAACAACTGGTACCATGAGGGGATGTAAACGCGTGTAGCAGTTTTTTCCTAGCCTCTTAGGTCTGCAGTCATGCTTCTCCTTTTTTAATTGATCAATTCATTCATTCATTCAATCGTTCATTCATTCATTCATTCATTCATTCATTTTATGGAACAACATATAGACAAAATATAAGGTACAAATACAGAGATTTTACAGATAGTAGAGACCTTTAGATTACACGTCACGTATCCAATAGGGGCCTGATACGTAACGTACCGACTATGTATCGCATTTTCTCGCACGATTATATCGATACGTGCCACTTCGATAGGGACGTGTCTACGTTTGGAAGTCTGGTTATACGTGCTCTCGCCCGTATCTAGTTTGGGACTGCATATCTCAAGTTTCAAGGTAACGAACGAAAATTGTATAATGGATGCGGCGTTT
The DNA here is from genome assembly GCA_030674185.1 of Monoplex corrugatus. Taxonomy (NCBI): domain Eukaryota; kingdom Metazoa; phylum Mollusca; class Gastropoda; order Littorinimorpha; family Ranellidae; genus Monoplex; species Monoplex corrugatus. Next base: position 18,947,778 of record JAPXFY010000026.1, read on the forward strand.
AAGGAAATAGATCTATTCTTGCAGTTCACTGTCTGGTTTCTCATCAAGGTCAAGGCCACATAAGCCTACCCTGGTAAGAGAAGCTGCTGGGGACCAAGAGTGGGCTGTGTTTGCATAGGCGGCAGAAACAGATAGTGGTGATGATGATTATTTATTTATTTGTTTATTCATTTATTTATTTATTCATTGTTATTATCACTATTATCATTATAATTGTTATTATTATTGTTATTATCATTATCAGTATCATCATCATCATAATGAATCAATATGTAAACAAATAAAAAGACAAATGGAATAAGTTTCTTCCTGTTTTTCAGATCTTAACGTTCCCCAAGCCAAATCAAATCACACAGCCCAGCTGCACGGTGGTCTACAACCATAGAGTACCGGCAAGATTAAATACAAGCAGAAGAAGAAATGAAAAAGACTGATTTTGACATTGAGAAAGATTAATTTGAAGAGAGAAAATATAGAAATCCAGAAGCTGGTGGATGCAAACAATCACCTAAATGTTAGAAAAACATTTATCTTTCATTGTAGTTACACTCATCTCTAATGTTGTTGTCAAAGCAGATTTATACTCAACCAGTGCTAAACAGAAGAATGTTAGAAAAACATTTATCTTTCATTGTAGTTACACTCATCTCTAATGTTGTTGTCAAAGCAGATTTATACTCAACTGGTGCTAAAAAGAAGAATATTAGAAAAAAGCACTTATTCATGTTCATTGTACTTACACTTATCCCTAGTGCTATTGTAAAAGCAGACAGCTCTAACAGTACCAAATAGAAGAATGTTAGAAAAAAACACTTATCTTTCATTATTCTTGCTCTTCTTGTACATGTCACCACAGTAGAGATCACCAAATGGCATATGCCCTAACTCTGCACATGATACACTCCCAAC
>JAPXFY010000026.1:18951186-18978686 GCA_030674185.1 Monoplex corrugatus
TTTCGTTTCGACTTCTATCGACTTATTCTCCTTGCTTCTTTCTTTTTCTATTTAGATTCTTTTCCTTGTGGGAATCTTGTTCATATTTTTATCATCATTAATGTTTAAAATACAACTACTTAAGCTGCTGTAAACAAGACTGACGTCAATAAAAGTGCATAAATACTGAACAGATATGTCGAATGCTAGATTCCAATCAAAGATGATGTAACTCCGAATTTGTACAGTAGTCAAAGACTTTCGAACTCCGAAAGTTTTTTTTTGACAGAACAGGTTCTCTGAATATTTACAATCCCGGATCACCCGTGCAGGAAACCCAATTTTACTGTATTCATTTGACCACACTTTCTCAACAAAACTTGATTTAACTCTCAAACTAAGTGTAAAAAAACAAACAAACAAACAAACAAACAAACAAACAAAAACAGCTGTACTCTTCACTAAAGTATGCGTGACTGCTGATCTCTAAATGGATACAAATTATTTGTTTGCCAAAGTTGACAACCATCTGTGTAACCACTTGTTAAGAACTACTTAAATGACGTGATATTGATGGGTCAACAATTGATGTCTTAACATAAATCAGGTGACTTATACGTTATAAAATGATAAATTCAAATACCTGGGAACGATCATTTCATCAGACGGCAGCTGCACGTCAGAAATAGCCGGCAGAATCGGCCAAACCAAAACAGCATTCAAGAAGATGACAAGCATTCTTACCAACAAATGCCTGTCAATTAACATCAGGAAGAGAGTTCTTGAATGTTATATAGAACCAATACTGTTGTACGGATGCGAGGCGTGGACAGTCAAGAAACAAAGCCAGAACAAGATTGAGGCAGCCGAGATGTGGTTTCTCAGAAGAATGTTGAGAGTTCCATGGACAGCAAAGAAAACAAACGAGACAGTCTTGATGGAGGCAGACACAAGTAGATCACTCATAAGGAAGATTGGGAAAAGACAGGCAACATTTATAGGCCATTTTATGAGGAAGGGGTATTTTGAGCACCTGGTCACAACGGGAAAGCTGGAGGGAAATAGAGCACCGGGTAGACCCAGAGAGAAAATGCTGGACGGACTTGCAGAGTGGCTGGGGACGAGGAGGGTGGGGGAGATGCAAGGGGCAACGAGAGATAGAGGCAGATGGAAGTCCATGATCGCCAACTCCAAGCGGCAGGGCACCTGATGATGATGATGATATGTATATAACAATGACACAGTGAACAGTCAGAAAAAAGCTATTGTTTAATTGTATTTGAGTACTGTTTAGAGTCTATTCAAATGTCACTCATTCTTGACGAAGCCTAACAGTAAAAAAAACCCAAAGAAAGAAAGAAATTAAGAAATAGAGAACGAAAGACGGAAATAGAGAAGAAGATGAGATCTTATGAATAAAAGCCAGTGCGATAAAGTAATGGTGGTGACAATGAAGATGATGACGATGATGGTTATGATGATGCTGCTTCTGCTGCTGATGATGATGATGACGAGACGACGACGACGATGGTAATGATGATGATGATGAAAATGATGATGATGATGATGACGACGACGATGGTAATGATGATGATGATGATGATGATGACGACGACGATGGGCTTTTACATCGATCTAAATGACGTGGTGTGGATCTTCATGTGGGATATCAGACCAGTCATGGAATCAGATGTTCTTCCTCAGGCAGTGATTGGAAAAGTCCTGGAATATGTTTCCCCCGTTCACTCTTCTGTTGAATGCAGTTGCTGGGCGCTGTTCCTATGTGTGCTGTACCCTGTGAACACTGCTGCTGCCAACATCGTGTTTTCCAGGCTATCATTCTGTCTTTTATTTCGGTGGTGTTGATGTCACAGCTGATGGTACTGGCCTTCTTGTATCGTTTAAATATTCTGGCTTTCCATTATTATCATGGTGTCGTTGCTTCAGCTCTCCATACAGAAGCATTTTGGAAAGTGGTTGACTTCCATTATATAAGGACAGCGAATTCTGTACAACAAAGCTGGTATTTGATAAGTAGACACTCAGTATTTGGCCAGCGAAAGTTGGACACTCCATCTTACCTCTCGCGATGTTGCAGTTCTTGCCAAGACATCTTTGGCTGGAACAATTCCAGTTGTTGGGTACCGTGTATTGTTGACACTGTAAGATAACATCGAGTAAAGTAACAAGGAAACAAAAAAAGGAAGGAAAGGCAGAGGTGGAAAGAAGAAAGAACAGAACGAAACAAACAAAACAGACCACAATGATCTCAGCTCAACTCACTTCGCTTCATCGCAATGACACATAGCTAAAACAATCGTCAGGATAAGTAGAAATGGTTTCAACAATCCCATGATGGCTGCTTTTTTTTTTATCTGGGCCAAACAACAGACTGACCAGAACAGTTGGATATTAAGCCGTCTGCCGCAGTCTGTCTTGGGAGACAAGAATCGTTTTATACACACCAAGTGAAGCTTGAAGTTGTGGCGATTTAGTGTTTGTCAATGTCACCAACTGTTGTAATTACCACTCTCATTTGTTTTTCGATTTTCTACTCCCGACTAACGCTTGCGAGCAATTGTAAGTAAAATGTGTGAATTTTCAGACAGACAGACAGGCAGACAGACGACAGATAGATAGAAAGAGACTCTGTGTGTGTGTGTGTTCGTTCGTTCTTTAATTTAACGTCTTTTCACTATAAGTGATATTACCAAGTGTTGTAATTACCACTCTCATTTGTTTTTCGATTTTCTACTCCCGACTAACGCTTGCGAGCAATTATAAGTAAAATGTGTGAATTTTCAGACAGACAGACAGGCAGACAGACGGACAGATAGATAGAATTTTCAGACAGACAGACAGGCAGACAGACGGACAGATAGATAGAAAGTGTGTGTGTGTGTGTGTGTGTGTGTGTGTGTGTGTGTGTGTGTGTGTGTGTGTGTGTGTGTGTGTGTTTGTGTGTGTGTGTGTGTGTGAGTGACGTGAGTGTGTGTTGTGTACGTGTGTACGTGTGTACGTGTGTGTGTGTGTGTGTGTGTGTGTGTGAGAGAGAGAGAGTGTGTGTGTGTGTGGTGTGTGTGTGTGTGTGTAGTGTGTGTAAGTGTGTGTGGTGAATGTGTGTGTGTGTAAGTGTGTGTGGTGAATGTGTGTGTGTGTGTTTGTGTGTGTGTGTGTGTGTGTGTGTGTGTGTGTGTGTGTGTGTTTGCATGCCGTGAGTGTGTGTGTGTGTGTGTGTTTGCATGCCGTGAGTGTCTGCCATGTGTGTGAAAAGCAAATATGTGTCAGTAAAGAGTTTTGCTGATAATTTTGAATTACTTCTTCACCAGAGTGAACTAAGACCTGGTTTAAATCAAGCTTTTTAATGTATTCCTCGACAAAGGAAATCGTGGTCTTGTGTTGTATTTGAGCGTGCTCGTGTCTCAGTTGGTTTAATAAACGCATCTGAGGATATTCGCGTTGGCTCTGATTCTGGTATATCTTTGGGGTTCTGTGAGCTAGCCCACACTGCAGGCGATGCTGGTTCCTGAACACTGTCCACTGCCCACTTTTGGTAGGATCCCAGGGAAATACAGAAGATGTGCAATAATTTTTTTTTTTTTTTACAAATGCATGCAAATAGACAAGAAAAGCGAGAGAAAAAACCCTGACAGTATTTTGTGACGGTCGAACCCGGTGGACCCGTCACAAAGTGATCTTTTAACGATACTTCTTCTTCCTTCATTTCGTGAAGAGTCATCGAAGCGTCAAACTAAAAAATAATAATATATATATAAAAAAAAAAAAAGGAAAAAGATGTTCACCAAATTCCCCCCAGCTGTCTCAGTTACGTGCCAAAGCCTGGGTCTCTACAAATGGTTTCTCTGTCTATTCTGCAATGTTGTTACTTCTTCTCTCTCTCTCTCTCTCTCTCTCTCTCTCTCTCTCTCTCTCTCTCACACACACACACACACACACACACACACACACACACACTCTCTCTCTCTCTCTCTCGTCTCCTCTCTCTCTCCCTCTCTGTCTCACACACTCTCTCTCTCTCTCTCTCCAAAAAGGAGATGTGAATAATCCAGATAATTATAGAGGAGTCGCTCTAACAAGTATAGTGAGTAAAGTTTATACATATATTTTGAATAAGAGATTAACAAAGTGGGCAGAAAAAGAAGAGAAAATAGTTGAAGAACAAGCTGGATTTAGAGCAAAATACAGTACAATTGATCATATTTTCACAATTTACTCCCTTGTGCAGAAGCATTTACTTTTAAATAAGAAACTTTATGTTGCATTTGTGGATTTTAGGAAGGCATTCGATTCTGTGAATCGTAATAATCTTTGGAATGTATTACGTAAAAGTGGTGTGAATGGAAAATTATATATGGCCCTAAGAGGAGTTTACAACTCAGTGCTTGCATGCGTGCGTGAGAAGTGTGTATATTCAGATTATTTTGAATGCCCTAAAGGAGTGAAACAGGGGTGTCAATTGAGTCCTCATTGTTTTCATTTTTCATTAATGAATTAGCAGTGGAACTGTGAAGAAAAGGCAGGCATGGCATTCAAATCATCCCTGGGGTTATTGAGATATTCCTATTGCTGTTTGCAGACGATGTTATTCTTCTCTCTGGTACAGTCAAAGGCTTACAAAACCAGTTAAATGTTTAAAGGAAGAATCGGATCGACTAGCTTTAACAGTTAACATGGATAAAACTAATATTATGATTTTCAGGAAGGGTGGACATTTATCAAAATACGAAAAATGGTTCTATGGAATTAACGAGGTTAAAGTTGTTAATTCTTATAAATACTTAGGAATGATATTTTCGACAAAATTAAGTTTAAATTATGCATGGGAAGAATCTTGTAATAAAGGGAAAAAGGGTGTTATTGAAATTCTAAAATCCTTACGGAAAGCTCAATTCTATTGATTGTAATTTATATTGGAAAATGTTTGATACGCAGATAGAACCTTTACTTACATATGCAGCTGAAGTATGGGGTCTTACTGTAAATCCACATATGGAAAAAGTGCATACATATGCTATAAAACGTTTTTTGGCTGTACCAATTCACTCTTCTAACACTTTTATATGGAGAAACTGGAAGATATCCTTTATACATTAGAACCTTTGTGAAGAGTATTAAATACTGGTTGAAATTGTTAAGGCTTCCACAATCTCGGTTATGTAAACAGGCATATGAAATGACGGTTACTCAAATGGAAATAGGAAAACAGAACTGGGCCTATCAGGTAAAAAAGGCTTTATCAGAACTTGGGTTTGGAATCGTGTGGTTGTCCCAGGGAGTAGGAAATGAGTGTCAGTTTATTAATGAATTTAAAGACAGGCTTATTTGTTCGTTTAAACAAAATTGGCACTCAGATATGGAAAACAAAGAAAAATATAGTTGGTTCTTCTCATTTAAAGATGTTTTTCAAACCGAAAAATATCTCAGTGTTGTTACGGATAAATGGCAAAGAACTAATTACGCAAGATTTAGATTAAGAACACTTGGTTTCAATGCAAATAAAAATTGGTTTCAACCTGGGACGTCCACAGTATATCCTTGCTCCTTATGTGGAAACAATGTCGATAATGAAAAACACTTTTTATTCCAATGCCAAATTTTTGACACAATACGTGGAAAATGCAAAGTTTTTGAATCCGACATGGCCAAAAGACAAGATGTTGTATCTATTTTGTCGTCTGATGACGAAGTCATAATCAAATCAGTGGCACTATACATTGCGGAAGCACAAAAAATAAGACATAAACACATACAAGCCCGACAATAGTGCTAGACAATATCATACTGGGATTAATTTAATCTCCTTTGACTGATATGGGCTATATCACGTTAACTCCAAAAGAAGCCGCTTTATTATAGACTATTTTGTAAAGAGCTGTTTTCATTTGCTTTATTTTGCTTTGTTTGCCGATAATTTAAGAGTAGCTAATAATATGAAAATAATGGTATATTTGTAGAATATGTTAGAAGTGGATATTGAAAGGGTATATAGACACTTAAGGGTCTACTATACATGTTAGCAAAAAAACAAAAAAAACAAAAACAAACCAAAAACAAATAAATAAAAGGCATAGTGATGTCCCTTGTTAACAGAGTATTATGGGGCAGTTATGTGAAGATTATATTATTATCACTAAATGTAAGGTTTGGGTGGTCTAGCCCAGATGTTTCATCATATTGCAATTTTGATGTGTGTGTGTGTGTGTGTGCGCACGAGCGAGCGCCCGCGCGTGAGTGTATATGGGTGCGTGTGTGTGTGTGTGGGTGTGTGAAAAAGATTTTGGTTTGCCTAAACCTAGACAAATTATTGGCCTGAATGTAGGAACACTGTTCTGATATTTTTTTGTTTGTTTGCATTATGTAGTACTGATAAAATGGATGATTGTTCATTATATATGATTTGAATATGTTCGACTATTCAAGGAATGGATGTTCGATATTTTTTTTTGATTATGCGTGAAGAATTTGCGCACATACAAAGAGTGGATTATGTGTCGCACTACTGGAAAATTGTTATCCCCCTTGTCAAAAGACCTTTTCGGGTAATGACAATAAACAGTTTCAGTTTCAGTTTCAGTTTCCCTCTCTGTCACACACACACACACTCACTCTCTCTCCTCTCTCCCTCTCTGTCTCACACACACACACACTCTCTCTCTCTCTGTCTCTGTCTCTGTCTCTCTCTCTCACACACACACACGCACACTCTCTCTCTCTCTCTCTCTCTCTGTCTCCCCTCTCTGTCACACACACACACACACCTCTCTCTCTCTGTCTCTCTGTCTCACACACACACACACACACACACTCTTTCTCTCTCTCTCTCTCTCTCTCTCTCTCTCTCTCTCTCTCTCTCTCTCTCTCTCTTCGCCTTTAACAGTTCTGAGGAAGACTGATTTAGAAGACCAGTTTATCTTGTTACACAGCCTTACCAACTTAGCTGTCTTAACTGAAGTCAGCAGATCTTCATATGATCCAACGTACCTAATGATGCGTTGCCGCACTTGTTCATTATGGATGTGATCAGTGTATGTGATGTTTCAGTGTCTTGTCATAACACCTCATTTTAATGGCTTGGATTCGTCTTTCCAAATCCACTGTAACGGTCAGTGCCTCACATGCATGTAGGAAGATGGAATGCACTAGTGCACGTAAGAACCTGATCTTGTGAAAAACAGAGGTGCTTTTATCCTTCTGGTCATATGTGTTTCAGCCTGGACAGAGGCGTTTTTGTCTTTGCTGCTCATGACAGTCTCGTTTGGATCCCCTAGTGCTAATGGTGGATTCAAGGTAAATGAATTCTTGAACAGTTCCCGCCTTCAGTCCATCATCATCATCATCATCATCATCATCATCATCATCATCAGGTGCCCTGCCGCATGACGTTGGCGACCATGGACTTCAATCTGTCTCTATCTCTCGTTGCCCCCAGCATCTCCCCCACCCTTCTCATCCCCAGCCACTCTGCAAGTCCGTCCAGCATTTTCTCCCTGGGTCTACCTGGTGCTCCCTTTCCATCCAGCTTTCCCGTTGTGACCAGGTGCTCCAATCCCCCTTCCTCATAAAATGGCCTATAAATGTTGCCTGTCTTTTCCCAGTCTTCCTTATGAGTGATCTACTTGTGTCTGCCTCCATCAAGACTGTCTCGTTTGTTTTCTTTGCTGTCCATGGAACTCTCAACATTCTTCTGAGAAACCACATCTCGGCTGCCTCGATCCTGCTCTGGCTTTGCTTGCTGACTGTCCACGCCTCGCATCCGTACAACAGTACTGGTTCTATATAACATTCAAAGACTCTCTTTCTGATGTTAATTGATAGGCACTTGTTGGTAAGAATGCTTGTCATCTTCTTGAATGCTGTTTTGGCATGGCCGATTCTGCCAGCTATTTCCGATGTGCATCTGCCGTCTGATGAAATGACCGTTCCCAGGTATTTGAACTTATTAACCTGTGTCAAGGTTGTGCCATTTGCTGTTATTTTGCATGAGGGGATTTCATGTTTTTTACTGATCACCATGACTTCAGTCTTCCTGCTGTTTAGTTCCAACCCCTTACCTTTGCTTTCTATTTCTAGTATATTCACAAGGTTTTGTAAGTCCCTTTCATTTTCTGCAATTCAGTCCATGGACAGCTATATCAGAAGTGATGGTGGTGTTGTGGTTGGTCATCATGTGTTGGTGCCCATTTCTATACCCTTCTTGTCGATGGTTTTAATCTGATCGTTTAACAAGTTTGGCGAGTTCTTATTCATTGCGTGTCATGCCATCAATATCATCTGTGAGCGAAGGTTCCTGATGGTTCTGCCTCTAGTGTTGACTAGGCTGGCATAATGCCTCAGTCATGGCGCATTCCAGGATAATGCTTGAAAGTGTGAGACAGAAGGTAGCTCTGACGTACTCCAGCCATATGATAAGCTGACCAACTGTTAGTAAGATGATGTATCATTCTCTTGGTTGGGAAAGTCAGCTACAACAATAAGAAAGATACAGCACAGCAAACAGCACAGCTAATCATTTATTAAGTTTGAATAAACAGGTTTGGCGTAAGTGTGAAGGACGATCTCCTGACCGTAATGAGTGTAGCTGATCGTGTTTTGAAGGCATTTTCGGTGTTTATGAACGGACCTTACAATGGTCTAGATTAATCAGACGTCAAGGATATAGATCCATCATTGTCAACATTGTTTGCATCTTCGAGTTTTCGAAAATGTTTGTTGCTTACCATGCAATTCATTCGTTTAGAAATCAGAGCAATAAGATCAAAATTCTACGGACCCAAACAAAGTGCTACAAAAAACACCATTTTTTGAGGGAGATGAGAAAATATTCTCCCAACTGCTTCTGTGACTACTTACATTCTCTTCTCACTGTTTGACAGTCTATCACTGTCCTTACTTTACGTCAAGTTTCACTTCATCAGAAACATCTTCCATGGCACAGATTCCCTGACAAGTACGAAAGCTGAATTTTCTGTCACACATTTCATAAAAAAGGCACTGTTGAAATGGCTCGACTACCTTGATCTGTTTCTCTTTTTTCTTTTTATTCCCCTCGTAGAATTCAGCATGTGAAATTTTGTTATCAAGGATAGCCACGCTGTAGCACCACTTCTTTCTGTCTTTGTTCACTTCTTTCTGTCTTTGTCCACTTCTTTCTATCTTTGCCCACTTCTGTCTGTCTTTGTCCACTTCTGTCTTTGCCCGATTCTGTCTGTCTTTGCCCACTTCTTTCTGTCTTTGTCCTCTTCTTTCTGTCTCTGTCCACCTCCGCCTGTCTTTGTCTACTTCTTTCTGTCTTTGTCCACTTCTTTCTGTCTTTGTCCACTTCTGTCTGTCTTTGTCCTCTTCTGTCTGTCTTTGCCCACTTCTTTCTGTCTTTGTCCACTTCTGTCTGTCTTTGCCCACTTCTTTCTGTCTTTGTCCACTTCTTTCTGTCTTTGTCCACTTCTGTCTGTCTTTGCCCACTTCTTTCTGTCTTTGTCCACTTCTGTCTGTCTTTGCCCACTTCTTTCTGTCTTTGTCCACTTCTGTTTGTCTTTGCCCACTTCTTTCTGTCTTTGTCCACTTCTGTCTGTCTTTGTCCACTTCTGTCTGTCTTTGCCCACTTCTTTCTGTCTTTGTCCACTTCTGTCTGTCTTTGCCCACTTCTTTCTGTCTTTGTCCACTTCTTTCTGTCTTTGTCCACTTCTGTCTGTCTTTACCCACTTCTGTCTGTCTTTGTCCATTTCTTTCTGTCTTTGCCCACTTCTGTCTGTCTTTCCCCACTTCTGTCTGTATTTGCCCACTTCTTTCTGTCTTTGTCCACTTCTTTCTGTCGTTGTCCACTTTTGTCTGTCTTTGTCCACTTCTGTCTGTCTTTTCCCACTTCTGTCTGTCTTTGTCCACTTCTTTCTGTCTTTGCCCACTTCTGTCTCTCTTTGTCCACTTCTTTCTGTCTTTGTCCACTTATTTCTGTCTCTGCCCACTTCTGTCTGTCTTTGTCCACTTCTTTCTGTCTTTGCCCATTTCTGTCTATCTTTGTCCACTTCTTTCTGTCTTTGTCCACTTCTTTCTGTCTTTGCCCACTTATTTCTGTCTTTGCCCACTTCTGTCTGTCTTTGTCCACTTCTTTCTGTCTTTGTCCACTTCTTTATGTCTTTGTCCGCTTCTTTCTGTCTTTGCCCACTTCTTTCTGTCTTTGTCCACTTCTGTCTGTCTTTGCCCACTTATTTCTGTCTTTGCCCACTTCTGTCTGTCTTTGTCCACTTCTTTCTGTCTTTGTCCACTTCTTTATGTCTTTGTCCGCTTCTTTCTGTCTTTGCCCACTTCTTTCTGTCTTTGTCCACTTCTGTCTGTCTTTGCCCACTTATTTCTGTCTTTGCCCACTTATGTTTGTCTTTGTCCACTTCTGTCTGTCTTTGTCCACTTCTTTCTGTCTTTGTCCACTTATTTCTGTCTTTGCCCACTTCTGTCTGTCTTTGCCACTTCTTTCTGTCTTTGTCCACTTCTTTCTGTCTTTGTCTACTTCTGTCTGTCTTTGTCCACTTCTGTCTGTCGTTGTCCACTTCTGTCTGTCTTTGTCCACTTCTTTCTGTCTTTGTCCACTTGTGTCTGTCTTTGTCCACTTGTGTCTGTCTTTGTCCACTTCTTTCTGTCTTTGCCCACTTCTGTCTGTCTTTGCCCACTTCTGTCTGTCTTTGCCCACTTCTTTCTGTCTTTGTCCACTTCTGTCTGTCGTTGTCCACTTCTTTCTGTCTTTGTCCACTTCTTTATGTCTTTGTCCACTTCTTTCTGTCATTGTCCACTCCTGTCTGTCTTTGTCCACTTCTTTCTGTCTTTGTCCATTTCTTTCTGTCTTTGTCCACTTCTTTCTTGTCTTTGTCCACTTCTTTCTGTCTTTGTCCACTTCATTCTGTTTTTGTCCACTTCTATCTGTCTTTGTCCACTTCTTTCTGTCTTTGTCCACTTCTGTCTGTCTTTGTCCACTTCTTTCTGTCTTTGTCCATTTCTTTCTGTCTTTGTCCACTTCTTTCTGTCTTTGTCCATTTCTGTCTGTCTGTGTCCAATTCTGCCTGTCTTTGCCCACTTCTTTCTGTCTTTGCCCACTTCTGTCTGTCTTTGTTGACTTCTTTATGTCTTTGTCCACTTCTTTCTGTCTTTGTCCATTTCTGTCTGTCTTTGTCCATTTCTGTCTGTCTTTGTCCACTTCTTTCGGTCTTTGTCCAATTCTGTCTGTCTTTGCCCAATTCTGTCTTTGCCCACTTCTTTCTGTCTTTGCCCAATTCTGTCTGTCTTTGTCCACTTCTGTCTGTCTTTGTCCACTTCTTTCTGTCTTTGTCCACTTCTGTCTGTCTTTGTCCACTTCTTTCTGTCTTTGCCCACTTCTGTCTGTCTTTGCATATTTTGTTTATCTGCGAAACAAGATTTTCTTCAGAATACTTCCAGGGATATTCCATTGTTTTAGAGGATACTGTAACGTTGGCTAAATGCATGATGTGTTGTACGGTTATCGGTTTATCCGAAAGATCAGTACCCACTGAAGGACTTGTCATGTTGTTGGCAGAGCTGTAACCATCAGACCAACACTCTATTTTCTACAAGTAGACCTGCCATCCAACATCACTGACATGTCACTGTGTCCCACTTTGATCGACACTTCACACACTTCTCTCTCCTTGGAGTGTCTTAAAAGCCTGTGACCACAGTGGTCTCTGAGTGAACTGACGAGACTCAATACTTATCCATCTCTGCTTGTTGGGGGTGAATCAATGCCTAATTACTGCACTGCCATAAATCGTGCGAGTTGTCTATAGACTGAAGTGACCTCACTCCAAACTGTTTATTTAATGCTTGTGTCCATGAAGCCTTTCCTCAAGGACACCCATCGTTAACTAAATCAACGTTCAGTGGTCTATGTTGATGAAATAACGAAGCGTAGAGAATTGTTTTTAACACTTTGTAAGACACTCACTAATGTAGATAATACACACACCTATAAACTGTGTAAGGTAATTCATACACAATGGCCAAGCCATTCTAACGATCACCTGGAATGGTGGTGGTGTTTGATTTAATGTCTATTCACTAAAGTGATTTTAGACCACAAAAAAAAAGGGGGGGGGTGATAGAGGAGGAATGAAGAGGATATTTGAAAATTGTCAATTTTGAATTTGAGAAAAGATGATCCAGAAAACAACTGTTTTGAAGAGGGGAAGGTAAAACTAACAAATAATGTTACCATAATTAACGATTTAAACAAAAAAACTAACAAACAAAATTAATAAATATCTGGAAGAAATGAATAAAAATAAAACTAATAATTGACTAACCATAACAGTGAACAAGTGAAATAACATTTTAAAGGTAATTCGCTATAGGACTTTTTGACAGGCTAACAAAAAATTCATGCAGTAATGATGATGAGGCACTGTACTCATAGATAGTGTTGGAATATGTCGTTTTACCTTAACGCAAGAAAGAATATAACTATGTGTTATCTTCTTTCCACACAGACACACTATGTTCTTGGTGTATTTTGTTTTGAATGCATCAAGTTTCCATCTGTACATAAGGGATTGTATAATTCTGCTGGCAGTAAACTGCTTAAGTATTTTGCTAACTTCAAAGTTCATGTGACATTTATCATACTTTTTCTGTTTTAATTGGAACTGCTTCCAGACGTAGTTGTCTACTAAAATGTAATTCTCGTGCAACGAGAGAGAAAGCTGGATATTGTTTGAATCTGGTGAGTTGTTAGCTCCCCGTTTGGCAGCCCTGTTAACTTTATCATTATAACGACAAGAACTATGAGAAGGTATCCAGCAGAAAGTAATATCAGTGCCTCTTAAAGATAAATTATGAATCAAGTGACTAATTTCCAGAATCACCTGGAGTGACATGATCAGAAACACCAAGATCAGAGAAATGGCGGGAACAACAGTAATCCATCATCATCATCATGTGCCCTGCTGCATGGCGTTGGTGATCATGGTCCTCCATACGAATCTATCCTTTGAGGCTGCAAGTACATCTCCCACCCTCTCTGTCCTCAGGTCAAGGACAGATCCTTGTGGAACACCACAGGTCAAGTATGCAGGTTGAGAGTAAGTGCCATTGATGAGAACAGTTTGTTTTCTGTTTGATAGATATGAAGTGAACCAGGAGAGAGCAATGTCAGAGATGCCGAAAATATGATGAAGTCTAGAAAGGAGAATACCATGGTCAATGGTATTAAAGGCTGCAGACAGATCAAGGAGTGTGAGGAGAGAGACTTTGCCAGTATCAGTTGCAAGGAGGAGATTGTTGAGAATGTGTAGTAGGGCAGTTTCAGTGCTATGGCACTGGCGGTAGGCTGACTGGAAAGGATTGAGGAGATTGTTGGCAGACAGGTGAGAGTTCAGCTGGTTGAGGACGACTTTTTCAAGGAGTTTTGACAAGAAAGAGAGATTAGAGATTTCTATTTAGCTCCAGCCCCTTATTTTTGCTTCCTGTTGCTATTACATTCGTTAGACTTTGTAGGTCCCTTTAAGTTTCTGCAATTAGCCTGTGCCTTTGTCCTCCCTCATTTCCGAAGAGTCTGTGCAATTACACTGAAAAGTGGAAATATAAATGGCTTCAGACTTCTCCAAGAATTGAAAAATGCATCGACCACAATAACATTAGGATCTGGTCTGTAAAAACATGCTCAGGCGGTTGAGTACTGACTCTTGATACAAATAAGTTAATTGAATTTCCGGGGCGAACTTTAGTTTCTTTAGGGCTATTTGATATTGTTTCCAGTTCTGTTTCCATTTTGCATCTAAACTGATACCTGTTGACTCTGTCATCCTTGGTATTCTCTTTGTCTGGCACCTAAACAGCGCATCCAACAGGTGCTGTAAAATGTACACGGTTGCTATAATTTTATCGCAAGATACCGAGTGGTGAGTTCACACACCTGGCCAGATGTAAGGGGAGGTAAGGTTGTACCACACCTGGCCAGATGTAAGGGGAGGTAAGGTTGTACCACACCTGGCCAGATGTAAGGGGAGGTAAGGTTGTACCACACCTGGCCAGATGTAAGGGGAGGTAAGGTTGTACCACACCTGGCCAGATGTAAGGGGAGGTAAGGTTGTACCACACCTGGCCAGATGTAAGGGGAGGTAAGGTTGTACCACACCTGGCCAGATGTAAGGGTAGGTAAGGTTGTACCACACCTGGCCAGATGTAAGGGTAGGTAAGGTTGTACCACACCTGGCCAGATGTAAGGGGAGGTAAGGTTGTACCAAATCCAGCGAGATGTAAGGGTAGGTAAGGTTGTACCACACCTGGCCAGATGTAAGGGGAGGTAAGGTTGTACCACATCTGGCCAGATGTAAGGGGAGGTAAGGTTGTACCACACCTGGCCAGATGTAAGGGTAGGTAAGGTACCACACCTGGCCAGATGTAAGGGGAGGTAAGGTTGTACCACACCTGGCCAGATGTAAGGGGAGGTAAGGTTGTACCACACCTGGCCAGATGTAAGGGTAGGTAAGGTTGTACCACACCTGGCCAGATGTAAGGGGAGGTAAGGTTGTACCAAATCCGGCCAGATGTAAGGGGAGGTAAGGTTGTACCACACCTGGCCAGATGTAAGGGGAGGTAAGGTTGTACCACACCTGGCCAGATGTAAGGGGAGGTAAGGTTGTACCACACCTGGCCAGATGTAAGGGGAGGTAAGGTTGTCTCACACCTGGCCATGTGTAAGGGGAGGTAAGGTTGTCTCACACGTGGCCAGATGTAAGGGGAGGTAAGGTTATAAAACACCTGGCCAGATATAAAGGTAGATATGGTTATACCACACCTGGTGCAGTGAAAGGAAAGGTACATTCTGTCCAAAAACCACAAGGTACTTGTCACACAATGTTTTTCTTGTAACACTGATGTACTCCTGAACGACAGGAGCAGTCACACAATGGGAACCATGTCCATCACAACATAAACACGTTACGTGTAAAATTCACACTGCCTCAATTCGTTGTACCCTCTCTACAGACATGAAGAGCACGAAGCCAACATATGCATCTGGACCAGTCGATGGACATGAAGAGAGAAAAGTGAATTTGCATGACAGGGCTGTACATGTACTCGACGCTTACCATCATGGTGTGTCCTGCATCAACTAGACCCGAGAAAGGCAGGAACTTATAATGTTTGTCAGGAAATTTGAACAATAATCTGAACGGCGCATGAGAGAATGGATGAGATTGGCTTGTACATGTACAGTTGCAATCTTCCCAACACAGTTACGGGTAGGGGTCAGTCAGGGGTGAAAAAAATTCCACAATATTTTAGACTGATTGTGTACAAACGCTCAACTTTCGAATCTGTAGTCTTCTTGTGCTAATCACTTTGCCATGTTGATCGGTAACTTCAACGATATCACTTCTAACTTTATATTGGTCTATTGCTCTTTTGATGTGGACACGCGTTACTTAAACCGCGTTCCCACTGTCGGAGTGAAAGTTGTGCGTGAAAGTTCTGAGTGATCGTGGAGCACTCAGGAGTGAAGCGACAAAGGGCCCTTTCACTCCAAAATAGTGGGAATGCATTTGGGTGATCGGTGTGAGTGATCTATTTGGGGAGCTGACCCAAGCATTTCCTGTGGGCCACGCTCGCCTCGCCTCGCCTCAGACTGTGGCTGGCAAGGCTCGCACGCAACCGAAAATTTTCCCGCGGTATGCAAATTGGACACGATGGATGCAGTAGGTGCCACTTGTTTTAAACATGTTTGAACACAAATCTCGACCACGGAGTGATCTGAGCGTGCACAATCACTCAAAGCTGGCTAGGAGTGAAAGGGTCTGGTAGTGGGAATGCTACAGGATTCATCGAGAACTTTGAATTTTTAGGCCCCAAAACACGATCACTCCGTCATTTCGCTCATAGTGGGAAGGGGGTGTTACCGTGGTGTCTAGTATAACACTGTTAAAGCCAAAAAATGTCGTTTTGTTTCCTCTCTAAATTTTATGCCACCCACAAAATACAGGAAAAAGTTCAATTTCTCATCCGCAATAATTGACATACTGTGTTTTCTCAGGTTAATAAAGCGGTCAGACACAAGTAGATCACTCATAAGGAAGATTAGGAAAAGACAAGCAACATTTATAGGCCATTTTATGAGGAAGGGGGATTTGGAGCATCTGGTCACAACGGGAAAGTTGGAGGGAAAGAGAACACCAGGTAGACCCAGGGAGAGATGGCTGGACGGACTTGCAGAGTGGCTGGGGATGAGGAGGGTGGGGGAGATGCTAGGGGCAACGAGAGATAGAGATGGATGGAAGTCCATGGTCGCCAACGCCATGTGGCAGGGCACCTGATGATCATGATGAATAAAGCGATCAACAGTTCACCACTTTTAAAAAAAAATCTGTCCCATCACAAATATATCAAAAATACAAAGCTGTCAATGCCATTAACATAAGTGCAGCTGACGTCACAATTAACTTCAAAGTCATGGAAAAGACTTTATTTGTTGATGAGCCTGCTGTTGGTGTGGCATGACACTTAATTTTGCCACAAAACTGCATAGATTTGATCACCTGTCCTATCAGCAAGCCAGAACAGGATCGAGGCAGCCGAGATGTGGTTTCTCAGAAGAATGTTGAGAGTTTCATGGATAGCAAAGAAAACAAACGAGACAGTCTTAATGGAGGCAGACACAAGTAGATCACTGATAAGAAAGATTAGGGTGGGGGAGATGCTAGGGGCAACGAGAGATAGAGATGGTTGGAAGTCCATGGTCGCCAACGCCGTGCAGAAGGGCACCTGATGATGATGATGATGATGTCCTATCAAGACACAGTTCCCATGGTTAGCAATATAGATGGAACCACCACTCCCAAGCATAGGTCAGAGCACAGAAATAAGATGGTGTCTGGTGTTCAACGGCTCGTCATATGGCACAAACCGCGGTGCTTCTTCATTTTTAAAAAGTATGAAAGGAATGAAGGATTTCGACATATTTTCCCTTGTGGCCTTCTTGGCCAGGCAGTCAATCTTTTCATTGCTTCCAGTACCAACATGACCAGGTATCCAAGTGTTACATTTAACAAAATGAGAGAAAAAAGAAACTCAATGTGAAAGTGTGAATACCGATAAGAGAAATGTGACATCAAAATGTGTCTGTCAAGTCAGTTATTCTCCGATGTTCGCTCTTGAAGATAAGTTTGTGATTCACTTGATAATGAATCGAGAATATTGGTTTTGGTTTATGCTAACGCTGAAAATATATGTTTGAGTTTCATTTCGTTGTATGGTAATATGTAGAATCCTTTGGAACAATCTAGAAATGACAAGAAAAACGTAGAATACCTTAGATCTTTCGAGAATGTTCCGGAAATCGTAAACAAATTTAACCTGTACAATGATTGGCTAGAACTACAGAATATTCTGAAAGGAAGGTTCGAGAATGCGACTATGATTGGCTGAAAATCTAGGGAAAAGCCACGGATATCGTGGAACTTTCCATAATGTTATAAATAAAGCGTGACTGTGGGGGAGAGAGAGAGAGAGAGCGATTGGAAGAGTCGAAGTTTAAGTCTGCTGTCAGAGATAGAGAAGTTGCTGTAGATTGGTGGAGTTGCTGTGTGTGTGATTTGAGGGCTGAAGAAGAAAATTCTGCAAACTAGGAGTGGTGCATTGGATGTGTGAAGTATTCACCCAGTTCCTGTTGTGTTTTCTACATTCTTCAAAAAAACGATTATTTTCATTTAAGCTGGACTGGTGTATTTTGTCTCTGAGAAGAATGATCAACTGCCAGATCTTCACGAACCTGATAAATTGCAAGACACTGCCAGTCACTACATCTTTACGTGTGACACCAAGTAAAAACTATATGGTAACCTTTACGAGTCTTGTAAGAGTAAAACACAGTTCAGAGAACTTCAGAAGCTCTGGGTGACTAATGTTTCGACCAGCAATTGCGTGCAAAGCAGAAAGGGGACAGAAAAAAAGAAAATCTTTATGCTTGGATTGAGACACCATCTTAGTGCCAAAACCAGAGCAGTCAGTTCAGCAGTACAAACGGAACTATCAGAAGAAATATAGTTTAAAAATGGACGATTGGGAACAGCGGAAAGAAGGCAGCAGCAGCAACACCTTCATCAGACTTTGATCCATCATTGAATTATATATGTGGGATGACGGAAATTTCTGACACAGTTCTGCATAAAACGACTTGTACGCCAGTAAACTGGTAAGTCTTTATGGAAGGACACCAGATCAAAACAGATCTTCGGTGTTTTCAAGATCCATGGTGAGCTGTGTGGAAATTTGGAGAAGTCTAAAACAACTGCTAAATCTATATTTGTCTTAAGTATGTGAGGATACGGATTCCAAGAGGAGAGGTGACTTTCGGATGTTTTTTTTCAAATTCGGTTTGAAATTTAGGGTTGAAGACAGTCATACACTGGGTTTTCTGGTTCAGAGAACAGTTTTAAGCAAACGTGTAAAGTTAATTTCAGTCTACGGTTGGACAGGGAGGGTTCCCCTCCTTCTGCGTATAAACTTTATACAGGATCTGTTCTGAATGCACCAAGACAGAGGCGCAGCCCTTGATGGTGAGTGGGATCCAGTACTTTTAGGTAGGATGGTCTTGCTGAGCCGTACACTGCGCAGCCATGATTTCTATACAATATCTTTTCCCGTCTGTTTGTGTAGGTCATTTCTGTGTATTGTAGGTAGTCTGAGTTGATTGCATGCCTACATGAGTGCGCTTTGATTTGAATTGTTAGGATATGGTGCGATATAAATATTGTAATTCTTTTTTTTTTCATTCGTATTCTCATTATCATCATCAGCATCAGCAGCAGCAGCAGCAGCAACAGCATCATTTTGCAGAAAAGGAAATTGCAAAGAAAGGCAAATGCATGATTCTGATTATTGCTAATAGTTTGAGAGGAATTACGGTACCACTTGTCTCAGGAAATTAATGTATCAACGTCCCATTGAGAGGCCTACGTGTACTCATCTGATTTGTATTTTGACAACGCTGACTAACATCTTGATATAGAAGTATACGAAAATGAAACACCCAAACTGTTCATCTTGTATGATTTACGGTATGCACAGTTTGGCACTGAGAAGTTGACAAAAGAGCAGTACGTAAAGACATTTATCTAATCATAAACAAAAATAGATAACTTCTTTTTGCTTTATAACACAGGTATGCCTTTCAATATTACTGGAATCAATGAAAAATGATCGTTCGGTATGAATTTGAAAGAAACATTTATTCAAATGTTTTTTGAAACATTTCTTTGGAATGCCTAATGCAAGAGTCTTTGCTCCGACTTGAAGTGAGTGCATTTTCAGACAAACCAGATATTGCAAACGTCAAACTTTTCAAAATTCAAAACGTTTCATTTCTCAAGGATGACGTCATTAGGTCCACCTGGAACTGTCTTACAATTAGTCTTTGCTGTTCTTTACATACAACACACACACACACACACACATACACACACGCACACACACACACATACACACAACACATACACACACACACACACACACACACACACACACACACACACACACACACACACACACACACACACATACACACAACACAAAAACACAACATAAATGCTTCCTGGTGAAAAGGAAAACGCACTTTAAGTTCCCGTTTTGTCTAGCCCGCCGGTGCATTCTGTACTCTCGGTTTCAAACAATTCGGTTAACAATGTTTTGAGGGTGATCCGGAATTTAGAACCAAATACATAATAGACAAAAAAATTGAAGGAGGAGTTGATAAAGGTGAAGAATGTTGCAGTAGTTATGAACAGATCGTAAGTGTTGTAGTAGCGTCCTCCCAAACAAGATCGTCCATAAAGAGCATAATGACACGAAACGCTGAACGTGGCGTGAAATAGGCGATGTAGAGCACAGACGTTCCTTCCAGCATCCTCGTCAGGCCACGTCACGACTAGAAATGGTGTGAACAGCCAGCGATGATTTCTCTCTCCATTCAGTCATTGACTTAAGTTTGAGGACGGTTATGATGGTGGCCATTGTGATGGTGATAACACAGAAATGTGGAATTATCAGACCATACACCACACTGTCCACTTTGTCAATCAGATCCTTGTGTAGCAGGTAAAATTCATTAGGATATAAAGTCTTCTTATCAGTTGAGTTTTCTACAGGATTGAAAACAACGCAGTACTCTACTTGGCGTTTATCACAAAGAAGACACCGATTAGAACAGTGGAAGTCAGCAGGATGATGACCCACATGGTCTTTGTCTTCAGCACTGTCTGAGAACGTAGTGGACTCACCACACAGAAACACCGCTCACAGGCAATGATGGTGGTTATCCAGGACGAGGCCCAGCTAAACCCAAAGAAACCAAGCAAGTTGTTGTCCAACATAAACTCCATTAAAGCTCCAAGTAGGGGCTGGTGGGTCAGTATCATGTATGCGCGGTCTGCATTATGACAAAAGGCCTGCAATATGTAGATCAAATCCACCAGTGACAGGAAGAACAGACACAGATTGATACGCTCTTTGATGCCATGCTTGAAGAAAACCACAGTGTTCAGTATGTTACAGGGAACGCTGATGAGAAAAAGAACGGGCAGGAATATACCATAGACGATTCTGCTCCACGTTTCTGTCACGAGTTTACTGATTAAATTGTGAGGATTATCCCTTGGAGTAATCTTTCCTGTGATATTCAGAACAATACAGCCATGTGGGATTTCAGGTGCGACATTCTGAGAGTAGCTGAAGTTCATAGATGAAGTAATGTTTGTGTCAACAGAAATGATCCCCATGGTATTCAAGAACTGTCACGATTAATATTGAAAAATATGATAGTACATACCAAGTCTTAAAGTGGATTTCAACAAATTACCGTTTGTGATTTAGTACTGCATGCATTTCATGTAATAAGAACTTGCACAGGCATAATAATCAGATTTAAAAAAATTCTAACACTGCCTCAATAACTGGTAGTTTAAAAATGTGCTAAACCTGTTGTAGACATAGTAAAAGTCACGTAGCCATTGACGGTAATGTTCATCCTGAATAGAGACAGGCAAGATGGATCACGTAAACCACACAATCATTAGTAGGAAAGAAAACAACAACAACAACAACAACAACACACTACATATCTAGTGATATTATTTTTTTCTGTCCTTTGGCGGCGTCAAGTGTGAAGGGGAGATACAGCTTTAGGACGTGGACCAGATGGGTAGCATCTGCCATAGTTACGTTGCTTCTTTCAACTGTTTCTTTCACACCTTCTGTCCATCTTTTTCCTAGGAAGCCTCCTTAACTGTCGATCCATGCCTTTCCACGTTATACGCTATGTATGCTGGCTGTTCGCTTGGAAGCCTCATGAGGTGACCGACACAGTTCAGCCTCTGTTTTCCTATCTATTCTAGACACAGCACAGTCCCCACAGTATCTCAAATGACTTCGTTTATGATTTTGGTCTCCACGTGTGACATTCATTGTCTTTCTGAGACACCTCGTCTCACAAGCTGTTATTTTGCTTTTTTGTCTTTAATTAAGTGTCCGTGTCTGACAATGATAACAAAGTGCTGGTAAAAAAACCGTATTACTTGATACTTTGTGTCCATAGACATGTGTGGATGTGATAGCAGAAGGTCCAACTGGTAAATCACTACATTTGCTTTTCAGATTCTTATTTCGATTTCCCTATGCATGCTTCCATTCCGTATAAAGATACTTCCTGAGTATTTCAGTTTTTTAACTTGTTTCAGTTTCATGGTCCAGCTTGCCTGGGCTTCTGCTCACCTTCCTAACCTCTGTCTTAGACACGCTGATTTCAGGTTATAATCTTCACAGCTTGCATTCAAGCTTCTGAGTGTTCCTGTAACTCTTCTGTATCTTCATTAATTAGGTCTTGGTCATCAGCAAACAGTAATTCATTTGGGTCTTCAAGATTTGGATTTGCGTCCTTTGTGATCCTGTATATGTAAATAATGAACAATAAAGTGGAAAAACACAACTTGGCACACTCGTGTTTTGGCATAAAACCAGACACTGAGGCTGCCTGGTGTTCTCAGTGCACTTCGACAGTGTTGGTACATCGCCATAACACTCCCTAATGACTGCCCTTGAATTCCGTAGGTCTCAAGAATTGCCCACAGCATATTTCTGTGTGCTCTGCAGAAGCCTTTCTCTTAAATCAACAAACACTATGTTTAGTTCTTTGTCATATTCAATGGGCTTTACAGACATCTGTCTCAGGGCGAAGATCGCATGTGTACATCCTCTTTCTTTCCTAAATCCGATCTGTGCCTCACTCTGTCAGGTTCTACGATAGGTCTAAGCCTCCGGTATGTCTAAATCTGATCTGTGCCTCACTCTGTCAGGTTCTACGATAGGTCTAAACCTCTGGTATGTCTTACAATCTGATCTGTGCCTCACTCTGTCAGGTTCTACGATAGGTCTAAACCTCTGGTATGTCTTACAATCTGATCTGTGCCTCACTCTGTCAGGTTCTACGATAGGTCTAAACCTCTGGTATGTCTTACAATCTGATCTGTGCCTCACTCTGTCAGGTTCTACGATAGGTCTAAACCTCTGGTATGTCTTACAATCTGATCTGTGCCTCACTCTGTCAGGTTCTACGATAGGTCTAAGCCTCTGGTATGTCTAAATCTGATCTGTGCCTCACTCTGTCTGTGCCTCACTCTGTCAGGTTCTACGATAGGTCTAAACCTCTGGTATGTCTTACAATCTCTCTTGTCTCATTTTTGTTTTCTTTCATAGTGGTATGACAATTGCTTTTTGCCAGTCGTCAGGGACTTGTCTTTCCTTCCACACCTGATTGAAAATCATATGCAGCGACGCTATACCAGTGTCTCCGCATGCTTTGATAACTTAACTAGTATTTGATCAGGTCCAGCTGCTTTTTCTGTCGGCCTTAATCTTATTGCTTCCTTGGTTTCACTTTTGAGTATGTCAGGCTCCTCTTTATCTCATTGTTTTGACTTAAGTAATGCAACAATTTCTTAAACTTGTGTTGGATTCAACAGGTCCTGGAAATATTCTTTCTATCGCTCTTTCGTTTTGTTTAGGTCAAAAAGTGGCTTTCCTTCTTTATCGTTTATAATGGCTGTTGGGTTGAATGTCCCACACCCTCATGTTCTAGGCACTTTTATAAAACCTTTTTGCCCGATGTTCGCCATAATTCTTCCATGATTCATTTTTAGGATTCTCTTTGCCTCTCTTCTTGCTTTTCTGGAGACAATGTGTTCTTCCTTCTTTCTTGATTTCACCCACATTTTGTATAGTTTCCTATTGACTTTTAAGGCCTCTTTGATTAAGTCATCCCACCAAACAGTCATTTTTATTCTTCCTTGTCCCCCCCATGGCCCCTAATTTTTTTCTACTCACTTTAACTCTTTGGAGACGCATCCTAAAATGGCTGCTGAAACTCTCGAGACGCACAGTTTTTGGTACTTTTTAAAACATTATGTAGAATATCCAACAACAATAAACCTATCCTGTTATACATGTTTTAAAAGGTCAATGGTTAAACTCTGCTGTCAGTATATACTCCCTGATTGCTTGTCATATTGGCAGATGTGATGTGTCTAGTGTGTCGGCTTCGGCCTGCACCGCTGGCTAGCACTGCTGTGCGAAAAGAAGAGCAGTGTGTAAGTCTCTTCCTGTCAGTACATAGCCTCTCCATCAGCAAGCCCTACGCTGTGCCTCCTCGTGGCGACAGGCGGTAACTGAGCACCTCACGGACTCAGGCTGAATCTCGTAGGACTCGGAGGAGGTCTGGCCCCCAGACGTGAAGCATGCAGGCCCACCGGCGTGTGGACACACCCTGGTGCCCACGAACCAGATCCCCAAGCTATGGGTAAATAGCTCCACTGCCTTGTGGACATCTCGGGAGAGAGTAAGGCTAAGGGAGTTAACCCTAAAAAAAAAACGATGGAAGGCAAGGGGAAACCACCATCGTAGTTTTTCCCCAGGAAAACCATGGACAGGAGAAAGAAAAAGAAGAAAGTTAACGACGTCAATAGGTGCTCCTGCGGAGCACCTTCGTCCGGTAGGGACTGTCATGCGGCGCAGGTGACACCAGACCGTCAGCCAGCTACTGCGACCAAAATCAAAATTAAATTCAAAATAGCAACATGGAATATAATAACAATGCTACAGAAAGGTAAATTAGACAACATCAAAATGGAGATGGAAAGGCTTAACATTAGTATTTTAGGACTGGGGGAAGTGAGATGGAAGGGGGCAGGCATGAATATACAGTGATATACTCTAGTGGTAATTCACATGAAAGAGGAGTAGGCATCATAATGGACAAAGACAAATCAAAAACAGTTAAGGGATACTGGGCAGTGTCCGACAGAGTTTTACTGGTCAAATTCGGAGGCAAACCTTTTGATATCAACATCATACAGGTGTATGCACCAACATCCGCAAGTACTCAGGAAGACATCGACAACTTCTACGAAGTTTTAGAGATGGCCAAGGTCCAATGTAAATCACAAGAAGTTACAGTCATAATGGGAGATTTTAATGCTAAAGTGGGACAGGATAGGGTGGAGGATATAGTTGGACCTCATGGCCTTGGTGCACAAAATGAAAGAGGGGGGAAGCTTGTAGAATGGGCACAGATGAATGAGTTCATAATAGGAAACACCTGGTTTGAGCAGCCTAACAGAAGAAAATGGACTTGGATGAGTCCAGGATATAACACCAAAAATCAAACTGACTACATCCTGATCAACAAAAGATTTAGAAATTCTTTACTGTCAGCAAAAACACTACCAGGCGCAGACTGCAACAGTGACCACAATCCGGTAGTGGGAAGGTTTAGGCTGAAATTGAGGAAAAGGAAACAGACCAAAAGCAACATCAAACTAAACATTGGACTTTTAAAGTCAAATGAAATGATACGTCAAAAATTTAATGTACATGTTCAAAACAAATTCAGTGCTCTGGAAGACGCTGGTGACAGTGAGGAACAATGGACAAAGTTGAGAAGTTCTATAAATGAAGCTTGTGAAGAAATCCCTAAGGCAAATAGAAAAGCAAAAAAGAGTTGGATGACTAATGAAATTTTGGGCCTGATGGAGGAAAGGAGGAAGGCAAAGAGAAACGAGGAGATATACAGGAAGATAAACAAAGAAATCAGGTATAGGTGCAATGAAGCTAAGGAAGCTTAGCTGAACACAAAATGCAAAGAGATAGAAGACAGACACAAAATGGATCCTCAGTGTATGTACAGACGAACTGAAGAAATTGTCCACAGGAAAAATACATGCACATCAACTGGTTGCTTAAAATCGAAAGATGGCACGCTTATCGTGGAAAAAACAAAATATTAGACAGATGGGGAGAGTACATTAAAGACCTTTTGAGGATGACAGAAACGAAGAACACATTATAAAAAAGAACTTTGAAGGACCACCCATAATGAAAGATGAAGTTAGAGCAGCACTGAAAAAGATGAAACCAGGAAAAGCCCCAGGATCAGACAACATTACTACAGAGATGATTGAAGCCCTGGAGGAATTTGGCATAGAAAAAATAACAGTCCTCCTAAATGAAATTTATGACACTGGAAAAATCCCCAAAGATATGTCAAAATCAATTTTCATTGCACTTCCAAAGAAGACAGGGGCTATAGAATGCGAACTCCATCGCACAATCAGTTTGATGAGTCATGTAACATAAAACCTGTTAAGAATAATCATGATGAGGACAAGGAATAGAATCAAAAGACAAATAGCAGAAGAACAGTGTGGATTTGTGGAGGGGAAAGGAACTATTAATGCCATATACATCCTAAGAACTATCATAGAGAAGTCAGTTGAGATGAATAAGGATTTGTATTTATGCTTTGTTGACTATACCAAGGCTTTCGATCGGGTACGACATGATGAATTGATCAACCAACTGGAGAGACTCAATGTCCATGGAAAAGATCTACGAATAATCAGGAATATGTACTGGGAACAAACAGCTGCAAAGAGAATAGAAAACAATATAAGCTCTTTTCAAAACATCAAAAGAGGAGTCAGACAGGGTTGTGTTTTGTCACCAGATCTGTTTTCACTATATAGTGAAAACATCATGAGAAACCTAGAAGAAGACCCTGGATTAAAGGTTGGAGGGAAAATGATAAACAACATTCGGTACGCAGATGACACTGTGCTAATTGCAGAAAATGAAAGGGACCTACAAAACCTTGTGAATATACTAGAAACAGAAAGCAAAGCTAAGGGGTTGGAACTAAACAACAGGAAGACTGAAGTCATGGTGATCAGTAAAAAACATGAAATCCCCTCCTGCAAAATAAAAACAAATGGCACAATCTCGACACAGGTTAATAAGTTCAAATACCTAGGAACGGTCATTTCATCAGACGGCAGATGCACATCGGAAATAGCTGGCAGAATCGGCCAAGCCAAAACTGCATTCAAGAAGATGACAAGCATTCTTACCAATAAATGCCTATCAATTAACATCAGAAAAAGAGTCCTTGAATGTTATATAGAACCAATACTGTTGTATGGATGCGAGGCGTGGACAGTCAGCAAGCAAAGCCAGAGCAGGATCGAGGCAGCCGAGATGTGGTTTCTCAGAAGAATGTTGAGGGTTTCATGGACAGCAAAGAAGACAGGCGAGACAGTCTTGATGGAGGCAGACACTAATAGATCACTCATAAGGAAGATTAGGAAAAGACAAGCAACATTTATAGGCCATTTTTATGAGGAGGGGGGATTTGGAGCACCTGGTCACAACGGGTAAGCTGGAGGGAAAGAGAGCACCAGGTAGACCCAGGGAGAGAATGCTGGATGGACTTGCAGAGTAGCTGGGGATGAGGAGGGTGGGGGAGATTCTGGGGGCAACGAGAGATAGAGATGGTTGGAAGTCCATGGTCGCCAACGCCATGCGGCAGGGCACCTGATGATGATGATGATGATTGTAGTATACACGTAGTCTTGGTGAAAAAAAACATAACATCTCCGCAGCTATGGCTGCAGAGCGTCACAGTCAAGACATGGAGCTCTGCAGCTATAGCTGTGGAGCGTCGCCATCGAGTTAATGGCCACAGAAGCTGAAACAGTTTTCACAGTGCCATGACTGAAACTGTGTGACAGGGCCATGCTCTACGCTTACTGTCATAATATATCCTGGCGTCAACTAGGCCCAAGAGATACAGACACCTGCGGTGCTGGTCAGAAGATTTGAGCAACACCCTCAATGACGCATCCGTGAAGTGGATGAGACTCAACTGTGTGGTCCCAGTCTTCCCAGTGAGCCCATAGCACGCCGAACTCTGGGTAGGAGCCGGTTAGAGCCTTGAATCCCACAATGATTTTTGAAGGGACTGATGGGGATCCGAACCCACAACCTTCCAGTCGGTAGTCCGTTGCGCTAACCACTATACCACAGCGACTGGATAACTGCTAATAAGTCGTGTTTGAAAATCGTTCCATTCTTGTTCTATCTGGTCAATTTCATTTGGAAAACTTTTATACGCTTCTTCAACGTCT
>JAPXFY010000026.1:18986186-19036186 GCA_030674185.1 Monoplex corrugatus
GTATTAAATGTGAACTGAGACAAGCAAACAACAGCAATCAAAAGAAAAACAGTGACAGGTGTCGAACAATCAGCTTCATCAGTAAACGCACCGTGCATGCGTGCGAGTGTGATTGTGTGTATACATGCGTGTGTGTGTACATGTACATGTGTGTGTGTTTGTGTGTTTGTGTTGTGTGTGTGTGTGTGTGTGTGTGTGTGTGTGTGTGTGTGTGTGTGTGTCTTTGTGTGTGTGTATGTGTTTGTTTGTGTTAGTGTGTGTTTGTATGTGTGTGTGTGTGTTTTGTGTGTGTTTGTGTTAGTGTGTGTTTGTATGTGTGTGTGTGTGTGTGTTTGTGCTAGTGTGTGTTTTGTATGTGTGTAGTAGTAGTAGCTGAGGGCTTGGGCTCCGTAGCCTAGGCCTTCTGGCCTTTTAACGCCCTATCTTTTTTGTTTTACGCTTTCTTCTTCGGGGTCTGAAAAGCATGCCTTAATACTCATACTTGAGCAAATCTGCTTCAGTCTATTTTTTTTAAATAAAATTTTGAATTCTGCGTCATCGTCCAGGAAATTTTTGAATTTGTTAATGCTGTTAGTAAATTTAATTTCAAAAGGAATTTTATTCCACAATTTAACAATTCTGTTAGAAAAACAAAACGCTCTTGTGTTAGAAGTTCTGTGTTTAACAAATATTTTACCTTCAGCATTCCTTGTTATACTAGCTTGTGGAAAGGAAAAAATGTTTTAACTGATAGCTTATCCATCCCATTCATTATTTTGCATACCTGTATTAAATCCCCCTTAACCCTCCTACCTTTCAGTGAATGAAGTTTTAAAAACTTAAGCCTTTCTTCATAACTCATATTTTTACACTCTATAAGCAACCTAGTTGCCCTCTTTGTACATTTTCAATCATTTTTGACTGTCTTATCAAATACGGATTCCAAACAACACTTGCGTATTCCAAATGTGATCTAACAAAAGCCTTATACAACATTAAAAATGTATGTTTATTCATGTACAAAAATGTTCTTTTGATAATTCCTATCATTTGGTTAGCCCTATTTGCTACTCTTTTAATGTGCAGGTCAAAGGATAATTCACTATCAAATGTAACTCCCAAGTCTTTCTCCGTTTCACACACACTAATTTTCTGTACATCATTTCCAATTTTCATGAAATACTCTCGTCTAATATTCTTCTTACCAACATGCATTACATGGCATTTTGAAACATTAAAATATAAATTCCAAGTATCTGACCAGTTTTGTAATATTAGCAAGTCCTGTTGAATTAAATTAACATTGGCAACCTTGTCATATAGTTTTGTATCATCAGCAAAAATTTTGCAAGTACAGTGCAGTGAATCAGGTAAGTCATTTATAAATACTGTAAACAAGATTGGACCCAGTACACTGCCCTGAGGGATCCCGCTTTTTACTTTTGTTTCTTCTGATTCAGCATTTCCTACCTTTACCCTCTGCTTTCGATCATACAAAAAATTTTGGATCCATTTGAGTGTATTTCCTGTAATACCATAAGATGCTAATTTTATGAGCAGTCTTTCGTGAGGTACAGAATCAAAAGCTTTTCTAAAATCAAGACACACGATATCAAAGGGGTCCCCATTGTCCATCATATTGGTGAAATCCTCCATAACTTCTAATAATTGGGTTACACAGGATCTTTTCCCTCTAAATCCATGTTGACATTTTGCATACAATTTATTACTTTCAAAGTGAGAAATGATACAATCTCTTACTAGTGATTCCAGTACTTTACAAACAATACAAGTTAAACTTACAGGTCTATAGTTCCCAGCGTCACTCCTATTTCCTTTCTTAAACAAGGCTTTAACATCGGCTGTTTTCCAATCCTTTGGTAACTCACCTGATTATAAGGACTTATTAAATAATATACAAAGTGGCTTTGCAAGTTCTTTACTTACTTCCTTTAGTATCCTAGGGGATATCAAATCTGGTCCTTTAGCTTTATTCGGTTTAGTTCCTGTAACTTTTTTTCTACCGCAGTTGGAGTAACTCTGATATCACATAATGATATACCATTTGACTTTGAATTTTCTATTAAATCTGGTAATGTACTGATGTCTTCTGTTGTAAAAACGCTTGCAAAAAATTTATTTAAAACTTCAGCTTTGTCTTTATCTGTAACAACCAGTTTTCCATCATTGGTTTTTAAGGGGCTAATACCTGTATTAACTTTTGTCCTTTCTTGTACATATTTCCAAAAAATTTTCGGGTTACTTTTACTTTCCTTAGCAATATTTTTCTCATACTCTTTTCTGGTTTTCTTCAACAATTTGGCACATTCATTTCTTACTGTTATATATCTATCATAATCACTACCTTTTTTGGTTCTCAAATATCTTTTATATGTATTATACTTCTTTTTAATTTTCCTCAGAGCCTTTTTATCTAACCATAAATTATAGGTCTGAAATGTTTATAATTACTAACTTTAACTTTTGGGACACATTCCTCAACACCATCATTTAACACTTTTTTTTTATCATACCCCAAGCACTCTCAACATCCATATTGACCAAGTCATTCCAATCTTCATCCTTCACAATATTATTAAGTTTTCTGTAATCACCCTTATTAAAATCATACTTGTATTTGTCTACTATAGGTGCATTATACATTGAGACATACAATTTGAATTTCAGTACGTCGTGGTCACTTTTACCAACCGGTTGTAAGTGCTCTATATCTGAGATTAAGTTTTCTTCATTTACTAGTACCCAGTCATCCAGAGAAGGAATTTGTCCTTTCCTTCTTCGAGTAGGTTCTGATACCTTTTGAATTAAAAATGCATCACGTAAATTCTCAATTATTTTGTCACTTTTATCACCTCTCCACTCTCCATCCCAACCAACATTTGGAAAGTTAAAGTCACCAACAATACAAATCTTATCATACTTATTAAGTTTATCAGATTTTAAAACATCAAACAGATTTTTGTCATTTTCTACTGTGCTTGTATTAGGACTTCGATATATACATCCTAACAATACTTCTTCACTATTAGCACCACTAAAAGAGCACTACACACTTTCTTCAAGGTCTTCATTATTTAACTCTTCACACTCTCTTGCATTCAACCTTTTTTCAGTATATAATACAACTCCCCTTTGGGGATTTTTCGACACAAACATATCAAAATTAGGAAAAGAATATTGATTCTCAATAAAATCTCTCACATTCTTCGGCTTGATTTCTGTCAGCCCAATCACACTTGGTTTTAAATCATCTATGAGGGCCAAAAACTCATCTTTTTTGTTTAACAAACTATCAACATTTGAGTATACAACAATGCACTCTTCCTGAGTTACATGTTCACTTCTATTTACATTATGTACATGATCTCCTTTGTCGGTTCAATATGTAGCTTTCTCCCTCCCACTTCTTGTTGGCCCTTTCCCACCCTCTGCTCCTCTTGGCCTGGAACTCACAGTCACAATCTGTCCATTCCTGATTACTATGTTCTGTTCGCCCTCATCCCTTCTTCTAATCAGTTCTTTCTCAGCTCTTTGTACTTTTGCCTCTGTTTGGGAGTGTAGTCATGGTTGACATAGATTTTTTTTTGTCAGATCTGTCACTCCGGCATTCAGCTCAGGAGACTTTCTCACTACTTCTTTCTTCTTTTCCTCATTTGTCATGGTTACCTTCAACATTCTGGGCCTATTTCCTCCCACCTTTCCCAGTCTGACAGGCTCTTTCACATCATTGTCTTCTATCTTTGTCAATTTTCCCAGAATCGTTTTGGCAGCCTTCAAGTCGTCTTTCTTCCTATCCTCTGCACTATCTTCAGAGCTCTCTCTGACACCCACTATGATCACATCCATCTTTCTTTTTTCTTTCTCTTCTCTCTCCTCCATCGCCTCCTCAACTTTCTTACTCACTGCCTCATCGATTTTCTTGTCCAAGCTTTCTCCTCCTAGCCCTTGCTCTAGATCCTTCACCTGTTTGGTCAGATCATAAACCATTTGCAATAGTTTGTCTAGGCGGACATCCGAACGCGGTTGTATGTCCTCGGACTGACTGTCCATGCATTTAAGACAAACATACTGCACATTCGGGCAGTTCAGTGTATCATACATTTCGTCCTTCATTTGGGCGCACTTCTGGTGTGTCCACTATTTACAGGCAAAACACTCAAGGTCTCTAGGTCCCTCGCTAGGGGTGTCGCACACCGTACATTGTGTGTGTGTCTTTGTGTGTGTGTGTATCTGTTTGCGTGAGTGAGTGTTGTGTTGTGTGTGTGTGTTGTGTTGTGGTGTGTGTGTGTGTGTTTGCGTGTGTGGTGTGTGTTTGTGTTAGTGTGTGTTTGTGTTGTGTGTGTGTGTGTGTGTGTGTGTGTGTGTGTGTGTGTGTGTGTGTGTGTGGTGTGTGTGTGTGGTGTGTGTGCACGCGTGCACGCGGGCAGCAAACGGTGCGTGTTTATGCGATCGATGTCGTTCAAAGAAACAAGTCAACTATTATTTGGAACTTTCTGAGTAGTATTCTGATGTCAGTCATCAATCTATTTATACTGAATTTTCTATCAAGAATTTGATCAAAGTATTTCAAAAGGAAATGGACTCAATGGCAGACAAACAACAAAAGATGTAAAATGGAAATTATGGAAATACTTGTGTGTATATATTGTGTGCATATCATCGACCAGATGTGCACATGCACAAACACTGACAGACAAACAGACACACAAATATACACATACACAAACACACACGCACGAATACATACACATATGCACACACCACAAACACACAAACAAACATGCACAGCGCATGCACACGTGCAGAAACACCATCACTGTCATCATTGTAATGAAGGATTTATTGTCAGAATAATACAACTGTTGTACTGACATTTTAGGAATAACAAGTAACTACCTGATACATGTGAAAACTAAGTGCATTATCTATGTAATTCACACCAGTTCAGAAGATTACAAAGTGAAAACGTACTTCTCCCTTTAAAGAGCATGTCTCGTGTCCTGAGCCTTAAAAGAAGGCGTTTTCATTGTGAGAAAACATCCTATCCTGACCCCCAGCATAAAAACGGTTCTGATCACTGCCAATCTGAATGGTTCACTCATTCTGATGGTGTCAATAGTTCAAAGATCATGTCACAACCCTCCCCTTTTCAATGCTTCAATCATTCTGATGGTGTCAATTGTTCATAGATCTTGTTACCTCCCCTTTTCAATGCTTCAATCATTCTGATGGTGTCAATAGTTCATAGATCTTGTTACACCCCCTTTTCAATGCTTCAATCATTCTGATGGTGTCAATAGTTCATAGATCTTGTTACACCCCCTTTTCAATGCTTCAATCATTCTGATGGTGTCAATAGTCCATAGAACTTGTTACTTCCCCTTTACAATGCTCCAATCATTCTGATGGTATCGATAGTTCATAGAACTTGTTACTTCCCCTTTTCAATGCTTCAATCATTCTGATGGTGTCAATAGTTCATAGATCTTGTTACACCCCATTTTCAATGCTTCAATCATTCTGATGGTGTCAATAGTTCATAGATCTTGTTACACTCCATTTTCAATGCTCCAATAATTCTGATGGTGTCAATAGTTCATAGATCTTGTTACACCCCATTTTCAATGCTTCAATCATTCTGATGGTGTCAATAGTTCATAGATCTTGTTACACCCCTTTTCAATGCTCCAATCATTCTGATGGTGTCAATAGTTCATAGATCTTGCTACACCCCCTTTTCAATGCTACAATCATTCTGATGGTGTCAATAGTTCATAGATCTTGTTACACCCCATTTTCAATGCTTCAATCATTCTGATGGTGTCAATAGTTCATAGATCTTGTTACACACCATTTTCAATGCTTCAATCATTCTGATGGTGTCAATAGTTTATAGATCTTGTTACACCCCTTTTCAATGTTTCAATCATTCTGATGGTGTCAATAGTTCATAGAACTTGTTACACCCCTTTTCAATGCTCCAATCATTCTGATGGTGTCAATAGTTCATAGATCTTGTTACACACCATTTTCAATGCTTCAATCATTCTGATGGTGTAATAGTTCATAGAACTTGTTACTTCCCCTTTTCAATGCTCCAATCATTCTGATGGTGTCAATAGTTCATAGAACTTGTTACTTCCCCTTTTCAATGCTCCAATCATTCTGATGGTGTCAATAGTTCATAGAACTTGTTACATCCCTTTTCAATGCTTCAATCATTCTGATGGTGTCAATAGTTCATAGATCTTGTTACTTCCCCTTTTCAATGCTTCAATCATTCTGATGGTGTCAATAGTTCATAGATCTTGTTACACCCCCTTTTCAATGTTCCAATCATTCTGATGGTGTCAATAGTTCATAGATCTTGTTACACCCCCTTTTCAATGCTTCAATCATTCTGATGGTGTCAATAGTTCATAGATCGTGTTACACCCCATTTTCAATGCTTCAATCATTCTGATGGTGTCAATAGTTCATAGATCTTGTTACACACCATTTTCAATGCTTCAATCATTCTGATGGTGTCAATAGTTTATAGATCTTGTTACACCCTTTTCAATGCTTCAATCATTCTGATGGTGTCAATAGTTCATAGAACTTTTTACACCCCCTTTTCAATGCTCCAATCATTCTGATGGTGTCAATAGTTCATAGATCTTGTTACACACCATTTTCAATGCTTCAATCATTCTGATGGTGTGAATAGTTCATAGAACTTGTTACTTCCCCTTTTTAATGCTGCAATCATTCTGATGGTGTCAATAGTTCATGAACTTGTTACACCCCCTTTTCAATGCTTCAATCATTCTGGTGGTGTCAATAGTTCATAGATCTTGTTACCTCCCCTTTTCAATGCTTCAATCATTCTGATGTGTCAATAGTTCATAGATCTTGTTACCTCCCCCTTTCAATGCTTCAATCATTCTGATGGTGTCAATAGTTCATAGATCTTGTTACTTCCCCTTTTCAATGCTCCAATCATTCTGATGGTGTCAATAGTTCATAGATCTTGTTACCTCCCCTTTTCAATGCTTCAATCATTCTGATGGTGTCAATAGTTCATAGATCTTGTTACCTCCCCTTTTCAAATCTCCAATCATTCTGATGGTGTGAATAGTTCATAGATCTTGTTACACACCATTTTCAATGCTTCAATCATTCTGATGGTGTCAATAGTTTATAGATCTTGTTACACCCCCTTTTCAATGCTCCAATCATTCTGATGGTGTCAATAGTTCAAAGATCTTGTAACACACCATTTTCAATGCTTCAATCATTCTGATGGTGTCAATAGTTCATAGATCTTGCTACACCCGCTTTTCAATCCTCCAATCATTCTGATGGTGTCAATAGTTCATAGAACTTGTTACACCCCCTTTTCAATGCTCCAATCATTCTGATGGTGTCAATAGTTCATAATCTTGTTACTTCCCACTTTTCAATGCTTCAATCATTCTGATGGTATCAATAGTTCATAGAACTTGCTACTTCCCCTTTTCAATGCTTCAATCATTCTGATGGTGTCAATAGTTCATAGATCTTGTTACACCCCCTTTTCAATGTTCCAATCATTCTGATGGTGTCAATAGTTCATAGATCTTGTTACACCCCCTTTTCAATGCTTCAATCATTCTGATGGTGTCAATAGTTCATAGATCTTGTTACACCCCATTTTCAATGCTTCAATCATTCTGATGGTGTCAATAGTTCATAGATCTTGTTACACACCATTTTCAATGCTTCAATCATTCTGATGGTGTCAATAGTTTATAGATCTTGTTACACCCCTTTTCAATGCTTCAATCATTCTGATGGTGTCAATAGTTCATAGAACTTTTTACACCCTCTTTTCAATGCTCCAATCATTCTGATGGTGTCAATAGTTCATAGATCTTGTTACACACCATTTTCAATGCTTCAATCATTCTGATGGTGTGAATAGTTCATAGAACTTGTTACTTCCCCTTTTTAATGCTGCAATCATTCTGATGGTGTCAATAGTTCATAGAACTTGTTACACCCCCTTTTCAATGCTTCAATCATTCTGGTGGTGTCAATAGTTCATAGATCTTGTTACCTCCCCTTTTCAATGCTTCAATCATTCTGATGGTGTCAATAGTTCATAGATCTTGTTACCTCCCCCTTTCAATGCTTCAATCATTCTGATGGTGTCAATAGTTTATAGATCTTGTTACACCCCCTTTTCAATGCTCCAATCATTCTGATGGTGTCAATAGTTCAAAGATCTTGTAACACACCATTTTCAATGCTTCAATCATTCTGATGGTGTCAATAGTTCATAGATCTTGCTACACCCCCTTTTCAATCCTCCAATCATTCTGATGGTGTCAATAGTTCATAGAACTTGTTACACCCCCTTTTCAATGCTTCAATCATTCTGATGGTGTCAATAGTTCATAATCTTGTTACTTCCCCTTTTCAATGCTTCAATCATTCTGATGGTGTCAATAGTTCATAGAACTTGCTACTTCCCCTTTTCAATGCTTCAATCATTCTGATGGTGTCAATAGTTCATAGAACTTGTTACCTCCCCTTTTCAATGCTTCAATCATTCTGATGGTGTCAATAGTTCATAGATCTTGTTACTTCCCCTTTTCAATGCTTCAATCATTCTGATGGTGTCAATAGTTCATAGATCTTGTTACCTCCCCCTTTTCAATGCTTCAATCATTCTGATGGTGTCAATAGTTCATAGATCTTGTTACACACCATTTTCAATGCTCCAATCATTCTGATGGTGTCAATAGTTCATAGATCTTGTTAAACACCATTTTCAATGCTCCAATCATTCTGATGGTGTGAATAGTTCATAGAACTTGTTACTTCCCCTTTTCAATGCTTCAATCATTCTGATGGTGTCAATAGTTCATAGATCTTGTTACACACCATTTTCAATGCTCCAATCATTCTGATGGTCTCAATAGTTCATAGAACTTGTTACCTCCCCATTTCAATGCTTCAATCATTCTGATGG
This sequence comes from Monoplex corrugatus, assembly GCA_030674185.1. Lineage (NCBI taxonomy): Eukaryota > Metazoa > Mollusca > Gastropoda > Littorinimorpha > Ranellidae > Monoplex > Monoplex corrugatus. Next base: position 18,995,185 of record JAPXFY010000026.1, read on the forward strand.
TGTCAATAGTTCATAGATCTTGTTACCTCCCCTTTTTAGTGCTCCAATCATTCTGGTGGTGTCAATAGTTCATAGATCTTGCTACCTCCCCTATTTAATGCTCCAATCATTCTGATGGTGTCAATAGTTCATAGAACGTGTTACTTCCCCTTTACAATGCTTCAATCATTCTGATGGTGTCAATAGTTCATAGAACTTGTTACCTCCCCTTTTTAATGCTTCAATCATTCTGATGGTGTCAATAGTTCATAAAACTTGTTACCTCCCCCTTTTCAATGCTCCAATCATTCTGATGGTGTCAATAGTTCATAGATCTTGTTATCTCCCCTTTTTAATGCTCCACTCATTCTGATGGTGTCAATAGTTCATAGATCTTGTTACACACCATTTTCAATGCTCCACTCATTCTGATGGTGTCAATAGTTCATAGATCTTGTTACCTCCCCTTTTTCAATGCTTCAATCATTCTGATGGTGTCAATAGTTCATAGATCTTGTTACACACCATTTTCAATGCTCCACTCATTCTGATGGTGTCAATAGTTCATAGATCTTGTTACCTCCCCCTTTTCAATGCTCCAATCATTCTGATGGTGTCAATAGTTCATAGATCTTGTTACCTCCCCTTTTTAATGCTCCACTCATTCTGATGGTGTCAATAGTTCATAGATCTTGTTGCACACCATTTTCAATGCTCCACTCATTCTGATGGTGTCAATAGTTCATGGATCTTGTTACCTCCCCCTTTTCAATGCTTCAATCATTCTGATGGTGTCAATAGTTCATAGATCTTGTTGCCTCCCTTTTTTAATGCTCCACTCATTCTGATGGTGTCAATAGTTCATAGATCTTGTTACACACCATTTTCAATGCTCCACTCATTCTGATGGTGTCAATAGTTCATAGATCTTGTTACTTCCCCTTTTCAATGCTCCAATCATTCTGATGGTGTCAATAGTTCATAGAACTTGTTACCTCCCCTTTTTAATGCTCCAATCATTCTGATGGTGTCAATAGTTCATAGATCTTGTTGCACACCATTTTCAATGCTTCAATCATTCTGATGGTGTCAATAGTTCATAGATCTTCTTACCTCCCCTTTTTAATGCTCCAATCATTCTGATGGTGTGTCAATAGTTCATAGATCTTGTTACCTCCCCATTTACAATGTTTCAATCATGCTGATGGTGTCAATAGTTCATAGATCTTGTTACCTCCCCTTTTTAATGCTCCAATCATTCTGATGGTGTCAATAGTTCATAGAACTTGTTACTTCCCCTTTCCAATGCTTCAATCATTCTGATGGTGTCAATAGTTCATAGATCTTGTTACACCCCTTTCCAATGCTTCAATCATTCTGATGGTGTCAATAGTTCATAGATCTTGTTACACCCCCTTTCCAATGCTTCAATCATTCTGATGGTGTCAATAGTTCATAGATCTTGTTACACCCTCCCCTTTTTACAGAATAGAATCACGCCAAACATTTTTTTAAGGTTAGCTCAATGATAAGGATCATTGAAGCTATAGAAGACATAATAAACGATAACAAAGACATACAAACTTTTCAGTATGCAGTATACATATTTTCAGTATGCATGATTTCAACAGAAATTGTTTAGGTTTTTATACACAGAATTGTACTTGGATATGGAAATTATATGCTCACATAGGTAAAATTATCATGACATATTTATGCGCGAAAATAGATGATAAAAGTAGCAGTTTTAACAATAAAAGTCATCGTCATCATCACCATGATCATCATCATATATCACTATTCTCATCATTCTCATCGTCATCATCCTCATTATCATAATCATTATAATGATACTAATAATGATGATACTACAACAACTATTACTAATGTTATCATTATCAATATTGTAAACATTATATGGCACTACATCTTAATGTATGGGGATTAAATGAAGCTGCAATTCATTGTGAAGCCGTTCATACTTTTGCCTTGAAGAAATTTCTATGAATTAATATGCGAACACTTAATGATCTTGTATATGGTGAAACAAATCGCCATCCCATTTGCATAAACACTGCATATAATTGTGTTCGTTACTGGTTTAAATTGTTGCATATGAAACACCATAGAATTCCACGAAAAGCATATAATGTTATATGATTTAGATGCTAAAGGTAAGCAAAACTGGGCATCCAATGTACGTATTTGCTTGTTTAAATATGGTTTTGGTGTTGTATGATTTGTCAAGGTGTTGGCAGACTGAATCAATTCATTCGAGTTTTTCGTCAACGTTTAATTGATTGTAGGTGGCAGGAATCAAACGAACATACTCAAAATAGTGAGAGGTATAACATATACAGTACTTTTTCTGGTATGCATGATTTGAAACCTTATTTGGAGATAGATATGGACAGACATCTAAAATATACAATGAGACGATTTAGGTTAGGTATATCAGAAATCACAGTTCATTATTTTAGATACATACCACATAGTGATAGTGTTCTGTTATGTACATTGTGCAAAATATCAAAAGAAGATGAAATACACTTTGTGGTGGGGTTTGCCCTTTGGGCCCCAGTCTTATTGGGTCCCCGTCTCATTGGGCCCCCGTCTCATTGGGCCCCCACATTTTTCTGTAGTAATAAGAAAACGTGTCATTGGGCCCCCGTCTCTTTGGGCCCCCGTTCCTTTGAGCCCCCATCTCTTTGAGCCCCCGTATCATTGGGTCCCCGTCTCATTGGGCCCCCGTCTCATTGGGCCCCCACACTTTTCTGTAGTAATAAAGAAAACGTGTCATTGGGCCCCCGTCTCTTTGGGCCCCCAGCATAATAAACAAGATAATTATGTTCCCTGCTGCTGCAAATGTGTGTGTGTGTGTGTGTGTGTGTGTGTGTGTGTGTGTGTGTGTGTGTGTGTGTGTGTGTGTGTGTGTGTGTGTGTGTGTGTGTGTGTGTGTGGTGTGTGTGTGTTTGATTGATTAAAAATGTGTGGAATAGCACCCAGAGAAAACTGCTAGGCAATTTTATTAAAACTTATTATGTTTAGTAGAGGCCCAAAATGTCGCATCGACCCAAAATGTCGCACCAACTCAAAATGACCACATTTGTGCATTCCAGCTACCATATAGTTAGAGTTTTGAGTATAGGTAAAACTCCATAAACAATGTGCGTTTTGCGTGTGAGCTTGAAACGAGCCCGTCAGTCTGTCAGTATGTATGAATGTAGATGTATGTATGTGTATATGTATGTATGTATGTATGTATGTATGTATGTATGTATGTATGTATGTATGTATGCATTGATCATTTTGGCCTATTTAGCTGTCAAACAGTGAAATTGATCTAACTGACCACTGGTCGGGCATATACATCAATACATTTTGGACCGGCCCGTGGCGACATTTTCGGCCTTGTAACGGAGGCCCAAAATGTCGCAGTGTCTCAAAATGTCCACCGGACCACAGTTGCGTATTCCAGGCTACCGTATAGTCTGTGAATGTATGTGATCAAAAATGTGTGGAACAGCGCTCAGAGGAAATTGCTAGCCGATGTTTTCATTTTTGTTTTCAAGTTAGTGCGACATTTTGGGCAGGTGCGACATTTTGGGCTTGCTCTACGTAGAGGCCCAAAATGTCGCACCGGCCCAAATTGTCGCAACAACGATCGGGGATCGGGAATAGAGACCTAAAATGTTGTGATAATGTATATGCTTGTCTCTGTCTTTGTCTCTCTATACACTACTTAGCAGTAAACCAGTGAAATAAACCAAATTGAAACTGAAAAGTGACAATGACCACTGTACATAACATCATAAATTATTCACGTGAAGTCCTACTACACTAGACAGCGGTAAAACTGGTCCAGAATGACATCTGGAGCTGGTGCGACGTTTTGGGCCTTTATCCCCGATCCAAAACGTCGTTGCGACATTTTGGGTCAGTGCGACATTTTGGGGGCACAATGAGACGGGGACCCAATGAGACGGGGGCCCAAAGAGACGGGGGCTCAAAGACACGGGGACCCAAAGAGACGGGGGCCCAACGAGACGGAGGCTCAAAGACACGGGGACCCAAAGAGACGGGGGCCCAATGAGACGGGGGCCCAATGAGACGGGGGCTCAAAGACATCATCCCCTTTGTGTTATGTTGCCCAGCATTCCATTCTGTTCGTGAGAAATACATAAGCTCAAAATATTATAGAGAACCTTCCTTATTTAACTTAAATTTACTTTATTGATGTCATCAACTTCCCCTAAAATTGTTCGAAATTTAGCTTTATTCTTATATAAAGCGCTTAAATTCAGAGAGACAGCAATTTCTTGAGTCTTTTTAGAATTAATTCTACCCAACAGACGCAAGGCTCGAATGTGAATGGAATGTTTGAATCTTATGTTCTTTTCGCTTATTTGTTATGCACAACATATTTCAAATTAGAAGTATTGTTATTACCTAGTTAATGTTTATAAAGGGGCTGTGGCCTATATGAATAAACCATCTGAAGTCTGAAATCTGAAGCATCTCTCTGTCTGTCTGTCTGTCTGTCTGTCTGTCTGTCTGTCTGATTGTCTGTCTGTCTGTCTGTCTGTCTTTGTCTGTGTCTGTGTCCTTGTCTGTCTGTCTCTCTCTGTGTGTGTGTGTGTGTGTGTGTGTGTGTGTGTGTGTGTGTGTGTGTGTGTGTGTGTGTGTGTGTGTGTGTGTGTGTGTGTGTGTGTGTGTGGGCTTTGATTTAATGTCTATTCACTAAAGTGATTTTAGAAGAAAAAAAAAGGGTGGATGGGTGATAGAGGAGGATTGAAGAGGAGGATATTTGAAAATTGTCAATTTTCGTTTTGAGATAAGATGATCCAGAAAACAACTGTTTCGAGGAGGGGAAGGTAAAACTAACAAATAACGTTACCATAATTAACGATTTAAACAAACTAAGTAACAAACAAAATTGATAAATTTCTAGAAGAAATGAATAAAAAATAAAACTAAGAATTGACTAACCATAACAGTGAACAAGTGAAATAACATTTTAAAGGTAATTCGCTATAGGACTTTTGACAGGCTAACAAAAAATTCATATAGTAATGATGACGAGACAAATATGTCAGAAACTGTACTCATAGATAGTGTAGGAATATGTCGTTTTACCCTAACGCAAGAAAGAATATGACTATATGTTATCTTCTTTCCACACAGACACACTATGTTCTTGGTGTGTTTTGTTTTGAATGCATCAAGTTTCCATCTGTACATAAGAGATTGTATAAGTCTGCTGGCAGGAAGCTGCTTAAGTATTTTGCTGACTTCAAAGTTCATGTGACATTTATCATACTTTTTCTGTTTTAATTGGAACTGCTTCCAGACATAGTTGTCCATTAAAGTGTAAGTCTCGTGCAACGAGAGAGAAAGCTGGATATTGTTTGAATCTGGTGAGTTATTAGCTCCCCGTTTGGCAGCCGTATCAACTTTATCATTATAACAAAAAGTGTGTGTGTGTGTGTGTGTGTGTGTGTGTGTGTGTGTGTGTGTGTGTGTGTGTGTGTGTGTGTGTGTGTGTGTGTGTGTGGTGTGTGTGTGTGTGTGTGTGTGTGTGTAACAGAGTACCCCACTCTGTGTCGAACTATTACCTTTTGTTTTTGATAGTGCTGGCATACGACACAAAGTGCGAGGTGTTTATGTCTGATCTAAACACCTCAGATTTTATCAAAGCCTGACCTTATGTTATGGCATGACCTAACTTTTTGCACTGATCATTCCAAAACGTTGTATGATATTGTATAACATTCTGGAATCGTGTTCTCATATCTGTTTACCGGTCGGGTCTACATGATCTGCTCCGAAGTGAAATTACGACGTTATACGTTTTGCCAGCTTATTTTCATGTAGAGCGCTGATCTTTCTGTGGAATCTAAGTAACTCTGCATCATAACGGTGCAACACTTCTTTCGACAACTTTTTTTTTTACAGAAAGTGATGTCTTTCAATAGGTGTTAAGTAGCTATACATCGTAACGGGGTGACGCTGCTTTATGGAGTGTAGACGTACACAATTCATATGTAACCGAATCTTCGAGATCATATGTACCACGCTTACTATGGTGCCAGACTATTCAATTTTCTGACTAAATGATGAGTACATGTGCACACGTTCAACACAGGGCGGAAAGTTAATAAAACAATTAATCAATAAAAAATGCGGAAAAAAAAAACCCACTTTTACATCAAAATCACGCGTATGTTGCATTGTTCGGTGTTGCTCAAAATGGAAAAACGGGTAGAACCTTAACTTTATTTTAACGCTTGAACATTCATTTATCTATGAAAGCAAAATTGACAAACGTACCTACTTTCCCAAGACTACTAAATATGAGCTTCAAATTTAAACAGTCATCATCATCATCAGGTGCCCTGCCGCTTGGCATTGGCGATCATGGACTTCCATCTGTCTCTATCTCTCGTTGCCCCTAGCATCTCCCCCACCCTCCTCGTCCCCAGCCAATCTGCAAGTCCGTCCAGCATTTTCTCCCTGGGTCTACCTGGTGCTCACTTTCCCTCCAGCTTTCACGTTGTAACCAGGTGCTCCAAATCCCCCTTCCTCATAAAATGGCCTATAAATGTTGCCTGTCTTTTCCTAATCTTCCTTATGAGTGATCTACTTGTGTCTGCCGCCATCAAGACTGTCTCGTTTGTTTTCTTTGCTGTCCATGGAACTCTCAACATTCTTCTTAGAAACCACATCTTGGCTGCCTCAATCTTGCTGTGGCTTTGCTTGCTGACTGTCCACGCCTCGTATCCGTACAACAGTATTGGTTCTGTATAACATTCAAGGACTCTCTTTCTGATGTTAATTGATAGGCATTTGTTGGTAAGAATGCTTGTCATCTTCTTGAATGCTGTTTTGGCTTGGCCGATTCTGCTGGCTATTTCCGATGTGCATCTGCCATCTGATGAAATGACCGTTCCTAGGTTTTTGAACTTATTAACCTGTGTCAAGGTTGTGCTATTTGCTGTTATTTTGCATAAGGAGATTTCATGTTTTTTAAACAGTATAATGCCAAAATAAACTTTCGTTTAATGCAATAACTACATGCCAATGCTTTCTAATAGAAAACAAACCTGATCTACATTTTAACACATTCCGTACCATGTCACGAGATCCTCGTGACTCAGCTTTCTCTCTGCGTGGACCGCGTCACAAGGATTTTGTGCCCTGAACCGTAGTTTCAGTTTCGAGTATATGAATAGAAAATGACCGCCTTGCTGACGTAATCCTTTTCCGGCAAAGGGAGTATACTATTGTCATTTCCTTTCTGTGTTTACACGACGTTTGAAGCGGCAAAAATGGCAAAAAACAGGGGTAAGTTGAGTGTTTCTGAAGTCTCTCTCCTAACATTACTTGGTCAATAGTTAGTACAGTGACCTGTTTACTTGGTAGGAAATGGGTTAAGACCTTCACTGTTTAATGTATTGTTAAGCATGTTTGGCATGTTATGTGTTGTTCATATGACTTTTCATACGTGTATAAACAGAAAGAATTTTCTGTAAATGTATTGCTTGTTGATGTCTGATTATGGTAAGAGAAAAGGTCATATGGTCAGAACAGCCCCGCATTAGATGGCTGAATGACCATACAGCAAATACATATTGGGTTTATAGCCTAAGGCAGACCAAGAAAGACCTGAACTGATGGCGTAAAATAGACCTGAAGTCACACGGCATTTCTCCATTTCAACACTCCTTGCTCACTGTTGTCCGCCAACTGTTTCCTCCAGCCACTCCCTAGATGGTACATACAGTGAGATGGCACGATGAAAAGACGAAAGACGTGATATGGAACTGAGTAATGGTTTTCTCTTTGATTTCGGGTTTTAATTTTCTTGCCTTAGAAAAACGGAAAAGCTCAATACTAATGTAAAAGATCTAAGAACCATAAGGAATATGTATTGCGAACAAACAGCAGCAATGAGAGTAGAAAACGATATAAGCTCATCCCAAAGTATCAAAAGAGGGGTTAGGCAGGGATGTGTTCTGTCACCAGATTTGTTTTTACTTTGCAGTGAAACCATCACAAAAAAACCTAGAAGAATGCCCTGGGATAAAGGTTGGGGCAGTGAATGACAAACAATCTTCGTTATGCAGATGACATCGTTCTAATTGCCGAAAATCAAAAATACCTACAAAATTATGTGAATGTAATAGAAACAGATAGCAGTATACAAAATGAATGCGTATGCCTCTTAACACAGAAAAATTCCCAGCGTTTTTAGTAGGTGGACTGTTGTCTTTGTGTTGTCTCCCTTCAAAAGACACACATGATTTTGCAAATCTGGCTATGAATTCCCTGGTCCTATACTGTTTTCTTGATAATTGCACAGCCAAAAGTTAAGGTTTCCTGTGCAGCGCGTGTGGAGTCCTCTTGTGTATCATTTGTAAATTTGGGTTGCTTCAAAGGTTGATGACACAGGAAGCGCAGACACGTGTTACCACACAGCCATTGGCCAGTCTGGGACTATCAGGACGCCCTCTGCTTGTTCCTTCTCAGGCTTGCCAACGACCAGTGGTATCATGCTGAAAGGAGGGAAAGCATACATAAACCAGATATCCCAACTCATGATGAAAGCATCCACAGGTAGAAAGAAACTCTAGGGAGAGCTAGACAACAGAAGGTCTTCAGAGAAGTAACCCCCTTCTGCTGTTGTCTATTTTTTTTTTTTTTTTTTTCCCACGCCGGGGATCGAACCTGGGCGATTCTGCGCTTCAGAACTGCGGTACGCGGTTTTACCAATGTGCTAACGGGGCACACATCATCTGTAGGGAATTTAATCCTTATGAAGTTCACTTTTTTGGTTCCTCCTTGCCCAGATCCAGCTTGAGCTCCTTTCTGCTGCCTCTGCCATCGCTTTAAGGGCTCTAGTCCTCTTCTTCCCAGAAATGGCGAGTTGTTTCATGAGATCATAAGCGGAGGTGCCCACAAACCCTCTTGCCCCGACCTCTATGGCGAAGATTTTGACCCGCAGACCTGCTTTCTTCAGGGTGCTGACAAGACCAGCGTATTTTTCGGTCTTGTAGATATGTGCTTCTTCCATTCTGCTTTCGTATGGCACAGTGAGTTCTATCAGAATCACTTGTTTCGAGGAGTCAGAGTGGAGAGCGATGTCTGGTCTCATGCCTGTCTTGCTGATGACATCTGGGTAATTTCTCCACTCTGGGAGGTCTGCTGTACACTCCCAGTCGACTGCTCCATCCAGAAGACCCTTTGGCAATGTGCTGGTTGTCATAGCCCTTTCGGGCCAGACCTGTTTCCCTCCTGCTTTGTAGAACGTTGTCATAGCAATTGGTGCGTTTGGGGTCATGTTTTTTTCGCTAACCACATCTGTGATCACTTTCAGAACTTGGTTGTGCCTCCATGTATACCTTCCTTGGGCTAGCGCTACTTTGCAAGAGCTTAGGACATGTTCCACTGTTTGTTTCTTCTGACAGAGCGGACATGCTGGGTCGTCTGCTTTCCCCCATTTCACTAAGTTTGCATTCGAGGGGAGCAGGTCATATACAGATCTGAGGAGGAAGCTTATCCTTAGAGGAGCCATGTGCCACATATCGTTCCAGCTGAGACTTCTTTGGAGTGCACTGTCCCATGTTGTCCATTGCCCCTGTTGACCTTGCTGGACTGCCTTCTGCACTCTTTTGACATCTTCTTCTTCCTTCAACTCCTGTATGATCATGTCTCTTTTTTCCTTCCCTTTGGCTTTGGACCACCACTGCATTTTTGTTGCTCCCAGTCCCTGTCTGTTGGTTTGCGTGTGTCCAATTATTTCTTTGATGCTGAGGTTTCTCTTGGCATTGTTTACAGCCTCTTGGACTTTCCACTTTCTGCCAGTTCTCAGCTTTGGATGAACTGCTCTCACGATATTGTCCTCCGATTCCTCCAGCATGCTCAACAGTCTTGCTTTTCCAACTTTGTATTCCTCCACTATGGATTTCAGAGGTAGCTTCAGCATTGCTTGACGACAGTAGAATGCAACATCAGTGAGACCAGGTGGGACACCGAGCCATTTTCTTGTGTATTTGTTGATTTTGGCTTCCATTGCTTCGACTGTGCTGGTGCAAATGTCATAGATTAGCAGTGGCCACAGCAGCTTTGGTATCAGCATGAACTGTAGACACCAGACTTTGTATTTGCCTGGCAGTCCGCAGTTATCTATTTTCTTCAGGCCTTCTTCTGCTGTTTGCTTGGTTTCACATCCCCTTTGTGTGTCTTTCAGGGAGTCATCATACCATCTTCCGAGACTTTTTACTGGCTCTTCTGTGACAGTGGGGATGGCTTGGTTGGCTACCATGAATTTGACTGAATCTGCCACTTTTCCTTTTCGCAGTGAGAGACTTCGGGATTTCTTAGGTTTGAACCTCATTCTTGAAGAGGCCACCAGCTCATCCAGCTGCTTTATGATTTGGTGTGTCTCTTCCTCATCCGTGGACAAGACTGTTGTGTCATCCATGAAAGCTTTCAGAGGAGGCATCTGGTATCCATCTCCCAGATTCACTGGACCTGAACTCTTCATTGCAGCTTTCAAGATGACTTCCATTGCCAACACGAACAGTATGGGAGAGATTGCACAGCCCATTGCAATGCCCACCTCTAGGTCTATCCAGTCCGTGGTGTATTCTTTGGTAGAGAACCGCATTGAGAACCCTTGGAAATACTTCCTCAGCATTGTTCGGATGTTTTCTGGGATGTGATACATTTCAAGAGCCAGCTGGATCATATCGTGTGGAACTGATCCATATGCATTCGCCAGATCAAGCCAAACTACGTCAATGTTTCTCTTCTCTGTTCTTGCTTTTTGGATGGCATCCCAAATCAACGTGGCATGTTCCAAGCATCCAGGCATTCCTGGTATGCCTCCCTTTTGGACTGACATATCCAGATACTTGTTTTCAGTCAGGTATTTTGTCAATCTTGCTGCCATAACAGAGAAGAAGATTTTCCCCACAGTATATGCCTCTGGGTCGGGTGTCCAACATAGAAATGGCTTAATCTGATAATTCGGCTTGGTGGAAACAAATCAATGTCTGGCTTACCAAATTACTCAAACTCTTTGGGTTGAGCTACCATTCTGTGTTCTTGTGGAATTTTCTTGACAAAGTGCCAATTTCAATATTGAATTTTCCAAGAATATCAGCAATTGTCATCCAGACCTCATTTGATTTGCACCACTGCCAAATTGTTTTCGTCACATCATTGCATTCCTGAGAATGGGGACCTCATGTATGTTTAAGCATGAAACTGCACACATACTGTTTGTATTTTCCCATGCTTGTTCTTAACTTTCTTTTGAAAATTTTACAATGCAAAGTCAATCGCTAAGAGCTCCAGAACATTAATGTGGGTCAATGTTTTCACTTTCAGATCATAGTCGTTCAGTCCGACTAGAATTACAAACTGCTCCCAGTCCACCAGTAGAGAAAGTGTCTGTTCTGATTTCCACTGATGCTTCATCTCCTTTCAAACTAATTCAGGCCGTGGTGATATTCTTAGTCTCATCATCATCATCAGGTGCCCTGCCGCACGGCGTTGGCGATCATGGACTTCCATCTGTCTCTATCTCTCATTGCCCCTAGCATCTCTCCCATGCCCCTCATCCCCAGCCACTCTGCAAGTCTGTCCAGCATTTTCTCCCTGGGTCTACCCAGTGCTCTCTTTCCCTCCAGCTTTCCCGTTGTGACCAGGTGCTCCAAATACCCCTTCCTCATAAAATGGCCTATAAATGTTGCCTGTCTTTTCCTAATCTTCCTTATGAGTGATCTAGTTGTGTCTGCCTCCATCAAGACTGTCTCATTTGTTTTCTTTGCTGTCCATTGAACTGTCAACATTCTTTTTAGAAACCACATCTCGGCTGCCTCAATCTTGTTCTGGCTTTGTTTGTTGACTGTCCACGCCTCACATCCGTACAACAGTATTGGTTCTATATAACATTCAAGAACTCTGTTCCTGATGTTAATTGATAGGCATTTGTTGGTAAGAATGTCTGTCACCTTCCTGAATGCTGTTTTGGCTTGGCCGATTCTGCCGGCTATTTCTGATGTGCATCTGCCATCTGATGAAATATTTCCTTTGCTACAATTCAATGTGTCATATTTTTTTCTAGCTGTCTATAATACGATGGGCTCCACTTAGTGCTGGAAAGGCCGCTACTATTTGCCCAATCACTTGTACTAATTCTCTAATCGTGAATTTTTTCTTCTTTAATTAACAGGCCCAAACACAAGGTTTTTATTCTTATTTTTTCATCTGGTAATGTGACTGTCATGTTTTCTGAATCCAAAGAGAAACCTCAATATCTGAGTTTTCTGGTTAGTTTAGGGATTGATATCTTCAAATGCACACAACAAAGCCCAATGACTCAAATTGAGTGATGTGTTTCGCACACATTCTTCAATAGAGGCGCCTTGTCATTAAGAATCATCAATGAAAGATGCTACAGGAATATTTTCCTCAAATGTGAGTACACTAGTTTCATCAGTTTTGTGAAATATCTGGGGCAAGACGACAAACTATTAAGAAAACAAAGTATACTGATGCAGCCAATCTGTCCAGACAAATTAATGTTTATCTTTTAATAATCTTTTGCCAGCAGAATCGAAAATAACAATGCCGTACATCAACTCATGCTATCTAGATTCCTCTCTCATCATTTTTGCGGCCGAATGTGAATTTTTTTATCTTGAAATGCTGGTAACCTACATTGTCACTGAATTTTTCAGGTTCAAAATCATTCTATACGAACCATCAGATTTTGGTACCATGAACACCTCTTCCGCTTCATGGGATGATTTTTCAATCACAGTCATTTCTAAATGTTCTGAAATTTCTGTATCAATTTCATCATACACATTTTCGTGTGCCCGATTTTTGACATATCGTCATTTTATCTCTCATGGCTTTAGATAGAGATTCTGGTCCTCCTGTCATATCCAATATAAAATTATCTGACGTCAGTTTTCTTCCATTCTGGCAAGATTTGTTTCAATCTGCCAGCTGTAAATTACGCTGTATTTGTCATTGTATTTCAATTTCCTATCTGTGCTTTGGCTTTGTCCTGGGTGCTTTGGTCTTCTTGTGTCTGGGTATTTATTCGTGGTTGGACCTCTCCTGCCAGATTCTGCGGCCTTTCCCTAAACTGGCCTCTTGTTTGCCATCGATATCCTGCCCTGATTCCAGCCTCGGCCTATTTATTGCATATTGACATCCCATTTTTTGGATGTTCCTAGGAAAAACAAAACCTTTTGCGACCTTGTTAGATTGTGATAATGTCTGTTATATTTTGCTGGCGGAATCAATCGCAGATAGGCTGGTTTTTAAACCATCCCCAAACAGAAATTCTTCGACAAGGAGATCATTGGAGGCTAGCTGTTTATGTTTTCTGTTCATATAGTGAGAATTGACATTTCTGATCCTTCGAGTTCTTGACAGATCATGTGAGGTTTTCAAGACCGATGCCATTGCGTCTGTGACGTCTTTCAATTGGCCTTTGATTTCGTTTGATTTTTTTGACAAAGGCATCGCACACTTTAGCCAAAACAAAAGAGGCTTCCACAAGCTTTTCTTGTGCCCTTTGTATTTTCAGATTCACTGATTTTACGGTGTGATCTATCAGTCTCCGAATCTCTGGGTTGACTTCAGGAACATTGATAGGAAACTTTCCTGGCTTTCTTGTTTGTCCATTTTTCTTTTATTTTTTCCTCATCCATTTTAACTCTTGCTATGGTTGCAATAATCAAAGCCAATTCGTGAGAAACTGATGGTCCAGTCCCTTCTTTACATGTACATCGGTACTTCTTTCAATCTCTTTGAACCCATTGTCATCATCACCATCTTCAGTCTGAGCATCTGACATTTCTCATCATCATGTAAACAATCTGTCTGTTCATCAACATCACCTTTTATCTCTGGCTGGTAATACCATTTTTTTTCTTTGGATGTTTTTTATTAGAGAGTTGGCCATCAGAATGTAGACAAGGGTCACTGTCATCATTATGAGCTGTCTTCTCCCAGCCTTTAACCTTTTGGCCCAGCGCTTTCAATACATGCAGATTCTGCGCCTTCGTGTCTTTCCAGTCTGTGATCAGTGTCGAAACAAGTTCCGGTCGAGCATTAATTTTTCATTTCTTTAGATGTGCATAGATGTTCGTCCCTGACTCAGGGGATTTTCCAATGTCCAGTTCGGCCATTCTGTTGTTTCAGCTAAGTTTCTTAAGAACGGCAAGATTAAAGCCAAAAACACAGGGATAAAAGATACACCATAAGGCTGTAAAGATATTCTGAAACAATGTTTTACAAACAACTGACCTTGGGCACGGATGGCGTGGAGTAATACACAAGGGGCGCAACTCTAGATGCAACCAGCGGCAGGTCAGTTCGTCTATGTATCATATGTGCAATCACGGCTGAGAAACGTTAGTCTGATAATCATTTCTGACAGCCTTGCTATAGCGTGCCCTCCCCTACTACTTTGATATGTCTTATTTAATGACCATTTGAATACATTAATTTGTCTTCATGCATATCAAACATTTTATCATAATCGGAACATCCTGGTAGATCATGTGATCATTGCCGTGGTATGCCTCGAACGACCTTGCATTATTTTTTAAATGTTTCTGTACGAGTATGTTACGACTGTATAAGAAAAACTTCCCATGTGTTGAAATGTGTGGCAGTGTGAATCCTTTCATTAGGGCAACAGAAATTGTTTTGCTGTGTGTGTGTGTGTGTGTGGTGTGTGTGTGTGTGTGTGTGTGTGTGTGTGTGTGTGTGTGTGTGTGTGTGTGTGTGTGTGTGTGTTGTGTGTGTGTGTTTGTGTGCGTGTGTTTGTTGTTGTGTGTGTGTGTGTGTGTGTGTGTTTGTGTGTGTGTGTGTGTGTGTGTGTGTGTGTGTTTGTTTATGTGTGTTTGTGTGTGCGTGTGTGTGTGTGTGTGTGTGTGGTGTGTTTGTTGTGTGTGTGTGTGTGGTGTGTGTGTGTGTGTGTGTGGTGTGTGTGTGTGTGTGTGTGTGTGTGTGTGTGTGTGGTGTGTGTGTGTGTGTGTGTGTGGTGGTTTGAGTACAATGAGATTAGTATGCTGTTCCTTTCGAGTAAAACACTAAATATCTTCTTAATAGCCACTATTATTTGATCCAAAACAAGTTTGACTGTCCGCGCCCAAGCAAACACAAACCAGAAGAACAAGAAAACCAATGTAAGCGCGTATCCAACGAGACAAAACAAAAAGCGCAAATTTTCGGCCAACTAGCCTTTGTCAAGCGCGAACGCACGGTCACAGACAGATCACAGACACCAAACAATGGATAATAAAAACGGGACTAAAAACTTCCCTGCCGCCTCGTCCAGTGGGTAAGAAATGGAATCAATGGAATCATTATTATTTGGTACAGAACAACATACATACATGTCATGCTAGATGAATCACACAACACATTGCGGTAGGGGTGGGGGTGAGATTAAATGACTTGAGGATGATGATATCTCCCATGGATCTTTTGTCAATTGGCCGCTGAGTCTGCAGACAGAATGTGTCTCTGGTTCTCTCTGCAGCTTGCAACTGGAGGATGGTTTGTCTGCCTGATATTACAATTTCTTAACTTGCAAGACTCTCCAAACATAGTGGCACTATGAACACAGAAACAATGATCAGTAAGTGCATCTGACCAGGAACCTATCAAAACCTGGACACCAACATCACTAACAACAATGAGGATTTTCCCTTTAGGATAAAGTCAACACAAGGTATGACACCAGTCAACTGAACTCGCATTTCATTTCCATTGTCGTGTTACTTTGAGGACTGATGTGTTCTAACATGATCATTTGATTGTCTGCTCTCTATACAACAACGCACTAGATGTCGCTAATTGTTCATATTCAAATCATTTCCGCTTATTTGGTATTACTAAATCACGGCTTGATTACTAGATTTCAAATGCTTCTGTTAACATCGCACACTACCGTGATAATAAGAAACATTTGATCCAGGACCAAACTATTAATGCATTTTCATGGATATAAACAAAAATCTTGTATTCTTCTCCTTGGTGACTTCAGTACAAACCTGCTGGTACTAAAAAAACTCCTGGTATTTAATATTTAATTTAAAACCACATGCAAACCGAGAAGACCTGACTGGATGGTATGAGGAGACTGTCTTCACACATAGCATTCCTCCTTTTCCTACTAGATTGCTGCAAATTGTCGAGCCTTTCCCCATCGGCAGCAATGAAGGTAAACTTACAAACTGATGTAAGAATGATCAAAAGAAGAAGATGAAAGAAACTGCTTAACCTTTAATAACTTTGGTGAAGCAATGCTGGAGAAATATTGGGCTATTATCTGTGATTGATACCATGCTCTACTCGACACTCCTTCATTCAATGGAACATAAAATAGATGTGGCAGACCACTAAGTACTTGGTCGATAGTTGAGACAATAGTGGCACTGAAGGGTAATCTTAATGAATGACAGTAAAAGTCCTTTGAATGGGATCGGTTCCGAAGAAATGTGCATACATTGAAGGCCCCGCGCCCAGTATTGTCAAAATCATACATTCAAGGGGGCCCCGTGCCCAGTATTGTCAAAATCATACATTGAAGTGGGCCCCACGCCCAGTATTGTCAAAATCATACATTCAAGGGGGCTCTGTGCCCAGTATTGTCAAAATCATACATTCAAGGGGGCTCTGTGCCAGTATTTTCAAAATCATACATTCAAGGGGGCTCTGTGCCCAGTATTGTCAAAATCATACATTCAAGGGGCCCCGTGCCCAGTATTGTCAAAATCATACATTCAAGGGGGCCCGTGCCCAGTATGGTCAAAATCATACATTCAAGGGGCCTGGCGCCCAGTATGGTCAAAATCATACATTCAAGGGGGCTCCGTGCCCAGTATGGTCAAAATCATACATTCAAGTAGACCACATGCCCAGTATTGTCAAAATCATACATTCAAGGGGCCCCGCGCCCAGTATTGTCAAAATCATACATTCAAGGGGGCCCATGCCCAGTATTTTCAAAATCATACATTCAAGGGGGCCCATGCCCAGTATTGTCAAAATCATACATTCAAGGGGCCTGACGCCCAGTATTGTCAAAATCATACATTCAAGGGGCCCCGCACCCAGTATTGTCAAAATCATACATTCAAGGGGGTCCCGTGCCCAGTATTGTCAAAATCATACATTCAAGGGGGCCCCGTGCCCAGTATTATCAAAACCATACATTGAAGTGGGCCCCACGCCCAGTATTGTCAAAATCATACATTCAAGGGGGTTCCGCGCCCAGTATTGTCAAAATCATACATTCAAGTAGACCACATGCCCAGTATTGTCAAAATCATACATTCAAGGGCCCCATGCCCAGTATTGTCAAAATCATACATTCAAGGGGGCCCCGTGCCCAGTATTGTCAAAATCATACATTGAAGTGGGCCCCACACCCAGTATTGTCAAAATCATACATTCAAGGGGGTTCCGTGCCCAGTGTTGTCAAAATCATACATTCAAGGGGGCCCCATGCCCAGTATTTTCAAAATCATACATTCAAGGGGGCCCCGTGCCCAGTATGGTCAAAATCATATATTCAAGGGGCCTGGCGCCCAGTATGGTCAAAATCATACATTCAAGGGGGTTCCGTGCCCAGTAGTGTCAAAATCATACATTCAAGTAGACCACATGCCCAGTATTGTCAAAATCATACATTCAAGTAGACCACATGCCCAGTATTGTCAAAATCATACATTCAAGGGGGCCCCGTGCCCAGTATTGTCAAAATCATACATTCAAGGGGGCCCCATGCCCAGTAATGTCAAAATCATACATTCAAGGGGGCCCCGTGCCCAGTATGGTCAAAATCATATATTCAAGGGGCCTGGCGCCCAGTATGGTCAAAATCATACATTCAAGGGGGTTCCGTGCCCAGTAGTGTCAAAATCATACATTCAAGTAGACCACATGCCCAGTATTGTCAAAATCATACATTCAAGTAGACCACATGCCCAGTATTGTCAAAATCATACATTCAAGGGGGCCCCGGGCCAGTATTGTCAAAATCATACATTCAAGGGGGCCCCATGCCCAGTAATGTCAAAATCATACATTCAAGGGGGCCCCGTGCCAGTTTGTCAAAATCATATATTCAAGGGGCTGGCGCCAGTATGGTCAAAATCATACATTCATGGGGTGTCGTTTCCCATATGGTCAAATCATTACATTCAAGTAGACCACATGCCCAGTATTGTCAAAATCATTACATTCAAGTAGACCACATGCCAGTATTGTCAAAATCATTACATTCAAGTAGACCACATGCCCAGTATTGTCAAAATCATACATTCAAGGGCCCCACGCCCAATGTTGTCAAAATCATACATTCAAGGAGACCTCGTGAACAATGTTTTCAAGAGTTCCTTTACTGAGCAGAGCTTTACAAAGTAGCCAATTTTTGTAATGATGCGGTGACGTTCCTCGCAATACTTTTCTTTTAATTATACAGTGAGCCACACACACAGTTGTATACTTTAACCATACAGTGAGCCACACACCACTATGACTGTTTAACCATACAGTGAGCCACACACCACTATGACTGGTTAACCATACAGTGAGCCACACACCACTATGACTGGTTAACCATTCAGTGAGCCACACACCACGATGACTGTTTAACCATACAGTGAGTCACACACCACTAGACTGGTTAACCATACAGTGAGCCACACACCACTATGATGGTTAACCATACAGTGAGCCACACACCACTATGACTGTTTAACCATACAGTAAGTCACATACCACTATGAGTGTTTAAGACAATTTTCGATCACAAGAAAACTGCTTCTGAATAAACGAAAGGAGAGTAAACATATAATCAATTGCAGAATATCCCTTCTAAAAGCCAGCTTGGTGATCTCGTGTAATGTCATTAATTGCAACCCATCCCTGTAACCTTATATTGATAATGGTGCTATATGAATTACTCCTACAGTGCAGAAAGAAATTCCTCTTTAACTATTTGGATCACTGTCATCCCCTTTCTTACAGAATGATAAAATTATTGACTCTGACCAACTTTCAGGGAATACCCTACCATCAAAAAGCTTATCAAATAGTTCCAAGAAAAACTGAATTGTATCTTTCATTCCAGTTTTTCAGAAATTCACCAATAATAAGATCAGGTGCCTGCAGCTTTATTTTTCTTCAATTTATGCATGGCGGACATAAGCTCTTCCACTGAAATAGGACGATTACATGTAAGATAGTCATCTGTTCCTTCGTCCACTTCCATAGTATACCCAGCCTCTTGCACGACATCTTTATCTAACAGAGAACGAAAATGTTCAAACCACACATTAACAGTTAGGGACCATTTTAGCTGATTTCTTTTAAACGATGCCTTCTTAACGGATTTCCAGAATGTCTGTTGATTGTTCATTGTGGATACCAAGCTATTCAGTAATGCTTGATTAAAAGATCGTCTCTTTCTTTTCAGAAGATTTTCTTCAGATTTTTATATTCTCTTCTAGCAATAGTATACATACATCTGACCTCATCGCTTTAACTTTTTGTAAATCTTTTTAACAATCTTTGAATATTCAGTGTAGCTGTTAAGAATTCAAAATCAAACAAACCAGTCACTGTTTGTGTTTATCTTATTACTACGCAAGTATCTCGTCATACTTTCAGCGATATCTTTAGTACAGTCATTGCACATATTCAAAACATCATTTGCTTCTACATTAACCAAATTCATAGCAGACCGAAGATTCAAACGCATCTCCTCTTTCTGAAAATTAGATCACCAAACAGGACCCTTTTCATCACTCCGCACAAATGTTTCAATTATTGTGTTACTGTCACAAACTTCCGTCCCAAATCTATTTTCATTCGGGAAATTAATATGCAAATGGGCAGGTAAGTGGACCGAGTCAATTATATATACATATAAGGTGCAATCATTACAAACAGAAGAAAAAGATAATAATAATTACAATATTTATATAGCGCAAAATCTCGATAAAAATCAAATCTAAGCGCTGAACATACACTTACGCACGCGCGCACACACACGCACACACACACTTACACATGGCTATAAATGGGGAAAAAGAATAAAAGCAATGGAAAATTATAGAGAGCATATTATATACAAATATATATTCACAATGTGATTCCCCTCCGAGTGGAGACAGGCTACAGAGGGGGGATGAGTGAGGTCAGGATTTTATGCAGAGGAGAAAAGGTGAGTTTTGAGAGCGGACTTGAAGGAGACAAAAGTAGGTTGCTGACGGACAGAGAGAGGAAGTTTGTTCCAGGAAAGTGGACCAGAAACAGAGAAGGCTCGTGGACCATAGGTATTGAGCTTGGTGCGTGGAAAGCGAAAAGTCAGAGGATCGGAGGCAGAGTGGAGGGTACGTGAGGGAACATAGATCTCAAGATCTTAAGATAAAAGAAATTAATCATTCACGCTACATAAATTATCAGATATATCAATGTAGCGACTTTAATGGTCGCCTTTACAAACCTCATTCAAAATAGACAAACCAAATGCAGCACACATATTCAACATTACTTTACTGTAATTGTTTAAAACAGAGCCTTTAAATCTGCGATCTGTACTTGATGGTTGACTTTGTCAGTGAATCAAAACTGAAACACAATGGTGATAAATTTCCGGAGAAAACTTTGATGTTTTGCCCTTCAGATCTCCACAAAGTAATATTTCTGCATTACCTAATGAAGTACAGGTGTAAATAATCGGCGAGACTTTCTTACAAAACAGAGCTTCCCTTATCAATATCAAATATGCATAAGAAGGTGAATCTGGCTGAACATAAGCACAAACAAACAAAACATTTTTGAAATACCAAAAATATTTTTTTATGGATAGCAAATGCACATATATTCGTTTATTCAATATCAGTCCATGTTACAAAAGGAACCAAATTTTGTTGTTGTTGTGGTTTGGATTTTGTTGTTGTTGTTTTTTTCATTATTATTAAACAAACCATTCCCCCAGATCGTCTCCTTTGGGACGAAAGCTTTACAGCAAGTTTGCAAAATACAGTACATCCAACAAAAACATCTGTATGACACTTTTCCAAGAGTGTTTCTAAAACAATATGAAATCAAACTCACAAACATATGAGAAAAATCCTTTTCGGTAACTTCAGAAAATAAACCATTAACGTGCCATGAGAGAAAAGAGAACGTTTTATTCAAACAGGTTTACACATCTGATTCACGACTACGTACATGGTGATTATTGTAACCATGAAAATTTTCATTTATTTTCAATTCTATTTCTGCATCAGATTTATATCTGTTGTGTACATCGTTCAAATGACACGTTTGCCAAACCATTAAAGTCACGAGTAACGCATTCAATCAAAGTTTCATCACGTCCATTTTAAAATTCACACAAGTGACAGGCGCCAATACGCCTATTTTCGTCGTGCTGGAGATGTGCCCCGGTGTTAGTTTTCGGTCGTTCCTTTTGGAAAAGGACAACTTCATTTTACCACGAACGGCCGGGCAATGACATATTATCTCAATTCCGTTAGCTGTTCATAGGCATTAAGCCCAAACTTTTTCCCGTCAGTGATAAAATGATCAAACACCATGGCCACTCTCTTTCTTTCAGACTTGCCTTTTTTAGATGAGGGGTCAGTTTGAGTCTTCTTAACGCGCTTTACTGGAGAAATCTTCTCCAGCAAGAACCTTGCTCCCCTTAAATTGCATCTCGGCTTTGAGAATGCGGACCTTGTCCTTATAAAAGGTATACCTTGCACTTCACCTGTGTACCTTATCAAAAGACACCTCCCCTTCCACCTCCATCTTTTTTTAAACGAAATTTGCACTGACTTTTCACTGTCCTCATTAGTCTCATTGTTCTTTCGCTCTAGTTCATAGAAAATGATATTCTGTCGTTCTGAACGTCTTTCTAAACAGTCAGACTCTTAAAATTGTTGATTCTGTACATGAGCTCAGAGTTAGTTTTTGCAAGGTCGGTGTTCTTGTTTCGCAAGTCTGGTGTCTCCTCTCTGTGTTTCTGAACTTGACAGATAGATAGATAGATAGATAGATAGATAGATAGATAGATAGATAGACAGACAGACAGACAGATAGACAGATAGATAGATGATAGATAGATAGATAGATAGATAGACAGACAGACAGATAGAAAAGATAGATAGTTTCACTTCAGTTCAATTCAATTCATATTGCTTATAGCCCAGCCGACTACTAGAGCCATATCAGGGCTAACACCACGTCAAAAAGAAAAGAACAACCCGTTAAGATAAAAGACAACAGTTAAAAACTAATTCACCGTCAACCTTGCAAATCTAAAATGCTATTAAAGAAAAACAGACGTAAAATCACATCAAGTGAAATCTATTGATCTCTTGTAAAAAAATGGAAAATTGCATCAGGAGGGACGTCTCGGAAGAGCTTCTTTAAGGAGTCCGTTGTGTAGTGCTTTTGTCATACATCGTATAAGTCCAAGCAATCGAGGAGGAGGTGTTGGATGCTTAACGGTTCATCACATGGTATACACCATGGTGCTTCTCATTTTTCAGAAGGTACGAGTGAGTGTAGGATGTGTGACCCTGCGTAACCTACATAACACTGTCGCTTTCTTACGGTTTCCTGCAGCAGATGGGAGAATTTCTTTCAGGTTAGGGCGGATTTGGAAAAGTTTGTTATCTGTCTGT
This sequence comes from Monoplex corrugatus, assembly GCA_030674185.1. Classification (NCBI taxonomy): domain Eukaryota; kingdom Metazoa; phylum Mollusca; class Gastropoda; order Littorinimorpha; family Ranellidae; genus Monoplex; species Monoplex corrugatus. The sequence goes on from JAPXFY010000026.1 coordinate 19,017,909, forward strand.
TCATTCCAATCCTCCTGCCACAGATTTCTTACGTAACTGTGTACTTTCGATTTGACATCTTGTAAGGGATCAAGGACTTAGACATCTTTGTCATTGTAGCCTTCTTGGCCAGGTAGTCAGCCTTTTTAATTGCCTCCAATACCAACATGGCCAGGAATCCAGGCAAAAACAATCTCGTAACCTTCATTTGCAAGAGTAGAATACAGTTCAAAGAACTTCACTAGTTCAGGGTGATTAATGTTTCGGCAAGCAATTGCCTGCAAAGCAGAAAGGGAATCAGAAAAATTAAGAAACTCTTTGTGCTTGGATTGGGACACCATTTTTAGTGCCAAAACCAGAGCAGTCAGTTTCAGCAGTGTAAACAGAACTTTCAGATGGAATATGTTTTGAAAACGCTCGATTAGGAATCTCGGAGATAGATAGATAGATAGATAGATAGATAGATAGATAGATAGATAGATAGGAAATATACATAATAGATAGATACATACATACATAGATACATAGACAGAAAAGATAAATAGACAGATAGATAGATAGACAGATAGATAGCAGATAGACAGATAGATAGATAGATAGATAGATAGACAGATAGATAGACAGATAGATAGATAGATAGATAGATGATGATAGATAGATAGATAGATAAATAGATAGATAGATGGATGATAGATAGATAGATAGATAAGATAGATAGATAGATAGATAGATAGATAGATAGATAGAGCATACATATCTATATCTCGCTTCGCGACTGATATCACAGTGAATTGTTGTTGTTGTTGTTGTTGTTGTTTTGTATTATTGTTGTTGTTGTTGTTGCTGCAGCTGCTGCTTAGAACATACCCCTGCAGTGAGGCATTTGATGCAATGTAATCTGTGATATTGACAAATGACAGAAAGACAGACATACAGTTCAGACATTACGTAAGACGTTAAGACCTTCCCAACATGAAAGGCGTGCATGCAGGCTCACTGCTTATGCTGTGATCATTTTGGTTTTTCTGTTGTACAGAAACGGTGGTGTCATTTCATATGGATTTTATTCCGAGCCAGGAAACGCCATCTTGAAAAACTGAAACTAAAACTGAAATGGGTCCGTTTACTTTTTTAGTGTGCTACTTTTTTCAAAGGTCTTGGTTTCCACAACTTTGATGCGGAACATTGTTCTGAGAGTGGTTCTGAACTTCGAGCCAAAATAGTAGTAGACAGGAAAATTGAAGGTGGAATTGATGAAGGTGCAGAACGTAGCCACGTCCATCAGCATGTTATAGGTATTGTAGAAACGTCCTCCCATACTCAGGTCCTTGATGAAGAGCATACTCATTCTCAAAACAAAACGTGGAATGAAAAAGATAATGAAGAGAACAGACGTTCCCACTAACATCCTGGTCAGGGCCACGTCTCTGCTCGACATGGCGTCAGCAGCTAAAGATGACTGTTCTCTCCATTCAGTCATCGACCTGAGCTTGATGACAGTGATGATGGTGGCGACTGTGACAGTGACAACACAAAACAGTGGAATGATTGGACCAAACATCACACCATCCAGTTTGTCAATCACGTCTTTGTTGCGTAGGAAAAACTCACTTGGGTAGTATCCCTGTTCAGTGGTGTTGTCTACAGGATCGTAGATACACTCAATGTTCCACTTGGAATTGATCACAAAGAAGAGTCCAACCAGGACAGTGGAGGGCAGCAAGATGATGACCCACATGGTCTTTGTCTTCAGCACTGTCTGAGAACGTAGTGGACTCACCACACAGAAACACCGCTCACAGGCAATGATGGTGGTTATCCAGGTCGAGGCCCAGCCAAACCCAAACAGACCAGACAGATAGTGGCTCACCATGAACTGGAGCAGGGCTCCAAACAAGGGCTGATGAGTTAATTCAAGGTATATCCGGTCTGCGTAATGGCAAAACGCCTGCATCATGTAGAAGAAGTCCATCAGTGACAGAAAGAAGAGACACAGATTGATACGCTCTTTGATACCATGTTTGAAGAAAATCACAATGTTCAAAGTGTTAAATGGGAGGTTGATGACAAAAAGTACGGGTAAAATTACAGCATAGAGAATTCTCTCCCACGTTTCCATCACCACTTTACTGATCAAGTTGTGAGGATTATCCGATGGAATGAACTCCACTGTGACATTTAGAACTATACATCCTTCTGGCAATTTCAAAGGAAGATCATAAGAGTGATTTGATTCCATAGCTAAAGTAGTGTTCAACGTGCTATTAACAAGGCATGCTTCCAAGTCATTCAAGTGGTTTCAAATTTCATATTCAAACCGATGTTGCATTAGCAACAGAAATCACCCAGTTTTCGTGTTATATCTCATGGCAGCGCCGTGTTAAATGTATTTCAAGTATTTCAAAGCTGTTTGAGTTATTGTTAGTCAGTCCTCTCTTCTGGATTTTTGTGTGCGTTAAGTTTGTGCTAGACTGAAGTGAAGCCAACGTTGTACTTCAAATGTGTTGTGCGATGCCACAGAAAGTAAGTTCATGGAATACACAAAAGTGTTGTCTGCAATTTAATCAAGAATTTTAAAGCTACAATGCGCAACCAGAAATACGAGGGCTCATCTAAGGTCTCAAATGGTTGTGGAATGGTATATTTTTCCATACATACTTCATGTACATACTATCATATGATATTATTGAGCCACCTCCTTTAACCTACGCAATTTCAAAATGACGTCATCAGTGGTGTATATTTCCGTTGTCATAAATGAAATGCCATAAACAGTCACACAACATAAAAATTGTTCTGAAAAAATGAGCAAATTAAGTTGTAGATTTTTCAGACAGAAACTTGCAGATAAACGTATGACATTCTAAGTAGACATGAAAGCAGTGTGTGGCGGACTTTGTGTGTCCTGCTACACAGTCTGCACATGGACTGAAGGTTTTAAAGCCAGGCACATTGACCTTGAAGACACATACAAGCTGGGGCGACCTGGTGCATTTAGAAACCAGCTATGAAACGAGTGTTTGAAGAAGAAGCTTACATGTCTGTCTAAAGACGTAGTGACACCTGTGTCATCTGAAACAATAAAATGGATTTTGTGACATGTCTTTGGTATGAACAAAAACAGGCATAATAAGTATATCCCATTTGTTAAAAGAGGATCATAAAACCCCAAGTGGAATGACTGTTCCATGAATTTACAGTTAATGCTGAGGCCAAAAGGTCCTGGAGGTATGTATGATTTTGTCACAGGTGATCACATGTGGATGACATCCAGGTAGCTAAAAAATCAATCTAACTTCATGTTTTTTCTCAATACTAATGGACCCAATATTCTGCTCATTATTATGTGATCTCCATTTTGATGTTGTCTAATTTACCTTTCTGCAGCATTGTTCTGATGTTCCATGTTGCTACTTTGGTGTTGAATTTAATTTTCGTCGCAGTAGCTGGCTGACGGCCTGGTGTCACCTGTGCCGCATGACAGTCCCTACCGGACGAAGGTGCACCTATTGACGTCGTAACTTTCTTCTTTGTCTTTCTCCTGTCCATGGTTTTCCGAGACGTGGTTTCTCAGAAGAATGTTGAGAGTACCATGGACAGCAAAGAAAACAAACGAGACAGTCTTGATGGAGGCAGACACAAGTAGATCACTCATAAGGAAGATTAGGAAAGAACAAGCAACATTTATAGGCCATTTTTGAGGAAGGGGGATTTGGAGCATCTGGTCACAACGGGAAAGCTGGAGGGAAACAGAGCACCAGGTAGACCCAGGGAGAGAATGCTGGACGGACTTGCAGAGTGGCTGAGGATGAGGAGGGTGGGGGTTATGCTGGGGGCAACGAGAGATAGAGATGGTTGGAAGTCCATGGTCGCCAACGCCATGCGGCAGGGCACCTGATGATGATGATGATGATTATGTGATAATCACTCTTCAAAAGTGACGACGTCCATACGTGAGCATCGCTCAGCTGTAGATTCTAGTAAAACCCTGCTACTTCATGACAACGCTGGTCCCCACAATGCCAAGGTCGTACCATCTACTTTGATGATCGAAGCATCCACCTTCTTCTCCGACCACCCTATAGTCCTGATTTGGCCCTACGCAACTTTTGGCTATTTCCTTTGTTGAAGAAGTTGGCGCCGGTAACACGAACATTTTCACTAATCCAAGACCTGTCCAATGCAGTGTTTTCAGAGCACCACGCCTTGGCTCTGTCGCAAAATCAAAATAGTTTTGAATCGTGGCTGAGCCCATTTGACTGTGTGTGGTTTTCAGACGTGATCACTATATAGGACTGTGAACATTACATGTAATTCCAGCCGTTGGTTGCTTTCCTATAATCCCAAGAACGGTACATAATGATAAACTCTTGTTTTAGTACAACAGCCAAAGCATCATTCACACAATCATACACTCTTAAGGCTATAAGTACAGACACTACTCTAGAATAATTGAATAGTTAACCATAAAAGGGCCCCCGACACTAAGGTATAAAGTCAAGGACGTATTACGTCACTTCCTAGATGCTCAACGGAATGTAAACAATCGGACGTCTTAGGAAGCAACATAACATGGTGTCAGAAGTGGGATACTGACAATGGCACAGCAGCAACAAAGAGCAGAAAGGCATTTCACTGCAAACGTACCACAGCCTTGTAAACTGGATTTGCTAGATGTTTCTACTAACTGGAAAAAAGTTGAGCTGCAGTGGACTCATTATACTACAGCTGCCAGAAGCGCTCTGGAAGAATCAAATATCATTGTACGGTATTTTTGGCCTGTGCGGGAGAAGAGGCCCATGAAATCTTCGAAGGTCTTCCCTTTGGTGCAGGAGAAGGCAAACAAAACATTAAAACAGTTCTCCGCAAATTCAGAGGGTTTCTTTTTTGTGTTGGGAAAACACGAAGTTTATGAAAGCTACAAATATCATAACAGCAAGAATGAGAACATGTGGAATCGTATTTTACAGTCCTTCGAAAAATGGTCAAATTATGCACATTTGGTGATCAAGAACAACGTATGATCCGAGATAGACTGATGGTTGGCATAAGAGATGAAGCCGATAGAAGAAGAAAAACTGAAGAAGCCAATTTAGACTTAGAAAAGGCAATACAGATGTGTTGTGCGCAAGAAGCATCAAAGTTGCAAATAAAGTCCATGACAAACAACCCAGAAAGTGGAGAGGTGCACCAACTGAGGTGCCAGGGAGACTAAAAAAGGACCTACTCTTTTAAAAACTCCTATGATCCAATAGCAGCAAGATCAAATCCAGGCAATTTCAGACATTCATTTACATGCAGTCGCTGTGGAAAAGATTCAAACAGCAAAAACACGTGTTCAGAGAAATCTGCGAAATGCCGGAAATGCAAATGGATAGGACATTATGCTGCCTGTTGCACAACAACAGTCCACAATGTTGACTTAGAAGACGATGAGGAAAAAAATAAACACCTTGGAATGATAGTTGGTGAAGTCACAACCGATCCATGGACAGAAGAGGTCCAGCTCAGTGGGACAAAAATGCTTTTCAAGCTTGACACTGGAGCTGACGTAACGGTCATTCCTGAAAAAAGTGTACCAAGCTACAACAAGCCAAGAAAAAGCTCTACGGGCCTGGTCAAAGCGGAATTCACGTTGTGTGCACATTTGCAACTGCACTACAGTATGGAAAGAAGACATCCAAGCAGGACATCTGTGTCATCCGCGGATTAGAAGAACCACTGTTAGCTCAGATCTACTACAATTACTTGCCAAGATCAATGAGATCGAATCTCAGGAATATAAGCAAAAGTCCCCACAACTATTCATAGGTCTTGGTAAAACTCGATACACAGACAAAGTACACTTGAAAGAGGGAGTTCAGCCATTTCCTGTTGCTGCACCACGCACACTTGCTTTGCTTTTACAAAGCAAAGTAAAAGAAGAAGTGAAAAAATTTGGAACAGGCAGGAGTCATCAGACCGGTTGACAAGCCAACGCACTGGTGTGCAACAATTGTAATAGTTCCAAAGTCCAGCGGAAAGATTCTGCTCTGTGTTGATTATACTCGACTGAATGAAGCCGTGAAGAGGGAACATTTCCACTCCCAACAAATGACCAGTTACCTGTTAAACTCGCTGGAGTAAAAGTATTCTCAAAGCGTGACTGTAACCAAGAAATTCATCACATTCCTTTGGCGGAAGAGTCCCAGGACTTAATTACTTTTTATAACGTCATTGGGACAGTAATGTTTTACACGTCTTCCCTTTGGCATTAGTTCGGGACTAGAAATTTTCCAGCGCATGATGTCACAGCTGCTGTCTGATATCCCTGGAGTTTTGTGTGACATGGATAATCTCCTTGTCTTTGGCAAGAACCAGAGTAAGCATGACCATACGATTAAAAAGTGTTGTCTAAGCTCACACAAGCTGGACTGACTCTGTATACTGGAAAATGTGAATTCACCAAGTCTTCAGTGAGATTCCTAGGACATATCATATCCAGTCAAGGAATACAAATTGACCTGAAAAAGTCAAGGCGATTCTGAAATATCCCGGGCCAAAAAACGTCGGTGAACCGAGGCGTCTACTGGGCATGGTAAGCCATGTTTCACCTAGCAGACTACAACAAAGCCCTGAGGGATCTGCCAGGTAAAGACATGGAATGGACATGGGGCAGCAGTCAAGAAGAGGCATTCCAAAACATCAAAGAACAAACTGAGTTCAGCACCGATGCTGGCTCACTACATCCTATACAGAAAAACCAAGATATCTGCTGATGCATCATCCTTTGGTCTGGGCGCTGTCCTGATGCAGCAGCAAGAAGGTGGAAAACAGAAACCCGTTTTCTACATCTCAGTCAAGGTCATTAACTCTAACAGAACAACGTCATGCACAAGTTGAAAAGGAGGCCTTCACAATTACATAGGCCTATGAAAATTTCAGACTACGTAAATTCAGAGGGTTTCTTTTTTGTGTTGGGAAAACACGAAGTTTATGAAAGCTACAAATATCATAACAGCAAGAATGAGAACATGTGGAATCGTATTTCACAGTCCTTCGAAAAATGGTCAAATTATGCACATTTGGTGATCAAGAACAACGTATGATCCGAGATAGCCTGGTGGTTGGCATAAGAGATGAGGCCGATAGAAGAAGAAAAACTGAAGAAGCCAATTTAGACTTAGAAAAGGCAATACAGATGTGTTGTGCGCAAGAAGCATCAAAGTTGCAAATAAAGTCCATGACAAACAACCCAGAAAGTGGAGAGGTGCACCAACTGAGGTGCCAGGGAGACTAAAAAAGGACCTACTCTTTTAAAAACTCCTATGATCCAATAGCAGCAAGATCAAATCCAGGCAATTTCAGACATTCATTTACATGCAGTCGCTGTGGAAAAGATTCAAACAGCAAAAAAAACAGAACTGAAAAAAAAAACGATCATTGAGACTGGTCATGAACCACTTTTTTCTTTTCTTTTTTTTTACGTCCACAGACAAAGACTCTGGATGAACTGTCTCTCAGAATACAACGCTTCCGGGTGAGACTGATGAAGCACAACTACACAGTTGAGTACACCGGAAGGAAAAATCACAGCAGATGTGTTATCAAGAGCACCAACGGTCGGCTGATGAAAATGACAAAACACTAGAAGAAGAAACCAACTTATTAGTGCATCAGGTCATCTCCAGTCTTCTTGTCACACAAAAGCGATTGGATGAGATAAAAAGTGAATTTAGTGAACTGCAGAATGATGAACTTTGTCTAAAAGTGATAGAATTCTGCTAAAATGGATGGCCTAGATCCTGTCCACAAGATTCCTTTCAGAAACCGTACTGGACAGTAAGAAACGACATCAGTTTCCATGATGGTCGTCTTCTCTATGGCACACAAACTGATTATTCCCGAGAAGTTGAGACCTGCCATCCTCAACAGATTCTATACAGGTCATCAAGGGATCGTCAAGTGTCGTGCCTTCACTCGCGATAGTGTTTGGTGGCCAAAGCTCCCCACACAGACAGAGACCCTGGTTGAAAATGGCCCTGTCTGTGTCAAAAAGTACAGTATCACCAGAGCCACTCATTCCATCAGCACTTCCAGAATATGCCTGGCAAAAAGTAGGAATGGACTTGTTTGAATTATATGGACAACCCTACCTACTTGTGATCCTTCCTGTATGTGACTGATTATTACTCCAGGTTTATTGAAGTAGCCTTGCTACATAGCACCACTTCACAAGCATATGAAGAGCATTTTCTCAAGGCATGGAAGTCCCGAGAGTATAGTGTCTGAAAATGGACCCCAGTTTTCCAGCCGACAATTTGCTGATTTTGCCAGAAACTAGGGCTTCAAATACACTACATGCAGCCCCCATTATCATCAAGAAATGAAGAGGCTGAAAGAGGAGTGCAGATAGTAAAAAACTTTTGAAAAAGTCAGCAGAAGATCCATACAAAGCAATGTTAATGTATCGTTCACCCCCACTACAGAATGAAAAAAAAGCCCAGCAGAACTTTGTATGGGCAGGAAACTCAGAAATGTTGTTTCCACAATTACGAGAAAATTGAAGTCACCTGATTTTGACATTGTAAACAAAAGGAAATCAAGTAGAAACTGCAAGAAAAAAACAAACAACTTCGATAGAAAACACCGTGCTCGTGTAGCAGCCAGCTCTGTGTGGATACGAACCCAAGGATTTGCAGGAATTGTTACCAAGTACCTTGGCAACAGATCTTATGAACTTGACACACCAACTGGACGATAGCGTCACAACAGAAGGCACATCGTGCATCGTTCACCATCGGACACTGTGACTACTGTACCAAACAACCAATGCTCAAAGGGTTCATCGCCTGTGATTCAACCTGGGACTCCTGAAGATGAACAAGTGGACTCACCTGTTGCGATGTCACAAAGTCCAGTTCCCATTTTCAGGCGCTATGGGTGCACCTTTAGAAAACCAGACAGACTTGATTCATAACTTTCTAGATCCAAACTATTTACGATCCCAAACTATTTACGATTGAAAAAAAATAGTGATCGGATAAGCATTGAAAAGAAACTGAAGGGAAATTTTAAATGATAATAAATAATTAAAAATAAAGTGCAAACATTAAACTCAATATGGGGGATACAGAATAATTGAATGATTAACCCTAAAACGGCCCCCGATACTAATGTATAAAGTCAAAGAAGTATTACGTCACTTCCTAGATGCTCAACAGAATGTAAACAATCGGACGTCTAACGAAGCGACTTAGTAACTACTAGGGCTATAAATACAGGCACTGTTAGAGTTATAAGTACAACACAAGATCTAAATATCATTAACACCATCAGACACTTACCAAACTATAAGGGCATACAACCAGCTAGAGTTCTGCTGACATCGTTTCACTTTATGATCATTAAACATGTTGATTTTGCCAGAAAGCTTAAAATACATAGTCGAATAGTGGTAAAGTAAGAACATAGTATCACAGTAAAGATTATTATTATCACAATCAACATCTCAAGCCCAGTCACCTGCTCAGAACCATAACGGGCTGCATACAAAGATACAAACAAACAAACCAACAAACAAACGGCCAAACATACAAATCCAAACCAGGTAGACAAACCCACAAAACGAAAATGAACAAACAAACAAACAAACAACCGAAACATGGTAAAATAACTTCAACATCCAAATTTCGTCATGATCTGATGTCTGATGAACACATGTACAGATAATGCTTTGGTAACTGTTCATTAGTGTTGACTTCGAAAACATTAGTGATGTCGTATGAAATCTACAGCATGTGTTTTATGGTGAGAGCATGTTATGCATACGTTTAATCTGTAGGAAACACAAGTGGTCATGGAACCCGTACTTGTGCTACCAACTACAGAAAAGTATGGTATGAGAAAATGTTGTGCAACAACACAACAACTGGTTTGACACTGAACAGATGAAAATGGTTGTGTGTGGTGTGTGTGTGTGTGGTGTGTGTGTGTGTGTGTGTGTGTGTGTGTGTGTGTGTGTGTGTGTGTGTGTGTGTGTGTGTGTAAAAGTTATGCATGTCTTGAACAAGGACAATATACAGGACATGCATTGACAACAATCATTTTATCGTCCATGATGACAGCACTTGTGAAAGGAAAGAATCAATGATAAAACACTGATTATTATCATTGTATCGAACAAAAGGCAAGGAAAACAAAAGTAGAAGGGAAGAAGTTACCAATGCTGAAAGTTTATGCATAGGCTGACAAAAAATGCCATGACTAGTTTACATCCTCTTCCATGACATGACATCTGTGAAATTAGGGTATTATATGAAACTTGTTTCCACATGAAAATACCATTGTGAGACAACTTAGCCTGAAAATGACATTTTTTAAACACCTGTTGTGTTGTCAGCGAATGCGATCTTATTTCCCTGTATCATTTTCAAAATTGAAACAGAAACACACTGATTTCACTTTGTATTTACACTTTGCTAGGCATTTACTGCACAGTCCCGTAGGTCGTTTTCTTTGATTAAGACCGATTGTTTTTATACCTGTAACTCCCACCTACCTCTGTTTGTTTGCTTGTTAGTTTTATCATTACTCCTTGACTGTTACAATGTTTTTATTCGGTAAGATTATCCTCTTCTAACCCTCTACCCCACCAGATAATCACAGATGGTTTGTCATAACCCAGCACGGGACACGCTCGTTGCATGCGCGTGCGTATACGTGCACACACACACACACACACACACACACACACACACACGCACACACGCACACACACACGCCGCGCGCGCGCGCGCGCGCGGTTACATACACACATACAGCCCTGAGCAATCTATTAAAGCCTGATCGTTCTAATGTTATGATTGCTTTTCTATTGTCCTATAATTTTTTTTAATGTTAATTAATATGTTAAACTGTCTTTATGATTTCGTAGATTCTTCCACCCCATAGACACCCTTTTTTTTTCGTCTAAAAGCACATATGTGAACAGACGTTAAAAGAAATAACGAACGAACAGCACAGGTGAATATCGACGGTTACCCACTAGAATGGAATAGGAAAAAGGGATACAAACAAGCAAAAGCCACTAACCTGGCACATTGCCCCCAATACAGAGTAGAATTCAGCAATGACAAGAGCAAAATCATTCTGAACAGCACTACCGACAACTGCACAGTATTTGACACACGTGACTAAGCGTGGTGCAATGGTTAGCTCAATGGACAACTGCACAGTATTTGACACACGTGACTAAGCGTGGTGCAATGGTTAGCTCAATGGACAACTGATTGATCGCTTCTGGCTTCCGCTCTCATTAGTCCAGTCATAATGTTCGATATTTTCTGTTTTGTTTATTTGAATGTTTCGATGTTCCTGGCATTCTTTTGTCGCTGTGTGCATGACATTTTTTCAGCATTCAGTTTCAATCCTGCCCTGCAACCTGCTACATCTACTCGGTAGAGAATTCTCTTCAAGCTTGTGATGTTACCTGCCGTTAATGCAGTGTCGTCTGCATATCTCAGGTTGGTGATGTTTCTTCCCCGATTTTTATTCCCTTCTCTTCTAAATCTGCTTTGTAAACAAGTTAAAAAGATGAGGCGAAAGGATCCAGCCCTGCCTGACTCCTTTTTTAATGCCAAAATATTCGCAGTGTGCACCATTCCATCTGATGGTCTCTTTTTGGTCTTCGTATAATGCTGCTATAAGTGACACCAAGTGTTTGGGGAAGCCCAGCTTTGCCATTGTGTTAAACAGTTGATGGTGTATGACACTGTCAAAGGCCTTGCTGTAATTGATAAAGGTAATGAAAGCTTCTTGTTTGTTGTTCTTTACTTTTTCTATCAAAATGTGTAAGACAAATAACATGTCTGTTGTGCTCTTGTTCGATTTGTAGCCAGCCTGACAACCAGAGAGTTTTTCTACTTTTTGTTTCATTCTGTTCAGTATGATGATTAGCAATACTTTACTGTTGTGGCTGATTAGGGCAATGATTCTATAGTTACTGCAGTCCTTGGGGCGTTTCCATTTAAATAACATCATCATCATCATGTGCCCTGCCGCATGGCGTTGGCGATCATGGACCTTCATCTGTCTCTTGTCGCTGCAAGTACATCTCACACTGTCTCCGTCCTCAGCCACCCTGCAAGTCTGGCCAATATTTTCTCCCTGGGTCTACCTGGTGCTCTATTTCCTTCCAGCTTTCCTGTTACGACTAGGTGCTCTAAATTCTCTTGCCTCATGAAATGTCCTATAAATTTTGCTTGTCTTTTCCTGATCTTCTTTATTAATGATTTTTGTGTCTGTGTCTGCTTCCTTCAAGACTGTCTCGTTTGTTTTCTTTTATGTCTATGGAACTCTCAACATTCTTGTTAGAAATCATATTTCAATTGCCTCAATCTTGTTCTGACTTTGCGTGTTGACTGTTCACGCCTCACAACCGTTATAACAGTATTCTACATAATACTCAAGAACTCTCTTCCTGATGTTCATTGATAGCCATTTATTGGTAAGAGCGCTGTTCATCTTCTTAATAAATGCTGTTTTAGCTTGGCTGATTCTGCTGGCTATTTCTGGCGTGCGTCTGCCGTCTGGTGAGATGACCGTTCCCAGATATTTAAACTTATCAACCTGTCTCAATGTTGTACCATTTGCTTTTATTTTGCATGAAGGGATTTCTTGGGTTTTTGTTGTTGTTGTTGATAACCATAACTTCAGTCTTCTTGCTATTTAGCTCCTGGCCTTTATTTTTGCTCTCTATTTCTATTATATTCACAAGATTTTGTAAGTCTTTTTCATTTTCTGCAATTTGCACGGTGTCATTTGCGTAGCGCATGTTGTTTATCATTGTTTCCTCCAAACTTTATCCGAGGGTATTATTTTAGGTTCCTCGTGATGTTTTCGCTGTAAAGTGAAAACAAATCTCTTGACAGAACACAACCCTGCCTAACCCTTCTTTTGATAATTTGGAGACAGCTATATCGTTTTCTATTCTCATTGCTGCTATTTGTTCACAATACATGTTTCTGATTATTCTTAAATCTTTTCTATCGGTATTGGGCCTTTCTCTTCCGGTGATCAATCCTTCTTGTCTGACCTGATCGAAGCCTTGGTATAATAACCAAGCCGTGAGGTCTACTGTGTCATCCACTATCTCCTGTCCCACTTTTGCATTTAAAATCTCCCATTACTATTGTAATAGCCTGCAATTTGCATTGAGCCTTGGTTGTCTCTAATACATGTACTTCATAGAAGTTGTCAATTTCTTCCTGAATACTAGCGAATGTAGGTTCATATATACTTGGATGATGCTGATATCAAATGGCTTGCCATCCAACTTAACTAATAAAACTAGTTCTTACACAGCCCAGTATCCTTTGATAGACTTTGACTTGTCCCTTTCCACCATGTTGCCTACTCCTCTCTCATGTGTTTCCACCAGAATATAATTATAATTTTATGCTTGCTTGATGTCATCATACCTGCTCCCTTCCATCTCACTTCCCCTAGCCCTAAAGAATTGATGTTAAGCCTTTCCATCTCTATCCTGACATTTTTTAATTTTCCTTTTCGCAGCAATGTTCTTACATTCCAGGTTGCACTTTTGTATTTTTTTAGTTTGATCGCAGTAGCTTGCAGACGGTCGGATGTCACCTGCGCAGCATGACGGTCCCTACCGGACGAAGATGCTCCATGGGAGCCCCTATTTACGTCGTTTACTCCGTTCTCTTTTTTCTCGCCGTGATTAACTTGGGGATATACGATGGTGGTTTCCCATTCCCTTCCATCAGTCTTTTGTCAGAGTTTACTCCCTTAGCCTTAGTCTCTCCCGAGATAACCACAAGGCAGTGGTGCTATTTACCGATAGCTGGCGGTCTGGTTCGTGGGCACCGGGGCATGTCCACACGCCAGTGGGCCTGCGTGCCGCACGTTCAGAAGACACACCTACGAGTCCCTCAAGTATAGCCTGAGTCCGTGAGATGCTCAATTAGCGCATGTCGCCACGAGGAGGCACAACGTAGGGCTTGCTGATGGAAGGCTATGTACTGACAGAGAGACTTATGCATTCTACTCTGCTTTTCGCATAGCTTCAAGCAGCAGTGCTTGTCAGCGGTGCAAGCTAAAAGCAAGAGGTGACATGCCGCAGTCACCAGCCAACACACTAGACGCGTCACGTCAGCCATTATGACACATAACATGACACATTCTTGTAGCTTGCAGTCATCAGGCCATTGACATGATTCCCATATTCTTGTACACAGATAATGTAAGGCAGTTACACCTGCTTCTCCAGTGTTCTTTAACAGTTTGCCTGACACGTTGTCCAATCCAGGTGAGTTTCGCTGATCCACCTCTGTAAATAAAAAAAGGGATATAGACAGACAGAAATAGACAGAGAACGGTCAGAGTCGACAGTCGTACTAGGAGACAGGCCATTCAACTTGACAGAGGTGCCAAGCCTTTGCCAGAAACATGTAGTGAAGGTACGTTATGAGGAAGGGGGATTTGGAGCATCTGGTCACAACGGGAAGGCTGGAGGGAAAGAGAGCACCGGGTAGACGCAGGGAGAGAATGCTTGACGGACTTGCATTGTGGCTGGGAATGAGGAGGGTAGGGGTTATGCTAGGGGCAACGAGAGATAGAGATGGTTGGAAGTCCATGGTCGCCAACGCCATGCGGCAGGGCACCTGATGATGATGATGATGATGATGATGATGATGATGATGATGATGATGATGATGATGATGATGATGAAATCTTGATTCAAGAATCAAACCAAAGTGCGTACTCTCATCATTAGCTAAAAACAATCATCCAACAACTACCGAAACTTGAAGTCCATGGTCGCCAACGTCATGCGGCTGGGCACCTGATGATGCTGATGACACCAGAAAATTATTTTTCCAGGCTGAGTTCCTACTATGCACGATACTAAACATTATGATTTACGTTTTCAAGTTGTATTTCTCCATATGCCATTTCGTTTTCAAGTTACATTGCTCCATGTAGGAACTGTGTTTACCAGTCGCATTTCTCCATATGTTTTCTAGCTGCATTTCTCCATGTATGCATAGTGCCTTCGAATATGCATGTATGCATTTTGTTTTCAAATTACATTTCTCCATATATGTATTGGGTATTTAACCTGAATTTCACATGTAGGAATTCTCTTTTTCAAGCTGCATTTATCCATTATATGAATTGCATATTTAAACCGCATTTTCGAATGTATGCAACATGTTTTCCTTGTTTTGTTTTGTTTTGTTTTGTTTTGTTTTGTTTTTGACAGTATTTCTCCATATATAAATCCTGATTTAGTCCGCTTTTCTCCATGTGTGTATTTTGTTTTTACGTTGTAATTCTCCATTATATGAATTGCGTTTTTATGCTAAATTTTTCCAGGTATGAATTCTCTTTCTCAACCTGCATTTATCCGTATATGCTTTGCGTTTTTAAGCTGCATTTCCCAAGATATGTTTTTAGCAATATTTCTCCATATCTGAATCGCGTTTTTAATTTGCATTCTCCATATTTGAAGTGTGTTTTCAAGCGGCATTTCTCCATGTATGAATTGTGTTTCTCTATCAACAATGTTCTTGAATGATGTTTTCTTTGTACAATTATTTTGCATTTTTCATTCCTATATGAGTTCCATATCCTTATTTTAGAATAGAGTGTAATAATTTCTGGCATTGTATTCAATCTCAGTCTGAAGCAGGGGGTTTCCCATCCTTTCCCCAACCTGAAAGGACCTCCACTGGCCTCCCATTGCGGGAATCTTTAGAGGAATAATGCAAGGAGCAGCCCCCCCCCCCCCCCGCCGGCGCCCTTGTGTCTCAACATGCCAAATGTGGTTCAGCTGACCTCTGATAGACTGGCGTGTTTGGCCAGGGGTGCCAGACACATCCCTCCACCTGGCATGGACTCTACTGTCGCCCCAGGGACTTTGCCCTTGGAAAGAAATGTGAAATATATCAAAGTGAATGTCTGGTCATTCTACATCCGCTGGGCATGCGGTCCACAAAGTGACAGTGCCCTCACCCCATGACCAGATGCTTGTGTCACGGGAAGAATTTTTGTGTGTCGTTCTAGAATTTGGGGGATGTTTATGCAGAATTACATTTCTATAGAGAAATCATACACAACAACAACGACGGAGAGATGACGAGCAGAAGTACACTAAGCACACTAGCAATAGCTTCCAAAATCAGTCCACACATAGCATTATACATGTAAGTTTAATATAGTTTCTTTAATTAAGCATGTTCAACTTAAAGCATACTCACTCATTGTCATTCTTGTTTGCCTGAGTCCCAAAACAATCCTACTTCTTTGCCTACCAGTCCTAAAACTCTACACTAGAAGAAAAAAATATCAACGTACCTTCACTACATGTTTCTGGCAAAGGCTTGGCACCTCTGTCAAGTTGAATGGCCTGTCTCCTAGTACGACTGTCGACTCTGACCGTTCTCTGTCTATTTCTGTCTGTCTATATCCCTTTTTTTATTTACAGAGGTGGATCAGCGAAACTCACCTGGATTGGACAACGTGTCAGGCAAACTGTTAAAGAACACTGGAGAAGCAGGTGTAACTGCCTTACATTATCTGTGTACAAGAATATGGGAATCATGTCAATGGCCTGATGACTGCAAGCTACAAGAATGTGTCATGTTATGTGTCATAATGGCTGACGTGACGCGTCTAGTGTGTTGGCTGGTGACTGCGGCATGTCACCTCTGCTTTCAGCCTGCACCGCTGACAAGCACTGCTGCTTGAAGCTATGCGAAAAGCAGAGCAGAATGCATAAGTCTCTCTGTCAGTACATAGCCTTCCATCAGCAAGCCCTACGTTGTGCCTCCTCGTGGCGACATGCGCTAATTGAGCATCTCACGGACTCAGGCTATACTTGAGGGACTCGTAGGTGTGTCTTCTGAACGTGCGGCACGCAGGCCCACTGGCGTGTGGACATGCCCCGGTGCCCACGAACCAGACCGCCAGCTATCGGTAAATAGCACCACTGCCTTGTGGTTATCTCGGGAGAGACTAAGGCTAAGGGAGTAAACTCTGACAAAAGACTGATGGAAGGGAATGGGAAACCACCATCGTATATCCCCAAGTTAATCACGGCGAGAAAAAAGAGAACGGAGTAAACGACGTAAATAGGGGCTCCCATGGAGCATCTTCGTCCGGTAGGGACCGTCATGCTGCGCAGGTGACATCCGACCGTCTGCAAGCTACTGCGATCAAACTAAAAAAATACAAAAGTGCAACCTGGAATGTAAGAACATTGCTGCGAAAAGGAAAATTAAAAAATGTCAGTATAGAGATGGAAAGGCTTAACATCAATTCTTTAGGGCTAGGGGAAGTGAGATGGAAGGGAGCAGGTATGATGACATCAAGCAAGCATAAAATTATAATTATATTCTGGTGGAAACACACATGAGAGAGGAGTAGGCAACATGGTGGAAAGGGACAAGTCAAAGTCTATCAAAGGATACTGGGCTGTGTAAGAACTAGTTTTATTAGTTAAGTTGGATGGCAAGCCATTTGATATCAGCATCATCCAAGTATATATGAACCTACATTCGCTAGTATTCAGGAAGAAATTGACAACTTCTATGAAGTACATGTATTAGAGACAACCAAGGCTCAATGCAAATTGCAGGCTATTACAATAGTAATGGGAGATTTTAAATGCAAAAGTGGGACAGGAGATAGTGGATGACACAGTAGACCTCACGGCTTGGTTATTATACCAAGGCTTCGATCAGGTCAGACAAGAAGGATTGATCACCGGAAGAGAAAGGCCCAATACCGATAGAAAAGATCTAAGAATAATCAGAAACATGTATTGTGAACAAATAGCAGCAATGAGAATAGAAAACGATATAGCTGTCTCCAAATTATCAAAAGAAGGGTTAGGCAGGGTTGTGTTCTGTCAAGAGATTTATTTTCACTTTACAGCGAAAACATCACGAGGAACCTAAAAGAATACCCTCGGATAAAGTTTGGAGGAAACAATGATAAACAACATGCGCTACGCAAATGACACCGTGCAAATTGCAGAAAATGAAAAAGACTTACAAAATCTTGTGAATATAATAGAAATAAAGAGCAAAAATAAAGGCCAGGAGCTAAATAGCAAGAAGACTGAAGTTATGGTTATCAACAACAACAACAAAAACCCAAGAAATCCCTTCATGCAAAATAAAAGCAAATGGTACAACATTGAGACAGGCTCATAAGTTTATATATCTAGGAACGGTCATCTCACCAGACGGCAGACGCATGCCAGAAATAGCCAGCAGAATCAGCCAAGC